>VDFB02271358.1:1035134145-1035322986 GCA_007258455.2 Sequoia sempervirens | reverse complement strand
ACAAAAAGTAGCTTTTTGATGTGTGAGTGAAGTGTGCATGCATTATTTTTAGATTCCACCACCTTTTTCATGATCTTTTCACCACCTTTGCATGAATAGCAGAATTTTCACATTGAAAGGCATATAATATCAATTCAAGTTTGAATTCCAGTGATAACTGATATACAATTGAAGTTTGGGGGGAACAAGCTTTTGAAAAAGTCAAATTGTTGATGAGTTTGAGGAAAGAAGAAGCAAAGGCTACATAATTGGGTAGAATTCCTTCATTTGAAACTCTGGTTTTTTAGGTATGTGAAGTATTTATACATTTTCTTTCATTCTATTATGGCTTGCTTTCAATTTTGTTGTTTTGCATATTCCATGTTGATCATTGTTTGTTTGTCATGTTACAACCTTAGGTTGTCAATGGACATTTTAAATTACACAATTCTATACACTTTTCAATTACATTTTTAAACCACATCTCTTTGAGGCATTCTTTTAATTAACAATTGACTTACTTTGTGTATGCTTCCAAAGCTTTCATTGAGGTATTTTGTCAAACAGTTATACAAACCAGTTGATTTCCTTGTTTATGCTACCAAATTTTCCATACATGTCTCTAAAAAAATGGAATATACTCTTGATGCAGTAGGGGGAGGCTTGAAACACACAAACACACAACTCCAATATGCAAATACAATTTTCAATTTACAATTTCATCAGGACCTCTTCATTCAGCAAATTCACACTATTCCTTATAGCATATCAAAGTCACTCAATCGGGTATAATTCCACTCACACAACCTTTCAAATCACAATACAACACACATCAGGGACCCATTACAAATCCTTTCAACATATCCAACAATCACCAATTCTTGTTTTGTACCAAACTACACTTGAATCAGGTTTTCTACACTTTTAAGGGCCTAAATTAGCCCAATTTTACAAAGGGACCACCTTCAAAACTTGTCCAAATCTCTTGAAACCTTGGTTCAGCACTTTATATATGTCAAAACTTCAAATTCTAGCATTAGACTGTAGAAATTCAATCATTTACCACCCAAAACATAAAACTCTCTCCCTAGGCTTAGAAACCTTAGGTTCTATTGAAAGTAGCACTTGCCAAACACTCTAAAACTTGAAAACTATTCAAACCAGCCTAAAATACCCTAATAATTCTCAATCTAACATAAAATAATGCTTCCCAACTCAGAAACTCAATTTCACTCACCAAAACCTCATTTTTCTTAAGGAAAACTCAACATTTCCTCATAGGGTTTGACACCCAATCCACTTCCAGACCTCCCCTACTCTAGTTCAACATTCCTCCACCAAAAACCTATTGTTTCCTATCCATACCACCAATTTACAATCCTTACAGTAGGTGGGATGGAGTTAATACATGTTTGAGGTTTACAAACTTACAATAAACCTTGTTTCAACCTGTTAGAGAAATCTGAAGATAAATCACACAAAAATTAATGGAAAAAACTCAAAATGGATTCAAATGAGAGAATACACAATATACTATGCTATTCCACAATAAAATCAATAAAAAATATGTTGTACGGCCTATACCAACTAATGCTATACTAGAAAATACAGAAAAAATGGAGAAATTCTGAGTTTTATTGTTCAAATTCTTCTTTCCAATCCAAGGATCATCCTCCATTTGAGCTTCTCATGGAATTTTATAATATTTCCCTCCTAAAACAAACCACTTCAATTTCCAAAACTAACATTTGAAAGAGGTGACCATTGGTCTCCCTCTTTTATACACTTTTACAAACCTTCACTATTTGTTAATTTGACAACTTAGCACTTTTTGCACATTTTGAAAATTCTACTACCTAGACCCCTAAATACTATTGATAAAATGAAAAATTACATCAACATATGGTCTTATAGGCCTTATTAAGACAAAATTCCTCCAAAACTATAATCTAGAGCTTATGACCTTAAATGGATTAACAACTTTAAATGGTGCTCCTGCACCAACTCCTCCCACATTGATAGCACTGATTTAAACTATTTAGGTTTTCATATCTATTTCTAAATTACCTCATTAGTAAAGCTACCTCATCACCTATTTTTTCTATTTATGAAGCCTTGAATGACATATATTTCATTTATTTTAATGGATACATTTTTGAGGAACTAATATTCATCTCATTACCATACTATAGGTAAAATTATCCGTCATGTCGAAGAAACGAACAAGGAAAAAACTAACAGATGAACAACTCCAAACCTTCAAAGAAAAGGAGAAAGAATGGTTGAGGGCATATCGTGAAAAGAATAAATTGGAAATGATTGACGAAAACAAGCCAATTGAAGAGGAACCTCAACTATCAAAAAGAGAACAAAAATTGGTAGCACAAAGGGCACGAATGTGGAAGCATTGTGCTAGGATAGATTTAGATACCGTAGTTGGAGACACACCCTCTACCGCAAGTGAATATGAAGGAACACCATTAAGCACAAGTGAATATGGAGGGACACCAACTACTGCAAGTGAATATGGTTGGACACCATCCACCACATCTCAAATTGAGAGTACATCATCACTTAGATTTGACGAAGAAGGTATGCCATCATCCCCACATGAATTTCAAGGTATGTCATCTACTCCACCCTCGATCGAAGGTACGCAATCTATCCCACCTCAATTAAATATTGATGAAATTTCTAATGTTGAGATGTATGTATCTAGGAGAACACCACCTAGAATTTTGCGTAGAAAGCCAAATTGTTTGATTAATATTGATAAGGATATTTTGCAGCACATGGAAGGTAAGATTCCATAACGCACTTGTAGAAGATATGATGATAAGATTTGGAAAATCTTCTTTGAAAGGCTAAATGAGACCACAAGATGTCAACTATTTGTTGAAATGATGTGGGGTTTAAAGTATAGAAACATCATGAAGACTCTTGGGTTGAGAACATCAAATGCATCAAGTGAAAACACTATTGTGAAGAATCTAATGGATTCTTATGAGAGTGTGGGTAAGACATCACACTCAAAGGATAGTAATTTCACCCGACGTGTCATTACATCAACTTTGGTAAGCTATCAAACAAAGAGAGATCGTATCATTAAAAATACAAGTGAAAAAATGAGAATTAGTAGAAAAACTTTATCAAAAGTCATTCAAAGGTGGCAAAGAATTGAGGGCACCGATTCAAATGAACTATGGGAATTCTCGGGGAGACTGCCACAAAAAGATTAAAAAAATTGTTGAAGCATTGAAAACACTAATTGAAGAGTATTGGAAGAATAATACAAGGCCATCTCTGAATCAAAGGGATGTCGTCAGAAGGAGAATCAATAGTCAGAACCGTGAGCCACATCCAAAGCATTTTTTGGATACAACTCAAACCCAATTTTTTCGTAAATTTCAAAATGATTATCCTCAAATTAGTATTTCTCAAATTCTTTTTGAAATGTTTAAACCTTTTTATGTCAAGATAAATCACACACGCACTACTTATTGTTGTAGACTACATATTGAATTATTTGAGAATTATGATGTTTATCGTTCTATATGTTTAGATTTGCATACTAACGATGTTTTGCAAGATTGTGGCATAGAAGCCCCACCAAAATCTTCAAGAGAGTTCTTATCAAAAAAATTATGTGAAATAGAGGATGGCTAAATATTCTACAGGACAACATGCTTGGATGGTTCATGCAAGCGTTGCAGTGGCTTATAACGAATGCTAGTATGTCAACATATGGAAAGCATAGATGAGGTGGGACATAAACTAGTAGAGTTGGGGAAGTATAAAATAGTGGCATACGTTACAAAAGATGGGTCTCAAGCAAAAAGGCATGATTTGGTTATTCAAAAGATTCTAGTATATCAATTTATGTCTATGTTTCGTGACAATATAGTGTATGAGTATGCAAAGTATACCCATAGAGCCTAATAGCTGGACACACAATTCAAGATATGCAAGGACACCTTTCCAGTTGGCAGCATAGTATCAGTGGTTGACTTTGTAGAGAACTACACTCTATAGCCACAGCGTGAGGTGTAGTCACAGTATTACAACTCCACACAGGTTTCAATATTTTTTCACATAGCATTCATTCATGCAGTTGATAGTACAGAGGACCAAAGGAAGGTATTAAGGGAGTATCACTTTTATATTAGTGATGATCGCACACATTCTCTAGATTTCATGCAAGATTGCTTCAAGATGTTCTATAGTGATTTGGCTCAGATGAGAATAGCATATGGTTGGCATATAATATGGTCGGATAACTGTGCAGCACAATTCAAGAACATGTACATGTTCTACTGGTTGTGCAGGATGCATCTCACTATAGGTGTTTAGCATATGTGGAACTTTTGTGAGGTCGGGAATGGAAAGGGGGAGCATGATGGTGCAGGAGCATGTGTGAAAAGAGCATTAGCACGAGAAGAGTTAAAATATAAAGACTGTGTAAAGTTGACAGATGCAAGATAAATTGTTGAGTGGTGTTATGCTTCGATGGGTCCAGGTAATGAAGGTACGTCTTCAGTTCATAGATTTTTTTGGTTGATGGATGATACTAACATTCCACCATATGAGGATTGTTGTACACTAATAGGATCGAGTGAGCTACACTCTTTCCTTAACTCAAATGCAGGTTCATGGAGTATCGATACACGTAAGATGGCATTCTTTTGTTCTTCATGTACAATGCAAGTTTGGAATGATTGTGAGTCAGGGGAGTGGTTTGACAAATGGTTGACAAGTTATCTTATCCCACTTCACATGTATCACCCTCCAATGGCATTGGAACTAACACAGATGGAATCATCGGTCGACTTTGACCACATATCAGATCTAGTTCAACTAGGTAATATATCTACTTGCTTAGTTTTTGAAATTCCATATTGTTATCTTACTTTGTACTGTATTCGTAATGTTGACTAATTTCAAAAGATTTGTTGCACATATCAATGTAGGGCATGTTTATGCAGTTATTGTAGATGAAGACAACGAAGAGGGAACAAACTATTAATTGTGTCATTGTGTTGAGGCCAAAAATAAATCGGAAGCCCTAGCTATAGATGGAGAAAACATTGAATACCCTATAAGCTCAGTTGTTGTTACTAGAACGTGGCTTAGAAGGTACCCACATAAGAGTGTTAAACATTGGTTGTTTCACGACTTTGACATGCATCATAAGATTATTCATTACTCGAACCTTGTCGTGGAATCCAATGTTCATTTGACTAAATATGGGGGTAGACCTTTGAACAAGACCTTGTGGAAGGTCCGTGAGTCTGACCATGAGGCAATACTTGACAGAATAAAGAGTAGAGAAAATCCAGATGGTTCATTGGATTAATTTTTAAGTATATCCACAATGGTTCTTATTAATTTATACTTGTATGCACGTTAATTTGTTTGATGCCAATGTTATCATCTTATTTTACTTTGTGTATCTGTAAGTAACCTAGTAAACATTGATTGGTGTCCCCTTGCAAAAAATGTAGATTTATGAGCCATCCAAGAGAATCTCAACCAGAAAAGCAATGCAATATCCTTATTTTGATGATCTTGACAAATCTCAATTATGATTTTAAGCCATTACAAAAGTGTGTGCAAAGCTTGGTGAGGGAATTTCAAATTATTCATTTGAAGTTAACCTTATCATGAGCACCTATGATGTAGACATTATAAGAGCATCTTGAATTTCAAGATATTCTTTTCATGAGAGGTGTTGTGTGCAATAGGTATCTTGGAACTCCCAGTGAAGATGTATGGCCAAGAGTGACTAAGTTGAGAGACTACCATGCCTATCTGTAAGTGCCTTCCATCTATTTTCATTTCATTTCCATTTTGGATGTTGTTTCTTTTTCTTCTTTTACTTTGCGTATCTATAACTAAACTACTAAAAATTGATTGGTCTCTCCTTACAGAAAATACTGATTTATGAGCCATCAAAGAGAATCTCAGCCAAAAAAGAAATGCAACATCCCTATTTTGATGATCTTGAAAAATCTCAATTCTAATTTGAAGCCATTATAAAAGAGTGTGTGAAGCTTTGCGAGGGAATCTCAAGTTACTCATTTGAAGTTAACCTCATAATGACAACCTATGATGTAGACATTATAAGAGAATCTCAAATGTATGAGTGACATTGTAAAATATCTGTAAGAACAGAGTACCTAAGGCATTGTAATGAGATTTACTTGTAATGAGATTTACTGAAATATTGAAATTTGGTGTAGGGGCACCAAGGTTATTGAGCAAATTTGGTTCATGAAAGTCTTAAGTTAGTTTTGTGTTTTGAGTTTTGTCAATTGAATAAGGTCATATTGGACCAATTGATTTATAATTTAATAAGTCATGTTAGTTACAAAAACAATAGTTAGGCACAATTGGAAAGATGTAGAATCATTTGTAAAATCTATTTAAAGCCTCTTGAAGGCTTGGACACAATGTAATTTTGCTGATAGAAGAAATTCAAAACTAAAAACAACATTTTCTCGGTATTTCTGAACTTTCTTTCCATTATACGGACCCGTACAGGTCCTTGCTCTGAAACCTTTTGCATTTTGTGGTAGTGTGAAGTAGCTTTAGCTTGCATCATTTTGGAGGTTCTAAGACAAAACATTGAGTGAGTTCTCTTTGATACTCTGTTGCTCCCTTGATTTAACACTGTTTGCTTATTGAGGGTCTTCTAAAATGTGGATTTGACCCATTCCACTTTATGTTTCCATTGTTTCTCATGGAACGGTTCATGAAAAGTGTAATCTAACTGTACATGGGATTTGGAAGGCTAAGAGGTCATTTTGGTTAGTTTTGAGTGATGCCCTAGGGATGGGCAGAGCAAAATGCATGTGAAAATGGAGGTTTTATGAATGGTTTTAGTGACATGTTGATGGATTTGGCTTGGTAATGGTGTAGAATGTCTATGTAGACCTAAATAGGTGTGTTGGAAACAATTTCAAAGTTTGGAAAACCCGGTTTATGGTAGATCTAGTAAAACCCTAGTTTTATGCATGAAAAGGGAGGGTTTGCTAGGACAACACCCTAGAAGCCTTATGTTGGTGTACTGATCAATGAATTTTATGTTTTGAGTCACAATTAGTGACTTTCCAATGGATTGTGTGATTACAAGAAGTTTAAAAGGTACTTTGTTTGGAAAAGTGGGGTAATTCTAGTAGCCTTTTAGCAAGTTAGTTTGTTGGTTCTTCATGATGGCACAAAGAAACTTATGGGGATCTTTTTTGAATCTTGTATTAGGACCATGATAAGTCGCTAGTGATGATTTTTTGTCCTTTTTACAACCTTAGCAATCTAGGATAACTTCATTTGTTGAATATTGAAGGCTAGAAGCTTTTTGAGTGTGTTTTGAGAAATCGGGTGTTTTAGTGATCAAAGATTGGGTTCATTGTTTGAGAATTGATTAGTTTATGTTGAAAAGAGTTTCTCCACCTTGAATTGCATCAATAATCCCTCTAACATAACAAACCCCAAAACCCTCTTCTTTCACAAGTTAGGCAAGGGTTTATTGAAAACCCATACTCCAAACCTTCCCATAGCTAACAAAAGCCTGAAACACCTTCAAAAAGGTCTGCACAAACTTAAAATTTCAAGAGATATTGCTTCCCCCAAATATTTCTTCAAACCCTAGCACTAAACCACCATTTTCCACTATAAAATGCACCATTTGACATCTAGGGTATCACCTAAAAACCTTCTATTCACCTCCCTTGCACACAAAACTTTTCACACATGTTTTATAACCCTAACTAAGCCTTTCCATCAAGTTATAGAATCATACAGTGGGTGAAAGGCTTAATATGGCATTTTAATGCACTCAAAACCCTTAAAACAGGGTATACAAATCGACCCTCAATAATTGGCTTCTAAAATGCACAAAATCACTTGAAATCCAACCAAACCAAAACTAAAATAGAGTTAAGTTTGATTCCCACCGAATTTCATAAAAAAGAGAGCACAATCACCTTGTACAGAACAGTACAGTTCAAGGAAACATCAAATCCCAAAGTGCAAAAGGGTAGCAATCTTTGACAAGGTATTATTCAGAAACCATGGTGCTTATGAAATCTTCGTCTAAACCTATGAGATCACGTTGGGACCCTCTACAATAACCTCTCTCAATTTTTTTCATCTCAGAGTGGTTTCCCCGTTGTGTCCAGTTTTCACTTGATGGAAAAAGTGTCAAATGCAAGCAGTGGAAAGTTGCAAAGTAGTGCAACTTTTGTTCTGCAACTCATGTGGCCAAACAGACTGTTCCAACGCATTTGAATAGGCATGTTTATGCTAGGCATGGTCCTCTTTCACACCTAAACACGCAAAATCACTCTGAGCTATGTTCAACCGGATCGATCCCTTAAGGGTCTAAAGTGCAAAATGGCTACAAACTTCAACATGTTACTTGGATATCGTGACGCTTAGAAATTTATCATTTGATTCTATGAGATCATGTTGGGCCCATCTACAATAACCTCTCTCATTTTCTGTTATCTCATGGTGGTTTTCCTGTGGTGTTCAATTTTCACTTGATGGAAAAAGTGTCAAATGCAAGCAATGCAAAGTTGCAAAGTGGTGCAACTTTTGTTCTACAACTTGTGTGACCAAACAGACTATTCTAATGCATCTAAATAGGTATGTTTATGCTAGGCATGGTCCTCTTTCAGACCCAAACACGCGAAATCGCTCCAAGCTACGTTCAACCGGATCGATCCCTTAAGGGTCCAAAATGCAAAATGGTTGTAAACTTCAGCATGTTGTTACTCGGATACCGTGACACTTAGAAACTTCTCGTTTGATCGTATGAGATCAATTTGGACCCCTCTACAATAAAATCTCTTATTTTTTGTTATCTCATAATGGTTTTCCCATGGTGTCCAATTTTCACTTGATGGAAAAAGTGTCAAATGCAAGCAGTGGAAAGTTGCAAAGTGGTGCAACTTTCGTTCTGCAACTCATGTGACCAAACAGACTATTCCAACGTGTCTGAATAGGTATGTTTATGCTAGGAATGGTCCTCTTTCGCACCCAAACATGCAGAATCGCTCTGACCTACATTCAACCAGATCAATCCCTTAAGGGTCCAAAGTGCAAAATGGTTGCAAACTTCAACATGTTGTTACTCGGATACTATGATGCTTAGAAACTTCTCGTCTAATCCTATGAGATCATGTTGGGCCCCTCTACAATAACCTCTCTCAATTTTTTTTATCTCGGAGTGGTTTTCCCATTGTGTCCAGTTTTCACTTGATGGAAAAAGTGTCAAATGTAAGCAGTGCAAAGTTGCAAAGTGGTGCAACTTTTGTTCTGCAACTCGTGTGACCAAACAGATTGTTCCAATGCATCCAAATAGTATGTTTAGCTAGGCATTTTCCTCTTTCACACCAATGGGGAATAGCTCCCTACATTCAACTGGATCGATCCCTTAAGGGTCCAAAGTGCAAAATGGCTACAAACTTCAGCATGTTGTTACTTAGATACCGTGATGCATAGAAACTTCTCATCTAATCCTATGATATCATGATGGGCCCCTCTACAATAACCTCTCTCTATTTTTGTTATCTCAGAGTGGTTTTCTTGTGGTGTTCAGTTTTCACTTGATGGAAAAAGTGTCAAATACAAGCAATGAAAAGTTGCAAAGTGGTGCAACTTTCGTTCTGCAACTCGTGTGACCAAACAGACTATTCCAATGTGTTTGAATAAGTATTTTTACGCTAGGAATGGTCCTCTTTCGCACCCAAACATGCGGAATCGCTCTGAGCTACATTCAACCGGATCGATCCCTTAAGAGTCCAAAGTATAAAATGGTTGCAAACTTCAGCATATTGTTACTTGGATACCGTGATGCTTAGAAACTTCTCATTTGATCCTATGGGATCGCATTGGGCCCCTCTACAATAACCTCTCTCGGTTTTTTCTATGTTGGAGGCATTTTCCTGTGGTGGTAAATTTTCACTTGAGAAAAAAGTTGTCAAATGTAAGTAGTTGAAAGTTGCAAAGTGGTGTAACTTTTGTTATATAGCTCGTGTGACCAAATAGACTGTTCCAACACGTCTAAATAGGTATTTTTACATTAGGCATGGTCCTCTTTCACACCCAAACACATGGAATCGCTCTGAGCTACGTTCAACCGGATCGATCCCTTAAGTGTCCAAAGTGCAAAATGGCTACAAACTTCAACATATTGTTATTAGGATACCGTGATGCTTAGAAACTTATCATCTGATCATATGGGATCGCGTTGGGCCCCTCTACAATAACCTCTCTCAGTTTTTTCTATCTCGAAGGCATTTTTCCGTGGTGAAAAATTTTCACATGGGGAAAAAGTTGTCAAATGCAAATAGTTGAAAGTTGCAAAGTGGTGCAACTTTCGTTCTACAACTCATGCAACCAAACAAACTATTCCAATGCATTTGAATGGGTACATTTACGCTATACATGGCCCTCTTTTTCACCCAAACACGCAGAATCACTCTGAGCTACGTTCAACCGAATTGATCCCTTACGGGTCCAAAGTGCAAAAGGGAAGCAATCTTTGATGGGCTATTACTCAGAAACCGTGATGCTTACGAACTCTTTTCTGAGCCTATGAGATCATGTTTGGCCCCTCTACAATAACCTCTCTCGGTTTTTTTTATCTCAGAGTTTTTTTCCTGTGGTGTCCAATTTTTACTTGATGGAAAAAGTGTCAAATGCAAGCAGTGTAAAGTTGCAAAGTGGTGCAACTTTCATTTTGCAATTCGTTTGACCAAACAAATTGCTCCAACACGTCCCAATAGGTGTTTTTATGCTATTTATAGTCCTCTTTCGCACCCAAACACATGGAATTGGTTTGAGCTATGTTCAATGAGTTTGATCCCTTATGATGGCATGCAAAACAATCAAAAAGAGAAACATACGCACGACGGTTGATTAGAATCCATTCTTGTGGAATTCTATTAAGTTCCAAGCAACTTAGAAGTAGATTTATGAAATAGGTCTGAACTTGCTCATACAAGGGTTTGAGTGTAATATGTTAAAATAGGCCATTCCACCTATTGTTCAAGTTGTGTCTCGGTGATATGGGCCTGATGTAAGTAGGATAGGGAGTAGGAATAAGAAAATAGCATTGGTAAAGGCATTGGAAGAGATTACTAACGCTGCCCCTATTGAAAATTCATAATTGAGGCCCCTTAAAAGCAAGGCTAGAGGAAGTGAAAAGAAGAAATTTCTATGTTAGAATAGGTTGGAAATAGGGTGAGGTTGTGGAGTTTGATGTGTTCAAAAGGTCTGCAAGGACAGGGGAGGTCAAAATTATGTTATGGCATGATGCCCTAGTTGGAAAAATAGGGGTTTTGAATGAAAAAAAGAGGTTTGAGGGAGTAAAAGTGGGTAAAGTTAGGGGGCAGCATAATTTGGTGGTCAATTAAGTTTGTGTAGGTAGAATGAAGAGTGTTGGAAGAGGTTTTGAGTTTGTATGAGGTTTGGTTTGCCAATTCAGCCAAAAGTTTTTTGAGGGGGGTTTAGTTCATTTTGGGTTCATTGGTACAAAAAAATGTAAAAACAATATATATATATATGCAACCTAGAAGCATGAATTGGGATTAGAATATCACATAACATCATATAAACAACTAAACCACCATAAACTTGAATGTCATTTAAAACATGCATGATAAATATTCATCGTTGAAACTTGAATTGTGGTAGCTTGATATATAGAGTTTGTTGATACTAGGGTTCAATTTGTATGATTTTGGAAAAAGAAGCCAACTGAGTAGAGTTATCAACGTTCTTCAGAAATCATAAGAATTTGTTTAGTACACTAGCCATTTTGATGTCTTCTTGCAGTCTCAAACATTATTTTGTATCATTGTTACATTGCTCTTGAGAGTGGTAGCTTAATATAACTCCACAATACAAAATCTGGTTTACCTATGCAGTGTAACAATGGCATAGGTAGATTTTTCTTTCAAAGAATTAAAGGGTGACTACTCAATTGAAGTGTATAAACACATATCTTTTTGTAATATCAAGGATACTTTTTGAAACTTCCATGCATTGATAATCTAAAAGGAAAAGTCTTTTGCCTAATCTATATGTAGCCATGCTTTTGACATTGTCAAAAAGAGCAAAACTTCATGAATGATGCAAAGGCATGGCCAAGCAATTCTAACTCTTCACATGAGAGAAGACAGATGTTGGAGAGTACATAAAGTCAGTAAGAACAAAAGTATAATGTGTTTTAGTTTGTAGTATTCCTTTGTTTCTCTATAGATGTGTGATAAATTCTTAGTTCAATGATGTAGAACAATTTTTGAAAAAAGAAAGTTGTGTCACAATCCGCTTTCAATATAGCAAGCAAAAATGAAAGCTCAACCTCTTGGAATGAAAATGCTTGTTTAAAAAACAAATGAATAAGAATGAGGTATTTAAGGTGTTTGAAGTGATTTAGAGGTCACTTTTAGGGTTCCCTTGGGCGTGGGTCAAAGTCAAACTCCATAAAACATTAAAAAAATGTTCAAAAAACACTTTTTGGATGCCTAGGCATGCGGGTTTTGTCTTGGTTCGCCTGGGTTCTATCTGGGTTCTACCCGGGTTCTCTTGGGTTTTGCTTGGGAAAACCAGACCCAAAAATGAAGGACCCTAGTTGGACCCATAGGCAAACCAAACTAGGACCCACACTAGGAGCGAACCAAGACCAAAACCAAGGCTAAAATAGAAGAACCTAGTAACATAGATAATGTGTCAAGAAGCTGACTACTTCATCTACTCTGAATATTATGTTTTGCAAGTGTTGTGAAGATTATGTATCCTTTACTTAAATAAGTTGTTCCAATCAAAGGATTAAATATATTGGAATCTTTTTATGAATCATTTCATGGAATACCAATTGAAAACGTGTTTTTTGCTTTTAGATAAAGTTGTTTAGCATCAATCAATTAATTTATTCAAGAAAAACCATGAAGGACAACAATGATCAATGCTAGGGATAACCAATTAATAAGTATACACATGAATAAGTCAAGCATGTACATGTGAGTAAGGGAAGCACAAGTAGTCACAAACACGTAAGCCTTGAAATATACACACGAATACATAGTATACACAACTTAATACAAAGTATATGCATGAATACAAGGTATACGCATGAAAATATGTGTAAGTCACAAAGTATACACATAAGTTGTAAAGTATACACTTGAATAAACGTAACTCATATCTATTGAACCATGCATTTATAATGCAAATATGGACATCGTCGATAAAAAAAAATTATATTAACCAAATAGCCATGTACACATACATCAATATATGTCGATATAAGTATAAAATATAGGTACAAAATAGCCATATAGGCTTACAAGAATTCCATATAGGCATATAATGTCAAATATATCCAATACAAAATATGTACAAAACTGCCATGTAGGCATACAACAAAGGGCTCTTGAATCAAAATTTATTTCTCTCCATGCTCTGGAAATAAATTATTTCCCTTTGCTTGTCGATCTGATGGTGATAAGTCCATCAATCATTTGTGCTATGCTCGAGGAGTGCTCCTGCTTCTCCTCCTAGTGTTAAGTTCTTGGTGAAGTTTTAACTGTTACAATAAGAAGTAAAGACATTAATATATAGAAATTACATTATAAAAAATGATACATTTAACAAAATAATCACTTACCTCCATCTCACAATCACTCTCCAAGAGGGAAATATTGCATGCCCATGTTGAGGCGTGCTCAAGCCCTGTATAAACCATCCAAATAGAAATTAAACTACGAATCAATAATGGTTTGATTTTTCACTAGAACTAACATCTATAACAACGAATGTAAATTGAAATTTAGTAATTTTCCTCATACCTCCCCTATGAGAGCCATCGAGGATTGTATAGTGGATGAAACACCAATATCCATTTCCCTCATAACATTTGGAGGTGTTTCCGCCTCCAACATCTGAAAATAAAACAACAAATTATTCAATCACAAAAACTACAATAGCGATCCACGTCATGACTTATAATGTATGAGATAATGAACAAAATTTTGAGTACTTATTAAACTATATATTTCTAATTATCATGCTTACTATTTGCCCTATATCCATATCTTGTTCGAAAGGACATGTTTTTAGGCTTTTACCCATAGTAGCAAGCCGCTGAACCGTTTGATAAAATGCTTTCATAGACATGTACGATAACAGTGGTGGCATAGAGAAGGCAGTGAACTATTTGAAAAAATTCCTCAAAGAAATGGGGTCTCATGGTGACGGAATGCCATTACAAACAAATGCACGTCATGGCATTCCATCACCATAAGACCGCATTTCTTTCAAGCATTTTTTCAAAAATTTCATTGCCTTCTCTATGCTATTATTGCTTACTATTATGCTTTGATAGATATTTTTTCAAGCATCCATAGTTTGTTGGAAAGCACCTATTTTAGGCCTTTAGCCATAGCAGCAAGGAAGTGAGTAGTTTGATAAAATGTTTTGGTACACATGTATCGAAAATGTGGTATCATAGAAAAGGTGGTGAGTTGTTTGAAGAAATGCCTCAAAGAAATGTGGTATCATGATGATGGAATGGAATTCCATCCCCATGAGACCACATTTCTTTGAGGCATTTTTTCAAACTACTAACTACCTTGTCTATGCTATTGCTTACTATTATGCTTTCATAGATTTTTTCCAAGCATCCATAGTTTGTCGTGCAGGTGCACCTTTGCAAGCACATCCCTCCATGAGGAAAATTTAGGAGTTTGAATTGGTTAAGGTGTTTTGATGATGTAATAAGGCTTAAATAGCCATTTTAGAGGTTGTAATAGTCTTAGTTAGTTAATTTAGGCATAAAGTGCAAAATTGCAAAATATTGACAAAGTTGTCAATTTCAAATGTTGTAAAAATGCAAAAAAGGTGTAAAGGCATGGAATTCCAAGGGTCAAAGTAGTTGTAGAGGTTATTGAGTTGTTGTAGGAAGTTGGAAAGGTTGGGAAATGTTTAAAAATGATATGATCCATCGATGTAAGTTGTTGTTGGAGAGATTGAAAGAGAAAACTAACAAAATATCATTGATCCAAAGGAGTTGGTATTGAATTTTTGATATGTGAAAGTAGGCCATGATGGGTGCCTGGTTTAGGGATTTTTTAAGAAAATTGAAAGTTTTGATAGGAAAAGTGGGTTGGCTGACCTAGTAGGAAGACTAGGTAGAAGTTTGAAAACAAAGAAAGAATTGAGTTTTTGAGTTGCAAAGTGGATTGAATCCTTTTGAATGATGAAGTTAAGTTATTTGACTACCCTGCATTGCATCAGTTTGTTGGAAAGCACCTTTTTTAATCTTTTAGCCATAACAGTGAGGAAATGAATTGTTTGATAAAATTCTTTGGTAGACATGTATGGAAAATGTGGTAGCATAGAAAAGGTGGTGAGTTGTTTCAAAAAGTTCATCAAAGAAATTGGGTATCATGGTGATGGACATCACCATGAGACCGCATTTCTTTGAGGCATTTTTTCAAAAAACTCATTGCCTTGTCTATGCTATTGCTTACTATTATTCTTTCATAGATTCCTTCCAAGCATCCATAGCATAGACAAGGCGGTGAACTATTTGAAAAGATGTCGAGCAGTAAAAAGTGGTCTCATGGAATGCCATGACAAGAAAATGCAATTGGAAGCTACTCCTAGACTTATTACTTATGCTATGTGAAGTAATTGCATCACTACTTATGTTGATTTTCTAAACAACTATATTGTAGTTGAAATTTTGTCATCTATCAACATCTAGTTATTAGTTATGGAATGTGAAGTAATGCTTTGAGTTTGAATGATGTTCAATGCAACGTAATCAACAATATGAATATAAACTACACAAATCTATTAAGTGTAATTCATTAGTTGAACTCATTATTCTATTACCTCCATGTAGGTTTGAGTAAATCCACTGGCACCGAGAGGTGTTCCCTCGAAACCTCCAATATTAGCTTGTTCAACATCCAAAATCACATATTAAAATACCATTCATAAAACAATGCTATTAACATGTAATAAATTTATAATTGTTTACTAGTTACATACCCCACCGATAGGTGTATTGCAAAAATAAGTAGGTGGAGGGCCAGTGTATCCAGTCTCAACACTATGACCCTGCAATTTTATTAAAATCATAAAACTAAATTAGTTAATCTTGCATTTCAAAATCAAAATTTAATAAATTAAATTCAATGAACATGCTAACTTTTACCTAACTATCAATGACATACGCCTCATGCAAAATGTCAGTTTCCCTCTCCATCTCCATAGTTGTATACGGATCCTACGTAGTAGCCTCCTGAGTGTTGGTGGGGTTATATGAACAAGTCACATTGCAAGATTGACACACATGGGTTTGAAGGCCAAGACTCGAAGACTCTCCTGGATGGCATTGTAGAATAGGGCTAGTATGATGGATGACACTGGATCAAAGTGTTGATCGCCTGCAATGTCTCTACGTTGGAACTATCCTTCGCAATGGAAGGCATAACAATGTGCTCACGAGGCGGCCTAGTGATAGCTCGTCTCCCTTGCCGCATAGGATCCGGCTGTGCACCGGGTCTATCCTAAGCCGACCCCCACCTCTCCCTTGGAAGTCCCTCATATCAAAATAATTTGAGATTTTTTTCAATATGAACTCACTATATAGTTTCCTAAGAAAATACTGTGAGACTTCACAATTGTTGCACGGTGGGTAATCAAAGACCATGTACCACCTATCATAAAAATACTGCCTAATCTGTTGGTGGTGACACTAATGAATAGGAAACCTCTTTGCATTGAGGGTAAGATTTTGATTTGTTTTAGGGTCAGTAAATAATGAGCACAAATCACCTTTTGTAATTTTTAAATCCTTTACATCTTTATATGATAGTTTATTCGCATAATAAGCCCTAGCCACCTACCTCCTATCTTGCCATCTAGTTATTTGTTTGCTAATTGAATCTACATTTTTTAACACATCTTTCAATAAACTTGATAGGGTCATTCTTTCTGCGGTTGAACCATTTGGATCACTCAACCTACTAATTAAATCCTCAATTTTTTTTGGTTGTTCTCAAATTCACTCATTAAATTTTGTTGAGTGCCAGGAGGGTGTTGAGAGATTGATGGAGGAGGTTGTTCTTGAGGTTGATTTTGTTGTTGAGTATTTTGTTCTTGAGGGTTTGGTTGCTCTTCTTGTTGAGGTTTTTGAGGGTTTGTAGGTTGATTTGCATCTCCTACAAATTCAAAAATATATATATCAAATACAACCTAAAACTAACAAATTCAAAACAAAAAGCAAACAATCCTTACCTCCCTAGCTCCTCCTCGTCGTGGCGCCATCCAAGTTGCGAAGAAATAGCAACCGTTGATGAAGATTTTTGCACAATACCTCCTAGAACGCAAGCGCGAAAGTTGGGGGTTTTGATCGTGGGCACAACAAAAAACACAGTTGAAATGAAGAATGAATGAGTTTCACTTCTTTTTTTTAACATGTTGAGTGCATTATAACACGCTCACGTTATAGGCTTGTGGTGGCCGAGCCTCAAGCTCAACACACCAAGCCATAACGCACTCGCGTTATGAGTTTTCATTTTTTTTTAAGTGGCCACAAAATTGCTACCCATATTCATGCACCCGCCCCTAGATAAATAAAAACAAATGTTAAGAAAAATAAATTAGAATGTGATTATTAGGTTGGTTGAAGCTTAATTTTGATATTTTCTCAATGGGAAACTCGAGTAAAGTTTCCTCAATAGGTATCATTCATGATGACAAAAGAAACTTGGTTGAAGGGTTTGCTAACTGTATAGGTATAAAAACTAACAATAAATCTAAGGTAGTAGATCTCTGGTGAGCAATTAAACATGTTCTTGAATATGGTATACAATATGTTGATATTGAGGGAGACTCTAAGATCATCCTTGATTTGGTGAAGATTATCAACATGAGAATCCCACTTGGAAGTTGAGGAATTATATTGAAGACATAAGGTATTCCTTAAAATATTTTAAAAACTATAGTATCAATCATAACTTAGGTATCAAGGAGAAAAATTAGGTGTATTGGCATGATATTAAATATCTTACTATTCCTATGGGTATTATTTTTAATAATGAAGCTAATCCATAGGTGTAATAATTATTTGAGCATGACCACCTTTCAGGGGTCTTTACCTTGCATAGCCCAAATTTTGATGTGAAGGTTATTCATAAAATATCTTGCATTATCTCACCCACTCATGCTAATCTACTATACATTTTCTTATGGGAATTGATTATAATGTGTCCATTGGTGGTTGAAGTAGGCCTTCTATTATGAAAATGTGTTGGTAGTACTAGAAGGGATGGGAAACCTAACTCGATATCCTATCTTCCTCTTGTTAGAAATACCCATTTTAGCAATTTCAGAAATTAGAAAACTATGGGAGGCCAAAGGTTGAGTATAGAACCTATTTCCTTTATTAACTTGAAGAACAATATAGATATTTGGATTATCTGAGTAGGGAGGGATTACTCCTTTATTTCCAAGTCATGGAGGATTATTATTAAACCTTGAGTTCTCAATTTATAAATTATTGGCATAACATAGAGGTAGTTGTTGGTGGTATGAGATTTACTATCACTAAGGAGATGATTAGCAAAGAAACCAATCTTTGTTGTGAGGTTAGTAAGGTCCCATGACTAAAGAAGTAAAAAAAAGAAATTTATTAACTCCTTTTTGGAGGAGGGAGAATTAATTATTCAACATCAGAATGGTTATGATAGGTTGGCCCTTCCTTCACCCTAGGTCCTAGTTATTTTTCACCTCATTAAATATTTTATTCTTGAAGGTATATTTTATATAGTCAATGGTTATCATTTTCCTTTATTGGACCATATTAGGAACATAAATCTTGTTATTTTTCTATCATCACTTGAAAAATGAATTAATGAGGGTGTTTCCCCCTCCACCATGGTTTAATTTATTCCCTATATCAAATTTATCTTTGTTTAATCCCTTCAATTATTTCTAATGGTTTTACTCCTACTTCATCCATGAAATCCTTGAAATAGAGTGGGAGGGTAAAAAAAATGAGCTTCTATTGTTGAGGATATCTCTACTACTATACCTCGAGATTATAAACAAGATGCTATTAGGGATAAAGGGAAAAATAAACTGACCTTTTTAATAAGGAGTTGACTCCTAATGTTATGGATATGGTAAAGGGAGACTCTCACCTTTTTGCATGTACTTTTACTATGAAAGGTACATTTGGTAAGAAGATTAGTGCATCTTCCCATAGGACATCTTTCTCTCTCTTGAAAAGGATGTGGATCAATTAGGTTCTCTATCTAAGAATCCTAAGAAAATATTAAAATTAAATTTGGTAAAGCTAGTTTAGACCTTGATAGGGACTTTTGAGCCTTTTAACCCTAAAGAGATAGAAATCCTAAATGAATTGTATGCTAGTACTATTAGTGGAGGTAATAAATTTTCTAGGATTGCTAAAGTGGCTCCAAGTTATGAGGGTAGAGGTCAAGGAAAAATGGATGATGGTAGGGGTTACTAGACAACTATGCAAGAAATTATTTTGATTTCTTATAGTCAGGAGAGAGAGAGTTGGGATTGAAGGTGACTTTGAGGAAGAGGATGATTTAATTTCTCTTGATTTATCTGAGACAAAGGAGAATGAATATATGTGTATGGAGATTGATATTTTGATAACGACCAAATGAAGAGCGATGAAATGGAGCCTCATGACAATGAAAATCTTGTTGAATTTTTTTCTACTCTTTAGGATCTTCATGTTAGATTGAATAGTTTTGAAAATATTCAAGAAAGAGTAGAGTGTGTGATAGTTATAATGAGAAATGAGAAAGTATGTATGACACTATGAAGCTATACTAGAATAAGTTAGTTATGTTTGATAAGGCTATGAATAATCTGGTGAAAATAACTAATGATATGATGAGAAGAGTTACATCAGGTATCCTCACCCTTTAAACAAAAATAAACAAGCAAACGCATGGGGAGGAAATTGAATCTTCAAGGAAAAATATGAAAAACAAGGAGAATTAGAGGACCTTGGTCACCACTTATTGGAAAGACAATCTAAAGACCTCAAGGTTGATGACTAGGATTCATTGGTTGCAAGTCAAAAGATTTGATTTCATGTTCTTTGGTCTGGTCTTGTTCTCATTATGTGTTGTCTCTTATTGCTTTTTATATTTTGGTTCCTAACTCAGGATAACCTAGCTAGTGATTTCCATCTTTTTTATTGCTTTGTCTCCCTTTTGTCTTGATGGACTCTTTTTCTATGTGAGGGGCTAAGACCATTTTCCCAACTTATTATATAAAAACTATTGAATCTTTTACCCAAAAAACTAAACTAAGAACCTTAAACCTTAAAGTGAAAATATTAAAATAGAAAAATTAAAATATAAACCATAAATTTTCTAAACTGGGCCTTCAAATTTGAAACCTTAAACGATGAATAATAAAATTTGAAACCAAAGCCATAAAATTTGAATGCTAAATTCAAAACTATAAACATTGAACTTGAAGCCTTGACCCTAAAACCCTTAATAATGAAGCTTAGCATCAAAAACTATAATGAATAACTAAATCTAAATGTTAAATATCAAGCATTAAGCATAGAATAGTGTTTAATATTATTGTAGTCAAAGCTAAACCAAAAATGTGAACCTTTAAACCCTAACCACTAAACTATAAACCCTAAATCATATATCATAGGTATAAGTTACCATTTGTAGTGTAGGAAATTGTATACCTTTACAATTTCACACTATGTTTGGGTCCCTTAATTTATTGGACTTAATTAAGCTTCTTATTTTCCAAATTATGAATTCCAAAGCCTTATTTTTATCATTTTCTAAAAGGAGAACCAACATTAAGTTAATGCATTTAATACTTAAATTACTATGGATTATGTGTGTCCTAGAAATATAGGCCAATATCCATTCGCCCATGGGCGAATGGGTCCCCTTTATATGCTAGGACCCATTTTAAAATATATTTTTGGTGGTATTTTAACAATCCAAATTCAAATTGTAAGTGTCGAACTTTGGAATCTAATTTTTGGGAAATTAGATAAACACCTATAAATACATAGTATTTTGATCATTTGGAACCTAAACAACATGATCTAGCATTAAGGAAAATTTTAAGAGAAAATATTATTGTCAAGAGCATCTAAGAGTAGCATTGCTAGTCATTTGTAGCAGCAATCAAGATCCTAACATCATGACCAAGTTTATGTGTGTCCATGTTATCTTGTGAAGGCTAACAAAGCATTGTAGGTCTTCATACATTCAAGCATTCAAGCAAATCAAGCAAGCAAGATACAATTTATTTGAAGAGATGTGTATGACTTCAATCCTTCAAGGAAGCCATTGAAGGGTGGTGAGTTACAACAAGTGTTCATTCATCATTTCCTTCCTTTTTATTATCTTTTTATCAAGGTTTAATTACCAAACTGGGGTTTGACAAAGGCAAACCCCCATACAAACAAAACAAACATTTTTCCCTCTTTGTGTAAATTTGTATATTATAGGTTGAAGAAGGATTAAAGAGAAATTTTGCATTATTGCATTTATTGTCATCATTCTTGCCAAGACACTGAAACTTTGTTAAAAAGAATTTATTTCCATCATTTCAACAAGTTTACTATTGGAAATCAACATCTCAGATCCTACTTACTAATACGAGTTGATATCTGTTGATGTACTCTGTCTTAACTATTACTAATACAAAAAAATTGTACTCTCTAACATATTAACTTATAAACAATTTTCTATTAGTGTAACCCTTGCACCTACTTTTAGTGTAAATGCTAGTAATACCATACTTGTGTCATGTATGGCACCCAAGTCAACCTAATTGTATATATAAGATTTTGTAGTTGATCATATAACATAATTAAGGTTTATGTTAGCCTTTGATTATATAACTTAATTAAATTTTATGTCAACCTTTTTACTTAATGACTTATAATTTAGTTAATTGTGGACATTGCATATAACCTTCTAACTAGTGATTTATAGATAATATGTTTTTGATTAAGCATATTCATGGATAATATGTTGAAAGTGATAGCAATAGTAGGTTTTAGTATGTTGTGTTTAATTTATCTTTAATATTTAATTATAATTTAATGAATGCTAAAATAAACATGGATAAAAGGATTTATCTTATAATTAGGTTTAAGTTAGATGCTAATTATAATTTATTATTAGAGGTGGAGATTAATGTTTGTAGTGTTTTAAAATTATACTATGGATTGTATCAAAAAAAGTTTGTCTTGAAAATAGAATTTATTATGATTATAATCACATCTTAAATTGATATTTTTATATAACTTATGCATGATTTGGCTAGATGTATTATTTTACTCGCATGATGCTTTTTTGTGAGTAAATTTGTAATGTTTTAATGAAATTAATTGTCTCAAATTAATTATGGTAATAACACTAATTACGTACAGTTTCTTGATGAGTGATGAAATTACTTGCACAATAGAAGAAATAATAGGAAATAAGTTGCAAATACTTGATAATACTAAGCCACATTGAGGGGCAATCCTCAAAAGCTCTCCAATAAGAATAAATTTCACAATATGATGATAACAAACTAACAATTACCTCTTATATACATACCATATTTATACCATGGATGCTACCCAAGTTGACCTAACTTCATATATAAGACTATATAGATTAGCATATAACTTAATTAAGGTTTATGATATATTATTTACTAAAACGATGCTTATGAATGCCCTATTTTGTTTTTGGATATACTTGACTCCTAGCTTATTTGTGAGTAAATATAATATTTTAATGATTTTAGCTATCTCAAATTAGTGATGGTAATAACACTAATTAGATAGGATTTCTTGGGAGTGTATAATGAAATTACTTGCACAAGAGAAGAAATAATATGAAATAAGTAGCAAATATTTTATAAAAAGTAGTCACATCGAGAGGACAATCCTCCAAAAGTCTCCAATAAGAACAAATTTCACAATATGATGACAACAAACTAACCACTACTTCTTATATATATAACCGAGACTAACCTAACTATGTAAATAAGACTAAGATGGTAGATGATTATATAACTTAATTAATATTTATGCTAGATAACTTAGTCCTCCTACTCAATGACTTATTATCTATTACCCCTCTAAAGTAGCCCCAAATCATCCACACATACTTTTCATAAATGTGACATGCAATAGATTTCTAAAATAGGAAATTTTATTAACTTATATTCCTCCTAATACAATCCTATTCTTAAAACTTAACAATGAACACGTGCCAACTGCAAAATAATTATGCACGGTTACAATATAATGTTGAATATTTTGTGCTATCCAGTACAGTCCATCTTATGTGCAAACCAAGAGAGAAGGCATGCATGGTTCTACAATTTTGATGGAATGCTACAGACACTTCAAAGACTTAGTCTTACATAGCCAAAAGACAATTATTTTTTTCAGTAAAATTGGGCCAACAAATATAAAGACAGACCAAGTATCTCCCTTTTTTCTGAAAAAATAGTAGTCTCCTTTTACTTTCCACCAAAAAGTAATGAACTTTTATCAGTATTTAAGGAAATTTCTTGTAAAGTTTTTCTGCAGAAATGATCATCTGAATGATAACAAGATCTTTTCCTGCCAAATGAAAAACAAAACGGTCATTTAGTCATAGTCAATGGTATTTCAAAACATTGAAAGAAGTCTCACGTCACTTTTGCTCCAAACATATTCTTCAATGGTACGAGTGAATTTTGGGGCACATGCCTTCATCAGTTTGACAAGTGCCTATTGCAAAAAAACAGCAAGTCTTGCACATCAAGTAGAATAAAAAGAATGGAAAATGCATTTCAAGCAATTGGTGTATGTTATTTACTTGGGGTTTAGAAAGCCCTATGCAATCTCACAGTGATAAAATTACTAAAATCTAACAATTTTTGGTTAAATTTGATATCAATGCTTGATTATATAGGCAAGGGGTGTCAACTGTCTTGACCTGTGCTTCGAAGCAATGACAAAAGTGAAATGCTTCAAATACACCTGCTAAGATTCACAGACAAAGTTGCCAAACCAAAATTCTGGGGGTTCTGGTCCAACAGTAAAACTTGGGGAGTTTACATAATTGACAAAGGTTCAACACACAGCTTGACTCCCCAAAAATGGCATTTTATCCCAACTGCATAGAAGCATAAATCCTCAAAAAATCGCAAAACTACTGATTTTAAAAAAATATCCAGCCAAAACGATTTTTTCCCCAAAAAATCATGATTTTATCAGTCGTGATTTTCAACAATTTTTAAGGGTTTAAATCACGAAAAAATGCCTAACCAACCCATTGTGAAACCCTAACAACATAAAATCATTATTTAATCAGGTTTTTTCGTTGATTTTTAGCACAAAACTGAGCATTGGCCACAAGGATGTGGTTCACCATCAAAGATTTGCTAAATTTCATCAAGTTGCTGAGGTAAATCATAGATAAGTGGCCTTGAATGGACATATATTTCTAATAGATGTTAAGGACATTAAAATAAAGCAAGTGACATTGAATGGACATATATTTCATCAATAATTGTTGCAAGTGTCAGTATTGCATAATTGAATATAAAGCATACATATATATATATATATATATATATATATATATTATTAATTATTTACAAAATATTATTTACATAATTATTTTGTAACATATTTACAAAATATTATTTATAGACTTACCTTGGTGCGGTTGTTGTTGTAGACTCCATTATTTTCCTTCGATCTTACAATTGATTGATTATAGGATAAAGACATTCATAAATATATATTCATAATGTATTCATATTGTATTAAAGAGTCATTATTACTAATAAGACTCAATGATTGTTGCAAGTGTCAATATTGCATAATTAAATATTATACACTCATATTATATTCACTTACAATAACTATGAAAACTATGAAAACTACTAGCAAAATATATAATTATATTCAACAACTATATTAGGACATACCACTGTCTGTTGATTTCATAATATATTCATGTATTCTTTCTTTACTCTTCCCTCTATTCATCGATCAAAATATGTTTAATCCTTATTCCCCTTCATGATCCCTCCATCAAATATTACCAAGGGATGTGTCCCTTCTTTAATCACATCCATATTCAATAGCAATTGTTGCATTCTTTTATTCAATGCCTTAATAAATAAAGTGTTGTCTTTGTAAAATGAATCGCTGCCTTTATTACTTGTTGAGCAATTGATATCATCGATGTTTTTCCTTTAATCCTTGCTGTCATACTAAGTAAATCGTTGTTGTTAACAATGAACCATTGGCTGTTCTTAATCATCATTTTTATATTATATGTTTCTTATTTTACTTTTTATGAATAGTAAATATATTTATTTTTATATTGGTTTTATATATATTATAGTATGATGATTATTATAATAATATTTAAATTGTTATATTTATATTTTAATATTTACAATATTGTATTCAGTAATTATAATTATAATATTATCTTGCGATATGATTATAATTATAATAATATTAAATTACTAATATTTTTTTTATAATTTTAATGTCTCGTTATTTTTTCATTTATTTGTATTTCAATTTATTACGATTTTGGGGACATGACACTAACAAAGTGTGATAATTTAGAGCTTCAATTTGACACTAGACATCAAGTTTTAATGACAAGTGGGTAGGGTAGTGACAATTGTATAATCAAGTGGGAAGCATAAGTATATACATAACAATATATAGACATTGCGGAACTAGAAGCAAAATGGTTCCTATCAGAAAGATAAAAATCAATTTATAATGCTGAAAAAAATGAATTGTAGCAATATTTCATATCAAAATGAACAATTGTTTCGGTTATATTTAAATTTTCTATATATTTTGCAAGCTTAATGCTTTGTTAATTGGTGAAACTCACTACTTAAATGCATGCACTACACTTAGAGAACTACATTACATTTAAATTGCCATTGTTGAAGTTGATAGTGAACCCCACAACTCCCAAAAATCACCTGCAATCAAAACACCTATCACAAACAAGAGACCAAAGCAATTCGTTTGTTATGCAACCAAGAGAAAAAAGATTGATCCACACAAGCATCTGATATGCTCTTTGTATTGAATAATTATGTGAATTACATGGGTTATGATTAAAATGAATGTTCAATGCTTATAAAAGCATAAAAAAACAAACCCTAGATGAGGATTTGATTAGATTGTGAGAAGTTTTTTAATCTCATACAACAAGACAACTTGACCTATATTTATCCCAATATAATAATAAAAAAACACTCCTAAGTTTAGCTTAAGTGAATAAAATAATAAAGGACTTAATAATTAGTTAATTATCAGGTGACATCATAATTCCTCCAACACCCCCCCTTAAGAACAACTTAGAGAGAAGCTATAAAACTCTGATGAAGAATGCAATGATAGATGCATGGATAGGTCACAAATGCAAGGCCTAATGAGGTACTCATATACAAACAAATGAATCTCTCATAACTAGAAAAAAGGAGAAAACTTCATGGGAAAAACTCCTCTAAAAGAGAGAAAATGAAATGAGTGCACTAGTGAAAGGATAGGACTCAATGTGACCCCCCTGAGGATTGCTTCTATCACACAAGTACAATAGATGTCCTCCTGATAAGAGAGAAAATAAATATATGAGTCCCCCCATGAAGAAGTAGCTCATGTGCCAATGATGAACACCTGAGGACATAATATGATCTATTGTTTGCAAACAACATTTCTCCCCTTAGGAAGAAACATATCTATTGGTGATTGGAGAAGCCAATCTAAAAAAATAGGTGAATCGGGGATCCAAATCCAAATGATGTGTGCCTCTGAAAAGTGCTCAAATGTCCACATGTCAGAAAGAGATAATGTCAATCCAGAATCCTATGAAAGCTGATGTAGAACAAGTCACAAAGGCTATGAAAATGGTGGGCCAACAACGATGATGTGGCTATCAACAAAGAGGAGATGAATGTCCTCAAAGTGACCCTTCAAATTTGTAATATATGACTCTACAAACAAGGATGATATGTCTGTACAGGATACGAATCCCAAGTAGTTGTGTATGGAAGAATATGTTTGTCATGTTGCACTAAACCAATAAAGGCCAAAGATGTGGTGATGCCAAGTTGATCGGGAACAACAAGAGATGGTGATGTAGTCTCGATCTGAAGAGTGGGAACATGAAGACAAGTCTCTAAACCATTGGAACATGCAAGACTTATGATATACTCAAGCTCCTCTAAAGCATTGTCATTAAAAGGTATGGAATTTGCATCTACAAGAGGAATGAAACAATCTGTAGTAGGATCCTTTGGGTATGGAGAGATATGATGGTCTCCATGGATCTCCCAAAGTGTGTGGGGACAATCAATGTCCAATACAACCCACATAGTGTCATTATCAACATTAGAACAAATCACTCCTACAACATGATCACTTATAATACACCGTACTGAATAACTCCCTAGTGTGTCTAGTGTAGGTATGAGTCCATATAAATAAGGCAAAAGATCAAGCCACCTGAGGTGTGTCAAGATGTCGTTTCACCAAGACTCATAGTTATCCTTTGTTAGGATGACCACAGAAGAATGAACCAAAAAATCCCATAATACTTCCTCAAATGAAATAACTGAAGACTAATAATCTCAGTACATGTAAAGTGGGTCAAATGAAGTCATCTCACGCAAACAAATCCTTTCCAAATGCCAAGACATCGAAGTAATTGATAGAAATGTGAAATCACAAAAAACTGAATAAAATGTACCTAGGGAAAATTCTAGAAAAAATGCATGAATGGATCTAAGAAGCTCTGAAATACCTTTCCAATGCCGTGAATCGCGAATCAAAGATATAGGTGAAAAGTTACAAGCTCGGAAGTGAAAAATGAAGTTCTGACTTTGACTGAAAATAAAATAAACCAACAACAAAATTTAATGATGATAAGGTAGACGAAACCAACTTTCCCACGATATCTCATTTGCCCAATTCCAACATTGTATGCCCAAGATGCCAAAAAGAAAAGAAAAAATGTTCTTTTAAGGCAAATGGGGGCTAGGAGGAGGCTTGGAGGGTCGTATGGTCATTCGTACAATGTTGACATCACATTGATGTCAATATGATATCAGCAAGCGAAATTTTATATAATTGACGGAATATTCTCTAGTCGAAAAAACATACAGTTATCGAGAAAGTTATTGTCGACGAAATATTCCATTTTTTATCAAAATATGTTGTTGGTAAAGGGTGGAATATTCAGCTAGGATCAAAATATTTCAATCATAGTTGCTAGCCTATTCGTGGAGAGTTTGCTAGATTTTTAAGGCCGTTGAGCGGCATGCAATGGCTACCGGCGAATAACTGGGCGTCAACCACCAATGGTTGTTGCTGGGGAGGGTTGGTAGGGTCACCCTCAGTGATTGGAGCCATAGGGTACAACACCTACTAACGCTATCGTGGCAGCCTTTTTTTAGAAATTTTATTTTCCTTGTTTTTTTGAAAAAAAAATTATAAAAATAAAAATAAATTTAAAACCTCAAAATCTTTTTTTTACTCACTCGGTTTTTGTTTGTGTTAGATTTTTGTGCATTAATTGTGATCTAGGACCATACAGTTGTATGAATTTTTGTACAGAAAACTCAAACTCCTAAAAAAAATCTTCTTTGAATTTGACAAAACGATAAGCCATCCTTAGGATTTTTACATTTTGGACTCAATGGTGATGCCCATTTTGCTCTAGGATGAGTTAGCTTTTCTCCCAAGGTGGGATCTCTTAAACTTTGGACAGAAAATCACATATCTGGTGCTCTAATACCATGTTGGAGTTGATAGTGAACCCCACAAATCCCAGAAATCACCTATAACCAAAACACCTATGACAAACAAGAAATCAAAGCAATTGATTTGTTATGCAACCAAGAGAGAAAAGATTCATCCACACAAACATCTGATATGCTTTCTTTATTGAATAATGAATGTGAATTACATGGATTATAATTACAATGAATGGTCAATGCTTATAAAAACATTAAAAAAGCAAACCCTAGATAAAGATTTGATTAGATTGTGAAAAATGTCTTAACGTCATGCAATGAGACAACTTGACATATATTTAGCCCAATCTAATAATAATAAAAAAACACTCCTAAGTTTAACTTGAGTGAATAAAATAATAAGAGACATAATAATTAATTAATGATTAATTAATTATCAAATAATATCCTAATTACTCCAAAAGTCATATACATGGAGGTTCAAAAGGCCTGCAAGGAGTATAATAGTAGTGCATGAATTCTTTAGACATATACAGTGTAACATTCCATGCATGTTAAATAGGTATTAAGAAAACTAATACATGCCTTGAGAGTTGTCATGCCCTTGTCTTGTGAGGTTATCTTAATCCCTTCCAAAGCATGCCTCATATATTTTTTCATTAACAATTCAAATAAATTTCAACAACTATCCCATTGAAAGGGAATGTTCCTTCTTATTTTGTTTTCCATTGAAGCTTCTACCTATAATCTCTCAAATTCTCAACTCAAAGTCCATCAATGTTTTTAACTCCATCATCCACTTATACACAAAATCGAGGAAAATTTACTCAAATAATAATAACTAAAATTGTGGCTCAAATAGTTGCTCTCTTCTTTTGTACTAGCAAGTCTTTATTATCTAATGAAAAAATATTTAACACTCCCTTTACTTTTTCACAAATCTACTAAAATAGTTATCAATGAAACCAATATCATTTATGGTCTTTTGAGATTTAAGGTTTTGTTTCAAAAGCATTTTCTATTATTCTATCTTAAACTATTTGATTCAAAATTTATTCAGTTGAACTTTGCAATTGCTTCCTTTGTCATATAATTTCCCTTTCACACTCTTTATATAGTTCTCTTTGACATTGTTCTAGAAATTGCAAGTATTGTTAAATCACAAATATGAACCAGTTGATTCCCATTTTGTAATTTATGATGTATACTCAACAAAAGAAATTTGTCTTTTTAATGACTTTCTTGGGCCTAAAGAATTTGACATCCTAGAGGCCAACTTGGATAGTCATGAAGTTGAACAACTTAGGAGAGGCTCTAAACCAAGAGCTTCATCATCAAACGTGTAGCCCTCTAGCATAGCTCTATTTGTAGTAACAAGAGTCATTGGCTATATTCAAGTTTTGGAACTTTGTACGTAGTTTAAAGGTTGACTTTGTACAAACTATACTGTAATTGAAATTTTGTCAATTGTAACCATCTATTTATTATTTATGCACTATGAAGTATGCTTTGTACAATGCAATATAATAATGATATGAATATGAACAACAAAATCTTATTTTCTACAATTCATGGGTTAAACTCTTTATTTTATTTGCTTTCTATATCTCTATGCTATGGAAATGCCCTTAAATTTTTTATTTTTTTTTAAATAGTGTTTTTTTTCTACAAATTTTACTTTTCTTTTAAATTCGATTTTTTCCCAATTTTTCCAAAAAATCTTATCCTTTTGATTTGCCATTTTTTTCCCCAAACGATTTTTGCTACTATAATCCCAAGTACCCATAACAAAAAAAAAGATTGCCTAACCAAATAAGTAATGACTACCAATTTCAAAATAATGAAAAATCCAATTGAAGGTCACTTGGCCCGTGCTATTGTAATTACTAATTTAGATATAATTGACAGTTTGGTAATGGCCAGATTTATTTAACGTGGTAGCCAAGAATTCCATGCACTCGAGAAATTCCAAGGTTGTCCTTCCCATCCAACTACCCTCTTACTAAAACCCCTTTTTTCTCTGCCGACTGCACTGAAATTTGTGTGAGCTTGCAAGTACTGGAGTTTCCTACCTCAGTCTGTCTCCTCACTTTGATGGAAACGCATTGGAGGAAAGTTTATCCCCAACAAGCTCAAAAAACACAGGAAATCAAGTCATAAACATTGCTAGCATATTGCAAAAACATTGAATAAGGGTAATTTTATGTCAAGGCCCCAAGAACTCATTATATTTAATATACATTGTTGCACAAAGACTCAGAACCTGGATCAAAAACATGTCCCTATCTTGCTGACACATAATGGGGATGTCTTCATAAGTTAAGAGACTTCAGATGATGTTTCCTAGCATGTCTACACACCTCCCCGAAGCATCCCTTAAAAATTAGGAAGCTTCCTATAGAAATTTTCTAGATGTCGTATAAATTACAATATTTTTTTCTTCAAGTATTAACACTAGTTGTAAAGACTTACAGCAGAACTAAAGAAAAGCTCTGGTTATAGACATGTAACTTCTAAATTTGGCATGAAATGTTACCAGTTTTTATGTAACATTATATTTTCTTATAAGATACAGAAGCAGAACTAGTGCGAACAGAAAAGATTAATAAGGCTTGAGATAATTATGCGCACAAAAGTTTTATCAATTGGTTTAGGAAGGGAAGATGGGTACTCCATGATATTAGCTTGTGCTAATAAAGCTAGAGAGGTAACACTAAAACTCAGTGTTACCCGGGGACGCGTCCCCTGCTCAAAACCCCCCCGTCCCCGTCCCAGAAACGGCCAAGGGGACAGCAACAGTGTACCATGTTCTTTTTATTTTGATTTTCATATCGTAATTGAAAAAAACACTATATTGGCAATGAATTCTTAACAAAAATGTTATAAGCTCAGTTACTATAATGTATATATGCATGCTTTATCCTTGTTTTCATATGAATATTTAATGTTTCCCTATATTTTTTAATTTTTTCTATATTTTATATAGCCGTCCCCTGCCGTCCCTAAATTTACCCTCAAAAATCGGAAACTTGGGGACTCATCCCGCCGTCCCCTGCCGTCCCCGTCCCGGAAACTTGGGGTAACCTTGCTAAAACTAAAATTTTGAAATTTATATAAGTTAATTCATTTTATATATTTTCCATCTTCTATACCCCTGTACCATTTTTTGCAAATGGTGTCCCCATCCCAGTCTCGGTCTCCCATATCCAAAACATATGCCGTCTCTGAGTGAATATGGAATTATCCATTTGAATAGTATGTAATAATGTATTAAAAAAAAGCAGTTTTTGAATTTGTGCTGTAACAATTCATGGAAATTATATTTCTAGGCCAAAATGATTTTTTCAAGGATTTCTCATTCCCCTTGTAATAGGTAAAGTCCCACTTAAATTACTTTCCTAGAACAAAAGAAGGAATACAATCTGCAGCCAAGTAAAGAGTAAGTTGAATGTCATCTTCTAATGTTCTGATTGATGGCACATAAGAATATGGTGAAGAATCCATTCTCTATTTGATGATTCAAGAAGTTGATGTAGCAGTATCAATCTAGAAGGCAAGGTAAGAAGTTATAAAGGTTTACCATAACAAGCACTGATGACACAAGCAAAATTACTTGAAAAGATAGTTGATTGTCATTGCACTGTTCTCACTTTGTCAACAAATTAATAGAAAGGAATAAGGATCACTTCTAATAGAAAAGCAATTGTAGAAGCCATGTAAGTACATAGATAACATCAAAACTACTTAGGCTTAACAACTCTGAGCGGCATTAATTAGGAAAACTGAAGACAACAATATAAGCTTAAATGCAATTTCCTAACAAGACAAAACATGTCACTATATTAAACAAGAACACATTACACACGCTTAGGCTCAAACATGCACCATCCACAATGAGGAAGGTTTACTTCAAATACATAAGAATGGATCTCCACCATTCCAACCACATACAATGTAGATGCATCTATATAGTCAACAAATTAATAGAAAGGAGCATTTCTAAAAGAAAAGCAATCATAGAAGCCCTGTAAGTACATGGATAACATCAAAACTATTTAGGCTTAACGATTAATAGAAAGGAGCATTTCTAAAAGAAAAGCAATCATAGAAGCCCTGTAAGTACATGGATAACATCAAAACTATTTAGGCTTAACAACTCTGAGCAGCATTAATAGGAAAACTGAAGACAACAATATAAGCTTAAATGAAATTTCCTAACAGTTAAACAAGAACACATTACACACGCTTAGGCTCAAACATGCACCGTACACAATGGGGAAGGTTTACTTCAAATACATGAGAATGGATCTCCACCATTCTAACCACATACAGTGTATGGATGCATCTATATAGTCAATTATACACCCCAACAGCCAATTCAATATTAATACAACAGGTACAACAGATTTGATTAATTTCATAATAATAAATACGATGGAGACAACAGATTGATTAATTTTACAATATTAAACACGAAATGTGTGGGATGGGCATGGAATGAAAATCTGTGTCATCTACCTCCAATTGTAACATACACGCCACTGTTATTCAATCTATATGGATGCTTTTGCTTCCTGACAGCTTTAGACCATAAATAGTTTTTACTTTGTACATATTACACATCTGCAGCTATACCAAAAGCATTGAAACCAAATGGAATCAGAGCCATGTCGTCTACTTCAAAGTGTACCATGCAACAATGTTTTCTTAAATCTTCTAAAACGGATGCATTCCTGAAGCGATTACTTATGACCAGGTACTGAATCCAATTGCATGTTGACGCTAATATTACCAGACCCGGACCTTGAACATGTCTGCAGTAAGGAATTCTCAATGATCGTAATGAACTGCAAGATGCAAGGTAGGATAGGCCAGTATCTGTTATCCTTGTTGATGCTAAGCTTAGATAAGCCAGCTTACTGCAACTGGCAGCAAGAAAATCAAGCCCCTCATCAGTAACAAATGGGCATTGGTCAACATTAAGATGCTCCAATGCCCTAAAATTGGACAATACCTTCATATCACTCACAACCTCACATTTAACCAAGCTCAAATGCCTAAGCATTTTGGCACCATTTGCTATAGTAGCCAAGCTTAAATCATCTACATTTGTCAAACTCAGATTCAAAATCTGCAGATTAGAGCAAAGACCTATCGCAGAGAACCCCTTTGAGGAAGGTCCTTGACAGTGATATAGATCGATTTGTTCCAACTCTTTGTTGGAATGCATCACTAAAGTCTCCAATTCCACATCCCTGATCCCCCTTCCAAATCTAAGAGAGAATTCCTTTAACTGCATCCCACAAAGACCAATTGCAGCCAGGCCTTGCCCTTCGCTACAGAATCGTTGAAGCGCAAGGCATTTTAGAGCCCTACATTGCATTATACACAACAATGCAGCCTCAGTCAATCTTGATGCCACCACAGAAAGCTTTTCAAGACTCTTGCAATTCTGCACAAGCCACGTAGTAGCTGCATCACTCAAAGGGCAATGCCAATTAATGTACACAAATTCTTTGAGGTCCCTGTTTGATGCAGCAACTTTTGCTATCAGAGCATCAAAAAACATTGGCTGATCTGTATCTATGTGCAGCAAAATCAAAGTAGAAAACCGTGACAATTCTTGCAAGTCACCAAGACTGAACTTTAAAGACAACTCCTGAAGATGGAGGCAATGCAGAGCCAGAGACTTCAAGGCCAGACTAATGTCCATAAAATCAATCTCAAGACAGATCTTCACAAGCATTGGACAATTCTGTCCTATTTCCGACAAGCATGATGGAGTAAACCCTAAATTACCCTTTAAACTCAGTTCACGAAGACTCTTGCAATCTGAAAGGGATACTAGGGCAATGCCAGACAAATTCTTGCAATTCTCGAGATTGAGGGTCCGAAGCCTCTTACAAACCCTAGCCAACTCCGCAATGCCGGAATCCAGCAAATTGGGCAGAGATGACAGGACAACATGTTCAAGCATGGTACAACTTCTAACAAACCCTATAAACCCTATATTCGAAATACGTTCTTCGGGTTGCTCACGATTCCCCAAGAGCAGTGTAATTAGGGTTTTAAAAGATGCAGAGATCATTTGCAGATCTGTGTCTTGCAATTGATCGCAACATTGAGTAAGGTTTAATTTTGTAATATTTTTGAAGCGGATAGTTAGTGAAGGAAGTAACGTACATGACCTAACAGTAAGGTTGTTGGCATGCCATGTGACCTCGTCGTTCCAGGATTTGCAGACCATGGACGCCGAGATCAACGCGTGCGTATCGTGAAGGTGCGTTACTATGCGGGACACCACTCCGCTATCTCTCGTCGCAATCTCCATGCTGCTCTCCATTGTTTCTTCTTCAGCTGAACAGTGACTCGAACAGGGTAATGATGTCTACTGAATGAGAAAGCCTTTTAACCGTTTCAACAATATATCTTATCATCTTACTTTGGGTAAAACTAAAAAGTAGTAATTTGAAATTTCCACAATTCATATTGCTGCATGAATTGATTGTGTTAAGTTTTTTCATCAACTTTCGGATCACACTCTGTGATCCATCACCAGAATGGTAGAGAGTAAGAGGAGAAAATGGTTGACCGCAGACAGGGCTTAAATTTGATGGCCGTATGACCGTATTTAGAGATTTTTGCCATAAAATACAATCAAACTTTTAAGAAGATTGTATCAGATGAAAGGAGAGATTTTGGATAGACTGTCAAAATTTATATAGAATTATAATGATATATATATTTGATTTATATATAATTTTACTTACACTAAGGTATATCATAATGTTTTAAGGGCCCCTTCAGGCAAGGTCGACTGTCAAATTTAAGCCCTGATCGCAAACTTGGAGCAGAGAGGAAGGAGAGCGCAGGAGGCACACAAATTGAGGTTCAAGGTCAACTCAAGGAAAATAATACCCAAAAAATGACTAAAAGACACAAAATTGCAATGAATGAGCCAAGACAAAAACACCAACAACCAAAATAAAAATCAACAAAAAGAAGAAAAAAATGACTACACACCAGCTAGACAATAAGATAAGAAAAAGAGGACCAAAAAAATCCTAAAGAGAATCTAAAAGACAAAAATATAATAAAAACCAAAATAAAACAAAATGAATGAATAATAAAATGAAAATAATCAAACACAAAAAATAAAGAAAATTATATATATATATATATATATATATATATATATACACACCAAAATAAAATAAAAAGAAAAGAAAGAATAACAAAATAAAATTAATAAATAAAGATAGGACAAAAATAAATATAAAATAAAAGAGAATAGGTAAATACAAAAATATAAAGTCAAATATATAAATATATAGGAAATCAAAAGAAAAAACTAACTAAACATAATAAGTAGATTAAAAGAAGAAGAAGAAATAAAAAAAGAAAATAAATCTTATAATTAAAGAGGATGAAAAAGTAAAATAACTATAAATGAAAGAAATAAGAACAAGCTCAAAAAAAATTAAGAATTTAAGACCAAAAGAAAATAACAAATACAAAGTAAAAATGAAACTAAAAATAAATAAATCAAAGATGAAAAATAAAATTTCAAAAAAGATTTGTTCACAACAGAACACAAAAGAGAACAAGAACAAAAGCAAAAGTAAAGATCAAGAAGGAACCAAATAAATAGAAGAAACAAAAATATAAGTGCATATGTGTGTGTGTGATATTATTATTAGTTTAAATATAAATATATATCAATGAACAAAATAGCAAAAGAAAAATAGAGATAAATACAAAATAAAGAAAAGAAGAAACTACTTGAAAGAAAAGTACCAGGAAGAAGGAAAAAAGTAGACCCATAAAAACCAACAAATAAAACAACCAAAAGAAGAAGAACCAACCAAGCTCAAAAGATACCACAAGAGAAGGGGGAGAAAGAAGAGGGTGAAAGCCAAAGGAGAGAGTTAGGGAAGGCAGAGACAACCACAAGGAAGAAAGAAGAGAGGGGGAGATTCCAAACACCTGAAAAGAAAAAGGCATGGGGGGGGAACAAGGAGGAGGCAGGATAGGAGAGACAAAAGGGAAGCCAACAACAAGGGGACCCACCACAAAAGAAAGGGGAAGCCAAGGCTAAGAATGAGCCCGGTTACGCACGTTGGACAGTTACAGTTGCCAAGCATTACTGAGACTCCACCCCTCATCATGATCTCTACCTCCACTCTTCTTCTCATCACCACCCTTCCCAAAAAAGTGGTGTCTTAAAAACCCTTTCCTTGAGAGCCTTATGTATCTATGATGAAGACAATCTGGACCAAGAGTTGGCCCATCTTCACAAAGTCTTCATCTTGAATGGGTACAAAAGCAAGCATATCTCTTGAGCCTTCATCTAGACCAAATCGCATTTCTATTCTAACTCCATAACCACCAAGACAGTGTTCCTCCCTGGTGCCTCTCTCCCTTATATTTAGGGAATCTCTCAAAAAATCTCTAAGATCCTTCATAAAAAGGGTCTTCGGTGTGCCTTCAAACCCTATTCCATTGTAAAGCATCGTCTCCCCTCCCTCAAGGATTCTAGAGATGTTTTGCTTGAGTCTAGAGTCTACAAGGTTAGTTGTTCTTGTGGCATTCCTTATATAGGTGAAACTAGTCGATCTTTTTGCACAAGAATCAAAGAGCATAGCATCGATATCAAGTATGAACAAGTTGACAAATATGCTTTGGCAGACCACTTGTCTTCAACTAAGCACCACATTTGTTTAGAAAACACTCAAGTTTTGTGCAAAGAAGACATTTTTTTCAAGAGGAAACTCTAGGAAGCCATTCATATCAACTTCTAACTTGAATCATGATGAGGGGTGGAGTCTCAGTAATGCTTGGAAATTGTTACTTTCTAACATGCGTAACTGAGCTCAATCCTAGCCTTGGCTTCCCCTTTCTTGTGTGGTAGGTCCCCTTGTTGTTGGATTCCCTTTCGTCTCTCCTATCCTACCTCCTCCTTGTTTTCCCCCCTTTTGCCTCTTTCTTTTCAGGGGCTTGGAATCTCCCCCTCTCTTCTTTCTTCCTCATGGTTGTCTCTGCCTTCCCTGACCCTCTCCTGTGGCTTTCACCCTCTTCTTTCTTCCCATTCTCTTGTGGTATCTTTTGAGCTTGGTTGGTTCTTCTTCTTTTTTATTTGTTGTTTTTTATTGGTCTACTTTTTTCCTTCTTCCTTTGGTACTTTTCTTTTAAGTGGTTTCTTCTTTTCTTTATTTTGTATTTTATCTCTATTTTTCTTTTTCTATTTTGTGCATTGGTATATATTTATATATATACTAATAATTAAGTTTATGTGCTTATATTTTGTTTCTTGTATTTATTTGGTTCCTTCTTAGTCTTTACTTTTTCCTTTATTATCGTTCTCTTTTGTGTTTTTATCTGTTGTGAACAAGATCTTTTTTTATCTTGCTTTCATTTTTCATCTTTGATTTATTTATTTTTAGTTTCATTTTTACTTTGTATTTGTTATTTTCTTTTCGTTCTTAAATTCTTAGCTTTTTTTGGCTTGTTCTTATTTTTTTATTTATAGTTATTTTACCTTTTTCATCTTGTTTAATTATAAGATTTATTTTCCTTTACATTTCTTCTTCTTCTTTTAATTTTCTTATTATGTTTAGTTAGTTTTTTCTTTTGATTTCCTATATATTTATATATTTGACTTTATATTTTTGTATTTACCTATTCTCTTTCATTTTACTTTTATTTTTGTCCTATCTTCATTTATTAATTTTATTTTGTTATTCTTTCTTTTCTTTTTATTTTATTTTGGTATATATATATATATGTATATATATATATATTCTTTATTTTTTGTATTTTCTTATTTTCTTTTCTTTTATTTTAATTCTTATTAGTTATTATTTTCATTTTATTATTCATTCTTTTTGTTTTATTTGGTTTTTATTATATTTTTGTCTTGTTATCTACTGAAATTTCACCCTGTTGAACATGATGTTCAACAATTTAGAGAAAACATGGGATGACCTCTAAAGATGTGGGTCACTTATAAGTAGAGGTCAACCTCTAGAGAAGGTCGGCTTCCTTTCGGTACTCACTTAAAACTAATCTACTGATCTCTTGAGGAAAAGGGCAAAAAAAAGTAACATAAACTGAAAAGATAAAACCCTATGGTGATGCACCTAAACGTTCATTAGACCTACAAACAGTTTGCATACAAAATTTAATCAATGGAAAAGTTTGACTTACACATCCCAAAATAATATGTTTCTTGCAATAGTGTTTCATAGGAAGGCCTGACAGTTCACCTCTAGAAGGAAAGATATATTTCACAGCTAGAAAACCTGCATTTAACACATCTTATGACCTGCAACATACATATTTTCTGCAAATAGTGCTTTTATTGAGAGAAAGACTACAAGGAAACAAAATAACTTCACAAGTAGTTATATCAATCAACTAGCATGTACACAATAAAGCAGAGAATGAGAAGGTAAAAATATTGCTTATCTCCATTAATCATCAAGGTATCCACTATCAACATGTCCCAAAAAGTGAGTTACAAAGCATTGTCTTCTTCAAAGGACTCACAAGAGTCACAGAACAGAAAAATACAAGTCATAACTAATTACAAAGAAATCACTCAAGTGATTATATCCAACTCCTAACCAAACTCCATCAAAATAGCACTTGGAAGCTTCTTGGATCGGATGCACCAATAAATCCTAAAAGATAGGCCTCAAGCTCCCTCCAAAAATAACTCCAATATGTTGAAAAAGTCAATTTGACCATGTCCAACCATAAAAGCACTTCAAAAATGCTCTAAGTTGAGTCAACATGCCTAAATTCACTCCAAATGTTGGCTAACCACTTGAAACTCCCCTATATCTTTGTAAAGCATTATTGCTTCATTTATCATTTCTTTGAGAACCAATGTAGCATCTTTATTTTGCATCAATGAGTAACATTTATTAAAGTGATTTATCTTCATCACTTTAAATAAAGTTTCACAATATTGATTTAAAATGAAAAAAAAAAGATATTATGATAAAGCCAAATACAAGGCTTAATTGACTAAGTCATATGAAGTGTTAAAAAGAAAAAACAAGGCATATAGAAATGCTCGGCATAACCCATATGAATAAAGTTTTAAAAGAAAATGAAAGCAAGATGTCTTCACTTAATCGGCCTCTTTTACGGTAATCAAAACCCTAACACATTCTCTACAGGCTTCATTTGATCTTCACTTTAATTCACTTCCCTACCACTTTTGAAGGTGTCACCATGGAGAACCTAGGTTTAGCTGGAACCTCTATGGAAGTTTTAGCTAGAGCTTTAATGATGTTGGAATGAGAGTTTTTGAAGGGCTTTCTGGAGTTGTTTGTTTACATCAAATTAAGCTTCATTATCTCTGCAAAAAGAAAACAATACCTTGAGTTTTTTTTATCCAGAGAATAATAGAAATGTTCTTTTGACTTTCTTCTATGTTTTCATGTTCAACTTCAAGCTCTATTTGTGCAAGAAAATTTGTGGGTTTACTACTATAGTGTAACCGTGATTTCAATATTATGTACTTTTGTATATGATTACTTTTGCAATAGGAATTCTGATTTTTCAATTCCCTCATAGCCGCGGCTTCATGTATATTGCAAATCACAAAATGTCTCCATATTCGAGCCATTTTGGGTGCTTACTTGTTCGGCCTCTGTATTATAGTAGATTCTTTATTTTGTGCACTCAAATGCATCTCTTCTTTCTCAATGAATCTATGATGATTTCTAGAAAAAACCCTCGAGGTTTTCTTGATCATTTTTGATGTAGTATTTATGCGCCTCTATTCATAGCTACGACAATGCTCACCTTGCATTTCTACAAGGTTATTTCTCTTTTAACTAGCTTTCATTCATAATCTCCATTTGTATTCAAAACCCCTAAATAAGTCATCTTGCCCGCGGCCTTACAAATTGCGAGCTTGCATTTACAGATAACACTTTTATTAGTTTATTAATTTTCCATAGATATTGAAAAATGTTCTCTGGGTTTTGATGCCCTGCATCTCTTTGATATCACCCCCTTGTAACTTTGAAACCTCCTATAGATTCATGTTCTGGGTTTGTAATTTTCTGAGTCTCTCTATCAAGGGATTTGCATGCTCGAGGGACATAAATTTTCTCACCTTCATGTGCCTTCCATTTGTTTCCTCCACACAAATTAAAAGAAAATTTGTGCATCTAGGTATTTCCTTGCTTATGCTTTGTTGAAGAAAGAGATTTGGAAACCTCTTTCTAAGGGGATGCCTTACTTCCTAATGATACCATTTCCAAAGGAGTGAAAGATCCTTTTGTTGTAGACATTTCACTACCTTGGATATTGGACAATCATGTCATTCTATTCATAGGACTGCATTTTCAAAGCAAATGCAGTGCCTCTTAAAAGACTAAAAATGTGCATTACTAACACTTAGGGATCATTTCCTTACCAAAATATTTCCACAGTCATGCTCAAAAGTCTTCATGATACTTATGTAGGCACTAATGTTCCATATTTTGATGTTATTATAACAATGTTGGCATTGCCTAATTTCGCTTGAGGTATACTATGAACATATGGCCTTCTTCCTTTTTCACTTTAGTCAACCTTTGACACTTCAATCTGTATCTTGGCCATGACATAGGTTTAGCCACCTTGCTAGGGTAGTGTGTTCCTTTGAATCCACCACTTTCACAACTCCTATCCACTTAGTTCGAGAAACCTCTCCATCCATTCATTGCATTGTACAATAGTCTTCCTTGCTTTAGAGATGACTGTCCATATGAAGACTAAGTATTATGACTAACCTCATATTTCCTATAAAATTTCATGCTATCATGGGGCCAAGTATGCATCAAAAAATGATTTCAATGATTGAAATCTGTCTTTTAAGCTTGTTGTTAAGATCATAAATAGTAGCACCATTTTCACTGCAGTCTTAAATTTGATTGTGACAGACAAACAGGAGAACCCATAGCAACTACCTCCTTGTTATGATCATATCTTGTATTTCTATCATAAGCAAGTCATGAATGTTTAGGGATTGGTGTTGTCCACATTACAGGTCAGTAAAAATTGTCATCCATCTCATCCTCAAATCATAAGGACTATTTGCATTTATCTCTTTCCCAAATTTGATAGCATTAGATCACTTAGAGGATACAAAAGTTAAACACCAAATGATAAGTACTAGAAAGATATATTGGTGCTATTCTAAGATGCAATAATGGCCAACAGGTGCAAGGTAGGTGTTATACCTTTCCTTATGCATTGCTCTTTATGGAAATTTTTCCTTCTATATGTGGTGTGACCATGTCCTTCTTCATCCATTGAACTTTGCTCTAACTTGAGATTCGGACCTTTCAAAACATGCATGTCTTCCCTTACTATCTTGATAACAGTACCATTCACATATATTCACGATCTCTAACTTTGAATTATCTCCTAGAAATACTTAAACAAGTAGAGTTCAGTTGTGATAGAAACTTTAGCAGGTTGAAGAGTGGTTCAACTCATTGGATGACTGCCTTTTGGAAACATGCTTTTCCTTTTACAAATTCTAAGATTGGCTCTTCTCATTGTGATATGCTTGACAGACTGATCTTTTGCTCTTTCTTCTGCTGCTCTTTTAGTTGCTCTCGTGGAATCTTATGGACTGTTTATGATAACATTTTATGATGAATGAACAACATTGTTTAATTCTCTGAAGCATTATGATTTTGTCATGCATACATCCATTACTTGTATCAGTGAATATAGAAAATACACTGCCATGAATGATAGATTTATTTATGATTGTATCAAAATATTTTGGAAAGATTAACAAGCTTATCTCATCAAAACATTGAATATTAGCACGTTGGGCTCAACCCTCGTGGGAGCCACATTTATCCCACGTGCTAAAATTTAGTAGATGAGATCAGAAACACAAATACACCTGTATCTACACATGAAGAAAACAAGTTAGTGAAATGACATGTATATCTTAGGTGTGTTTGATAACTCCAATGGTTTTTTGGGACACCTAAAATGTACACATAGCTTATTTAATACACATTATGATCGGTTTATACATGCATAGGGTGAATGCGTATGCAATGTTTGTAATTAGTCATTTCTTAGAGTATTCTCTAACACCATTGCTTACTGTCATATGCAGGACTAGGAGCAGAAAGGAGCTAGAAGAGGCAGATGAAGCTGAGGACAACAATAGGATGATACAACACCAGTCAAGACTAGTCATTCACAAGCAATGGCAGGTTACTTTCCTTCTATGCACATTCATCATTTTTCTTTACCTATTCATGTATTATTTTTTCATAATTTGTATTGAATAAGCAAAGGTTAGTCTCATGGATTTTATGAGACAATGTACACTTATACATTCAATAAAGATTACTCTTTTCGGAAAAGATCATAATCTTTCTTCTATTGCGTGCATGTGTATGAATGCAGTAATCTGTAATTGTAATCTTTTCTAGATTGTTTCATTTATACATTTGAATGTAATGAAGGAAAGCTGATAAAATGAATACCTCAGTTTCTTAGTTTAAAATCAACAAGCTCAACCTTATTTGAGTTGTATGTGAAAAATGGGTAACATTTCTAGCAACATTTGCTGCATGTTTGCCTGCTAAACATTTTGACTAGTTGCCTAGACCTATCCTTGGGTACGGAGTCACTCAGAAGCTAGGATCATGACTTAGAAAATAGACTCAAAAATTTTGTAACTCGGATTTGACAGTATGAATGACGCCTTGGCATTTATTGAAAACAAAAAACTGCAAAAGGGAAACTACCTAACTGTGTTGGAACAACACTTAGGGAAATAAAACTAGAACTGAAACCTATACTATCCTACACTATCTAGTAGAGAAACTAGTCAAACAAAATTGTTTACTGGCTTTGCAAAATACCACCCCTTTCTTAGGAACAACTGATGATTTTCATGACTATGTATTGCTGAAAAGATAGGAAACACTAGTAGATATTCAATAGATTGCTGCAATGTTTCATAGAAAATGCAAATATGCTTACTTGCAACTTGATTTTGATGATGCTTATCACTGTCTTGGCTTGGACAATTGAGTTGAATTTGATCAATCTCAGCTACAACTCCAAAATCATCTTTTTCTTCGATTGCATCCTCATGCTTGGGTGCAAGAATGACCTTGGGTACTTTAGTGGCCTCCATATTGGAAAAATATCTTATTGGACAACCTCTTGAACAAATAAAACTTGGGCTTTCCTTACTGGCTGCCTCTCTTTCTTTTGATTTCACATGGTTTTCCTGCTTCATATCCAAGTTTGAAAGACAATCTGAATGCTTAGAAACAACAACATTACCTTCATCTTGCATAATAATTTTCTAGGTAAGCTCCTCCTCCATGGTGAGTGAACAATCCTCATCCACTAAGGTAGTTAATATCTCATCAAAACCATCAACTTCTAGAAGGTTTTTGGAAACAGCTGATATAAGTTCTAAATCTTCATTATCATTCAAAGAAGTATACTTCAACCCAAGCTTGTCTTCTTCAATTAAGGAAGGAAAAAACTCAAACAATGATGAAGCTTCTTGAAGCAAATTTTCATCTAATAAATCAGCTTCAGACTCTGTTATGCAGCAGAAAGGAAGCTCCTCCCACCAACCAAGGCCTTGCATGTCAGGTTCACGAGAAACCTCTTGATTTGAGAGAAAGAACTCCTCTCTATCAAGAGCACATTCCTCTTGTTGTTTTAGCATTTGCTCAAGCTTGTGAACCTTTTGTTGTAGATCAAAATGCTTGTCAACCGTTAGCAGGTCAGGCTCTTTGTCATCTAACATTGAACAAAACTGTTCAATAATCCCTGTATACACTTCTTCAAAAAGTTCAACATTTTCTTTCTCATCCATAACATGTTTGAGAACATTAAAGCTCATATCCTAGACAATGATGTCAGATCCAGTTTTATGCTCTTCTTCCAGGTCTACGGCTCTATTTTCTTGTTGATCATCGTTAATCAGCAACTCATCAGTTGGTTTGATGTCTTCCTGTTGTCCTAGAACAGTTTCTTTGGCTTGAATATCTCTTTGTGCTAGTCGATAATGCCCCATAGCTAGATGTAACAAATTTGGAGTTCTAATCTCCTCCATAGGGGATGAGCTATTTTGATCAAGGGCCTGCTCCACTTCTATTTTCTGGTTGTTAGAGAATAATTTCATTTGTATGATAGGTGAAGGAGCCTCCCAAGGTGGCAGAGATAGGCTTTTCCGACTTGGAATTTCAAGGGTAGAAGTCTTAGCAATAGGTTCACTTGAAAACCCAAAAGATTTTTCCTATTTGAAAATTTGAAACTCATACTTGTGGGCCTTCTCTACTTCCTCTTCTTTAACTGCAACTCTCTACCTTTCAAAACTCTCTTCAAACTGCTTCTTTCGAACCTCCTCATGTAGCTTGCATTGATATTCTAGGTAAGCCTAACTGCCTTGCACCTGAGCTGACAAAAGCTTCATTTTCCCCTCCTTAGCAGCTATCTCACGTTCGAGACCTTCTTCAAACTGCATCCTTAACTCCTGATTATAAGAATAGGCATGTTCAACCATTTCTTGTTGTTGCATAATGAGTTTTTTCTGCCTCTTGATGTTAACCAACACCCTATTCATGTGTGAGAAAGCCCTACTAATATCATTAATCTTCATACAGTGAAGATTGTGGCTCAGTTCCAACAACATGCGATCAAATTGTTGGATTAAACTTAATACATTCTGGTAGGAGTGCTCTTCAGGTTGATTATGAGCATGCAAAGGCTGCCAACTAGGACTAGTAAGGGTGGGTGGGTAGATGGCATATTGAACTTGTTGGTCATTTTCTATTTGTAGGTTATTGAGGACAAGTTCAACAATATATTATGACTCATATGGTTGATAAGAGGGCACATAAGTAGAATTTTCATGGAATGGAGGATGAAAAGCCATGTTTTCATGAAATGAAAACATACTCCTTCATTCAATAAGCTGGAAAGCCAGAAAAATAAATTTTCCTCCAAAAATTTTTGAAACAAACCAGAACTAGTATTGTTGAAACCAGTAAATTCAAACTTGGAGATGCCAGATATGCAAATACTACTTCTGAAAAGGCTAGAAATTGTTGGTTGCATACCAAACCAACAAAATATGTTGAAGAACGTGTCCCACCGGGCATGCCAAAATTGTTATCTACTGAAATTGCACCCTGTTGAACCTAATGTTCAACAATTCAGAGAAAACATGGGATGACCTCTAAAGTTGTGGGTCACTTATAAGCAGAGGTCAACCTCCAGAGAAGGTTGGCTTCCTTTCGGTACTCACCTAAAACTAATCTACTAATTTGTTGAGGAAAATGGAAAAAAAAGTAATATGAACTGAAAAGATTAAACCCTATGGTGATGTACCTAAACATTCATTAGACCTACAAACAGTTTGCATACACAATTTAATAAATGGAAAAGTTTGACTTACACATCCCAAAATAATATGTTTCTTGCATTAAAGTGTTTCATAGTAAGGCCTGATAGTTCACCTCTAGAAGGAAAGATATATTTCAGAGTTAGAAAACCTACATTTAACACATCCTATGACCTGCAACATACATATTTTCTGCAAATGGTGCTTTTATTGAGACAAAGACTACAAGGAAACAAAATAACTTCACAAGTAGTTATATCAATCAACTAGCATGCACACAATAAAGCAAAGAATGAGAAGGTAAAAATATTACTTATCCCCATTAATCATCAAGGTATCCACTATCAACATGTCCCAAAAAGTGAGTTACAAAGCATTGTCTTCTTCAAAGGACTCACAAGAGTCACAGAGCAAAAAAATACAAGTCGGAAATAATTACAAAGAAATCACTCAAGTGATTATATCCAACTCCTAACCAAACTCCATCAAAATATCACTTGGAAGCTTCTTGGGTCAGATACACCAATAAAGCCTAAAAGATAGGCCTCAAACTCCCTCCAAAAACAACTCCAATATGCTGAAAAAATCAATTTGACCATGTCCAACCATAAAATCACTTCAAAAATGCTCTAAGTTGAGTCAACATGCCTAAATTCACTCCAAATGTTGGCTAACCACTTGAAACTCCCCTATATATTTGCAAAGCATTATTGCTTCATTTATCTTTTCTTTGAGAACCAACGTAACATCTTTATTTTGCATCAATGAGTAACATTTATTAAAGTGATTTATCTTCATCACTTTAAATAAAGTTTCACAATATTGATTTAAAATGCAAAAACAAAGACATTATGATAAAGCCAAATACAAGGCTTAATCGACCAAGTCATATGAAGTGTTAAAAAGATAAACAAGGCATATAGAAATGTCATGCATAACCCATATGAATAAAGTTTTAAAAGAAATCAAAAGCAAGATGTCTTCACTTAATCGGCCTCTTTTACGGTAATCAAAACCCTAACACATTCTCTACGGGCTTCATTTGATCTTCACTTTAATTCACTTCCCTGCCACTTCTGAAGGTGCCGTCATGGAGAACCTAGGTTGAGTTGGAACCTCTATGGAAGTTTCAACTAAAGATTTAATGATGCTGGAATGAGAGTTTCTGAAGGGCTTTCTAGAGTTCTTTTTTTACATCAAAGTAAGCTTCATTATCTCTGCGAAATGAAAACAATACCTTGAGATTTTTTTATCCAAAGAATAATAGAAATGTTCTTTTGACTTTCTTGTATGTTTTCATGTTCAACTTCGAGCTCTATTTGTGCCAGAAGATTTGTGGGTTTACTCCTATAGTGTAACCGTAATTTTAATATTTTGTACTTTTGTATATGATTACTTCTGCTATAGGAATTCTAAGTTTGCAATTCCCTCATAGCCATGGCTGCATGTATATTGCAAATCACAAAATGTCTCCATATTCGATCCATTCTAGGTGCTTACTTGTTCGGCCTCTATATTACAGTAGATTCTTTATTTTGTGCACTCAAATGCATCTCTTCTTTCTCAATGAAACTATGATGATTTCTAGAAAAAACCCTCAAGGGTTTCTTGATCTTTTTTGATGTAGTATTTTTGCACCTCTATTCATAGTTGCGTCCATGCTCACCTTGCATTTCTACAGGGTTATTGCTCTTTTAACTAGCTTTCATTCATAATCTCCATTTGCATTCAAAACCCCTAAATAAGTCATCTTGCCCGCGACCTTACAAATTGTGAGCTTGCATTTACAGATAACACTTTTATTAGTTTATTAATTTTCCACATCTATTGAAAAAATTTCTCTGGGTTTTGATGCTCTGCATCTCTTTGATATCACCCCCTGTAACTTTGAAACCTCTTATAGATTCATGTTCTGGGTTTGTAATTTTTTGAGTCTCTCTATCAAGGGCTTTGCATGCTCAAGGAACCTAAATTTTCTCACCTTCTTGTGCCTTCCATCTATTTCCTCCATGCAAATTAAAAGAAAATCGGTGCATATGGGTATTTCCTTGCTTATGCTTTGTTGAAGAAAGAGCTTTGGAAACCTCTTTCTAAGGGGATGCCTTACTTCCTGATGATACCATTTCCAAAGGAGTGAAAGATCCTTTCGTTGCATACATTACACTACCTTGTACATTGAACAATCATGTCATTCTATTCATAGGACTGCATTTTCAAAGCAAAGGCAATGCCTCTTAAAAGACTAACATTGTGCATTACTAACACTTAGGGATCATTTCCTTACCAAAAGCTTGCCACAGTCATGCTCAAAAGTCTTCATGATACTTCTGTAGGTACTAATGTTCCATATTTTGATGTTTTTAGAACAATGTTGGCATTTCCTAATTTAGCTTGAGGTATACTATGAACACATGACCTTCTTCCTTTTACACATCAATCAACCTTTGACACTTCCATCTGTATCTTGGCCATGACACAAGTTTAGCCACCTTGCTAGGGTAGTGTGTTCCTTTGAATCCACCACTTTCACAACTCTTATCCACTTAGTTCAAGAAACCTCTCCATCCATTCATTGCATTGTACAGTAGTCTTCCTTGCTTTTGGAGATGACTGTCCATATGAAGACTGAGTATTATGACTGCCCTCACATTTCCTATGAAAATTCATGCTATCATGGGGCCAAGTATGCATCACAAAATGCTTTCAATGATTGAAATATGTCTTGTAAGCTTGTTGTGAAGATCAGAAATAGTAGCACAATTTTCATTGTAGTCTTAAATTTGATTGTGACAGACAAACAGGAGAACCTATAGCAACTACGTCCTTGTTATGATCATATCTTGTATTTCTAGCATAAGCAAGTCATGAATGTTCAAGGATTGGTGTTGTCCACATTACAGATCAGTAAAAATTGTCATCCATCTCATCCTCAAATCATAAGGACTATTTGCATTTATCTCTTTCCCAAATCTGATAGCATTAGATCACTTAGAGGATACAAAAGTTAACCACCAAATGACAAGTACTAGAAAGATATATTAGCACTATTCTAAGATGCAATAATGGCCAACAGGTGCAATGTAGGTGTTATTCCTTTCCTTATGCATTGCTCTTTATGGAAATTTTTCCTTCTATATGTGGTGTGACCATTTCCTTCTTCAGCCATTGAACTTTGCTCTAACTTGAGATTCAGACATTTCAAAACATGCATGTCTTTCCTTACTATCCTGATAACAGTACCATTCACATATATTCACGGTCTGTAACTTTGAATTCTCTCTTAGAAATACTTGAACAAGTAGAGTTCAGCTGTGATGGAAACTTTAACAGGTTGAAGAGTGGTTCAGGGCTCATACACTCATTGGATGACTTCCTTTTGGAAACATGCTTTTCCTTTTACAAATTCTAAGATTGGCTCTTCTCATTGTGATATGCTTGACAGACTGATCTGTTGCTCTTTCTTCTGCTGCTCTTTTAGTTGCTCTCGTGGAATCTTATGGACTGTTTATGATAACATTTTATGATGAATGAACAACATTGTTTAATTCTCCATTATGATTCTGTCATGCACACATCCATTACTTGTATTAGTTAATATAGAAAATACACTGCCATGAATGATAGATTTATTTTCGATTGTATCAAAATGTTTTAGAAAGCTTAATAAGCTTATCTCATCAAAACACTAAATATTAGCACACTGGGCTCAACCCTTGTGGGAGCCACATTTATCCCACATGTTAAAATTTAATAGATTAGATTTGAAACACAAATACACATGTATCTGCACATGAAGCAAACAAGTTAGTGAAATGACATGTATATCTTAGGTGCGTTTGATAACTCCAATGGTTTTTTGGGACACTTAAAATGTACACATAGCTTATTTAATACACATTATGATGATTTTATACACGCATAGGGTGAATGCATATGCAATGTTTGTAATCAATAATTTCTTAGAGTATTCTCTAACACCATTGCTTACTATCATATGCAAGACTAGGAACGAAAAGGAGCTAGAAGAGGTAGATGAAGCTCAGGACAGCAGCAGAACAATACAACACCAGTCAATTCCAATCATTCACAGGAAATGGCCGGTTACTTTCCTGCTATGCACATTCATCGTTTTTCTTTACCTATTCATGTATGAGTTTTTCATAATTTGTATTGAATAAGCAAAGGTTAGTCTCGTGGCTTGTATGAGACAATGTACACTTATACATTCAATAAAGATTACTCTTTTCTGAAAGATCATAATCTTTCTTCTATTACATGCATGTGTATGAATGCAGTAATTTGTAATTGTAATCTTTTCTAGATTGTTTCATTTATACATTTGAATGTAATGAAGGAAAGCTAAGAAAATGAATACCTCATTTTCTTAGTGTAAAATCAACAAGCTCAACCTGATTTGAGTTGTAAGTGAAAAATGGGTAACATGTCTTTTAGGTTCTCTTTAGTTATTTTATTTGTCCTCTTTTTCTTATCCTTAGTATCTAGCTGGTGTGTAGTCATTTTTTCTTCCTTTTTATTGATTTTTATTTTGGTTGTTGGTGTGTAATGTCCCCTTATTAAACTTAGCCTAAAAATATAAAATGCACTAGTTAGGACATAGAATGTTTTTTAATCAACACATAATTTTTCTCATTTAAATAGTCTTGAAGACCTACACACAATCATGTATTATCAACAAAGCACATAGCTCCTTGTTCATGATTAAATTAGACCATTTCAAATTGCACATTTCAAGAATAAGATAAATGAAATGCATTATTAACAACTAGTGCATAACTAACATAATCTGCTATGACTTATTACTCTTGATCAGAATAGATCTTCGACTTGTTTCCTCTTTCCTGACCTCATCAAATGGAAGGTTTATTGTGCCAAGGGCACATGAATAGTCTCTAATTGGACTCCCTAAAGGTTTTCTACCTATCTTGGGACCGTCCATCAATGGAATGATTCACCCACCTTTCCCTTCACAAACTCCCTATCCTTATTGGGTGCTAGCGAAAGGGAAATTTGGCCCAAAGTCTATTCTCAAAGTAAAGTCAAAGTAGCTCAATAGAATACAATAATTGTTGTAAGCAACATTATTGTGGTTTTGACAAATAACATCCATTAATTTGCATATTATCTTACATTGTATAGTAGTTTAATAAGTTTGCATTTATGTTTATTGTCTGTAACCGACTTTTAATATGTATTGACTCCCACAATATATTTGATCAAATTTATAGTCAGACATAGGTTTATACTTACATAGCCATTGAACTTAATATGCTATGAACGTTGAATTCATTATCATGAGGTTTTGAATTACTTTTTGAACTTAATAAATTGGTAGATATATATTTGTCGATTTCAACGCATCAAGGAGTATCATATTGCATTCATATTTAATATTGTGTTGAATCGAATTCATAGATTAGAGTGATTACAATTATCTTGTGAGATTGTTTCTAATCTATCATAAGCAATTACTATGTAGTAGCCCACTGTAGGAGCCTTGAATTATTTACAGTATCTGCAATTTGACATAATGGGTGAGGATACTTACCTCTAGTGGCGCACTTAATCTATGTATCTTCAAATGCGTCTTCTGCAACCAAACAAGCTTTCTTTTCTCCCACACGATTTTTTGGTTGATTCTTGATTGGCTTATGCTTGACTTGAGTGCCCTTAAAAAGATTTGTAAGGACATGATCTTCTGGTTTTTTGCCCAATCGGTGGAGTCACCACCTTCCAAAAGTGTGCACCTCCAAGAAACGCCACTCATGCTAGACGCATCTAAGTCTGATGGTGCTAACTTAATCTTGTATTAAGTTTATTAAAAACATGATTAAAATCGTTTCTCAAAGATAATGAATTAAAATATTTTAATCTCTTCAAAATTTAATCATTTCTAATATAGTCAAAATATCGAGCTTATGCAAAAGGTTATAAGAACAGCTTTTTTCTTCTTTTATGTTGTCAATGATTTTGAGGGTTATGACATGGTGCTTTTGTCTTGGTTCATTGACTTGCAATCTTATGTATTTTTTGTCATTTTTTGGGGTATTATTTTCCTTGAGTTGACCTTGAACCTTGATTTTTGTGCCTCTTTCCCCTCTCCTTCCTCTCTCTTTTTAGTTGCTCCAAGTCTACAATCAACCATTTCCTCCTCTTGCTCTCTACCATCCTAATGATGGATCACGAAGTGTGATCCGAAACATTGATGAAAAAAGATTTAACACAATGAAATCCAAAAATAGATTCATGTAGTAATTTTAATTTTTAATGGTTAGATTTGCATACCTCAATTCTTCACATATTCTTACTTTTATATTTTTTTATATATTAGATTATATTTTATTATCTATATGGGTTCTCATACATTTAATATTGATTACACTTCAATGCTTCATGCTCCTCTTAAAACCTAGAATCCAGGCTCAAAATGTTAGATGAGATCAAGAAACAAGAAGATATGAGGGTTAGATGAATGATTAATCATGTAAAAACCCTAAAATTTAGACCATGTTACAATGTGATTTGACTTTAGGTAAAAATTTGAAAATTTTAATTCTATCAAAGTTGAGAAACACACACACCATTGGATAGATTATGAAATTCTACCCCATTTCAAAAAAAAAGCTCTAAAAAAGACCAAAATATGACCAAGATACGACCATTTTAAGATTGAGTGCAAAAGCAAGAAAACAAAGGCATCGCCATTTGAAACACAGAGGCAGCGACGCTATTTGAGTGCAAACAACGACGTTGGAATGAGAGTGTCACTGTTTGAGGATTTGAGCGTTGCTCTGTGGAAAAATAGAGACCTCATATGCTTCGCTATTTCCTCTAGTGTCGTTGTTTGACCTAGAAAGACAAAAAATAGAAAAAATGACAGAAATGGCCAAAAACATGTGTTAATTTTGAGATTTATGCCCTCCTTCTAGCACCAAAATGTGAATGGTTGATATAGATCTATTCAAACATGGACAAACAACACAATGTTAGTCAATAAACACATCAAAAACAATCATTCCCCGTGAGATTCATTCAAATGCAAAGAACAAGAAACAAAGCAAATAATATCAAATGAAAGCTTATTGAAATACTATTCAAAACATTCAAACCAGCATCCCATGGGGGAATTGGTGTTACTTTGATGTGGAAAGTATCCATTTTCCAAATTCCTTGCAAGCTTTGATGATCTTTGATGATGAACAATGTGATCCTTGATGAAATTTGCAATAATCTTGCTAAGATTGATGAAAACTATGAAAATTGTGGATGAACTTTGCCCCAAATCTGTAGATAGTGATCTTGCCTCAAGTTGTGGATCCAAAATCAATAGAAGAGCCTTCCATTTATAGGAAAGAAGGATGGAGGAATGAAAAACATGAAGGATGTGGGATTAAAGATGAACCAATAATAATGTGCCACTTGTCAACATGATATTGAAGAGAGGTGGAGCACATTTTGATGAATGTGCAAATAAATGCAATTAGGTGGAAATTTGAAATTCAAAAGATGGCTTGAAAGATGAGTTGAAATATGGAGTTAATGCCACTTGGCTCAAGAAAAAGGACTTGTAAGAGATATAAATGCCATGTTGGAGGACATGACCTTTTGGGAGGGAGATTTCAAAATGAGGGAATATTCCAACTTGATGCCCTTTTGAATGAAAATAGAAGAATTTATAAATCAATTAAATTGATTTACTTGCACAAGTTGCAAAATCTAGAGGATTTGATGGATTAGAGTTAGTGTTAATTAGGATTTAATTAACTTATATTGAAATTAGCTTGATTTGACATTTTGACTTAGATTTTTGGATTTATTTAAATCAAAATGAGAGGAATATGAATATTATATTTAATTAAATAAAGTTTGATTTGTTTAATTAAAGAGGGATGATTTTAGATTTAATCAAATATAGGGATTTATTTAATTAAAAGAGGAACATTAGGATTAATTAAATAAAATGATTTATTTTTTTTAAGAGAAGATGATGAATTTAATCAAATAAAGATTATTCGATTAAATGGTTAGTAAAGAAGATGATTTAGGCATAACTGATATTAGTAAACCAGGATCAAGTGCACGAGACCAATCAGTATATTTTATGTGTCTACAGGAAGCATGTACATCAATGTTCATTTGTGTTTTCATTAGGTTTGGCCGACTTGGTGTTTACACTTCATTTTAAGAATTAAATTTAATTAAGGAAGCGTGTGGTTGATTCGAGACATTATCTTTTTGGTCTTGGATAAATGTTTTATTGGTCCACTCTCATTCTTTTCCACCACAGGAATGTTGAGTTGTCGACCTAATTTGAATTTATGAAATGAAGTTTATGTGGCCAACCTTGGAGAAAGTTTCTAAGGTTGAAGATGGTATAAATGCAAGTCAAATTGTGAAGAATTAGAGGTAGATGCAAAGTGACCAAGTAAGCCACAAATCAAAGTGCAGAAGTGTGTGGAAGTGAGTTGAGGCAATAGTACTTCATTGTGTAAGATTCCTGAAGGCATTGAGCTGAAGGTTTCTGCAATATTTTAATCAAGGTTGCATATGTGTGTTAATTGTTGTGGTGGATCTTTTGTTCTCTTTTGTATCAGTAGGCAGCGAGCCTCCCTATTGGATAGTGAGTCCTTTCTATAGGAAGTAAGCCTCCCTTGTAAGCAGTGAGCTTTTGTATTGAGACAGTGAGTCCTCTTTTAGGCAGCGATCCCTTGGTAGTGAGCCTCTGTATTTGGTTTTATAATATCTTTATATTGTGAGTTAATCCTCACCGTGGCTTTTCCCTTATTGTATTTTCCACGTAAAAATGTGGTGTTCATGTGTTGATTTTACTTTCTATTATTTGTGTTTCATGTCCATACTTAATAACAGAATAGTGTGGTTGTGAGATTAATAAGTGTTGAAATTTTGAATTTGAAATTGTGTGACAACTAATTCACCCCACCTCTCAGTTGTCTTGTGCCTTTTTAACAATTGGTATTAGAGCTTTGGTTCCTTGGTGTAGAGCTTAACCACTTAAGGAAGATTTCATGGTGCATAAGTTGGTGATTCCTATGTTTGATGGATCTGATTACAATGATTGGAAAGTGCAGATTAGAGGATATATTGTCTCACTTGGTTACAAAACCTGGAAGACTGTTGAGACAAAGTATATTGCTCCGGCGAGTTGTCCTTCTACTGTAGATGAGGTTTTTGGTTATGAGGAGAATGAGAAAGCTAGGTATGTTATTTACAGTGCTTATCTAAAACTAAGCAAACTAAGGTTATTTCTTTAGACACTGCTTATGAAGTCTGGAAGAACTGTATGAAGGAAATGAAAGAGTAAAGTTGACAAAGAAGCTAGCGGAAAAGCGTAGATATGAGAACTTGAAAATGGAAGAAGGTGAAGAGTTTACAAGCTATTTCCAGAGGGTTGAGATGACAGCAAATAAAGTTAAGAATCAAGGGGGAAAGCTGACCGATGAAGATATTATTGAGAAGATCCTAATCACCCTACCATATTGCTACAGTGATAAGATCTTAGTTATTCAAGAGATGTATGATCCTAAGAATTATACTAAAGAACAGTTATTCGGCACCTTGCAAGCATTTGAGATGATAAATTTTAGGAAAGAAGAAAAGACAGAGACAACATTTAAGAAAATGAAGATTGAAGATGATCCGGAGAGTCATGGTTCTAATGAGTTGGAAGCGAATTTCACTAGGAAGTTGAAGAAAGGTACCAAAAAGTATAAAGGTATGTTTCCCTTTAAATGTTTCAGTTGTGGTAATATTAGTCATTATGCTTCAAGATGTCCAAATAGAGTTGTACATAAGAAGAACAAGGATTATAAAGATAAGGATAGAAAGGATAAGAAATACAAGAAGTTGTATTATGTTAAAGAAGAAGCTAGAATCTCTGATGATGAATCTAAAAATGAGGTTGATGACAGTGTGCTTGTTTTTAGCTTTGGGAAACAAATTTGTATCTACTAACCCTGGAAAATGTGCAAGGAAGAATGTTTTGGAGAAAAAAAATAATAAGATGGAAGGTACTTTGGTCACCGCCTTTCATGCAAGACAAGATGAAGACTACTAGGTGATTGATAGTGGATGTTCTAATCACATGACCAGAGATAAGAGTAAGTTCACTAAACTTGAAAAGTATGATGGTTGTTTAGTCATGTTTGGTGATGATTCGGGAGCTAAGATTTGTGGGAAAGGTACAATTAGTTTTGATGGAGTACACAACACTGATGATGTATATTATGTAAAGGGTTTGAGGCATAACCTTTTGAGTGTTGGAAAAATGTGTAGCAATGGTTTTAAACTTGTGTTTCAGAATAATACCTGTGAAATCATAAAAGGATTCAGAAATGGAGATATGGTTGTTGTTGGAAGGAGAACTCATAGAAACATCTATCAGCTTAAGGGATTTGATGGTCAATGCCTTGTATCTCAAGTCAGTGAAAGTTAGTTATGGAATCGGAGAATGGGACATGTAAATTTTGATAATCTGGTCAAAATCAGTTCAAGAGATATTGTTTGATGTCTACCTAGAATCACAAGGCTTGCTAATACTATTTGCAGAAGTTGTCAGTTGGGGAAACAGACAAGATGCAACTTTAAGGGAAAAGAGCAATATATTGTTGGAATGCTAGAATTAATTCATATTGACCTTTGTGGTCCGACCAAAATAGGAAGCCTAAATGGTGATAGGTAATTCATTCTCCTTATTGATGATTATTCTTGAATGAAATGGGTTTCTTTTCTTAGAGAGAAGGCTCTAGCTATGGATAGGTTTAAAGTGTTCAAAGCAAGAGTGGAAAATGAAGAAAATTTGAATATCAAATGTTTGAGATCTAACAGAGGTGGAGAATTCACTTCCAGTTAGTTTAATACATTTTGTGAATAGTATGGCATAAAGAGACAATTTTTTGCTTCCAAAACCCCTCAGCAGAATGGGGTAGTCGAAAGGAAAAAATGGACGGTATAGGAAACTACAAGAACCATGATGAAAGAATCAAATGTATTGGATGTGTACTAGAGAGAGGCAATACACACTGCTGTTTATATTCTTAATATAGTTCATATTAGAGGCAACAACACAAATACTCCTTTTGAGTTATGGATTGGTAAGACTCCTACTATGAAGTACTTCAAGGTATTTGGAAGCAGATGTTACATTAAAAGAGATGATGAAAATCATGGAAAGTTTGATGCTAGATGTGATGAAGGAATTTTTCTTGGGTACTCTACTACTAGTAAATCATATAGATGCTTCAATAAAAGACTGAGGAAGATTGTTGAAAGTGCTAATGTGAAAGTTGATGAAGACATGCACAGACCTATTGCGATAAGTGAAGTTGAACCTGATGATCCTATCTGTGGACAAGTACCTGAAGAGAATAAGGAGAAGGAGAAAGAAAAAGAAAAAGAATAGATTGAGGAAGAAGAAGAGAATGAACTGGAACTTGCTATTAAGACTCCTAAGTATGTGTAGAAGAATCATCCGAAGGAATAGATAATTGGAGATACAAGTGAAAGTGTGAAGACAAGAAGTAAAGTAGTAGCTAAGGTAAATCTGTGTTTACTCTCTAAAATTGAACCTAAGTCTGTGAGTGAAGTATGTGAAGATGAGAGTTGGACGAAAGCTATGAAAGAAGAGTTGCAGCAAATAGAAAAGAATCAAACATGGGAATTAGTCCCTAGACCTGTGAATAAGAATGTAATTGGTTCAAAATGGGTATTCCAAAATAAGTTGAATGAAAATGGTGAAGTTATAAGGAATAGAGCAAGACTAGTATGCAAGGGATATTCACAAGTTGAAGGCATAGACTTTGAAGAAATATTTTCCCCTATGGCTAGAATGGAAGCTATTAGAATTTTTTGGCATTTTCTTCCCACAAGGATTTCAAATTATATCAAATGGATGTCAATTCAGCATTTCTGAATGGTGAGTTGGAGGAAGGAGTGTACATGGAACAACCTAAAGGATTTCAATTATCTGACAAACCGGATATGGTTTGTAAGTTGAAGAAGGCATTGTATGGACTGGAGCAAGCTCACAAAGCTTGGTATGCAAGATTGGATAGATACCTAACAAAGCAAGGATTCAACAAAGGCTCTACTGACAATAATCTCTACTTCAAAGTGCAAGGTAACAAAATTTTGATAGTAGTTGTATATGTTGATGATATCATCTTTGGTGGAAATGAAGGAATGTGTAAGAGATTTGCTAAAGAAATGCAAAAAGAATTTGAAATGTCCATGATTGGTGAGTTAAATTTATTTCTTGGTCTCCAAGTGAATCAAACTAATAAAGGGATATTCATTTCACAATCTAATTATGTAAAAGAGTTGTTGAAGAAGTTTGGAATGGATGACTCCAAACTGGTTAGTACTCCTATAGTAACTAGATGTAAGTTGAGTAAAGATGATGATTTTGCTAAAACTAATCAGAGCAAATATAGATCTATGATTGGTGGACTATTGTATCTTACTGCTACCAGACCGGATAGTATGCATGCAATATGTCTAGTTGCCAGATTTCAAGTACATCCTAAAGAGGCACATGTTACAATTGTAAAGAGGATATTTAGATATCTTTAAGGTACACTAGATTATGTCTTATGGTATCCTAAGGGTGTTAATTTCACATTGAGTGCTTATACCGACACAGATTGGGTTGGTTGTGTGGATGATCAGAAGAGTACCAGTGGAGGTGCTTTCTTTCTTGGTGGTAGATTGGTTTCTTGGTTGAGTAAGAAACAAGACTCGATTTCTTGATCCAATTTAGAGGCAGAATATATTGTTGCAGCATCCTACTGCACACAGGTTTTGTGGATGAAGCAAACTCTGAAATACATTGGAGTAATATATGATGAGCCTATTCCTATTTTATGTGACAACACAAGTGCTATAAAAATTTCAAACAATTTGGTTATGCATTCAAAAACAAAACACATATCTATTAAATATCATTTCTTGAGAGAAAAGGTGTTGGAGAATGAAGTCAAATTGGAGTATGTGATAACAAAGGAACAAATTGTAGATATATTTACTAAGGCTCTTCTGAAGGATACTTTTGAGCATCTTAGGGAGAGGTTGGGGGTCATTGGCCCTTCAAACTAGGTGTGCATGAAGGTGCATCAGTCCAATGAATTCATAGATTCTTCATTTATTTGGACTAATGAATGGGTCTACTCCATAGGGGGAGTAGAAAAGGTTTTCATTGTTGCAGTATGAGTTGAATGGGTGCACTCCTAAGGGGGAGTGATCAAAGTTTTTGATCTTTTCCATTGATGTCAAAGGGGGAGAGAAAGTCATGTGAAAAATAGTTGTTGAGGAAGAGAAGGTGTTCTCCCAAAATGTTGTGTAAGATGTTATCTTTGATGGTTTTTCACATCATGCGTTGCCATCAATGACAAAGGGGGAGATTGTTGCAAGTATGAGCAATTTTGGTGGTGTTGTCATTAATGTTGTCATTAATGTCAACACAATTTAGTATATTACATATTGTACATGTATAGTTGAGATGCTTTTGATATTTTGTGAGTACATGGAGCTATCTTCATGATGTTGCAGATGTGCTAAAATGATGAGTTTCCAAGTGCTTTTGAGAAAATTAATAAAGAAGAGAAGTCAAGGTTATGAATGTGCTCTGGTATGTGCTTCACATTTCTTCTGTGTTGATCATATGTTTGTGCAGATCTGAAGGTTTTCTAATGGTGATCTAGTGGTGATATCTCCTGAGTTGAAGTTTCTGGTTTGATGGGATGTGAAAGTTATGTTCACCGGTGTGTGAAATGTATTGGCAGAATTGGTCTTCTGTGGACTATGAGAAATGTTTCTGCTCTGTAGTCCTCTGTTGTTTTGTTTCAGATCTTCCAGATCTAGAATATTTCTTATATTGGTTTTCTCTTGGTTTTGACAAAGATGTGTGTGGTTTGGTGATCCAAAAGTTGAGTTTCAGAGTTCTTGTATGTGTCTGCACAGTTTGAATGGACTGATGGAAAAAGTTTGGTGTTCGAAGATTGTTGCACTTGTTGCAGATGTATCTAAAGGAACCTAAGATGTGTTCTCATGCATGATGAAGAGTGTTGTGTCGTCTACGTGTCATATTCTTGTTGGGAAACATGTACATCAATGTTTGTTTGTATTTTCATTAGGTTTGGCCAACCTAGTGTTTACACTTCATTTGAAGAATTAAATTTAATTAAGGAAGCATGTGGTTGATTCGAGACATTATCTTTTTGGTCTTGGATAATTTTTTTATTGGTCCACTCTCATTCTTTTCCACCATGGGAATGTTGAGTTGTCGACCTAATTTGAATTTATGAAATGAAGTTTATGTGGCCGACCTTGGAGAAAGTTTCTAAGGTTGAAGATGGTATAAATGCAAGTTGAATTGTGAAGAATTAGAGGTAGATGCAAAGTGACCAAGTAAGCCACAAATCAAAGTGCAGAAGTGTGTGGAAGTGAGTTGAGGCAGCAGTACTACATTGTGTAAGATTCCTGAAGGCAATGAGTTGAAGCTTTCTGCAATATTTTAATCAAGGCTACAAATGTGTGTTAATTGTTGTGGATATTTTTTTCTCTTTTGTATCAGTAGGCAGTGAGCCTCCCTATTATACAGTGAGTCCTTTCTTAGGCAGTGAGCCTCCCTTGTAAGCAGTGAGCTTTTGTATTTAGATAGTGAGTCGTCTTCTGGGCAGTGAGCCCTTGGTAGTGAGCCTTTGTATTCGGTTTTATAATCTCTTTATATTGTGAGTTAATCCACTATGGTTTTTCCCTCATTGGGTTTTCCATGTAAAAATATTTTGTTCATGTGTTGATTTTACTTTCTGTTATTTTTGTTTCATGTTCATACTTAATAACAAAATAGTGTGGTTGTGAGGTTGATAAGTGTTGAATTTTTGAATTTGAAATTGTGTAACTGATTCACCCCCCCTCTCAATTGTCCTGTGCCTTTTTAACAATTCATTCATCCATATTGACCCTAAAGATAAATATATTAAACCCCCTTTGCATTTAATTTTCAAAAATAGCAATTTTAATTATTCTAATTTATCAACCCTAGCTATTTGAATTAATTAATCTAGGTTGATTTATGTTGACATGTATGCATTTTATTCAATTAACATGGATTAACATTAGTGAAAGTTTTTTTTTCTTTATAATATTATAAAACTATTTTACCAAGGTCATTAAACAAATAATATAAATATTTATTAAAAGTTTATGAGTAATTACATCTATTGAATGGAGATGGAGCTAGGTTTAAATTTGTCTCTAGGAATACTTACCGTTATTATTATCAAGGAGATATTCTTCAAAAACTCACTAAATGTTAGTAAGTGAAGTTTCAAGTTTATATAACAGCTTTATACCTACAACTATATCCATAGTCATAGACCTATTTTTCTCTCTCAAGACCAAGCACTATTTTCTATAAGATATAAGATTATATCTCTTTAACTCTTACAAATTTATTTAAATATTTATTTTCCTCGACATTCTTTGGATAGGTAAGAGACCATCAATTTCTCATTTCTAATTTTTTAGCAATGAGGCTTATGTTTATGTTCTATGAGAGAAACATTCTAAGCTTAATTTTAGGGATAAAAAGTGCGCTTTCATGGGTTATGGTAGTAACATTAAGGGCTATAAATGTTGGGCTCTTGTAGCATTAAAAATAGTATTTTATAAGGGTGTTTTTGATTAAGATAAAAAAGAAGGTTTTTTAAAAGGCCCAAACCCTTTAACAAAATCAATTTGACTACATATACATCAAGCCCCGTGAAATATTGGAATAAGCATAGCAAAGCAAACTCAATAGAGGGAGAAATAAAAATAACTATAGAAAATAGCACAAGAACAATAGAAACCCAAAAGAAGAGAAACATAAAGCAAGGGATTAATGCAAATCATACAATCTCTTAAGCCTAGAGGAAAATTGCCTTTCTTTTGCAAGGAAATCCACCTAGTCTTCAAAAGTCATGCCCAAATCATCTATATCAATGTCAATAAGATATTTAGTGGAGGTAGGAATAAAGGTAGTAAGGGTATTTTTTGATCTAGTTCTCTTGGCAAGTACATTGGTTTCATATTTCATTTTTTGAGCTCTTCCTACAAGATATATGTGTTGGTGGCCAAATTATTTATAGACTCCTTACTAATTTAAACAATTTTCTTTAGTTTTTCCTTTATATTAGCTTGTTTTTTCTCCAATGGTGTCATCCTATTCTCAACCATCTCCAAGTTCTCAAACATAATGGAATTTTTTTTCACTTCATTTTATAGTTTCTCATCAAAGTGAATGTTAGTTTGACTAGGGCTTGTGAGTGGAGTTTCTATTTCTAATTTGTGAACTCTATGTCACATATTTTGGATTTCCTAAAGGAACAAATTTAGCACACTAGTTTATAAATCTAAGTTTTCTTCTAGTGACTTGACACAATCCATTCAATCTATGCAATTGCTACAAAGATCTTTCAGTAGCTATATATACTTAGTTTAACCTTTGGAACTCTTGTTATATGGGATATCCTCTTTCACAGTATACTAGATAGTTTGGTCATCTTTAGGGAGGTAAACAAGTGGTTCATCCTCCATTATCTCTTTCCCTTTCTTGGGGATGGGCTTGGCTTCATTAATTATTTCCTCAATAGGTGTCTTGTTGGTAACTTTAGGAGGCTTGGTGATCAATATTTTGGCCTTTCTTTACTTTTTAGCTTGAGGGGATTGTCTCGAGTAATGAATTTAAATGCCTGGGAAACCTTTTCATATTACTAGAATTGAGTGAGGAACAACACAAGCTAGGAAGAGGGTGGGAATCTCCCTTAGGAATTGAAATATTTGTAGGCCTAACCTAGGGGTTAAACACTTTAGAAAGGATGCCACCAGGTTTAATAATATTGAGAATAAAAGTATAGGTTGGAGGTTTTTTCAAATTTAAATTTATACAAGTAATATATTAAACCTTGGTGAAGAGGGAGGTCAAATTTCTTGATTAAACATCAAAAGTTGATTTCTCTAAAATACTCAATAAAAAGAAAGGGAAACTCATTTTCACTTTGTGTCTAAGACTGGTTAACATGGGGAAATGATATGAAAACACCTTTTTATAATGAAACTCGAGGGTAAAATATCACATGATGGTAGTTGCAACCTAATAAATCATGGCTTCCAAATCTCATCTTTATAGACCCTATTCTAGAACTTGTTAATAATTCGCCCTTGCTAAGAAAATTATCCATATGTTCTTTGTTCCTTAATATTTTTTTGCAACTTTAGGCCTTTAGTTTTAAGACTAGTGGTTATTTCTATAAGATCTTCAAAGATAATAAAATATAGGCCTCTAACTTAGATGATCCTTTTTCCAAGATCTCACAAATTCATTTAACAATTTAATAGGATCTTACTCATTCATAGCTTCCAAGTAGCATGAAGCTCTCCCCTCTAAAAACTTCCATATAGTGATATTTTCTTTTAATTTGATCACAAAGTATGGCTCAATTCAAACCACATTATCACCCATCTTTGTTTCATCTTTGTCCTTAGATCTCTAAAAAAATTCTGAAGGCAGTAATACATTCTCAACATTCCCCTTGTAAAATTCCTACAAATAATCTCAAAAATCCTAAAAATAATGAGATTTAATGTACAACTCAACTTTTTGATTCATAGCACAACCAAAGCTTGTGTAATAAGGTGGCATGCCATAATTAATTTTATGTCATAATTATTAACATTCATAATTTGTTGGGGTAGGGAATCTGATCTATTCCAACTCATGTCAACCTTGTTATTTCCCATTTTTGCAAGGGAATCACAACTTTATTTCCTTCCCTATAGGTATGAAGGAGTATAATATTTCTAAAATTATTTAAAATTTTCTTAGCATCAAGTATAATTTCTTTGAATGATCAGTCATAACAAGAGTTATTCTTGATTATTTCTATGATAATTCTCAAGTCCCCTTCCACAACAAGGTCTTGAATATTTAGATCCTTAGCCAAGGAGGTTCCCATAAAGACAACTAAATCTTCAACTCTATTATTAGTTTGAGTTTCCAAGATTTTGGCAAAAGTAGCTAAGGGAAGTCCTTTCCAATCTCTTAAGATTACTCTATCCCTAGCCACTTTTGAATTTCCCCTAGCTAATCCATCAAAATTGACTTTTTTTCAACCCCTATCTAGTAATTTCCACACCAGTTCTTTCCTCTTTGTGATTTTAGCATTGTCAACATTCTGTGGAGATTAAATTCCCCATATTTGGGCAATTTATCTCTCTTTTGGAGAAGGAATGCATATAGGTTTCTTGGTTTGAGAGGCCTACACATTTTCCTAAATAACCTAACTAATAATTTCCAAAACCAATTTTTAAAGATAACTTTTACTCTTAAAGATCATGTTATTTATTTCTTTCCATATAGCCTATCATAAGTGGGGAAGGGCTTTAGTCCATAGTTCTCTGGTAATAGGATTTAAGAAAGGGGTTGGAAACTAGCATCTATATACCTTAAGTTGCTAGGAAAAACCCACATAATTTTAAATTATTCGAGGATGTCTTGTCTCACATCCCAACTAAATGGATACTCAACAAAAAGATGATCAAGTATTTCTTCAACCTTATAGGAAAAAAAACATATATTGGCAAAGGAGAAGCCTTTGTATTACAAATTATCCACTATGAGTATCTTTCCATTACATGCAACCCACCAAAAGAAGTTTATCTTAGGGATCAAATTATGGTTCCACACAATGGATTGTTTAAATTATGTAGTCTAAGGCTCTTGGAGAAGCTTGACACTTTTTTTAATAAAATAAATTCTTGAAGGATCAACTTTATAAATTTAAGCATCATCCCTCGGGAGAATGTTCAACCTAAAAGTGCTTATTTTATTCATAATATCCTCAAGGAAAACAAAATTCTCAATGTCCTCCATATCCCTAAAGGCTTTCCATAACTTGCTACCCCTTCAAATATCCAATAGTCAACAACCAAACACCCAAAATAGTTTGACATAATGTCTTTAGTGCAAGCACAAGGATTAGAGGGGTGTGCCAAGATTTAAAGATCTTACCAAAATATGAATTTATCTCCTCTTCCCACTTTCCATCTTACTCCTTTACCCAACATTTTCTTAGCTTTGACTAAATTGTTCCAAACTACTGGCCCAACTAAAAGGAAGACCTGGTCATAAGAGACTAGCTCCACTCACTATTATTTAGTAAAAATGTCTATTCAATATTTTAATCAAGGCCTTATTCATCTCACCTATTACACTTTGGGAGGAAAATCCAATCCCAAGAAGCAAGAGAAAACATTTTTTTCTCCTCCATTTTAGACCACAGGAATCTCATTTGGATTTGTTCCACTTTATTTGCTAAGTATCTAGGAATTTTGAACATCAAAATAAAATAAAAAAGGATGCTCTAGAGGGAGCCTTTAATTAGCTAAAAATTACCAATACGAGAGTGGAAACTGCCTTTCCATAAATCCAACTTCTACTAAAAATATTCAAGAAAATTATTCTTGGTAAAGTTACTTATTCTTCTCAAAAAAGGGGCATACCCATATAAGTAGAAAGAAGGGGGTTCATATTACAACTAAGCACATTAGCAATATGAAATTACAATCTTCGATTATTATTAGAAATAATAAGCCACTTTTATCTAGATTTATCTTCTATGTAGAAACAACAACATAGTATTTCAACATCTTCTTCCAATTGTTGACTTTAGTAATAGAGGCTTTACCAATAATTATTTTATCAATCCACAAACTATTGGTGGGGTTTGGGGTTTATTGTATAAATTGGTTTGAAGCCCTCCAATCTTATAGTATGAACATTCTTCATAATATTCCTTCCCATAACTTTATCTATAATGATGAGCATGTAAGGTGGTGGTGTGTCTCCTTGTCTAAGTCCCCTTTTTGAAGAAAAATGACTACATAAGACTTCATTTATTATAACTAAAAACCAAGCAGTGGTGCAATAAGATTTTATTATTTTAAAGAACTTCTCTTGGAATCTAGTTTTCCTAAGAACTTAGAGTATAAAATCCCAAGAGACCATTCCATAGGCTTAGGAGATCTATTTTTCAAGCCATACTCTCCTTAATTTTATCCATAGAGTGAAATACCTCATGGATAGTAATAACATCTAATATTTTTCTTCCTAAGAGTGAAATACCTCATGGATAGTAATAACAACATCTAATATTTTTCTTCCTAAAACAAATTCTTTATGATTCTTGTGAATAATCTTCTCCAAGAAAGGGTAGATTCTCAAAACAAGAAGCATGGAGTGGATTTTATACCATGTATTGCATAGGTTGATAGGGAAAAAATATTTGAGACCATCATCCCCCATTTTCTTAGGAACAAGGACCAAGAATATTCCCTCAAAAAGGTACCATTATAAAATAATTCCTTGGCTACATAGAACACATATTGACTAGATACATCCCAAAAATAATGAAAAAAGGTTGGGGGTAGCCATATGGACCAAGATAGTTATAAGGATCAAAAGATAATACTACTACCATGACCTCATATCAGGTTAAATCAAAACAAATCTCTTCATTATCCCGTGTGAAAATAATATTAGGGATAACATGTAGGATATCTTTATCACTATAGGAGTCCATGGAGATGATTGTAAATAAGAGAGAGTGAAATAACCTGATACCTTCTTGTTGAATATCTTCTTGTCTAGTAATTTTGGTACCATCCTCTTTGAGTAAATCTTTGATTATATTGTTTCTTTTATGTCCAAGAATAAATTTATGGAAAAAAATTATTTTGTAGTCACCTTTCTTAAGACACTCAATTCTTTATTTCTATTTCCAAAAAAATCTTCCTTAGCTATGTCATTGTGAAGTTTATTAAAGAGGTATTTTTCTTTCCTACAAATATTCAAAAGCACTATTTATTTCCATGAACTATTTTAACTCCTACAATTTACCCTTTAGTTCTTGTTTCTACTCAAAGATATTTATAAAAGATGATTTATTCCATTATTTTTTATTCATATTTACATATTTGAGTTACCTGGCCAATCTATACATAGAAATACCTTCCTCCTCTATTTTCCACTAGTCTTAGATGTGATTCTTAATATTAAGGTGGAGAGTTTGTTAATGCCCAATTTTGATTGTTTCTAATTGTCCTTGAATCCTAGCCCCCTTGTTCATTTTGGTCTTATTATTTCCATCATATATAATCAATCCAAGATAATTCCTAATGGGTCTCCTTTAATCAAGTTTTCTTAAGTGTTATTCTCCCTCATCCCCCATGTTCCTATCATGTGTTAGAAGTTACAAAGGTCCTTATAAATCCAATTGTGGAGATTCTTCATTTAAGTTCCAAGACTATGGTAAATGTTAAATTTTTAGATTTTCCTATCTTGGCATACATTTTCCCTAACCCTCGCTCTTTCGCTTGTCCCTGTTATTTTTTTATGTGTTCTCTTACTAACATGATTTTCCTCAAACCCCTACACTTCAATGCTTTACAATAAGTTACCTTTCAAAGTCACAATTTTGGTCATTTTCTTATCCATTTCCCTTGTGGCATGAGGTATGATGCATCCCCAATGCCTAATTCTTCATCTTTTTCACTATGTTATCTTCTATATTTATAATTTTGGTTGTCCCTTTACTCACATACCTCATGGGATGAATTCCTTAGTACTCTCAATCTTTGGCTCTTGATATTTACTTTTATATAAGTTCTAGAGCCAAAGATGTTGGAATACACCTAACATAATAATTTTGGGTATGGGTTATAAAGTTCCACCAACTCATAATCCCTACCATTTAGTACCATGTTACTTTATCAGGTTTATGAGTTTAGACATGTCTTTTGTAGCATGCCTTGCAAGACGAATCCCTCATTATCCATAATGGATCTATTGGTATTAAGGTGTCTCAACCTTTGAGTCCCAACATTATTTTTGGGATAAATATTTGTGCAAATATTGATATATCCTAAGTTGCCAACTATAATTATTGTCATAGCACTTTGTGGAACTCGTTAGGGAGAGTTATATCCTACATGCAAGGTGTAGAGCTTGATGGAGTGCCACTTTTTTAGAGTTGGGTATGGAAATTTCCACCTAATATCTAGAGGCCAAATGGAAAGCACAAAGATATCAACATACAATGCTCAAGATTGCAATAGAATTGATTATCCAAGAATTCAATATACAATATATGAGAACCCCTTGGTTATATAGCCAAGGTGAGACATAATATTATGAAAAGTGTTTTAATCTTATGATATGAGACACCTTATCATAACTACCTAGGAAAAAGATAAAATTTAGACATGACAACTAATTCTTCTAGAAAGAACCTTAGAACCTAAGTAAACTTAACATGTGAATATGTCCCCTAAGCCCCTAGTAAGTGAATTGACTAGGTACAAGACATTTATTCACACCAACACCCCCCTTAACTACAACTTAGGGAGTAAATTATTATGCAAATATTAAAGGATGGGTCCTAGCTACTAGTCCATGTTAGGTATCCATGTACAAATGCAAATGAAATATCTCACAAATGGAGAAAAGGAGAAAATCCAATGGGACAAAACTCCTAGACCCAAAAGAGAGATAAAAATAAAATACTCTCAATGAAGAATGAGAAGCAAAAAACCCCATGTGAGGAAAAATACCCCTCATAAGAGAGAAGAAGAAGAGATACAATGCAGCCCCCCCTCAATGTAGTGTCTCCTACAAGGATGGTAGATGTCTGACAATGAATGTTGAAGATGATCCAATCTCACCAAAAAAAATTCCTCCCCTTAGGAAGAAACAAAACCAAGAATGTATGCAATATTTCTTCTCAATCTTGAAAGGAAGATGAGGGAAGATAGATGATGTATGATGTATTTGAAGCATGCTAAAGTGTCTCCATGTCAATGTCAAAATTTGAAATACTCTAAACAAGCATTCTAGGCCACACTGTTGAAGAGGACAATCCAGAATCTAGTAGAGATGAATGTAGAACATAATCCAAAGATAAATATATCTCCTCTAAAGACAAAGAAGCCTCCTCCAGATGTTATCCAAAAGTATCCACACTCATTTTGAAATATAAAGGATGATCATATAGAGAATGAACAAGAGGGTCAGAGTGTTCCGTCACAACAATTGAAAAAGGATCATCTCCATCAAAGAGAAGATGAATACAATAAATGGTGTCTCCCAAATCTGGAATATGAGACTCCACAAGCAAGTCTGAAATACATGTCAAGAAGCCATCACAAGTAACCAAATTTGAAAGACAATGAATATCATGTTACACTAAATCATTAGAAGCCATATTTGTAGCAACACAAGCATCATCAACTACAACAGTAGATGGAGGAGATGAAATGCATGACTCAAGAACTGGATTTGATGTGAGTACTCCCAAGTTCAAGAAGTCAAATGTCTCCTTTGAATCATGGTTCACAGAGAAGTGAGATCAACAATCGAAGGAACAATTTCACCATCAGAAGAAAAATTTATAAAGGTATACAACTAATATGAATGATCAACCATCCTAGTAACAATAATCTCTCTACTCTCCAAGTCTCGAATGATGACTGAATCAGGAGTGAACTCCATAGTCCTCCCATTTCCACCATGTGAAATTTGATATATGGAAAGAAGATTGTTTGTCAAATGAGGAACACACAAAACATCTTGGAAAGTGTTGTATCCAAAACTAATAGACCCCTTCCCAAGTACACTCATGTATGTATTATTTCCCATAAAATAAGGAGATATAGTACAAGGCTTAGAAGAATAGAATATAGACTATGAAGATGTCATATGATGAGATGCTCTCGAATCTAGAAGCCATCTCTTGGATCCATTACCTGAGAAAGTAAAAAGAGATTTCCCTTTATTTCTTGATGTATAGTAGCATGACCTTTGTCCTTATTAGACTATTTTGAAGAAGAAGGAGAAGGTGATTCAGACATTCTAGAAGTCAAATCAATCTAATTCTTTTTTAGAAGATGTTTCAACTCATCATTATCCTTCTTATAACAATAGTGTTCTTCATGACCATTCTTCTTGCAATATGCACAAGTAGGCATCTCCTTCTTAGATGTTTCCCCATTAGAAGAAGAATTTTAATGTTATTTTATGGAATTAGATGTGGATTGTGTGTTCTTCTTAGGCTTGTTTTTTTTTTCTTTGCCACTTGAAGACTTCTCATCTTTTGCAATCAAGCCATGGGGTTTTGAAGACTTCAAAGCACCCATTTGAATAAGCTTATATTTCTTCCTAGTGATTTGCATAGCAAAATCCTTGAAGGAAGGCATCTTAAACTCACTCCCAAAGGAATTCTTTGTAGCATAGAAAGTAGACACAAACACTAAATATTCAAGTCCTAGATTTGAAAGAACACTTAACACCAATTGTTTATCTAACTTCTAAATTTTACAATCCTTCAATTATGTTCTTAGTGACTTGAATTTGGTGATGAAGTAATGTAAGTTGTCAAAATTACATGGATTGAGACTTTTTAATTTATTCTCCAACAAATATCTTTGAATTTCATTTGTTTTCCCAAATAATTTTGAGAATGTACTCCACATAGCCATGGGTTTACCCAAGTGCTCAATGTGAAACAACTCATGAGAGACATACAAGCACAAATAGCCAATGGATTCTTCACAACTATTCAACCACTTATTCTTTTTAGCTTCATCATGTTTTGGTTCACCATCAAGCCCATGAACTATCCTATACAACCTTTTAACTCTTAGTAATTTGTTCATTTCATATTTCCATTTAGGATAGTTGTAAGGTGTTAAAAGTGGAATTGTAGATGGCTCCATGGTAAAACAAGAAGGAAAGAACACAAATCAAGAGGAATGCAACCACAACCACAAGAATAATGCCACCAAATTCACTCAATAAAAAAAACCCCTAGAAATATATGAGCTTGGAACTTTATGATTAGTGTGTTTACAACTGCCACTTGCTAAAAACAATGAAGTGGTCTTGATCTTGGTACATGCAAATGCTAAAATTGGCCACATAATCAAGTAAGATATTTGGTACAAAATGAGATCAATCCAATCTTACCACTAAAAAGTACATAGAAAATTATGCGCTTTCAAAAAAAATTGCACCCAAAAATGTTACCATAGGAGTGAGAACAGAGCTCCTAAAGTTCCCAAAATGAGAACAATGCAACAACACCTATGAGAATTTTTAATTTATAAAAAATACAAAAACCAAAATCAAAATCAAATTGCACCACTATGAATAGCATGAAATTCTTCCTCAAATAAAAAAAAATTGCTCAAAAAATAGAGATCATGAGCCCAAGTTATGGCCATTTGAAAATCAACTTCAAATGAAAAAGGCCAAAGGTGAGGGGGGAAAAACTTATTAAAAGGCGTTGATGTAGTGTTGATGTCAACAAACCACTATGTTAAATTTGATTTCCACTTGGTTGTCACAAAATAATATGCTCGACAAATATTCTCTTATCCCATGAGCTTAAAATTGACAGCTTCAAAACCTATCATAGGTCTGTTGGTGTCGAAATATTCGATAGGAATATTCTCCTATGAAATATTATGGAATTGTGTAGAATATTCTTAAACTTCTATGGTCAAAAAATTCCACTGGTTTTATGAAATTCTCATCGATTTTCAAACATCGATCGATGTTTTAAGTTGTGGCGGGGTCTACTCGCACCACGTGGTGTGTGGAGGACATGTCAAGTACCCCTAAGGGTACTAACAAGTCTACGGACTTGTACAGTTCACAGATTGTAATTTCTTTTTTATTATTCTTAATTAATTTTTTTCTGAAAATTTAAATTGAGTTCTATATTTTTTTTTTGGAATTTTCATTAAAAAGTTAATCAAAATAAAATATATTATTTTTTTTAAATCATACTGACTGTCATAATGGCGATCATATGGTGAAGGAGGGCAATTTTTTTCCTCAAGCCCTAGGTGAAGTGCTTAGATTTTGACAATTTGACAATTGATCTTAGAGTTCTTGGGCCTTCTGGACATGATGGTATGGTCGGATTTGACCCAAAATGCTCCAAAATTGCAATTACATTCTAGATTTGGCAACCACTCTTTAGCTTCAAACCCTCATGGATCTGGCCTCATATGTATAATTTGGATGAAACAAAAAGAAAATTGACTTTCTCAAACACCCTGAACTCAATGGTAAGCTCAAATTTGTGCCAACAAGCTTTGATTTGAACCTACAATACAAATCCACAAAGAGGAACCCCCTAGAATCTAGTATTTCTATCAAGATTTTATGATTCTCCAAATCATCATACAATGCAAGAGAAGAGCATAATCAACTTTTCAAGATCAATATCTCTCAAAAAATGGCTAACTAAAGGCACCCAACTTGCTCTAATACCATGTTAGAGCTAGCTATGGAAATTGCCACCCAAGATCTAGGGGCCAAATGGAAAGCACAAAGAGATCAATGTGCAATGCTCAATATTGCAATGGAATTGATTATCTAGGAACTCAATATACAATGTATGAGAACCCCTTGTTTATATAGACAAGGTGAGACATAAGATTATCACAAGTGTCTTAATATTATGATATGAGACAATTATCATGACTACCTAGGAAAAAGATAAAATCTAGACAAGACAACTAAGTCTTCTAGAAAGAATATTAAGACCTAAGTGAACTTAGCATGTGAATATATTCCTTGAGTCCCTAGTAAGTGAATTAACTAGGTACAAGCCATTTATTCACACCAACACACTTGTCACCTAGGCTCTTCATGGAAGTATTGTTGTTTGTGCCTACTTCATAGAGGTGCACCATAGTGACACTTGTCACTTGGGTGCTCATTTGGAGAGATAAGTTTGTAAAAACTTCTTGGAGTTGCACGGAGGTGACATGTGTCAAGGCATGTTGAGTTAACTATGGCATGTACCTATTTTATGGAAGTTGGTGCCCACTTTGAAAAGTTAATATTGGAAGTTGTTATTTCCAAGGGGAGTTATATATGGATGCATTTTCTATTCTGAGTTGAGTTAACTGGGAGTGTGAATGCCTTTTAAAGTGTAGTTTTTTTACAGATGCTTTTTTGCATGTGCATGTTGCATGTTGTTGCATGTGGTGCCTTTCATTTTGCATGTCCATGCATGGGCATGGGTTTCATGAGACTTCTATCCTAGGCACTGTATACTCTATATATACAGGTGTTTTTCTAGAGGAGTTATATGTGAGGAGAGTTATTCATACAGGTTATGCTACCAAAATTCTATCAGAGATGGAACAAGATGTAAACCTCATCTAATGGCCTTGAGCTTGAAGAATGTATTGTATCTGCTTATGTTACTGAATAATATATTGGCTTTGTGGTTTTGGAGTGTGGGGTTTTTTCCAGAAAGGGTTTTCCCCACTTAAATTTGTGTGTTATTTCTCTTTTGTCTTATTCTTCTTGTTTGATTCTCTATGTCCTATAATGTTTAAAACAACGAAAAATAGGTTGGGGGTTCAATACACATAGGGTTTTATACTAAATTTGGAATGCTTCACCAAACTTACTATAAATAAAAAGGGAAAATGGGGTGAATGAACCTACCTATTCTTCTATTTCATTCGGGAAATGAGATCCCTCAAGATCAAAATCCACTTTCAACCCTTAGGTGAGTGAATTTTCTGGAAGATCTGCAAATTTCCTTTATGTGTGTGTATGGGGTAAATATGTATGAACAACACTTTTGGGAGATGAAAAATAGGATAGAAAGTGACCTCAAATCTATAAAATAAAACCTGATTCATGTAGATGTAACATAACTCTAACAGAAACAATCAACTTTATGCAAATTGGATGAGTGGAAGACACTTAAAACCTACCTCAAAATAAGTTGCAGAGTTTCTTTTGACAGAAATAGTGAGAAAACTGACTGAATAGGGGTTTTGGGAGAAAGATTAAAAATATAAAATTCATTCACTTATGACATATAAAGAGTGGATTTTGTAGATGAAAAATAATACTAACAAAATTAGTGAAACTTCTAAGAGATTTGAGAAGCAGAAATCTTGTGCACCTGTTACAAAATGATGTTTTTGGAAGTTGTCTAAGGACTCATTTTCCCATAAGCGAATGGGTCTTTGTTGAATACCTTTCTAAAATTGGTTTTTGGGTCCTCTACTACAATGTCTAAACTTCCAGATTCTCTAGGTTTCATAGTCGGACAGTCATAAATTAATTTGGGATCTGAGTTTTCGTGAGATGACAACAAAGGTGACAACAAATGCAACTTTACAATTTTGCACTTTTGAGATCTTCAAATTTTCTTCAACCTAGAACCTACAAATCTACAACACACAAAGAGAGAGGGGAAATTTTTTGTTTTTGGGTTAATGGGGATTTACCTTGGTCAAACCCTATTTTGGTAATTAAACCTTGGAATGAAACAATGAAACATGAAGGAATGATGACTGAACAAATGCAATGTTGTAATTTAACAAACCCTTGAATAAACCCTGGAAAGACTAAAATATTGATGTAGATCTTGCATGAAATGACTTCAATGGATGTAGATCTTGATACCTGAATCTTGCTTTGAATTTTTGACTTGAATGCTTGGATTAGATCTTAAAACCTACATCACAATGTTAGCTCCAAAAACATGCAAGATTGCAAAAGACTTTGACATAATGCTTGAGATCTTGATTGCTGCAATAAATCCTTGATAAATTTTATCTTGAATGCTCTTGACAATAATCTTGGCTCTTGTGAAATTTATCTTCAAAAACTTCTAGTTGATTTGATAAAATAACCTTGTATTTATAGACAATTATCCTTAATTTCCTGAAATTAAAGCATTACAAGCTAACATTTGAAATTTGAGTTTAGGATCATAAAAATACCACCAAAACATGATTTAAAAATGGGTTCAAGGTCTTAGGGAGGACCCATTTTCCCATGGGCGATGGGTCCCAAGCCTTAATTCTTGAAACACACATTTCCCAATGTGAAGTGTTATGTATTGGCATTAATTGTTGTCAGGTTTCCCCTTCAGAAAATGTAATTTATTAGGATTGTAAATGAATTAAACGGCTAATTAAGGCCTAATTAAGCTTAATTAATTAAGAGGGCCCAAATAAGTGTGTAAATGTAAAGGGGTACATTTAAAAACACTAAATTAAGGCAATATTAAGTCCATTTCAAATAAGGAGGGCCCAAACAGGTGAGAAAATGTAAAGGGTTGCATTTTTCTACACTACATTTAGCCCCCACTTTAGTGAGAGGATGAGAACAAGCACAAACTCACACTAAAGTAGATAGATACACATCAAGAGGGGTCCAAGTGCACCAATATCAATGGGATAGGATAACAAAGATCAAAGAGGTTGTGCAAGCCCCCAAGATCTAGATCCCTTGGAAAACCAACATAAGCACAAAGGGACACACATAAGATGTATGATATGTAGTAGCAAGACAAGATACACAAACATACAATTTCAAAGACTAAAAGAAAGAAAAGAAAAAGTAAAAAGAGTGGATCAAGCCTCAACTTTCTAACGCAATGTGGATCACGCCTTAGTTGTTTGTCCAAAAAAAAAATACAAGTGAAATCCACTTTCCACTATGCAAACCAAAATGCACACTCACATGGGCTAGTGAAACCTTAGGTTGTCCACTAGCTGAGATCCCAAAGAGTGGCTAAGTGAGAAATTCATACCAGGTCTACAGGCTCTCACTGTACAATAATAATTTCATGTCAGGTTTACAAGCTCCCATTGTACTAACCATACCAAAGTTATACCTCTTGATAACTTTGATAAGGCACCACACAACATGAACTTTGAGCTTCATAATGCTAGCAAGCTTCGCTATGCTAAGCACTCATGAACAACATCCAAATAAGATAAGGTGTGTTCAAAGGGGTTTTTCTTGGTTCATGAAAGGTCTCTACTTAAAGGGAACAGCATGCTTAATGTCTCCAAGAGAGGACTAGTTGAGGATAAAAGATTCACAACTTAGGGAATGCAATCCATAGTGTTACCACTAAGAGGAATATCATATGGTCAAAAAGGTCACACTCTTGAAGGAAATAAAACCCATTGACACCACCAAAAAGAGGACACATCGCATGAAGTAAGAAGACTAAACTATAAAACATAAGATATAGTCAAAAAACAATTAAAATGATAATGCCCATGTATGCCCCACTTTAAAGAAATTGCTAACACCATGTTGTGAGCAATTACTTTAAAGTAGCCAATGATAAATGCTAGCAATAAAGAATACATGAGAGCTTACTTGGAAATCCCTATGTCAAACATATGTTTCCAAAAGAAGCTACGTCATGAAAAGGGGGTTTCCCCCAAAATACAATGCTAAAGATAACATAGAAAGAAAGTATGTCATGTGCACGTGAGCCAATTTAAGGCATGTCGTCCACATCTCAATATTTCTCTGATATATACACGGAAGGTGGTCAACTAGCCCAAAAGAGGCAATGACAAGTGCCATACTAGGACAAGGCTACCTAACCCCTCTCCCCCCAAGGGCAAAAGGTGAGCCGAAAATGGATAATGATATGTTGCTCCTTGCGAAAAAAAAATATGATTACATAAAGCCAAATTTATACCCTCATGCATGGTAGGGAATATGATATGATACTAAAACTACCACATGACAAGGAGCAACAACTAATGTTATTGATGCGTATCAATTTTATACATATCTAATGAGATATTCCCACATCTGGTATCTATTAGTTTAGGATGCACCAAAGTTAAAGATGTCTTAGAAGAATCTTTTGTAATATTGTTGGTATTGAGTGAAGGCTTTTTTTATCCTTTTATTTATTTTGAAGGGAAGTACCCAAGACCACCAATTGTTTCTTGTGTGTTAGGCTCTATAGGGACACATATACCTTGTCCTCTAGCACCACATCCTTTTCCACTATAACCAAGTTGTTTCATAAGTTCATAACCTCGTCCATAAAGCTTTTCATTTCTTTTGGATTCAGTAGTTTCTCATGATCACACTTGTCATATGTAGATGTGTAATCATTTTTTTCTTCTTCTTTGCTAAAAGTTGTAGACTCATGTGTTTTTGATGACTCAGCTTGTGTTGATATGATGTTTTTTTCTTTCTCTTTTCTTGATTTGTGTGTAATCTTGTATTCTCTCGTGAATGTAGGTGTGAAATCCAACGATCCCAAATTATCCACTGATAATATTGTGAAATTTTTAGGGCACTTATCATTTTGTTCTTCTTGGATGGGCTCTACTTTTGAAGTTGGTATCAATGTTTTCAAAGGACTTTATTTTTTTCAATGTATAAACATCTTGTTGGTTCAGGGTCAGCTTTGATTGCGTAAACCTTGTTGTTGTAGACATACTTCATTATATGATAAAGAGTTGAAGGTACCCCATTCATTGCATGAATCCAAGGTCTACCCAAGAGAATATTATATGAAAGATTATCGAGCATGACATGGATAGGATTTTTCAATGTGACCTTTCAAACTTGAATAGGTAATGTGATCACACCAAGCAGTTGTTTTCAGGACTACATTATCAAATCCATGGATAGATAAAGAGTCTAGTTTTATTTGGATTTTTTCTACTTTAATCTTATCCAAAACACGTTAAGGGTTGAGCCATTGTCAATAGCTATTATCATGAGAGATTCATTTTGTTTTTACACTTCCAAAGGAGGGAGCTCACTTAGGTGGAAAACAATGTCTACATTCATTCCTTTAATTAGGGTTGCTATATCATTTGGTTGCACATTAATATGGGTAGGAACTTGTTGTAAAGCACTTTGAAGCATGTTAAGGTAATTAGTGGAGGCTTAAATAAGGTCCCATAAGGATATCTTAGCAAGAGAGTTTTTAAGTTGTTCAACAAGATCATACTCTTTACCACTACGTTGCAAGATATTAGGTGTAGGTGGGAGATATGGTTGAGGTAATGGAAGGGACCTTGGAGTTGTTTGTGGTTGTTGATTGTTTCTATTGTTATATGTATGAGAAACAATATTATAACCTAGTTCTTGTGAAACATTGTGTTGATGTGGTCTTAGGATAAGAATAGGTTTGTTTCGAACTTGGTGTTGGTGTGAAGGTGGGTAGAGGATAACTAGTTGAGGCTTAGGAGGTCCAATAATTAAGAGAATTGTAGGAGGTTTAAGAATTAGAGGACTCGAGGAAGATCTAATGTTCATAACCTCAAAAGACTTATCCTTGTGCTCCTCATCTTCATTCAATGAAGCCACATTACTATTGTCAATGTTGTCATTTACTTGCACCATGATATCTTCCCTAGTAGGAGAGTTTTTAGGAGAGCAAGAAATAATATTTTCATGAAATTCAATGGTTTGATCTTCTAAAATAACTTCATCACAAGTAGGGGAGTCATCAATGGTTGGATTGTCTTGCTTATTAATGATGGCATTCTCTTGTATCAAATCATTCTCATAAATAGGAGAAATAGGAAAAGTGATATTAGGGGATGTGTCAATGGTCTCATCCCAAGTGGGAGAGGTAGGGGAAGAAAAACAAATAGGATTCTCATAACTCCCATTGATTGGATCTTCTAACACTAAAATATTTTCTTCACAAATAGGAGAGATATTGGGAGAAGACCAAATTTGATTGTCATGATTTTCCACTATTGTATTCTCTTTCACTAAAACATTCTCATAAGTGGGAGAGATGTTGGGAGAATGACTAATATGCTTGTTGATGAACTTTTTCTTGGCATACATGGAAAGGAAAGATACTAACATTGTGCGTCAAAAAAGAAAAGTACTTTTATCCAACTTAAGCAATGCTTCAAGAATGTAAACATTATGTACCCAAAAATGAAAAGTATTTTTATCCAACTTATGCAAATTTCATGAATGTAAACATTATGTATCCAAAAGTGAAAAGTACTTTTATCTAACTTATGCAAAGCGTCAAGAATGTAAACATTGTGTATCCAAAAGTGAAAAGTACTTTTATCCATATTATGCAAAGCTTTAGGAATGTAAACATTTTCAAATCTGATGATTTTCATTACTAAAATAATTTTGGAATGATTTAAAATGGCTACATTAAATGGATGTTTAAACCTAGATGCATAAAACAAAAATTCCTAAAAATTACCAGATTAAAACAGTGGGTTACCAGGAGATTTGGGAAGTGCATAAAACCACAAAAAAGCTCAGAAAAGTTGGTTTTTTAGAGGCCCTGAAGGACTCATTCACCCATGGGTGAATGGATCTCTATTCAAGGTTTTTAAAAATGAGGATGCAATTTCTGAGTGATTATATGTGCTATGTTCCAGGTCTCAAACTGTAACTTCTATAACAGAATTTTTCAAAATTCAATGACCTAATGCAAGTGAAATGAAGGATAAATGATGAACTATATGACACTTTTTGAAATGCAATTTTAATCCAATTTTCTGATTTAAGTGACAGAAAGTATGCTATTATGTAAATACTATGTAAAATCAATCTAACATTATACAATTTTTGTTGAATTTTCATATTTAAAATGAATGCAAAATTTAAGTTTACACCTAAAATGCAAGGCAACTTTAAGCCAAATTTAGAAACCCTAAATGCAATGAATTAATGCAAATTCTAGATCTAGGGCTTTATGCACTCCAAATCATAAATTAGAATGATCAAATACTCAGGTTCACCAAAATGAAACATAGAAAAATAGGGTAGGGTTCAAACACATGATTGTATACTAAATTTGGAATGCTTCACCAAACTTACTATAAATAGAAAGTTCAAAATGGGGTGTAATAAACCTACCTATTTTCTATTTCATTCAAGAAATGAGATCCTCCAAGATAGAATTCACTTTCAGCCCTTAGGTGTGTCAATTCTATGGAAGATCTACAAATTTCCCTTAGGTGTGTCAATTCTATGGAAGATCTACAAATTTCCCTTATGTGTGGATGGGGCAAATATGACTGAACAACACTTTTGGGAGATGAAAATAAAATAGTAAATAAACTCAAAACTAAAATACAAGACCAAATCTAAGTAGATTAAACATAGAGCTAACAGACATAATTTATTTCACACAAATTGGATGAGTGGAGGACAATTAAAACGTATCTCAAAAATAGTTGCAAAGTGTCCCTGTTGGTTGGAAAGTGTCCTAAGAAAACTTTTTGATAGAAATGATTGAACAAGGGTTTTGGGAGAAAGATTAAAAATATCAAATGCATTCATTCATGACATTTAAAGAGTGGATTTTACGGATGAAACATAATACTAACATAAACAGTGAAACTTCTGACAGATCTAATAAAGGAAAATTTTGTGCACCTATTACAAAATGATGTCTCTAGAAGCTGGCCCAGGACTCATTCACCATTGGAAAATGGGTCTTTGTTCACCTTTCCAAAATTTATTTTTGTGTCCTCTACTCCTGTGTCTGCACTTCCAGATCCTTTTGGTTTCATAGTTGAACAATCAGAAATAAATTCAAGATCTGAGTTTCTATGAGATGGCAACAAAGGTGACAACAATTGCAACTTTTGAATTTTGCACTTTTGAGATCTTAAACTTTTCTTCAGCCTATGAACTTGCAAATCTACAACACATGAAGAGAGAGGGGAAAAAAAAAAATTGGTGAATGGGGGTTTTCCTTGGTCAAACCCCATTTTGGTAATTAAACCTTGAATTGAAATAATGCATGAAAGAGGGAATGAAGAATGAAGAAATCTATGTTACAACTCAACAAACCCTTGAATGAACCTTGATAATGTAGATATGCAACTTGCATGAGATGGCTTGATTGATGATGTTGATCTTTGTGCTTGAATATTGACTTGAATGCTTGGATTAGATCTTGAAACCTACATCACAATGTTAGCTCCAAAAACATGCATGATTGCAAAAGACTCTGACATAATGCTTGAGATCTTGATTGCTACAATAAATCCTTGATAAATCTGCTCTTGAATGCTCTTGACAATAATCTTGGCTCTTTTGAAATTTCTTTTCAAAAACTTCTAGTTGATTTGATAAAATAACCTTGTATTTATAGACATTTATCCTTAATTTCCCAAAATTAAAACATTACAAGCCGACATTTGAAATTTGAATTTAGGATCATAAAAATACCACCAAAACATGATTTAAAAAATGGGTTCAAGGTCTTAGGGAGGACCCATTTTCCCATTGGCGAATGGGTCCCAGGCCCTAATTCCTGAAACACACATTGCTCAATGTGAAGTTTTATGTATTGGCATTAATTGTTGTCGGGTTTCCCCTTCAAATAATGTAATTTATTAGGCTTGTAAATGAATTAAAGGGATAATTAAGGCCTATTTAAGCTCAATTAATTAAGAGGTCCCAAATAAGTGTGTAAATGTGAAGGGGTACATTTAACAACACTAAATTAAGGCAATATTAAGTCCATTTTAAATAAGAGGTCCCAAACAGGTGAGAAACTGTAAAGTGTTACATTTTTCTACACTTCAATGTTATTGAAACTCCTTGATCTGAAAATATCTTAAAGTTAATTGCAACCTCTTTCCTTTAAGAATTAACAGTGGGAAAATAACTATGTCGGTTTCCACGTTAAGGTATAGCATTATATGCTTTTTAGGTTCCTAAATTGAATAAATTTTACTAAAGGCACATACTGATCCTAGATCACGTTCTGGGATGCCCCTTTTTCCAAAAAATTGGTATCAAAGCTCAGTTCCATATTTCCATGTGCTTGAATGTGCATGTATGTAGGTTGCATGTACTTGAATGGACTTGCATGTCATTTGTATGTGCTCACATGGTGATGCATGTGGTGTTTGGAGTTTTGGGTATTTCTTCTAGTGATTCCTTAGCCTTAGGGGCTTGAGGGAATCTAAACTAGAGGAATGGAGTGATTGTTAATTCTGTGGCAAGTGAAATAATTGCAATTGTTTTAGTTTCTTGAAATAGTAGGCACAAAGAAGGATGGTTAAGGAAAAAATTAGTGGAGTTGATCATATTGAAATGATTTTGGTATGGAGCTCTTGATTAGATAGCTAAATAACCCTTATACATGTTGGTTATTTTTTATTATGTGGTTGTATATAGCATATTTTTCATATTGGGTGTCTAAGATGGGCTCCCTAGTCATATGGAGAGACTTGTGTTGTTTTGACTTCGATTTGGTGTGCTTATGTTGGGTGCTTGGTTTTATCTGTTAACATTGGAAGGCATTATTTCAATAACTTCAAATACATGTAGGTTATGGAGTTGATCATTAGATGATTTGAAAGCTTTTGAAATAGCCTATCTCACTCTCTCAAATGCATGTACATGATGGTAGTGGAGTTGGCCTACAAATGGGCTTGGAGTTCCTAAAACTCAACTTTCTTGATGAATTTTTGTACTTGCATGGTTTAAATTCATGTTCCTTGGATTTAAGGGTTTTATAGATTTTCCATTTAAAATTTATGGTGATGTATATTCATGATAATCCATTGTTCTAGATTAACTATTATGGTTGTCCTCTGAATTTTGGGTCTTCTAGATGATAAGTGGATGTGGATTTGCATGTGTGTTGAAAAACATGGTGGTTTTGTATTTTTTCCATGATCAAACAAAACTTACATTTTTGTACATCTGCAGATAACTATGTTCTGGGTCAAGGTCTTTAGATGATTCTAGATGTAAGTGTTGGAAACACAAGGGCAGACAGCTAAGAGGGGGGGTGAATTAGTTGTCACATAAATTCATAAACTTATTAACCTTATTCTCAGATCTGATAATTAACCATGAAAGCATAAACCATCAATACATCAGAGACACACATAACACCAATATTTTTTACGTGGAAACCCTATAGGGGAAAAACCGTGGTGGAGGTCAGTCCACAAGATTATACCCTGTTAAAAGTATAATGAAAATGAAATATGGGGAATGCACATGCATTCAAGCACACTGCCTAGAGCTCACTGCTCAATTACAAAGAAAGACACACTGTCTTACAGAGAGATTTGGATTACAACCATCTGTATTTTGAACTGAGAAAATATCATCTGTTAATGCCTGATTATAGTTCCAATTAAGCACATGAACAATTCTTCACTCTTCTACACACTTTTCCACACTCTGCTTTACCTTCAACAATTCTTCACTCTTCTACACACTTCTTCACACTTTGCTCTACCTTCGAATGATATTCACACATACACACATAGAAGCACACTCTAGCATGCACTCACACACTCTTGCACACTTCAATTCAAATAAAAAATCACTCATATATATCTGCAACAAGAAATTTCATCCCTTCATGTCAACTTCAACAAAATGAATCTAAATTGTCGACCCAAAACATTAAAGATTAACAATGCAAATAAACCAAAGTTGGTCATAGCTTAGTGAAGACCCAAATCAACATCTCCAACACAAGAATACTTCAATTAATTACTCCTCAAAGATCCACAACACGCTACAACCACTATGATGACCAAGAACAAGAAAAACATGAACATGCAAGAGAAAATCGCCAACCACGAGCACAACGATCAATGTGGACATGCAAAAAAGATAGAGCACAATCTAGAAACATCCACAAGCATCAAAAATCACAAGAGAAGCATCCACAACAATTGAACTAACTGAAATAGCATCATCTTCCATCAGAAACACCAACTGAAGCAACAAAAAAATTGTCAAAATGAGAATCTTCATAACTCGATCAAATCTTCACGTGGATCTTTGAAACTCAACGTGGATAAACTAGATACACTCAGAAAAAAACCCTTTAGTTCATAACCTCTGATCAACAACGTACATAACTTATCGACATACTGAACTTTACTTCACTACTGACAACTTGCAACTCATTTATTACAATTTTCTCAATATCCTCAACATATACAACTTCAAATGAATTAATGCTAATAGTGTTGACATCAATGACAACCACATATCAACAACACAACTACAACATCCAACAATCTCCCCCTCTGGAATTGATGGCAACACATGATGTGAAAAACACCATCAATGCAACTAACTCTTGACACTTACTCCCCCTTAGGATTTGACTCATCTTCTCCTCAACAGTTTCACATAATCTTTTCCCCACAAGGCTCTTCTCCTTAGATAATCACTATTTTTTCAGATGACTCTTCTCCCCCTTTGACATCAATGACAAAGATCTCTAAGCTTTAAACTGCATATCTGAATTTTTGAACCATCTAAATACTCCCCCTGAGTAGCAGCCACCACAATATCAATTTGAATTAAGATATGATTATGAAATGCACGGACTGATGCAATGCAATGCATCCTTAGTTCTAATTAGGAGGGGTAATCACCCCTAACTTCCCTCTGATATACTCAAAAGTATCCTTAGGTAACAGCTTGGTAAATATGTCTGCAATCTACTCCTTAGTAGGAACATACTCCAATCTGACTTCCTTTTCACTTACCTTCTCCCTCAAAAAGTGAAACTTGATAGATATATGCTTTGTTTTTTAATGCAGCACTAGATTATTGGAAATTTTAATAACACTTGAATTATCACATAATATAGCAATAGGCTCATCATATACAACTCTGATATCCTTCAGCATTTGTTTCATCCACAGGACTTGAGTACAATTGTTAGCAACAACAATGTACTCAGCCTCTGCAGTAGACAAGGAAATGGCATTATGCTTCTCACTTAACCATGAAATTAGCTTCTTACCCAAGAAAAATGCTCCACCACTAGTACTTTTTTTGTCATTCACATCTCCTCCCCAATTAGCATTAGTAAAGGCACTCAAGGTAAGATCATCATCTTTAGGATACCATAGGCCAAGATCAACAGTTCCCTTCAAGTATCTGAAAATTCTCTTCACAGTAGTCACATGAGATTCCTTTGGATCAGCTTGAAATCTTGCAACAATACATACAACATTCATGATATCAGGCCTAGTTTGAGTTAAATACAACAATCCACCAATCATTGATATGTATCTTGTATGATTTGCTTTCGGAGAATCATTTTCTATTGTCAACTTGCATCTAGTCACCATGGGTGTACCGACTGGCTTTGAATCTTCCATACTAAACTTCTTCAACAATTCCTTCACATACTTGGACTGAGATATAAAAATTCATTTATCTAACTGAGTAATTTGCAATCCCAAAAAGAATTTCATCTCACCAATCATAGACATTTCAAATTCATTTTGCATCTCATTAGCAAACTTCATGCACAAAGCATCATCTCCTCCAAAAATGATATCATCAACAAAGACTTCAACAATCAAATATTTATTATGATCAATCTTGAAATACAGATCACTATCAACAGTACCTTTGTTAAATCCAAGCTTCATCAAATACTTGTCCAATCTTGCATACCATGCTCTAGGGGCTTGCTTGAGTCCATACATTGCTTTCTTCAACCGACACACCATATCTTCCTTATCAATCAACTAGAATCCATCAGGTTGCTCAACATACACTTATTCTTCCAATTCGCCATTTAGAAAATATGATTTGATATCCATCTGATAAAATTTGTAGTTCTTGTGAGCAACATAGGCAAGAAATAATCTTACAGCTTCAATTCTAGCAATAGGGGCAAAGGTCTCTTCAAAATCAATTCCTTCCATCTGTGAATATCCTTTACATACTAGTCTTTCTTTGTTTCTAACCACTTCACCTTGCTCATTTAGTTTGTTTCTAAAGACCCATTTAGTTCCAATGACATTCTTATCCTGAGGTCTGGGAACAAGAATCCATGTATCATTATGTTCAATTTGTTTTAACTCTTCTTTCATTGCTTCAACCCAATGCTCATCTTTACATGCTTCATTCATACTAGTAGGCTCAGTTTTTGAAATCAAGCAATACTCTTCTGCAATCTTTCTCCTAGTCTAGACACCTTTTTTCTTATCACCTATAATCTGATCTTCTGAATGATTTAGTCTTACATACCTTCGATTCTTCTTAGGATGTTCTTCAACTTCAGGCTCTTTTGATCTCTCTTCTACTCTTTCACTAGTTTCTCCTTTATTTTCTTGATTTACTAGATTGATTTGTAGTTTGAACTTGCTTTCCTTTGTTTTTACTATCATCCTGATCATCAGAGTCATATCCATAGGTTATGTATGGTGTACCTAAGTCTCCATCAACCTTAACATTTTCACTTTCAACCATTTTCCTCAATCTTTTATTGTAACACCGGTAGGCCTCACTTTTAGTAGAATAACCCAGAAAGATACCTTCATCACTCCTAGCATAAATCTTTCCCATATCTTCATCTCTCTTAATATAACATTTTCTTCCAAATATCTTGAAGTATTTAACAATAGGTTTTTGACCAATCCATAGCTCAAAAGGGGTCTTACCAATATCGCCTTTGATTTGTACCCAGTTGAGTGTGTACACAACAGTTCTCATAGCTTCTCTCCAATAGATATGAGGGACATTTTCTTCCAGCATCATAGTTCTAGCAGCATCTTCAATTGTTTTGTTCTTCCTTTCCACAACTCCATTTTGCTGAGGGGTCCGCATTGCAGATAATTGTCTCTTTATTCCATGTTCTTCACAAAAATAATTAAATTCACCACCTCTATATGATCTCAAACATTTAATCTTCAAACATGTCTTTGTCTCAACCATAGCTTTAAAGATCTTGAAATTTTCTAGTGCTTCAGATTTCTCCCTTAAGAAAGTAACCCATACCATTCTACAATAATCATCAATGAGTAAAATGAAATACCTACAACCTTGTAAACTTTTGACCTTAGAGGTACCACACAGATCAATATGCACAAGCGCTAACAATTCATTTGAACAATGCTTTTTACTCTGAAATGAAATCCTAGTTTGCTTTCCCAATTTACATTCATTGCATATTGCATTAGTAGGTTTCACCAACTTAGGTAGATCTCTCACAGCCTTAGTAGAAATTATCTTGACAATATTATCAAAGTTAATATGACACATTCTCCTATGCCATAACCAACTTTCATCAACTTGAGCAATCAAACAACTTTTACTAGCAGCACTCAAGTGAAAGATATTACCTTTTATTTTTGTACCTAATGCAATTTTATGTTTTAACTCAATATTCTGCACTTTCCATCCTTGAACTAAAGATTGTATCCCTTATCAACCATCTGACCAACACTCAAAAGATTATGCTTCAAGCCTTCCACATACAGAACATCATCAGTAATATGCTTACCATCAAGAGAAATGCATCCTCTTCCACGGATCACACCAACTGTATTATCACCAAATCTTACAACACCACCATCATACTTTTCCAAGCTTACAAAATTACTTTTATCTCCTATCATATGATGTGAACATCCAATGTCGATCACCCATTCATCTTTCTCTTCAACTTGAGCAGCTAGGGCTTTCTCCACATTTGTACAACTAGCAGATACAAGATTATTTTCCTTGATAGCAATAAATACCCATTCACCATCACTTATATTTCCTTTATCAAATTCATCATCTGTCACACCTTCATCAGCAGCATAGTAATGCTTCTTCTAAAATCTAGGCTTGTTATATCTTGGTTTAGGAGCTCTTTCTAGACAACTTGATGCAAAATGACCTATCTTATTGCAAGAAAAAAATTTAAGAGGCAATTTTCCTTCATACTTACCTTTTCCTCTCGATACTCTTTTGACAATAAGTGCTTCCATCTCTTCTATCTCTCTTTCTTCTTCTTCAATCTGTCTGATTTCATCCTCATACTTGAATGTCTTTCTAGATGAACTCTCACCTAGATCATATCTCCGTCTATCTCTTCTGGAATTAGTGGCTTTAAATGCAGATTCAACCTTAGGTAGGGCATCACCAAATTCGCTCAACTCAAAAGCAGTCAACTTACCAACCAACGTATCTTTGGTTATGTTTGTTATAGTTTGGAGCTCTTCAATAGCACTAGTTTTGACTTTGTAAGAATTATGCAAGGATCTAAGCACTTTAGCAACAATCTTAGATTTGTCTATCTTTCCACCAGCACATCTAATACCACACACAAGTTCATTCACTCTTTGCATGAAAGTATTAATGTTCTCATCATCACCCATTCTCAACCTTTCATATTTCCTTTCAAACTCTGCAACTTAGCAATCTTCACATTGGCATCACCTTCATACAAGCTTTCCAACTTTTTCCAGATCTCATGAGCACTCTTTAGATCCATAACATTTGTCATCTCAAAATCAATCAAAGCACTCAACAAAGCTTCCTTAGCCCGAATATTATACTCAACATCTCTGATCTCAGCATAAGTAGTAGGAACATTCTGTGGAATAATATACATATTGCTTGTAATGCTCCTATAGGATTCACCAATGCATCTCAGATGACACTCCATTCGAGTCTTCCACAAAGAATAATTTGTTCCATCAAATCTCAGACTATCCTTCTTGTAACTTGTCATCTTGGATCACCTTAAGTTATTAAACTTCTTCCAAGGAACTTGATCTGATACCAATTGTTGGCAACACAAGGGTAGACAACTGAGAGGGGGGGTGAATCAATTGTCACAGAAATTCAAAACTTATTTAACTTATTAACCTTATTCTCAGATCTGATAATTAACCATGAAAGCATAAACCATCAATACATCAAAGACACACATAACACCAAGATTTTTTACATGGAAACCCTGTTAGGGGAAAAACCACAGTGGAGGTCAGTCCACAAGATTATACCCTGTTAAAAGTATAATTAAAATGAAATATGGGGAATGCACATGCATTCAGGCACACTGCCTAGAGCTCACTACTCAATTACAAAGGAAGACACGTCTTACAGAGAGATTCAGATTACAACCATCCAGATTTTGAACTAAGAAAATAGTATTTGCTAATGCCTGATTATAGTTCAAGTTAAGCACATGAACAATTCTTCACTCTTCTACACACTTATTCACACTCTACTCTGCCTTCAACAATTCTTCACTCTTCTACACACTTCTTCACACTCTTCTCTACCTTCAAATGATATTTGCACATACACACAGAGAATCACACTCTAGAATACACTCACGCACTCTTGCACACTTCAATTCAAATAAATAATCACTCTTATATATTCACAACAAGAAATTTCATCCCTTCATGTTGGCTTCAACAAAATGAATATAAACTATCGGCCCAAAACATTAAAGATTAACAATGCGAATCAACCAAAGTCATCTATAGATTAGTGAAGATCCAAATCAACATCTCCAACATGAGAATACTTCAATTAATTACTCCTCAAAAATTCACAACATGCTACAAACACTATGTCGGCCAAGAACAAGAAAAACATGAACACGCAAGAGAAAATTGCCAAACACGAGCACAACGATAAATGCGGACATGCAACAAAGATAGAGCATAATTTATAAACATCCACAAGCATCAAAAATCACAAGAGAAGCATCTACAACAACTGAACTAACTAAAATAGCATCATCTTCAGTCAAAAACACCAACTGAAGCAATAGAAAAACTGTCAAAATAAGAATCTTCATAACTCAATCAAATCTTCATGCAGATCTTTGAAACTCGACATGGATAAACTAGATACACTCATAAACAAACCATTTAGTCAACAACCTATGATCAAAAATGTACATAACTTATCGACATACTGAACTTCACTTCACTACTGACAACCTACAACTCATTTATTACAATTTTCTCAATATCCTTGACATATATAGCTCCAAATGAATTAATGCTAATAGTGTTGACATCAATTACAACCACATATGAGCAACACAACCAAAACATCCAACAACAAGATAGTTGCAACTCTGCATGCATGCTTCATGCATGGTTTGAGGAGATATTAGATCTTATCTATATGTAGATGTTGGTATGTGATTAGTCACTCAAAATTTATACGGTGAATATTTCGAGGATTCCTAGACAATTATGCTCATGTTGTGGATTTGTTTGGTAAATTAGATTTGTTGGTTATGGTGTTTGAGCCATGAAAAGCTACATGATATCTTCTTTGATATCTCAGATTTGCATGTTACTAATATGATGATGGGTTTTTATGTTTCAATGCTTGATATCTATGGGTCATGCAGTTGTATGGGTTGATCACCCATTTAGTTGCAATGGGAGGAATCAGATGTGGATTTTCTATATCAACGTGATTGATTCAAAGTTGATGCAAAATTTATTAGTTAACCTTATCTATGATCACTTGTATATTGGTATGTGTTTCATTGGGATGAGAGGATGGGTGTTGAGTACTTGCATAGTTGGTTGTGGGGACTTGTAGCATGTTTTATCATGATGTCATGGATATCTTGGATACACTGTTTTGTGTGAGATATTGTGATAGTGATGGTGTATTCTCTTGCATTGGAGATCTTGGTACCACTTGATATTATTGTCAGATGGACATGTGGGTATGTGGACCCAGAGGATATTCATATTAAGATATGGATGAGTCATGATGCTTGGAGAGCTTGATATCATTATTCAATGGGAACTTTAGTGGGAGCTTTAGTAGTAACTATGTATTCATCACTTGGTGATGGATGATCCAAACTTTAGTGTTGCAAATGTTATTAGGAGGAGCTCTTAGATCATGTTGTTGTAGAAGGTTTCTTTTGCATTTACATGGACACTATTTGGATATGGTCATCTTCATTAGATTGAATATGTGTGACATCTTAAATCCATGGAGGAATCTTGGAGTCTTTGGTTGGGATTTCGGTAATGCTCTAACAGGTGATGTTGGTTTAAAGTATGGTTCAAGTATGTCATGGTATACTCTTGATGGCACTTTATATTTTTGGCATATTACATTGCTCTTGAGATGATGGTTTGTTCACTTTGGGTATGTGATCTCCTTGGAGGAGATGGTGATCCTTTTTTGAGAGGATGGGTTCTAGTGTTGTGCCATGATGGCTTCTTTATTACACATTAGAGGGTTGGCATGATACTGTTTAGATCATGATGTCATGATAGGTTTCTAACTATAGTTGGAGCTTTAATAGTGATCTAGAGAGTTCTTTGTGTTTTGAGTACATTGGTCATGTGCTTGAGAGATTCATGAGAGTGTAGTGTTTGCATTTGGAGCTTAGCATGGGTTGATTTATTGTTAGTGCTCATAAATGCATGGAGATGTGGGTGAGGTTGTATTTCTCTTGAGATGAGAGAATATGTTGAGATGGGTACTCTTGATGAGATCTCAATAGGAAGTCTGAGGAGATTTTTACTTGAACATGGATGTGAGTTCATGATAGACCTATGAGGAGATTGCTCTTGGATGAGTCATATGACTTGGATATCTTGGAGGAGTATTATCATTCCCTACTCTTGGTCTACTTGATAATTTGTCACTTGAGAGGCATAGCCCTTTAGTCCTCTCAAGTGTTATGCTTATCTTTTATAAATATGGATATTGAGCTACAGTCAAATGGTTCTTGATGATTCATTATGTGGGTTATTTAGGATGGTTATCTCCTTGTGCATATGATTTGGAATTTTGATGTCATTTATGAGAAGTTTAGGAGATGGTAGTGGGTTGATTTCCTAATATAGGAAATGGACTTAGTTTTTTCTTCTCTTGATAAGCTTACATCTATGTGATTACATGATCTATACATTGTGTTTGATCTTGGAGATTGAATATGATGGGTGTTATTGAGGCTTTTCTTTTTGGGTTGTGGAGAATATCATACTTGACACAATTAAGCATTTAAAGGTGTATGTAGAAGACATTCTAAATATGTATGATGTGAAAAGTTCCTCTCTTTGGTTTGTTTTATTCTTGGATGTTTGGATTCACATGATGTTGGAGTTGAGATCATGTGGGAAGGTATAGTGATCACTGGTTTATGGTCATGTGTTGTCACTTGGTTTTGGGTGATGACATGGAGGTTCCTTTTATCTCTATCCTTTGTCAGATGTGGAGAACATGGGAGAGCTTGGGGGACTTGTGGTGAGAGATGTACTTGCAGTGATTTTTTGGTTGTAGGTTGTGCATGTCATTATGGATGGTTATTGATACGGTAGAATCGGTGTGCCTTGATGTCTTTTCAAACTAGACATTACCCATGTACTGGGAGTTCCTAGATGTGTATGTCTTTGTTGACTATTTTGGAACAAGCAGCTTGTGATTGTGATTGATGGGTTGGTTATGTTATTGGCATGAGTTTTTTTATGTTGTGGATACCTTTGAGGTATGGTAGATTGGATGGATTAGCATTTGTTGTGGGTGATATTTATGGTCTCATGGGTTTATCAATTACATGAGGGCAACCTATTTTGATTGTTGTTCTAGCTGATGGTTTATCTTGTTCTCTAGAGGATTCTTCAACTTCAAAATTGTGTTCTAGTTACGGGCTTGGAGTTGGTTTAGCTTCTATTTAGCTCATGAGCATAGTGGAGTGGTGGAAGTATCCTATAGCCTTTTCTATCAATTGTACTTGATGCTTGTGTTCTTTAAATTAGTGCATATACACCATGGCTTATTTCTTTCCTTTAGAGGATGGCAGGAACTGTTGCCTAAGATGGTGGACATCTTGGATGTTCTTGTAGGTGTCTCGATTAGAGCATGAGAGAATTGTTCGAGATTCATGTGATTGCATGTATGGTTGTGATGATGTGTTTTCATCGATTGACTCTTAGCAGTTAAATCCTATTGATTCCATGGACTCTTAGCATGTCTTCAACAAGTGGGAGAATTTTGGGATTAAGGTGTCTCAACCTTTGAGTCCCAACATTATTTTTGGGATAAATATTTGTGCAAATATTGATATATCCTAAGTTTCCAACTATAATAGTTGTCATAGCACTTTGTAGGACCCATCGAGGAGAGTTATATCCTACATGCAAGATGTGGAGCTTGATGGGGTGCCACTTGTCACCTAGGCACTTCATGGAAGCATTGTTGATCATGCCTACTTCATAGAGGTGTGTCATAGTGACACTTGTCACTTGGGTGCTCATTTGGAGAGAGAAGTTTGTAAAAACTTCTTGGAGTTGCACAAAGGTGACATGTGTCAAGGCATGTTGAGTTAACTATGGCATGTACCTATTTTTGTGGAAGTTGGTACCCACTTTGAAAATTCAAGATTGGAAGTTGCTATTTGCAAGGGAATTGTGCATGGATGCAGTTCCTATTCTGAGTTGAGTTAACTTGGAATATGGATGCCTTTTAAAGTGAAATTTTTTGATAGGTGTTTTTTTGCATGTGCATGTTGCATGTTGTTGCATGTTCATGCATGGGTGTGGTTTTGAGGAAACTTCTATCTTGGTCACTGTATACTCTATATATACAAGTTTTTTTCTAAAGGAGTTATATTTGAGGAGAGTTATTCATAGGGGTTATGTTGTCAAAATTCCATCAAAGATAGAACAAGATATAAACCTCTTGTAATGGCCTTGAGCCTGAAGAATGTATTGTAATTGCTTCTATTACTAAATAATATATTGGCTTTGTGGTTTTGGAGTGTGGGGTTTTATACCCAAAAGGGTTTTCCCCACGTAAATTTGTGTGTTCTTTCTCTTTTATCTTATTCTTCTTGTTTGATTATGTGTGTCTTGTAATGTTGTTGAAACTCCTTGATCTGAAAAGATCTAAAACTTAATTGCAACCTCTTTCCTTTAAGAATTAATAGTTGGAAAATAACCATGTCGATTTTCGCTTTAAGGCATAGTAGTATATGCTTTTGAGGTTCCTAAATTGAATGAATGCTATTAAAGGCACATTTGATCCTAGATGACATTCTAGGATGCCTATTTTCCCAATAAGGTCTCCTTTGGTCAAGTTTTCCAAAGTGTTTTGTCCATAACCCCCATGTGCCTATCATTTTTTAGAAGCCACAAAAGGTCTTAGAAAAATCCAAGTGTGGAGGTTCACTATTCAAATTCCAAGATTATACTAAATATTAGATTTTTAGATTTTCCTATATTGGCATACCTTTTCCCTAACCCACACTCTTTCCCTTATCCTTGTTAGAGTTTTAGGCTTTCTCTTACTAACATGCTTTTATTCAAACCCTTGCACTTTCATTATTTACACTTACCTTTCAAAGTCACATTTTTGTCATTTTCTTATCCACGTCCCTTGTGGCATGAGGTATGGTGTATCCCCAATCGCCAATTCTTGATATTTTTCACCAAGTTATCTTCTTGAGTTATAATTTTGGCCATACATTTACTCACATACCTTATGGGATGAATTCCCTAGTACTATCAATTCTTAACTCTCAATATTTCCTTCTATATACTTTTTAGAGTCAAAGATGCAAGAATACTCCTGAATCTTGATCCTAACATTTATTACTCTATTAATTTATCAAGTTTGTGAGTTTATTATAAATATATTTAATTGCATTCTTTGTTGGATGAATCCCTTGGTATCACTGATCTATTACTCTCAACAATTTCCTTCACATATCTTTTTAGAGTAAGTCATGTATATATACTTTTATTTATTTTCTTTGGCATGAGGTATAGTGTACTCTCAATCTCCAATCTTGAACAAGTGGTAAGGATTCTAAGGTATTCTCAATAACCTTGGAACTCCACAACCCCCACATTTTGGATTTTTTCACTCCCACCTACCTCCCTACATGACCCATGTCACCATCAATGAACAAATTTGGTGTTGCAACTACCATAATAAATTTTCTCACCTATAAACCATTGTTTATTCAAGGGGGTGGATCAAAATTCACTTTTAGTGATGGAAGATAAATAAAACCATGCCATCATCAATACAGTGGTTGGATTTTTAGCTCTTGATGGTTCTCACATTGTCATCTTCAAGTCACCATTTTAGTGGGTTTCATGGGATTTTCCTGGTGTATACAACAAAATTGAAGGGAACTATTAATGTGTAAGATGGTTATGATTAGAAAATTAAAACCCTCACTTTCCTTATGTATTTCTAAACAATATCCTTTGAAGTGATATTTTCTATCTGAAGACAAGGAATGATAATGTATGAAGGCATGGACAATCCCTGCAATAGAAAATGATCATACTTCTTCTCTAAAGGCTACATGAATGGGCTATGAGATATATATTTATTGATTTATATTTAAGAAGAGGATGGAAGAATGAGTTGCAAAGAAAAAATAAAATAAAACTATTGTAGACAATTACGATTTCCATTTCTAGCAAAGGTTCAAGGTATCTTATATTGTAACAATTTGGGTTTCATCCAAAATGTGTAATGAGATATTTTAATCCTTGAATAATGAGTCACAATTGTAGATTCAATATTATATTTAAATTCCTCACTATATATTATATGTGTTTTTGGATGTTATTTTTATTAGTTAGCTAGCCAAATGATTATAAAATTATTGCAAAGCTTTCGTAAGGTATTTTTTAAGATTAATTTAAGAAATGTATGATTTTATATGTGGATTACTGGTTAGATATTTAATGTTCTACAACTTCATTCATCCTCTCATTTGTATGTATAAATCCTAGCTTATGTGTAGGTTTTGTAGGTGTATTCTTTAGTGATATCTTCAATAAGGTGTCACAATGTGGATTCCAATTATTATATCATTTTATGTTTGAAATATGAGAGTATGTCACCCAACTAGATATAGGTACCCATCTACCTCAGGCTTAACTTCCCATCACACCAACACACCTAAAATAATCAAATCTAATCTTCAACCTAGTTTGTGTTGATTTAGTTTATTCAAATTTCATGTCTAGATGCACATAAAAATAAGAGGAGTTTGTATAAACTCCATCCATAGACATTTTACATGGTATTTTGTCTACTTAAGAAGGTGTAGAACCTTGTATTGTAAAACCAACATACAAAAACAAAGTGATAACCTAATAAGAGTATAGTATGCATTAGTTATGGTTTGTGTCAAGGTATATGTTCATTTCCTATAGCTATATATAAAAAACACCTTAAGGAATCCCCCATTGGCCTAGAAAATCCTAAAGTTGAAGAAGGTATTACTTGCCTTAGTAAATTGGTCCAAATTTTCCTTTATTGAAGATAATTGTGAAGTCTTTCTCCCTATTTTTTACACCTTTGGCACTCATGAGAAGCTTACCTGTAGGGATTTAGGGAATTAAAACTTTGTAAAACAACAGGTTCCACTTTATTTTGAGTCTAAAGTGGAAAATAGATTTGTTTAACTCAGGATTTAAATTGAGAAGAATGAGATTATGGTTAGATCATATTCTCAAGTGAGAAAATAAGAATCATTTTTCCAAGAAATCCCATTTAGAAGAGATAAGAACCCTATCTATCTTGACTTGAATAAGGTTCTTCACTGAACTTTTATTTGACTAAGTGTACGAAGTGGCTTGGAGATCTATATACATTAGATTCCTTGTAGCAATAAATTCTATCACATACATCATGTTATCAATATAATCATTGACACCATGAAGCTTTTCTAAAGGAAAAAGAGGAGAGTTAAAGTCCCCTGCTACCATCCAATTTTTATCAACATAGATTTCCACATGGTAGCTAGGCCCCTAAAAGCACCATCAATTGACATAGCCTTAACTCAATAACTCCCCCAATATTTTTGTTGATAATAAAAAAGGAGTTAGAAGCCATTTTAGTTTATTGAATTAAAATAATGTTAGGAAGAAATTCCTTAATAAGATTCTTGAGCACATTTTGGTAATGAGGGCTATTAAGCCCCCAATATTCCATTAAATATTTCTCATTTATTTGTTTTCTTAGAGCTTTACATATCCACAATCCTTTTTCTACCATTAGCTACATCTCTTGCTACCTCTTTTGATCTTGTTTCTCTACAAGAAAGTCTTTGAAATCTAACATCTGCTCCTATGTCCACTATCCTCCTTTCTTCTCTTTGTTTTTGAGCCCCCTTTCCTTTACATGTAGGTTGAGGTGTAGGTATACCTAGTTTTATCTTATTATCTTCAAGATTTAAGGGATCTAGAAAAAAGAGGGAGTTGGGCTAAGGAGATCCTCCTCTCCTTGTTCACCCACATCTTCAACAAGGGGAAAAAAGGAATTTCTAGTAACTATTATTTCCTCCAAAATAATAGTTTGTTGGGGGATAAATATTTCATCCTCTATCATATCATTTTATTCTCCTTACTTTGTTAGAGAGACATCCTTTAGAGTGGCATCCTTAGGCCGATCCCCAAGGATTTCCTTCTACTAAGTTTCTTTGTTCTCATTGTCTCTCTTTTCTTTTAGAGTCGTTGAGCATGTGTTTATGATTTGACCAAACTTAGAGAATTTTTGGAAATAAGAAGAAGCATTCTCATACTATATATTTTGAGTCCCCTTTGCTAATTTGGATTATAGGGAAATGGAGGTAGGAAGAATCTTTTTAGCACCCAAATTAACACATTATTGTTCTATTTTTTATAACACTGTCTAGTGTGAGGAATTGGCCAAAGGATTTGGAAATCCCTAAAATTATATTTTGATCCCAATATTCTAAATGAAAATTGGGAAGTTGAATCCATGTTTGGTATATTTCTATAAATATTTACATTTATGTCAAACTCAAGTTTCTATTTGCACAGAGATATTATAGCTTTCCCTAGAAACCAAGGGCTGCCTACTAGGATCCAAGTATAATCTTCCTTGAGGGAAAAAGAAAAGATGTTCAAAGACCTTTAGGAATTATTATTACTATTACCTCCAAGTTTCCTTTTTTCTCCACCTTTAATTTGTCCATTTTTAAATAGTTTCAATATTTGTTTTCCTTCTAAAAAACTTTCCAACTAGCACACAATCTATCTAAGCAATGATCTTGTTATTAGAATTGTGAAATAGGCACAAAACCACAAGCCGCAGGAACAAACAACAAACAAATACACCTTCCATGCAAGAGATCTACAAGCAATATATGCAATATTCTTCAACAAGAAAAATCTACAAAAGCAAGAGACTCTCAAAAAGATATGAAAGCTCAAGAGATAATTACAATAAGGGTTGAATGCTTTATAGGAGAAAAACCCTAAATGGTGCTCACTTCAGTTAACAAAAAAACACTTAGTTAATTGAATAAGTCAATCCTAAGTTTAGCTTAAGTGCATGAGAATAAATTAGACTAATAATCAATTAAATATTAATTAAGTATTAACTAATGCATGATAACTCTAACGCCCCCTCTTAAGATGAACTTAGGGACTAGCTAAAAACCATAAAAAGAATGTGTGATGGGTCCCAACAAACAAGGCCTAGTGAGGTACCTATGTACAAGTGAAGGACGAAGATGCCTCCAACACAAAGATGTCCCAAAAGATAGGAATAAAGAATGAAAAAAGAACACCACTAAAGCATGAAGAAGCTACAAACAATGTTGAAGAATGACTGTTGTAATGTTGAAACAAGAACCTTCGCTAAAATAGATGATGATTAGGATCAAGAAGACAAGAATCTATATGAGTTCCCCCAACGACACTACTCAAATCAGATGGAAAGCAAAGGAAAACACTTGGAACTCAAAGATACAAATGGAACAAGTACCAAAATTTTAAAGAATTGATCAAATAAAAATGGAAGGTTGCCTCCAAAAAATAGGAATGCAAGAGTGTCCATATGGTAAGTGAATAGGAACAAATACTAAATGCATAGCTCACTCCAACGCAAACCAAGGAATCATTAGCACCAACAATAGAAACCCCCCATAATGCTATCAAAGGAGAGGCGTGACAGGTACACTAAAACTAAATGCCAAAAAGGAAGTACATGAAGAAGAATCAGGAACATCTAAACATGCAAACATGAAAGTACCAACACATATAAAGGGTGTGCAAACAAAGAAACACGTGCATGAGGTTGTTGTCATGGAAGGGACACTCACTTGACAAAGGTATGATGGCAAACAAGATATGGCCTCAAGAAGATAGGGTACAAATTTGAAAAGTCTAATGGAGAGGAGCTAAGTAGGGAAAAAGAGAAATCCTCTGCAAATTTAGCAAAACTACCTCCAAATGTGGAGGTCTACCAGATTTAGAGTGTTGAGAGAAAAAAATATATCCCCCAAATGTCCAGGTACAATGCATGTGATTTATTTTGCAAAAGAAAAATGCAAAAAATGAAATAGTGCATGCACTAATGAATTTTCACATCTGCCTCCATGATTAAAAATGATCTTAGATTTGTGTCAAGGTTAAAATCAGATTTCCAATGCCACTTGAATTGCAAAAATCCAATAACTGAGGAAAAAGTTATGAATTTTAAAAAAACTGAATTTAGCTTGCAGGAAACAATTTTTCCATCAAGCAAAAGATGAAATAGTAAATTTCTTTTGACTTTCAACCTATAGAAAAATGTCATCTGACACTTTTTGGACAGCAATTTTCTTCAAATCTGCTCAAGATATGCAAAATTTAAAAGATACTCGTATGATATTTCAACCCTGGCTATAAAACCCAGAAATTGTTTTCCTGACAAATGAGTGGAAGCTGGAATTCTGAAGAAAAAATGAAAATGGGTATAGTATAAATTTGTCAAATATGAGCTTCAAACCCTTGTTGAAGAAAGAAAATCTTATAAATTGAGAAGGAGATTGCTAAATCCACACTCTAATACCATTTTACGATTATGAAACAAGCACAAAATGACGAGCTGTAGGATCAAATAACAAACAAATACACCTTCCACGCAAGAGATTTGCAAACAATATATGCAATATTCCTCAAGAAGAAAAAGCTACAGAAGTAAGAGACTTTGGAAAAGATATGAAATATTGAAAGATAATTACAATGAGGGTTGAGTGCTTTATAGGAGCAAAACCCTAAATGGTGCTCACTTCAGTTAATAGAAAAGCACCTAGTTAACTAAACAAAGCAATCCTAAGTTTAGCTTAAGTGCATGAGAATAAATTAGACTAATAATCAATTAAAGATAAATTAATTATTAAGTAATGCATGATAACTCTAACACTTGTCAATAGTGGGATTAACTATATCTTGGCATATTCCCTTCATTCATTAAGTTGATAAAAACTCAAGGGATTTTAGTGGACAAAGTCATGAGGGATTAAAAAAGATGTGACCAAGACATATTTGGGTCCCATTCAAATCCAAGTTTTTCTTTATTGAGTCTCCCATCAACGTAGGGTAAGTCACATGTGAGACATTAGAGATGGAACAAGGCCCTCCAGCCTGAGTAGATCCAATAGCATGGGCTTCCCACCCAATTTTTAGATGGTTTGTGTATATTCTAATGATTTTTTAAGGGAAATTAGGATATTTAAAAATGTTGAACAACCTCATGAAAATCTTAATAAAATAATATATTTTTATATTAAGAGTTATATGCAGGAAGATGTACATACGAAACAACAACAAGATAGATAGAATGAGGAAGGAGAAGGTTTAGATTTTAGTTTTGATGAGGAAAAATCCAAGTCACTTGTTACACCTTATTAGTGATATGAGTTATAGGTCCCAAATTCCTAAGGTTTGATAATATTTTAGGTGTTAGGGGTGTTAAACTTGGGAAGATCACCACTAACTTGTCTTCAGATTGGGAAGCTAAGGATCAGTTATTGAGATGGGTAATACCTCCTTCACTTTTGTCTCTTCAAGACCAAGGGGAGTTTCCCTAAGGTTTTGGATTGATGATTGAAACATTAAGCACCCCCTTAAAACATACCATACCAACTACATAGTGCATCCCATTGTTTGTGTCACAATATACCTATGTGTGAGTTTGGATATGTAAGTCTAAGCACCTTATTAACAAATAATATTCCATATGAGTGTTTGAGAATGTATTTTTTGATAACCCCTTGATGGTATAGACATTCAAACATGACAATTGGAACACACTAAAATGATAAAACTAAAAATGTGCTTGATTTGATTAATTTTGAGTGTGTTGAAGATGATGGGGAGAGAAAGCCAGTAATAGACTAGTGCCTTTATCTAGTTGAACAACAAAGTCTATGTGTTCATAAAAATCTTGAAATAACTAAAACCAAGACCTGATATATTAATCAATGCATCATAAAATATTAGGTCTTCTAGAATGTACAAGCAAGTTGGGCTCTACACATACATTCAGGAAAATCATAAATAGTTACAGAATATTAAAAGAGTCTACTTAATAATCTAGAAACATGTACATGCATTTCTTTTATTATGTTGAAAGATACCTTACAAAATATTTTCAAGGATTTTACAGTCTTTTGGATGGCCAACTAAACAACACACATACAAAAATACATAATATAAATATGGAGACACCCAATGAAGGTTGATTAATCCATTAACTAGCCAATCTTAAAGGTTACAAGTGTTATCTCAAATTATGGGATGAACCCAGATCATTACAATGCAAAAATATCTAGACCCAAAACTAGAAGTTAAAACCTTGGGGCTTCCTTTGAATATCTCTTCTTTTGTTGGCTTTGTAACTACTTCTCTATTCCAAAGTTATCCTCTTTGATCTCTTTCTTAAAAAATGGATTCCAATACAAATATACCCACAACTAGGAAATCTACAAGATGTCAAAAGGTCATACCACCTAGGAAACCCTAGTCACAACCTTCACCAATGCACAATAGCCAAGTGTCTACAATAAATCCAATTGAATTGATAGGAAATTTAAAATAATATTCTTTGATTCACACCATACATATGCATTGATGATTCATGGGATTGAGTGTGATCAACAAAAGAAATTTCCCACAAAATCTATTAAAAATGGCATCCTAGAAGTGCAATGCAACAAAAAAGGTTCTACAAATGATAAATAAGGTATGGGTGTAGGAAATTTCCTTTGATCCATGCCAAAATTCCATAAATGACATTAGGTAATGTCCTTGGATCAAGATTAGGGTAGTTGTAGTCATGGTTGAGTGTTAATGAAGGTAGCTAGGAGACATTCCTTTCACTTTTACCTATTGTAAAAATTTAACTCCCTCGTGGATGCAGCATGAGAAACAAGATCATGGAAGAAGTGACATTAGCGTTTGGCAAAAAAATCAAGCTAATATGGCTCAACAAAATTTTGGTCCCCAAGGGGATAAATCGAGATGTTATCACCTTTTTCGAAAGCTCCAAATGAACTTCAAATACTATCAACACTCTATCTACGAGGACACAACCTTTATTGAGTGTAATCGGATCTAGAAAATTCATTGGCAACAAAACATATCCTCTTTGGTCAAACATCTAGTTTAGATAGAAAATCTTGCAAACTAACTCTTCACTTTATTTTTGTCAAGTTTACAAGTACACAAGGAAATGGTTGAACATCTACACTCACATGACCCATTTTAAGCAATTGAAAAAACTTGAGCTTGAGCAAGATAGGAAAAATGGATGGCATCAATTTATCCCTTAGGCCACCAAAACTTTACAACATCCCAATACTCTCAAAAATCTCACAAGATAAACTTTTGTGGAAAAATCGCCATCAATCAAACTTGCAGGTAAATGACCCTCGTCAGATCAAGTTCAATTCAGACCTTTGTCCAGTTCACTCAATTTTCTCTACAATACCTTCATTTTAATTCTTAGGCCTTTGCAAAAAAAATTCATCCATGTGAACCATGCAAGGAAATTCCCTGCATCCAAATGCATTAAAATTGGTCACCATCAAGTTCATTGTGGAAACTTTCTTTGCAAGTGAATTTCATCGTCTGTAGAAAAATCTCGTTCACATAGAATTACCTGTAATCACTTGTTTAGCTCTATCGAGGCCTTGGGTAGGATGATGTCATCCTGGTATGTATGTGGGAAGTTAGACCACATTGGTTTACAAAATATTACTTAGCCATTTTTAAAAAAAAATACTTGCAAAAAGACCATCGATATGTGGATAGAGTGGAAAAAATACCAGCAAGTGGAAATGGGTGGTTCACATAGAAAATCTCATAAGAGGTAGATGGGCATACTTTTCTTGCATGCAAAAAAATTCAAGTGAATTGAATGACTATTGGAAAAGTGAAGTTCACATGGCACCAAAATTCCACAAGACCTCTACTTAGTCAATTTTTTCAGCTTTCAAAACCTATTGTGGAAATTTCCCATGGAACTAGAGATTGTGGGAAAATGGAACAAAACCAGATGGAAGAGGAAAACTCGCAAGGACATAACTATCACTCCTTAGAAAAAAATTTAAAAGTTTAAAAAGCAACTGGGCCTAATTTTCAGTACTCTACCCACTTGTGCTAAGAAATTTTGAAAAAAATACCCTTGATAGATATCTGAGATTGGTTATAAATTTTGGAAAATATGGCTAAGACACAAAATGAAACACAAAATTTTAAGGTGCCAACATTGGCTCTAATTGGGGACATGTGTCTCTTACAAGGACAACAAGAATCTGGATCTCTGAGTAGACCAAAAATATAGTAAAATGGGACTGACTCTCAAAAGACAACAAACATATATACAAGACAAAAACAACCAAAATAACCTATATTACAAAGGTTCCAAGAACAAGTTACTATTATGAAAAGTAGTGCTTTAGGTGTTGACCATGAACTGGAAACTCTAGGTAATCTTTGTCTATTCTCTTGAGGTAAAATATTCCTTGACCACATCGTTCACTAATTTAATAAGGCCCAACCCATAGGGCATCAAATTTTTCATGTTTTCCCTTGTCTTCTAATCTATAATTCCACATGAGGAAAAGATCCCCAATTTGAAACTCTCTTTTTATGGCCCTCTTATCAAAAAGGTCCTTCATTTTTTTCTTTTTCATCAAATTCTTTTCATGGGCATCCCTTCTTGTTTCTTCCAATTTTTTCAACTCGTGTATTATTTGGGAGATGACACATTCCTCTTCCCCTTCAATCTGTTGCACCAACTTATACACTAGAAATTCAAGGTTGACTTTCAACTTGGCCTCAATAAAATACACCAATTCAGATGGGATCTTCACAATATCCTTCTTGTAAATTATTTTATCTTCCCAAACAACAAATTTTAACTTATCATCCCACCTTTTATTGTTAGCATCCAAGGTTTTTCTAATTATGTTCATGATTCTCTTGTTGCTTGATTCAACTTATCCATTTCCCTATGGATGATAAGGTGAAGAATCTATTGAAGAGATCCCATATTGTGAACACATGTCTAAAAAAAATTTGGATCTGAAATGCATTGCATTGTCAAAAAAATTCTTGATGACACACCAAAATTGTTGATTATATTATTTGGCAAAAAAATTATCACCACTTTGAGGTTGCATTCCTTGTAGGGATTGTCTCCACGCCCATTGTAAAATAGTTAGTGGCCACCAATATCCACTTGAATCCATTTTTGGACCTTTTTTCTATTTCCCTTGTGAAATCAATACCCCACTATTATAATGGATCCTCCACTAAAATGGTCATAAGGGAAAGTGCACCTACAAATTTTATCTTGCCAGAGAACCTCTAGAAAGCATCACATCTTTTTAAAAATTTGGCCACATGTCCTAAAATAATGTGGGCCACCAATAACCCATATTCATGATTTTGTGAGAGGTGGTCTTTGACATGTAATTACCACCACATAATTGGTGGCATTCCTCAATAACTTTTATTGACTGCTCTCCATCTAGACAAGTTAGGAACATACTATTTAGGTTTTTCACATCAATTGTCCTTCTAGTAGTACATAGCTCTGAGCTTCAAGTTTCAAATTCCTCTTTTGTTTATCATTCAACTTAAGAGGACAGTTCAAGTTTTCTAAATAAAATATTATGTCCTTATACCAAGGACAATCCTTTAACTGAAATGGGACAATATCTAGGTAAGAGTATACCTAATTTACTTCAACAACAATAAAATTCACCTTAGCCATTAATTTTTCTAGGCCCTGACCTCTTACTAGCCGTGTTGTTTGTACCTCCATGTCATAATATTGCATCTTTTTTCCTAATACCTCATGTTGCACAAAGATGTCCCCAACAATAGTTGTATGTGGCACAAAGCGATGATCTTGGCCCCTACAAGGTAGGGTCTAAAAAATTTCATAGCTTTAACAAGAGCATAAGTGTGCTTCTCCATCACAAAATAATTCGATTCAACATGTCTTAATGATTTTCTAAAGAAAGTTATTGGATGTTCATAACCATCCCCATTTTTTATAGTAGAACACCATCAATAGTATAAAAAGATGCAAAATAAAATATCTAGAAAGGCTTCGAATATTTTGGAATTTCCATCACTAGTGCCTTCTTAAGTGTGTATTTTATTTCTAAGAAGGAATCAATTGATTCCTTATCCCAATTGGAATATTCCTCCTTCAACACTTTAGAGATGGTCTTTTTTTCTCAGAAAAGTTGGGAACAAACCTTCAAACATAATTTATTCGTCCAAAGAAAGATTGGACTACCTTAACTATTTTGAGTTGAGGGATAATATCAATGGCTTTGACAGATTCTAGATCAATCCTTACCCCTTACTTAGATAAAATATGGCCAAGGAGCTTGCCCTCTTCCACACCAAAAATGCACTTCGTAGGATTCAAAGATATCCCATATTTTAAGCATCTCTAGAAGACTAACTCCAAGTGATTGCAATGATCAATTCGATCCTTGGATTAGGTAGTCAAATCATATTAGTAGACAACCATTATCTCATTTATAAGGCCTAAAAAAGATACATCCATGGTCCTTTAAAACATGGATCCAACATTCTTCAACCCAAATGGCATTCAAACATATACAAAATTTCCCCATGGTGTAGTGAGGGTTGTCTTATGTTGCTCAAAATATTTGACCATGACCTAATTTTAACCTAAGAAATTGTCCATCATAGACATAAACTCTGACCCCTTCACCCACTACAACAAATAGTTTATACTAGGTAATGGATAATTATCCTTGAGGGACTTGATATTTAGATTTCTAAAATTCATGCATAGCCTAATATCCCCATTCTTTTTTCTAACTAGAGTAAGGTTAGACACCCATTATGAATTTTTGAATGGTTTAATAACACCCCCTTCTTTTAGTTTCATCAATTCCTTTTACATTTAAGGGGCAAGAGTAGGATTGATAATGCATTGATTTTTTATAAATGGTTTTGTTCCAAGCTCTAATGCAATGGTATGCTCAAATAAGTCTTCAATTTATCATAAAACCAAGAAAAGCACCTTTTATACTTTCTTAATAATACAATGAAAATTTTCTTCTCTACTAGACTTAACTTCTTATCGATGTAAATCATTTTATGATTTCATTCAATTCCTAAATTTATACCTTCTATGTCTTCCTCCTTGACATGCTCGCTTCTTGTCTTATAATAGTCAACACTATCAAAAATCCTTTCTAAGGCAACAAGACCTCTAGGAATTATATTTGTTTTGAGCTGGATGATTTCATTTCCAAAGAGAGTATCCTTTCCTTCTTCATCCTTCTCCACCATGGGTTTTTAGCCAATCTTTTGGCTATCAAAATTATTAATGCAATTCAAAAACTCAAAAATATGCTAGTCATCATTGAAGACCTGCCAATTGCATATGTTATTTGGAATGCTAGGTTTGGTAAGGACCTCAACATCATACTTACAAAGATGAGGAAAAAAAGAGGCATCAAATTTTTATGCTAACACAACAAGTGTATCACATTAATATATCTTTCCATCCAAATGATTTTGAATGCATCAAAAGCTTCAAGAGTATCTCAGAAAAATTTCCTATATATTCTTAGTCTTCTTTCTTTTGAAACACACATGCCTCTAACTTGAGACACCGCAAGTATTGGATCACCATGCACTTTGATGCATTTTATCCTATATTTTGAAGCCAAATTTAAACCAAGTAGAGCCTCATACTCTACCACATTGTTGGTGCATTCAAAGTTCAATATGAAAGTGAACTTATAGTCTTTTTCCTTAGAGGATGCTAATACAATTCCTGCACCATTACCTTCTTTTGAACATGCACTGTCAAAATGCATATTCCAAATTCCATCATGTTCCAAATAAAGATGTGGGGGCACTAAACCAGAAGCAATATGCTTATTATATTCATAATCATAGTATCCTACTAAACAATCAAGCTCTACATCAACGTAACAAACCTCATTCTTTGATTCATTAGGATTCTCCACAATGACCAAAATTTTATTTTCTTTGTATATAATTGGACCTCTTTCCCATACAATGTAATGGTAGCATAAGACAAATCCATTTGAAGGCTACCATCCATTGAAGGTATCCACTTCTTGGACAACAACATACCCCACTTAGTTGGACAATCAACTATTATAATATCCATTGAAAAGGTTTTACCTGGGTATACAACAAGATATACTGGAACATTATTTACAATCCCAATTACTTCACTTCATGAGAATCCATGACACAGCATTTACCATGAGACTTTGAAACTTTCAATCCTATATGGTCCATGAATTCTAATGGCCTTACATTATTGGATTCTCTAGAATCTAACATATAGTTATGAACCAACCAACCATTTATTAGCAGAGATGTATAAAATGGATCAATGATTTATTTGTTTTTTTTTTTGGTATGTAAGCTATGGGGATAGGGGCCCACTCCCTTTTAAAAAAAATTAATAAAAAATTACAAATATCTGCCAACCAACAAAGAAGAGGCTTAAAGCTATAGGAGCCTCCAGAAGAAAAGAAAGAGAACTAAAGAGACCTATAGAAGAAACAAAACTGAAACAAATTTTTAGAATTGATACAATGACACTCAAGAAGAGAAAGCAGAGCTCAGATGTCCAAAGGGACTACACTCTTCGAGTGTTTCAAAAGATAAGCGCATCCAGGGTCCATTGAGAACCAACTTCCACCACTTCTAAACCTTCAGTGTGAATCTTTTTCTTAATAGACTTCCTCCCAGCCTTCCACTTTGAACCACAATCAGGTTTTAATTTGCCACTTAAAGGCTGAGAAATCCCAAGTTTGAGGAAAATCTAGAGAAAAATCATCAAAATAGTCATGAATTTGCTCGTCCAAGTCCTCCATGAAAGGGAAAGTACTTTCAGATTTGGATCCATCCTCCTCCAACCTAGAGGGAGAATCGGGAGGGCTCTCATGGATAGGGACAATTGGAAGAGCAGAAGGATCTGTTGGCTAATCCAGAATTAGCCCCAACTCCTGGGGAGGATCAAAGAACTTACCATGATTCCTCCAAATGAACTTAGTATCTAAATCACTTCCCTTTTTGACCCACTTCTTCAAGCAAACATTCCCCGCCTCCACCAAATATTTGAGGGAACAAGCTTCAATCCTGTGTCCCAACATATTGCAGCGGAAGCAACAAAAGGGTTAACCTTCATAGTTTAAAAATTGAGTCCAAACACCATAAGAAGAATGGATCTAGATAGAATGAGAGAGAGGTTTAGAGATGTCTACCATTGCACAAACCCTATAGAATCTATGATCTGAAACCACCCCGTCCGAGTCAAGCTTGACAAAGGACCCCACCTGGTTGATCAAATTGCTAAGCATATTTGTATTGTGAAGAACCAGAGGTAGGTTGTAAAGCCTGATCCAAATAGGAATAAGTGTAATCTTCATTGTTGTCAGATCAAAGAAAGATGACCAAGGAGAAATAAAGAGGCCAGAGTGCCCGAGAAACCAAGGCCCTTTCTGCAAAACAAAGTTACAGTCCTCCACAGAACAAAAGGTTATCAGAAAAAACCAAAATCCAATGATTCAACAGTAGAGAGAGTTAGATTACTCCAAGTGCATTTGATCCATTTGATAATAGAGGTCACTGAAGGGTGCCTATGTAGGCATCACAGAACCATCGAGCGGTTACCCTAGTCCTCAGCAATTACATCAATGCATCCATCAGAAATACAAAAGTTTGCAGGCTCATCGGAAAAGGAGACAACCGAATCCCCAAAGGAGAAATGATCACTGCTAGAATGAGAGCCACTATCCATTTTTGGAGGGGATGGAGCAGAAGCAACCGAAGGGTAGGGCGGATTATGGTTTTCCTATGTAGCATGCTTATGGAAAAAATATGAACACACATGAAATGGATTTGCCTTATTTTTGCACCCATCAACCACACCAATGAGCGCAGTGCCAAAAGCAGTCCTCATAGCATTAGCAACTAGAGGGTCGATGGTCCGAGGGACAAGAGGGGAAGACAACGTTGAGTCCTTATATGCCCTTGAACAAAGTGCATACCTCTTTCATCCCTCCCCCTTCACAACAGAGCGACCACCATGCTTCGCACCATGGAAACGTGTGGATTTTCTTTTCATCAAGCCTACAATTCACCAAGTTTTGGTTCACCATCCCTATGCGCACTTGGAATAGAGGCTCCGCCATTACGAGCGGCACCAAGAGAGCCCTTGCACATCGCCACCTTAATATATTTCTTATTAATGGTTTATTTGTTACCTATAGAAACAGTTCCCAAATATATTTCAGGGGTCTCTTGTACATTAACTTTGTCTACCCTATCTTTGGAAATAATTGCAACCTCATCTAGATAATAAAAAATGGTAGGGGTAGTGAGATATAATAGTGTCCTTTCCCTATGCTCATGGATCCTCAACAATTCTTTGATTGGCACTTGAAATTTTAATTGAATAAACGCTTGAGCCATGTCAATTGGATGGTATGCAAGTGTAGTGTCATAAATTGTCAACCCTGACAATTTCACACTATGTTTGGCTCCCCCTTAATGCTTGGACCTAATTATGCTTATTATTTTACCGTTTTATTATCATTTTCAGAAAATCAAGATAAAATTAGGAATTAAGATTAATTATTTATTTAACGATAATTTAAATTCCAAAATAGGTCTAGTCTAGGGTTTCCTCACCTTTGACCACTCTATTTTGTCCCAATTTCTAATATTTTATTGTCGATGTTTTTAGAATTATAAATTCAAATTTATTTGTCATCTTTTCAAAATAATTATTGTGAGAAATAAAGAAATGCATATAAATATAAGTATTTTTCACCATTTGAACATCTAAGCAATCTAAAAGGAAATTTGAATTCTAATTGAGCATCCTAAAAAGTAGTCAATGCAATTCAAGAGAAAAATAAGAATTATTTTACAATATTATCATCAGTCAAGATTCATGTTAGCAATGTATGATGTAATATTTGTTTCATGTTTTATGTTCATTTTTTGTGAGTACTAACACTTGTAGGACCTTCAATCAAGCACCAAATTCTCCTTGTATGAGATGTGTGACATGACTTTAGTCCATTAAGGAAAGAAAATCTAAGTGGTAAGTTGCAACACTTGTGATTTATCATTTGTTTTATCCATTTGCCTCTGTCCAACCTAGGGTAAGCACTCTTTATCCATCATCATCATAGTCATTGTTGAGGTGGAAACACCCAAATGGAGTTTGACTTAGGCAATACCCTATATGAAACAACCCTTTCTCTCCTCTCTTTCTTGCATGTGGCATATTTGAAGTGGATTTGGATAATATTGAATATGTAATATCAAGATCAAGAAATCAAGTACATTCCTTCATCCAATTAGGAAAAAGATAAAATATTCATGAACATACGAAGTTTCAAAGCTAAGTGTGATAGGGAAGAACCTACAAATTTCAACCTACTAATACCTATTTAGAGATTCTAGAAAGCACTATTCTTAGTCTAGGGTGCCCATGCCCATGACCAAACAGTTTCAACCTAGATTTGAATGCTAGGTTCCTTTGTCTTTGCTCTTTACTTTTCTATTCTCATTTTTTTCTTATCAATTCTATATTTTCTATATTGACATGTTTTTTATATTTCCATAATTGACCTAGTTTACCAAATCAAATCAATTCAACATTTCAATCATTAAAACCCACAAAAGAGGACCAAAACCCTAATCAACCATTTTGGCTCTTGCTTGAGGATAATAGCCAAGTGGTCTTTTATGATCATTTTTATGTCCTTTCAAATGTGATGCTTGGAAAGGTGTGATTTAGACCCTAGATCCCTTTACCTACACCACATCAGGTAGAGGATTAAAATATGGGACTATCACAACATTAGTATCAAGTATGAAAGCCATTACGTAATCATCAACAACAAGTTGCCTTCCATTGATCACTTTCCCAACCTCCTATACTACCTTTTGTTTGGAATTATCACCACTAGTCTATTTATTTTCCATTTTATTTGTTGAGATGCCAACACCTTTCATTTTTGGTACATACTTTATATAGGGGTGAATTCGGTAAATTCATCTTCTTTCTTGGTGGAGACTTTTCTAGAGACCTATTTGTTGTCCTTTCTGAATTATATTATTTTTTCTTTCCTTTATTCAAATATGCAACTGACACATCTGGAGCAACTGCACCTTCAAATTTTTCCTTGGAACTACTTGCTTATTTCTTAGCTGGTAATCACTTTGCACTTAAAATTATAATAACATCAGTGAGAGATATAATGTCCTCATTAGAAGGTTTTGCTTTGTTATACCTCTACCTCATCTATTCCTTGAGTCATTCAAGATCTTTATTTGGTATCTCATAGGGAACACGATGGTTGTCATAATCATTTTGAAAGAATTAATCACCCTCATAGGTATCCAATTGATCTATGTTGGCATCATCATAACATTTGGGTGTACCCTCATGCTCTTGGAATTATTTATCTTCATCAAGTGTAATTGAAACAACACAGTTGGATTGATCATGAGGCAAGCTACATATATCACACCAAAATCAATATTGTTGAAGATTCATGTGGTCCTTCCTCAAGGGATCAAGGGTGTTTTTCTCTTGGTACCCTTGGTTTGAAATTCTTGGTATTATCTGTCTATCATAACCTGTAGGTCTCTTAGACCAATCATAATTGTAAGTCTTGTAATGCAACCTTTGGATCTCATTAAAATTTGTATGAGTGGCATTAGAAAGTATACCTTTTTCATTCTTTGCAACTTTGTATGAGAGGTCCTTCATAGCTCCCATCAACTTATCTAGTTTCTCTTTAACAATGAAGGGATTGTTAGAATTTGTTGCACTTGGTTTCAATATTTTTAAATCAACCCTTTTGTTGTCTTTCCTAGAATATTTTAGGTTGCTCTCTATGTTGATCGCCATTACATATGTTTCCCTTAAAGTCTGAGGGTTCTTATCTCTCAAAAGAGAGTTCAACTTCAAGTCAAATACTCTACAGTATAGAATAAGGCACATAGGTTCATTTGGCCTTACCTATGGAGGCACTAAATTCTCATTTTCATAATGAACATTTTTTTGAAGTAAACAACCAATTCATTTACCCCTTTTTCAATGGTAGTAAGCTCATGGATTACAAATTTTAGATTCACTCTTTCTCCATATTGCAATAAGAAAAATCTCATAAACTCATCCCATGAGTCTATGTTGATGTTTGGAAAACTCTTGTACCATTATTTTGCACTTTCTTTTAGTAATTGCACAAAAAAATTCATCATGACATTCTCATCTTCAATCTTATATTCATCAATGACATTGATGAAATGCCTTAAGTGGTCCTCACCAGTCATAACATTTAACCTTGGAATTTTAGCACCTTCCCTCTGATCTCAATTGGAATCAAATTAGGATAATTAGGAATACCACAAAATTCCATTTGTCTATATATTTTCAATCCTAATGGTGGTCTCACCAGAATAAATCTCTAAGCCTGTCTTCCAGGGTTGACCCCAATATTTTGCAACACATTTTTTTGTGGGGGATTAGGCTACTGATTTTACTACACAATAGGCACTTGTTGATTTGGAACATCTGGTGCAATATTTTGAGGTTGAGAATTTTTTTTTTTGGAGCAACATTTTTTAGGGTCTGTTGAGAAAGATTTTAATTTTGATTCAGTAATAAGGCTCGCTAAGCTAATTGGGCATGTTGTAATTCAATGTTGCCTCTATTTTGTGTTTCTTTTCTTTGAGATGATCAATAAGATCAATGTGTTGATCTAATTCCCTTTCTCTATGATCAATTTCTAATTGAATATTTGGGTCAACATCTTGGAATGTAGTTTCTACTTTCTGCTCAAAAGTTTGAGGAGTATCATGTCTACCTTCCCTTTTATTTCTCAAAGGTTGAAGTGTAGGGTTTCTTTGAGGTGGAATTAAAGATGAACCCACATTTATATTTTTTGCACTATGACCTATTTATTTTTAGTCAAGTCTAAAAGATCATCAAGTAGTTCTAACCCTATTATCAATTAAATCATCTAATGTGTATTGATCAAAATCTCTAGAAGCAAATATCCTACCTAAAATACCTACATTTTTAGTATTTCTTGAATTATGTAAGGAGGAATTGGATTTTTAAATTTCCATTGTTCTTGTCACTTTCTTACATGAGTAGAATTGAATTCAATCATTTCCTAGCCTTTGGAGTGCTAATATTTTTCCATTCTTTATCTTCTAATACAAAATTATGGATATTCCTTGATAGATTCACCACTCCTTGAAGGATAAAATAATCAAAATAAGAAAACTTTTGATTTCAAACCAAATACGAACATTTTTTTTTGTATCGTGGTCACTAAGTAACCTAGGTATTCAATTTTATTATTGATTTATCTTTTCCCCAATAATGACGCTAATTTGTTGGTGATATGAGTTGTCAGTCCCAAATCCCTAAGGTTTGATAATTTTCCAAGTTCTAAGGGTATCAAACCTAGGAAGATCACCACTAAGGACAAATTGTTTAGGTGGGTAAGACCTCCTTCACTTTTGGCTCTACAAGACCAAGGGGTGTTTCCTTCAGGTGTTGGGTTGATGATTGAAAGACTAAACACTCCCTTACATCACACTATACTCACTACACACTAAATGAAACATAAAATTTTGGGGTGCCAACATGCCTCTCAAAAGGTCTATTAGACAACATAATCTAGTTGAAAGTTATAACCCTTTTAATTATAGTTGTGTACTTGTTTTATCATGTATTAACAAAAAACCTAGATTTATGAAGGAATTTTTATCTTCATATGAGTATGAGTCTTGGTTAGAAGACACAAAAGATGAAATAAAGGCCTTGTACATATGTGACACATGGTATCTAGTTGAGTTTCCTAATGGGAGGAAAGCTATTGAATGTAGATGGGTCTGTAAAAACAAATTCAAAGAATATAGTAAGCTAGATTGGATTTTTGTGAGATATTTTATCCTATGACTAATATAACCTCTATTAGATTCCTTTTATTTATTGACATTACTTTTGATTGAGAGGTAGAGAAAATAAATTTAGAAACAACATTTCTACATGGGGGTCTTGATGACGATATATTTTTGCAATGACCTAATAATTTTATGGTTTAAGCAATATTTGTTTGGTATAAAAAAATTGATGCTTTTACATTAAATCATGGATTTATTAGAATTGAAGTAGAACAATGTTTATTTTAAATTAATTAGTGACTAATTGTTAATCATTGTCCTGTATGTTGATGATATGTTATATATTTAAAATGATAGGGGAATGATTAGGGAACCTAAGAGTTAGTTATTTGATACTTTTGATATGAAGGATTTAAGGCATAAAAAATATTTTTTGGATATGGAAATTTACAAGGATTAGGCTAATAGGAAAATTTATTTAATCATAAGAAGTACATTGACACTATTTTATAATGTATTTCCATGTAGGATTATAAACTAGTTAGCATTCCATTACTAGTTGATACTAGGCTATATTTGAAATAGTGTCCTAAAATAAATTATAATCTTGAAGAGATATAGAGGGTTTAAAGAGAATGAGGAATGAGGAATGGCTTGGAGGTTGTGTTGCATGCTTGTGCATGGATGGTGTAGGGTGAGTTGGTCATAGCCACTCCCCTTGCTGGTTCATGAGCTATGTGGGACTACTTTGTCGAGTTTTTTTTATGCATGCATTCGTGTAGGTTTGGAGTCTTCAGATTCATCCATCTTCCTTTCTTTTTTTTCTTTTTTTTGTCTTTCGTGGGGTTTTGTTTAGGTGCCTTCTGCATGTTACCCTCTAGCTATTGGGATTAAGGTGTCTCAACCTTAGAGTCCTAATATTGATTTAATTGATGTATCATTGTATTAATTTGTATTAATTTAATTTCCTATGGTGTCATGTGTCACAAATTGGGACCCACCAACTGGGTGGCATTCCCGTTGGAGGTGATTGGATGACACATAATCATCCCAAGTGGATATAGGTGTCCCACTTTGGAATATTTAACCTATGATATATTTTATGATGCGTCATAAGGCATCTTCATGCATGGGTGAAAGTTGGCGCCCAAGTTGGGTTATGACAGGTTGTAAGAGAATCGGGTATTCTTGGTCAGTGATAACAACAAGATGGGGATGACTCACACCAACACAAAATGATCAGGTTCACACAAGAAACCAGTCCCTTCAACACTATTCTCTCAACTTGTCTCAAACACTCACCAAAAGGCTTGTAGCCCTCAAAAACCAACTCTTGGTGATATCTTTTAGAGAAGGTTGTACAGTGGCCAACCAAACACCAACAAAGACTTACCACAAATTCCCACACAACATACCAAAAGGTCTCAGGAGGTTTCTTTGCAACAATATAGAGATTCAATAGTCTACCCCTACTTTTAAGAAACCAATTAGCCCTCTTTTACAAAGGAGGTACCTCCAAAACACTTTTCTAACACCCAAACTCTATTGATAGACTCTAATTATGTTCCAAAATAACATATTCCACCATTATTTCTTAGTTCCAAGACTTCTAGGATGTTGATCCACCAAACCCTCAACTTTCAAGCAAATAACCTAGGGTTTATTCAATCTCCTATCACCCAGGCTTATCAAACTCCAATAATGCATCCAATAATCCACAAATAGTTTGCACAAACTCACAAAACCCTTACTTAGACATTTCATTAAAACCCTTCCTTAACAACTCACTTTCACATGGAAAACACCTTGTTCTGCCCTAGGGCATCATACCATTTCCAACAACTCACTTCCTCTCCCTTCAGGACCATGTAGACACCTAATCTATCATAATACAAGTCATTCCACCAAGTTACATGGTTTCTACAGTAGGTGGAATGACTAAAATATCATTTGAACTTTAATCAAATCCTTCCCTAGCCTTTAACAGGCAGTTATAGAAAATAGAAGAAATCGCCCTCTAAACTAGATGATAGACTCTCAAAATGAACACAAATGAAAGTTAAAACATGCTCCAATAGAATACTATGAAATTCAGATCATGACTCAGATTGTACAGGTCGTACAGATTCATAAAAGTGTGAAATTACAGTAAATTTGTAGAAAGAAATGTTGTTATTGCTTTGAATTTTCAATACAAACTTCTCCAATTGATGCTCAAGCCTATTTGAGGATTTTTATACTTTTTCCCTTCAAACCCCAACCAACCCAATGCCTATAACTACTTTTCAAATTCTTAAGACCCTTCATATTCCAAAAGTTACATTTTTGACAATTTTTGTTGACAACATTTTGCCTATTTGTAATATTTGCATCTTCTGACTCTCTAATCACTTAAAACATTACTAATGGTCTGTCTAGACCTTATAAAACCCAAAAACATGACCTCACACTAGAAAAGTAACATTTCTCCTACCGAGACCCCTTTTGTCAATATTGACAACTTCTTGACATGTTTGGCATCATTTACAATATAGATCGCTAAGACACCCAAGTTACCAATTACATCAAGAATGGTCTCTTTAGACATTATTTAGACTCAAAACACTCAACAAATTAAACTCTAAAACCTAGACCCAACTCTCCAAGATACAACTAAAGAGAAAACATTGAATTAATTGGTACTCCTTCACCAATCAGTTATGACTGATTCACTTACAGTTGTAAGTGTTGTCAGCTATGACAGATTATATGACAATTTTAAGATGTGTAATGCATCTATCATAAGCTATTTTTAGCATATTTTGGGCGCCCAATCTTGAGGAAGGAATATTTGCATGTTTGACCATTGTAAGGGGTGTCAGGGAGTATGTTACATGTGTCCAAATGCATGTCTATAGCATGGGATAATGTGCCATGTGGATTTGGACGCCCCTCTCCTTCTAGATGCTTCTTGAAGCTTTTATCACTCTATATATTGAGTGCCTTGGATTGTAGAATGGATAGTTTGTTTCCAGGTAACAAAGTGTTGTTGATATCACTCTAGAACACGTGTTTGTTTTTGAGGCACTTGAAGAAGGCTTTGTACTTGGGTTGTACTGTAACTCCTATTTGAAGTAATATAGAAGTAATGTGATTTTGGAGGGTGGGGTTTCTTACCTGAAAGGGTTTTCCCCGCGTATATTTGGTGTCACTTTTTTATGCATTCTTTTTGTTCTATCTATTATTCTATGTATGTGTTTCTCTTATTGTAACAATTTAAAGGTGTTAAAATGATTTTTTTGTAACTCTCCCCTACCTAGATTAGTGTAGGAAGTTGTTTCCACTCATGTGGCTTCCTTTCAGTTGGTATCAGAGCCTAGCCAACCTTGGTTCCTTTGTTGGTTTAGAAGGGTTTTTTGAGTTGATCTTTGTTTCAGTGGGAATTTTGTAAAAGTGTGTGTTTCATTACCTTGTTGTAGGAAAGAGATGATAGGCACATCTAGGAGGATTGAGATGGAGAAGTTTAACTATGGTAATTTTGAAATTTGGAAGCTCAAATGGAATACATGCTCATAGACCATGACCTATGGGCTGCTATTTCTGGAATCAAACCATCAGGCATGAAACAAGAAGATTGGGATCTCATGGATAGGAAATCCAAAGATCTTATTAGGCTCTGTTTGGCTGATTCCATCCTCTTGAATGTCCATTAAAAGAAAACTCCAACTTCTCTATGGAAGAAGCTTGGTGATGTCTATTGGGATAAATCCCTAGAAAACAAGGATTTCCAAAGAAAGAAGATGTATTCTCTAAAAATGGAAGATGGAGGGTCAGTAACAGATCATCTAAATGCTTTTAACATGTTGGTTGCACAATTGGGTTCTGTTGGAGACAAGAAATCTAATTCAAAGTCTTCGAGGAGATCTAGTCTCCTAGTAAGAAGTCCAAGGAAAAATGTTGGAACTGTAGTGAAACTGGTCACATTTGGAAAGATTGCAAGAAGGAGAAGAAGAAAAATAGGTATTTCTCTGATTTTGAATCCAAGAAATCATCTCAAGATGATGGAGAAGATTTGGTGCATCCTTTTACATGGCTTCTCATAGAGATTGGTTCTCGAAGTATGAGGAGTACGATGGTGGAGAGGTGTACCTAGGTGATGAATCTCACCTAAATATTGTTGGTTGTGGAAGAGTCAAAATTTGATTTCCTGATGGAAGTGTGAAGGGGATTGATGGTGTCTTTCATATCCAGGGTTTGGCACGAAACCTTCTTTTTGTAAGTAAATTGAATGATTTAGGAGTGCAAGTTGTTTTCTCTGGAGGAGGATGTAAGATGACTAGAGGGTCTATGGTGTTGGCTAAGGGTGTTCGTATTGGCACTTTGTTTCAGCTTGATGTGTGCACTATACAGTGCAATAGTTCTTCTGATGTACCGAAGAAGAGATCTTTGGATTCATCATCCTTACCATCAGATCATGCAAAGAAGAAGCATGTTGCAGCTACATCTGATGGTCATGCATTTTGGGTACCTAAGGGTGCTCATTCCATGGAAATGAAGCTTCCTGTAGAGAAGACAATGTTATGGCACCAACGACTTGGTCACATTTGTGAGAAGAGTCTTAGTGTAATGCCCAAAAAATTATGCAATAAAATATAGCTAAGGGAAAAATACAAATTTCATATTTTTATTACAACACACGACTAACTCACCAAACTTTATTTCCAAGCACACAATTCATAAAAAGCATAACATCATTTGACCAAATATAGATTATAATATTCAGTTAAGTAACCAAATTTCTTAGGCAACCCTGGTAGGTCTTCAAGAGAAGAAAAGGGATTCACATCATTAAGATAGACCTAATTAGTCCTACAAACACAATCATGATCAAAAGACACCATCAAGTCACAAGATATGCCAATACAATATATCAATTTTAACTCAAAGTAAGGAAAAGGAGAAAACCCTAGGGGCTAGACCTAATTCCTCAGGGGCTCATCTCTGATGGCCTTGCCTACGTATATATTTCACAGAGGAACCATAGTTCAACAACTTGAGTTCACCCAACTCACATTTGATTGACCATCAATCACGCATAACATCCTGTTTTAAATCACCACTAGCTCACAATGGTAGTAAATACTAAGAATGAATAACAATGATGAATCTATAAGGGATCCTTCTACTGTAAGGAGTGATTAATAATCCCAATTACAATGCCCCTCAAGGGCCACTTTCCAACATAGATAATCAAGAATTAGTCTAGGATGAAGGTAACCAAAACATATCTTGAATAGATAATTATAAATGAAGTTGTGGTTTTAATCCAACCATACATAGGTCACCATATGACACTCATAAGATTAAGGGGTGAAAGGTTAACAAACCAATCCACATACTGAATATTTTTGGGCAATTCAACCTTCATACACTTGGTTGACTAACACAAGGAGTATAACCCTTAGGTTCAAATATCTCTCTACAAAAATTCATCTTATGCATTTAATCCTTTAATTATAGAATATTAGAGTGGGTACGCAACCCTTTCTAGCATCCTCTTACCCCAGATAGTTTCATCGTCGGCTACCACCCACTTAGGTGAAGTAGAAGCTCTAAAACCTAGATATGGATAGGAACGGTTTTTAAGGACAATTTATTCATAAATAAAACACATCACACTTACATGATAATTTAAAGTCTATAAATAATATCTACTTCACTTCATGGCTGCAATTCTAATTAAGTGAAAATTTTCATGGCCACCTCTAACCACAAGATAATTTATAGCAATAAGATAACTCAAAAAAATCAACTTGCTCTCCTCCCAACCATATTGGTAGCATGAAGCCTCGTTAGCTCTAGCCAAACCCCCGAGCAAGAAATATTTTAACCCCATGATGATGAAATGGGAGAGTTTATTTCGATAATATAAAATGGTATCTCAAGGCCATGTTTTTTTTATAAGCAATTTTCCAATAGTGCCATGAGTGTGATACTTAAATTTTTCCAAAAGGAGCATTCCAACACCTATTATTCTTACCAGTTATTATGTATCAAAGAAATATATAAATTATTGTTATTTGTGTTTGAAGAACAAGAAGGATGTAGAACCCAAGCTCTAATTATTTAGGGATAATATTAAAATTCCATACAGTGGCTTTCAAATTAGGGTTTCACTTAAGACCAATGGAATGGTCGATGGAATCCAAAACTCTAAACACGGTCCCCAAACACTCAAGGATACAATCTAGGTACAAACATAACTCCCAAACACCCCCAAATACACACGTTAGGATCCAACATGCAAATGCATCTTTATGTACAATATACCAGGTGGATATGCTTAAAACCAGCTAAAGGTAGACTCCCATACCTACATAAAAAATTTCCAAGGGCCTGAGCTAGGGTTTTGAACCTTTACTTTTTCTCCTCAAATATGTTGACCTCCATGAAAACCCAATCCAAAACTTTAGTCATACCATAAACTTGTAATGGCAGTCTCATTTTGTGGCTACCCCCACTCCACCGCTTGGAGAGTCTCGTGCCTAGCCACTCCTCTTTTCTTCATTGACAAGCTTCCTCCCCTCGAGTCATGCACACCTAACCAAATTCTTTCCCACCTACAATTTCTAGCGTCCCCCCACAAATCTAGGTTTTTTTGTTTTGCATTAAATGATATCCTTTCTTTTCTTCCTCTCCCTCAGCATACATAGTGGACTTTAGCATTAATGGTGGAATTTATTTTCTTCATTCCTTTGCAAGAATGATTCCTGGAGTTGACATATCGATTACGTGCCCAAGCTCTATTCACCCAACTGCTCACACAATGTATCCTTTGAATTCAAGCTATTGATCTTGAAATTCATGTCATGATCTAGCACATCTCAATTACATGACTTGCTTTAAATCACCACCATTTAATTTGACCTTCTTTAAATTTCAATCATAGATCTTCACCTTAAACTATGTCATCGATCTTACATGTATGCTCATGTCACCCTATAGAATGATTCACAACAACAATGTGAATCAGTCACTTAATTATTGCTTGCCACATGTCGGTAACCCCCATCCTCGCATTGGTCAACCCAGGTCAATGCAAGAATATGCGAGAAGGTGGGATTACTCCATTTTTTTTACCTTAAGCTTATCAACCTTCAAGGTTTGGGTGTCAGGTATCCTCCTTACCTCATCCTCAATGTGCATAGAAAGACCTTAGAATCAATCCCGGACACCTAACTCTGAAGTTCCTTACACCTATCGAGGTCCAGCCTTCGGCCTTACCCTCTACCTTCTACCTTATGACTGACATGCTTTGAAGGCCTCAAGAAACAAGACTGAACCGTGATGTTTGATCCTCTTAAAACCCATTGAAGTTTGGCCACTGACCTTACCACTTTATCTTGCTTCTTATGCACCATCGCAAGCCCACACTCTAACCTTCAGAACACTGAAGTGTGAGACTTCGAACAGTGCTTTAAGTTTTCATAGGTCATTGATTCCTCTTGCCTCATCCTTGAAGTGTGTATCTAAGCTTAACAAGAAAGTTTGAACACACATGTCTAATGCTCTATGCACCTATCGGGGTTCGGCCATTAGCCTTACCCCTTGCCATTCAACCTGCCTTTACTCCATTGCAACCTTCCCACCAACCTTTGAAACATGCATGAGATTTTTGAATGGTGGGGTTCTCTCTTCCACCTTATCACTTTCATACCTTTGTGTTAAGGTGTAATCCAACCTTCTAACCCACGATGTCTGAAATAATCTTAAGCATTGACAAACTTAACCCTTTTGTGTATCAACCTTGAGACATCCTTCCTACCACATACCAACAACTAGTAATGCATAGGCCTTACGGAAAAATCCACATACATCGAAGCCATTTTGGGTGTCAGGGGTCTCCAGGGTTACCTCATACTTCTTCCTTTGTTTCATGTTAAAGAATAAGCCTTAACACAAGCCTGTGAATATTGAAGCAATTTCGGGTGTCAGGATTCACCCTTAACTCTTACCACTTACCATCCTTTTGGTAAGGCACAAGCCTTCCTACCGAACTGCGAAGCCTAAATGTTTCCTTTGTAGGCTTTACCCTTTCAGGTGTTGGCCTTCAGGCTTTCTCCTTACCGCACACTTGTCAAATTGTTAAGGCATAAGCCTCAAGCCTACCCATGAACACTTAAACTATTTTGGGTTTTGGGGTTCAAGGTTTAACCTTTCCCCTTCCTCCAATTCATGTTGAGGAAAGGGCCTTAACACCAACCCATAAACACCTAGACCATTTCAAGTGTCGGGGTTCATACCTCTTTCATCACTTTCTTAACATTTAGTTAAGGCGTAAGCCTTAACACCAATGCCCGATTCTTGACACCTTTTGGACTTAACACATGCAAAATTCCTTTCCTTTTCCTGAGGGGTTCGGTATGAGGCATGGCTGAAGCTCGATGTCTAACGCCCTTTTGAATTTGACTCCAAATTACTTCGTACTTAAAATTATGTTAAGGAATAAGCCTTAGGCCCGATCTCCAATGCCCGATAGGAAACTTAACCTCACTATCCCTAGCCATTTTGGACTTAACTCAAACCTTCTTCATACTTTGAGGCATTCAGTATAAGGTATGACTGAATCTTGAAGTCTGATACCTTCAAGCAAAGAGTAAGCCTCAAGCCCGAAGTCTGAAGCCCGATCGTACTAAGCTAAAAAATGACTAACTCTTTCCTATTTAGCAAATGATATAGGTAAGCCTGAGGTATGAAGTCCGAACTTTTGGAACTCTCCAAGGCTTGTTGTAATGACACCCTAAGGCCAATGAATCCTTCTTCCTAACAACCCTATCAAGTCCTTTTTGGCCTCCAACAATAGCTCTTCATCTGATATCACTCAAATCTCCTACTAACCTCAATGAGGTGCCTTTGTTGACTACAATCAACTCATTTCTAGCAGCCTCTCCTCTAACATCCATAAGATTCCCTTGTGACAACAATGACAATCATATTACCAACAGATTAATATAACTATAGTTGGGTTCAGTTATCCTTATCAGATTAACTCTTTATTAGCATCTCCCAACTATCAGTATGGTATGATGTTCTCATCTAAGAGCATATCATAATTCCATGATAAGGCACAACCCAAAAGCATAGAAGACTCTAAGACTTTTCATCTATCCTTATTTACTTACTATCTTAATCTCCCTTAGTTAAGTAGTACCATAGGGATCGAATCTACACCTGTTATATTTACTAAAACCTTAAAGGCTCCTTTAGTGACTTTAGTCATCACACTTGATATGAGGAACCTCAAGTGAATACTATTGGAGACTTTCAAAATCAACATGAGCCAAATGATAAGAAAGGAGATTTATTACTAGGGAGCCTTAACAGCACCGTATAGCATGAAAAATTATAGTATCTATCCATGTAGATTTAGTCACATACCTTAATAGAAGCATTCACATAAGAATTAACTAATCTTCTCTTAGAACCAAATGACTAAAAGTACAGTGGCACTCAAACATAGCTGGGTCTTGTATCATCTAAATGATGCACCCTTAATCCACACAGCAACATAGTATAAGTTTAGAATAAAATGTTATGACACTGTTATAAAGGGAGGGGCATTACATCCGCCCCCACCTTGTATAGACTTCCTCCTGGAAGTCTTTTAGGGTTGGAAATTAATAGCATTATAGTAACACTCACAAAATGGATTAGCCATGCTAATGATCCTATTTCCATGATGAAAGCAATCAAAACATTAAATTAGGAACATGCATTTTTGTTTTGTATTGGACCAAAGAAATATTTACACAAATTCACATAGCAACTTTGCAGAACAACATAAATCATAGAACAACAGTCACAATGATCAATAATTGCTCAAACAATGAGCCAAAGAGAATCCTACGAAGTGTAGGCACTTACAACTAATCATAGCAACTATACACGGTATCAAGATAGACAATAACTATTGCACAGGATTGGCAACAAGAGTAGACCAAAAAAAGAATACATAGGAAACGTCTCTTTCATGCATAAGAAGACGTACATATGAGACCTATCTTTCACAATGAAACATTTAGAATAAATTCTTTCACAATGAAACATTTGACCCATATATTCTCAATATATAAAACAATTACAAGGTTAACCACTATCCATGTAGCCATAAATTATTGCCTATATAACCATCTTTAACTAAATTACAATAGTCTATCAACAAATAAGTATCTTTTAATATATCTCAAATTTTTCACATGAGTAGTACCCATGCTGTTAGAAAATGTCTTATCACAAATGTTCAATCATATCTCAAGAGTTATCAGCTTCACATTTTTGTCCAAATATGTTCTTAAGAGAACATTTTACCTTCTAATTATAGTACTCATACCATATCTCAATAATGGCACTTATACCATGTCTCATATAATATTAACTTGCATCATTTGTTACTTTCGCACATAGTTCACAAGTATGCCACATCACATTTACTTGCAATTTCACATGTACACAAAACAATAGCTAGGATGCTCTTCCCAATGGGTGTGTCTATCCTCATATAAAGGATGCTCTTCCCAAATGGTGCACCTGTCCTCATACAAAGGATGCTCTTCCCAAATGGGTGCGCTTGTCCTCATACAGTCACATAATTTACAACACAAGGCTCACACAATGAGGTTTACAAGGATGGATATTCATGGATACCATAGCAAATTAGGGAATATGTTTTTGAGGCCCTTCCATACAAATAAGAATAATCATAGAACGATGGGAAGAATGGATTAATAACCATCCTATACCTATCTCATTTACAACCCCCTTTCAAAAATAATTCCCCAACACATCTACTCCCCTATACAACCTGCCAGGGAACCCCCCAGGATATGGTAGCTTATAGATGTTACATTACACCACACATGCCAGCAATTTACAAACAAGGAGAAAGCCTCAAATCGAGTAACATAGGATCATAAACCAAAATTTCAATAAAAATTCCAAAAAGGAACTATAAATTCAAGAGAGAAACAAAATAAAGATCAATTGTAGCTACATTGCAACATTTCGATCACAATTCAAAGGTGAAATTAAACAAGTCCTTAAGGCAAATCGGACTATAACAACCTTCAAATGGCTAAACAGACTGATTAAATAAATGTAAAATTCCACATTGCTGGTGCATAATAAAATAAAACATCAATCAAGAATTACGAATAATTCATATTTCAACAATAAAATCTGCACATTACGAGCACCACGTGACTTGATAAGCCACCTAAGGGGAGGAAGGGAATGGTGGTTCTCTAACCACATAAGTATAATAGCATGCAATAACTAGTGGTCCCTGACCACATAAATATAAACAACTGGTGGTCCCTAACCACATAAGTATGCATCACTGGTGGTCCTTGACCACATGAACATGAATAACTGGTGGTCCCTGACCACATAAATAAGAATCATTGGTGGTCCCTCACCACATGAATATGAAATACTAGTGGTCCCTGACTGCATAAATATGAATCACTAGTGGTCCCTAACCACATGAAGATGAATAGTTAGTGGTCCTTGACCACATAAATATGAATCACTAGTGGTCAATGTAATTCCATACTTTACCCATGGGTTATAAAAATCAAGGATTAGGTTTGCACTATGAACCAACAAGTGTGGCTCTCATATGTGGGGGAGTAGGCCATAGTCAGCACCCATGGGAGAATTACAATGACTTGACATAGATCCTTTATCAAGATTAGGGACAATTCCCTAAGCTCATAATTTCTCGATGGGTGAAAATGTGCCTCTCAACCACTTGTTTACACTAGTTGGCATCTTAATCTTGTAAGGGGGTGTTGCAGGTTTGAGAAATTTTTGGTGGTGTTGTCATTAATTTTGTCATTAATGTTGTCATTGATGTCAACACAGTTCAGTATGTTGCAGATTGTACATGTATAGCTGAGATTCTCTGAGTACATGGAGTTGTCTTTATAGTGTTGCAAATGTGTTGGTTTGATATGTTTCCAAGTGCTTTTGAGAAAATTAATAAAGAAGAGAAGTCAGAGTGATGAAAGTGTTTAGAGTGTGCTCCGGTATGTGCTCTGCATTTCTCCTGTGTTGATCCTATGCTTGTGTGGATCTGAAGGTTTGATAATGGGGATTTAGTGGTGATACCTCCTGAGTTTTAGCTTTTGGTTTGATGGTACGTGAAAGTTGTGTTCACCAGTTTGTGAACTGTTTTGGTAAAGTTGGTCTTCTATGGACTGGGAGAAATATTGTTGCTCTGTAGTTCTCTATTTTGCTTCAAGATCTTACGGATTTGGAACATGTCTTGTGAAGGCCTTTTTTGTGCTTTGGAAAAGAGGTTTGAAGATTTGTGGTCTGAAAGTCATGTTTCAGTATTTCAATGTGAGTTTATACAATCCAGTTGGACTAGTGAAAGGTGTTTAGTAATTGAAGTTTGTTGTTTTGTTGTGAATGTATCTGGAAGATTCTAAGGTGTATTCTCGTGCATAAGGAAGTGTTTCATGGCATTTGCATGTCATCTTCTTGTTGGGAAGCATGTACATCAATGATCATTTGTGTTTTCATTAGGTTTGGCCGACCTGGTGTTTACACTTCATTCGAAGAATAGAATTCAATTAAGGAAATGTGTGATTGATTTCAGATTTTTTTATTTTTTTTATTGGTCCACTCTTATTCCTTTCCACTGCAAGAATTTTGAGTTGTCGACCTATTTTGAATTTATGAAATAAGGTATTTGTGCCCAACCTTGAAGAAAGTTTCTAAGGATGAGGATGGTATAAAATCAAGTCGAATTGTGAAGAGTTGTATGACAGTGTAATGGAAAGTGACGAAAGTGAGCCACAAATCATAAGAGCAGAAGTGTGTGTGAGTGAGTTGTGATAACAATTTTTTAATGTGTTGAAGGTAGTGAGTTGAAGGTTTCTGCAATCCTACAAATGTGCATTAATTGTTGTGGTGGTTCTTTGTTCTCTTTTGTACTTGTAGGTAGTGAGCCTCCCTGTTGGACAATGGGTCCTTTTCGTGGACAATGAGTCCCTTTTTGTAGGTAGTGAGCCTTTGTACTTGGACAGTGATTCCTCTTTTAGGCAATGATCCTTTGTTTTATGTTTATAATCTTTTATATTGTGAGTTAACCCTCACCGTGGTTTTTCCCTCATTAGGTTTTCCACATAAAAATATGATGTTCATTGTGTTGATTTGCTTTCTGTTATTTGTGTTTCATGATCTTACTTAATAGCAGAATAGTGTGGTTGTGGAATTAATAAGCTTTGAGTTTTAAGTTTGAATTATATGACAATTGATTCACCCCCCCTCTCAATTGTCCTACGCTCGTTTAACAATTGGTATCAAATCCTTGGTTCCTTGTTGTTGAGCTTAAATGCTTAAGGGAGATCTATAGGCACATAAGTTGGTGATCCCTATGTTCGATGGAACTGACTGCAATGATTGGAAGGGACAGATGAAAGGATATATTATCTCCTTTGGTTTCAAGACCTGGAAGGCTATTGGGACAAAGTATACATACCCGTCTAGTGGTCTTACTACTACAGATGAGATCTTTGTTTATGAAGAAAATGAGAAGGTGAAGTGTGCTATTTGTAGTGGTTTATCTAAAAATGAGCGAGCGAAGGTTTCTTATTTGGAAACTGCATATGTAGTATGGAAGAAGTTGGAAGATATGTATGAAGGAAATGAAAGAGTGAAATTGACAAAGAAGTTGGCGACAAAGTGTAGATTTATCAATCTAAAGATGGAAGAAGGTGAAGAGTTTACAAGTTTCTTTCAGAGGGTTGAATTGATTACAAATGAAGTTAGAAATCAAGGAGGAAAACTATAAAATGAAGATATAATTGAGAAGATTTTGATAACCCTACCAGAGTGCTACAGTGATAAGATCTCAGTCATTGAAGAAGTATATAATCCTAAGACTTACACTTTGGAATAGTTGTTCAGCACCTTGCAAGCATTTGAGTTGAGGAAGTTCTAGAAAGAAGACAAGACAACAAAAAAGACATAAATGACATTTAAGCATTGAAGATTGAAGAGGAACCGAATAGTGATGGTGTTGATGAGTTGGAAGCAAACTTCACCAGGAAGTTGAAGAAAGGTATCAAAAAGTATAAAGGTATGTTTCCCTTTAAATGTTTTAGTTGTGGTAATATTGGTCATTATGCTTCAAGATGTTCAAATAGAGTTGTGCATAAGAAGAAAAAGGATTATAAAGATAAGGATACGAAGGATAAAAAATATAAGAAGTTGTACTATGTTAAAGAAGAAGCAGGAATTTATGATGATGAATCTAAGAACGAGGTTGATGATAGTGAATGCTTATTCTTAGCTTTGGAAAGTAAATCTATATCCACTAACCCTGGAAAATAAGTAAGCAAGAAGGCTCCAGAGAATAAGAGAAATAGGATGGAAGGTACTTTGGTTACCGCTTTCCATGTAAGATAGGATGAAGACTACTAGGTAATTAACAGTGGATGTTCTAATCACATGACTGGAGATAAGAGTAAGTTCACTAAACTTGAGAAATATGATGGTGGTTTAGTTATGTTCGATGATGATTCAGGAACTAAGATCTATGGGAAAGGTTCCATTAGTTTTGATGGAGTGCATAGTATTGATAGTGTATATTATGTGAAGGGTTTGAGGCATAACCTTATGAGTGTTGGTCAGATGTGTAGCAATGGTTTCAAACTTGTGTTTTAGAACAATACCTGTGAAATCATAAAAGGATCAGGAAATGAAGATACGATTTGTGTTGGAAGAAAAACTCATGGAAACATCTACTAGTTGAAGGGAGTTGATGGTCATTGTCTTGTATCTCAAATCAGTGAAAGTTGGTTATGGCACCGGAGAATGGGAAATGTGAATTTTGATAACCTGGTCAAGATTAGTGCAAAGGAGATTGTTCAAGGATTGCCTAGAATCACAAGACCTGGTAATGCTATCTGCAGAAGTTGTCAATTAGGGAAACAGACAAGATGCAGATTTAAGGGAAAAGAGCATTCTACTACCAGAATGCTGGAGTTAATTCATACTGATCTTTGTGGTTCGACTAGGACTGGAAGCTTGAATGGTGATAGATATTTCAAGTTGCTTATTGATGATTATCCTCGAATGACATGGGTTTCTTTTCTCAGAGAAAAAACTCAAGCTCTAGATAGGTATTTTAAGGTATTTGGAAGCAGATGCTATATTAAAAGAGATGATGGAAATCTTGGAAAGTTTGATGCTAGATGCGATGAAGGAATATTTCTTGGATACTATACTATTAGCAAAGCATACAGATGCTTTAATAAAAGATAGAGAAAGATTATTGAAAGTGATAATGTGAAGGTTGATGAAGACATACACAGACCTATTGAGATAAGTGAAGTTGAACCTGATGACCCTATATGTGGTCATGTACCTAAAGAAAATAAGGAGAAGGAAGAAGAAGAAGAAGAAGAAGAAGAAGAAGAAGAAGAAGAAAATGAACTAGAACATGCTACCAGAACTCCTAAGTATGTATAGAAGAATCATCTGAAGGATTAGATAATTGGAGATAAAAGTGAAGGTGTGAAGTCAAGAAGTAGAGTTCCAGTAGAGGTAAATTTGTGTCTATTATCTAAAATTGAACCCAAGTCTATAAGTGAAGCATGTGAAGGTGAAAGTTGGATGAGAACTATAAAAGAAGAATTGCAATAGATAGAAAAGAATTAGATATGGGAACTAGTCCCTAGGCCTGTAAATAAAAATGTGATTGGTTTGAAGTGGTTGTTCTAGATTAAGCTGAATGAAAGTGGAGAAGTTGTAAGAAATAAAGCGAGACTGGTATGCAAAGGATATTCACAAGTTGAAGGTATAGGTTTTGAAGAAAAAATTTCCCCAGTGACCAGAATGGAAGCTATCAGGATTTTTTTTGCTTTTTCTACCCACAAGGACTTCAAAGTGTATCAGATGGATGTTAAGTCATCATTTCCAAATGGTGAGTTAGAGGAAGAGGTGTACATAGAGAAACCTGAAGGGTTTCAGTTGTCTGACAAACAGGACATGGTTTGTAAGTTGAAGAAAGCATTGTATGGATTGAAGCAAGCTCCCAGAGCTTGGTATGCAAGACTGGACAGATACCTGACAAAGCAAGGACTCAGCAAAGGTACCGTTGACAACAATCTTTAATTCAAAGTGCAAGGTAACAAAATGTTGATAGTAGTTGCTTATGTTGATGATATCATTTTTGGTGGAAATGAAGGCATGTGTAAAAAGTTTGTTGAAGAGATGCAAAAAGAATTTGAGATGTCTATGATCGGTGAATTGAATTTCTTCCTTGGTCTACAAGTGAATCAAATTGATAAAGGGATATTTATTTCAAAATCTAAGTATGTAAAATAATTGTTGAATAAGTTTGGGATGGATGATTCCAAACCGATTTGTACTCCTATGGTAATTGGGTTTAAACTGAGCAAAGATGATGAATCTAATAAGACTGATCAGAGCAAATATAGATCTATGATTGGCAGACTGTTGTACCTTACTGCTACCAGACCATACATTATGCTTGCAGTATGTTTAGTTGCCAGATTCCCAGCAGATCCCAGAGAAGCACATGTCATAGCTATAAAGAGGATATTTAGATATCTTAAAGGTACACCGAATTATGGACTGTGGTATCCTAAGAGTGATGAGTTCACCCTGAGTGCTTATACAGATGTTGATTGGGCTGAATATGTAGATGAATGGAAGAGTACCAGTGGTGGTGCTTTCTTTCTTGGTGGAAGATTAGTTTCATGGTTGAGCAAAAATAAAGACTCGGTTTCTTTATCCATGGCTGAGGTAGAATATATTGTTGTAGCATCCTGCTGCACACAGGTTTTATGGATGAAGTAGACACTGAAGGACATTGGTGTGGTATGTGATGAGCCTATTTCTATTTTCTATGATAACACAAGTGCAATAAACATTTCAAAGAACCCGGTTATGCATTCAAGAACAAAACACATATCTATCAAGTATCATTTCCTAAGAGAAAAAATGTTGGAGAATGAAGTCAGATTGGAGTATGTGACAACAAAGGAACAAATTGCAGACATATTTACTAAGGCTCTTCTGAAGGATAGTTTTGAGCATCTTAGGGAGAGGGTGGGGGTCATTGGCCCTCCTAAGTAGGTGCACATGAAGGTGTATCAGTCCAATGAATTCACAAATTCTTCATTTATCTGGACTAATAAATGGATCTACTCCGTAGGGGGAGTAAAAAAGGTTTTCATTATTGCATTATGAGTGTAATCCTAAGGGGGAGTAATCAGTGTTGATCTTTTCCATCGATGTCAAAGGGGGAGAAAAATTCATGTGAAAAACATTTGCAGAAGAAGAGAAGGTGTTCTCCCGGGATAGTGTGTAATTTTTTTTTGTCTTTGATGGTTTTTCACATCATGTGTTGTCATCAATGACAAAGGGGGAGATTGTTGTAGGTTTGAGCAAGTTTTGGTGGTGTTATCATTAATGTCAACAAAGTTCAATATGTTACAGATTGTACATGTATAGCTGAGATGTTGTGAGTACATGGAGTTGTCTTTATAATGTCGCTAATGTGTTAGTTTGATATGTTTCCAAGTGCTTTTGAGAAAAATAATAAAGAGAAGTCAAAGTGATGAAAGTGTTCAGAGTGTGATCCGGTATGTGCTCTACATTTTTCCTGTGTTGATCCTATGCTTGTGTGGATCTGAAGGTTTGATAATGGGGATTTAGTGGTGATACCTCCTGAGTTTTAGCTTCTGGTTCAATGGTACGTGAAAGTTATGTTCACCGGTTTGTGAACTGTTTTGGTAAAGTTGGTCTTCTATGGACTGGGAGAAATATTGTTGCTCTGCAGTTCTTCTCTGTTTTGTTTCAAGATCTTGCGGATTTGGAATATGTCTTGTGAAGGTCTTTTCTATGCTCTAGCAAAGAGGTTTGAAGATTTGTGATCCAAAAGTCATGTTTCAGTATTTCAGTGTGAGTTTATACAGTTCGGTTGGACTGGTGAAAGGTGTTCAGTAATTGAAGTTTGTTGTTTTGTTGCAGATGTATCTAGAATATTTTGAGGTGTATTGTCATGCATAAGGAAGCATGTCATGGCATTCACATGCCATCTTCTTATTGGGAAGCATGTGCATCAATGATCATTTGTGTTTTCATTAGGTTTGGCCAACCTGGTGTTTACACTTCATTTGAAGAATAAAATTCAATTAAGGAAGAGTGTGATTGATTCGAGATATTATTTTTTGTTTTTATTGGTCCACTCTGATTCCTTTCCACCACAGGAATTTTGAGTTGCCGACCTATTTTGAATTTATGAAATAAGGTATTTGTGGCTGACCTTGAACAAAGTTTCTAAGGATGAGGATTGTATAAAAGCAAGTCAAATTATGAAGAGTTGTATGACAATGTGATGCAAAGTGACAAAAGTGAGCCACAAATCATAAGAGAAGAAGTGTGTGTGAGTGAGTTGTGATAGCAATTTTTCAGTGTGTTGAAGGCAGTGAGCTGAAGTTTTCTGCAATCTTGCGAATGTGCATTAATTGTTGTGGTGGATCTTTTGTTCTCTTTTGTATTTGTAGGTAGTGATCCTCCTTGTTGGACAATGATTCCTTTTTTTGGACAATGAGTCCCTTTTTGTAGGCAGTGAGCCTTTGTACTTGGACAGTGAGTCCTCTTTTGGGTAGCGATCCCTTGATAGTGAGCCTTTGTATTATGTTTATAATCTTTTATATTGTGAGTTAACCCTCACTGTGGTTTTTCCCTCATTGGGTTTTCCACATAAAAATTTGGTGTTCATTGCGTTGATTTGCTTTCTGTTATTTGTGTTTCATACTCTTACTTAATAACACAACATTGTGGTTGTGGAATTAATAAGTTTTGAGTTTTAAGTTTGAATTGTGTGACAATTGATTCACCCCCCCTCTCAGTTGTCTTGCGCATGTTTAACAAGGAGGAACCATACACTAGGGGTACAAATTTAACATACAAATAAGACTAACACAAAGGAATACATCACATTTCATTTAATAAACACACTTACACACTTAACATGTTTACATAAGCTCACAACTAGCTAGCTTACATAAGGTCCATCACAAAGGGTACACATAGTGGATCGCACTAGATGCCCACCACCCTTATCCCAAGTCGGATACCCTATATCTCACACTTGGGATGCAACACATATACTGGTTTCCACATGCCAAATCATATTAACTATCAAGAATTTTATCATTCCATTCCATATGACTCAATATGCACAACATACACTTACTTTTACAACTTGGTCTATCCACAAAAATTACCACAATACACAACATAAGCACCATTACGAGGTATTCACATACACCTTGAGAATACAAAATAACTTCTCTTTTCTTTTATTTTTTTCAACTTTCATCTTTTAAAGCAACAAACCATTTCCTTACACATAATTAAATCACAAAATATTCCATTCTACAAAGTGGCATACACATTCATGATAAAAAAATCTTCTTAAACAAGGCTACCCAATACTCAACATGTGATAAGGAAAACAAAGTCTAGCTGGTTAGCACCACAAGCACAACATTCCTTTTTACTCAAAATTCACTTACTCATGCACTTAACATTTGCTTCTCTAATGAGTTAACAATTATATGGATTTCTATGACTAATAATGCAATTGGGGACCTTAAGTCTCACCAAAGTAATGTTGTTATGACGCACATACCATTCTATATTCCAAACATGCCATGTAATGAAAGAACAACTTAATTCAGAATTTAACAATACAAGGTTTACTACTGCATTTATTCCCTCTCCACCATTATTATTTATCTACTATGCACATGATTCCACTATTCCCTTTTATCTTAAAGTTAATTTATTTCATACACAAGTCAATGCATACATCCTAAGGTAAGGATGCAAATTTGGAACCAAGGTCTTTTACTCAATCAAACCTATTTCTCTCATATTTATGAGATAGCTTTACACAAACATGCATTCAATTAATTTCAAGGCAAAATGCTCAATTTGGAAGCACTTCATTCTCCACACACGAGAGGAGAATTGCATTTTCAAAACACCCCAAGGTACATAGATTTAGAAATACGAATTATATTGTTTTATACTAAGTTATTCACTTGCATTATGAAGTTAAATGATGTTTACTTTAGTAAGGTTGTATTGTCTACATAATAGTCATGTCTTGAGAATCATCTTTCATCTACATAAGTTTCAAGGTTATAGGATAACACGAGGGTGGATTTTATAATAATAATATCCATAGTTTTCTATCCATTCACTTTGTTTCATTCATTGACTCAAACTTCACAATGAGCATTCACCAGAACATGTTAATCAAGATGAACAAAACATACAATTGACACATTTAATTTTCCTAATCTTTCTCATCTTAAACACTTACAAGTCCTATAGGAGGGTACATAGGTGCATTTATATTTAAATCTTGGCAAGTCAAAATATATAAACTAGGCTATTTAAACTTCTTCTTAATCAAATGCATCATTCACATGAGGTTACATAGTGCTCAGTCATTTTAACAACATAGTTATTCCCTTTTAAATTAACTCTTTCACAACAAAGATTATAAAGGAATAAGGAAAGGAAAGATAGCATAAGGTCATTCTATCCATCCCTCACAATGAGGAGATAAGCACCCAAGGTAAATTCACACAAGCACAACATAAGGGCAACAACACTAACTCAAGATCCCAGTGTTGCAACCATGCTCTAATACCAAATGTAATGCCCAAAAAATTATGCAATAAAATACACCTAAGGGGAAAACATGCATTTCAAAATTTGATTACAACACACGAAGACCTCACCAAACTTTGTTTCCAAGCACACAATTCATAAAAATCATAACAATATTTGACCAAATATAGATTATAATATTCAGTTAAGTAACCAAATTGCTTGGGAAACCCTGGTAGGGCTTCAAGAGAAAACAAGGGATTCACATCATTGAGACAGACCTAATTAGTCCTACAAACACAATCATGATCAGAAGACACAATTAAGTCACAAGTTATGCCAATGCAAAATATCAATTTTAATTCAAAGGAGAAAGAACAAACCCTAGGGGATAGACCTAATTCTTCGGGGGCTCATCACTGAAATCCTTGCCTATGTATATATTTCATAGAGAAACCGTAGTTCAACAACTTGAGTTCACCCAACTCACATTTGATTGACCAGCAATCACACATAACACCAGGTTTAAATCACCACTAGCTCACAATGGTAGTAAATACTAAGAATGAATAACAACAGTGAATCTATAAGGGATCCTTCTACTATAAGGAGTGATTAACAATCCCAATTACAACACCCCTCAAGTCCCAATTACAACACCCCTCAAGGGCCACTTTCCAACATAGATAATCAAGAAATGGTCTAGGATGAAGGTAACCAAAACATATTTTGAACAAATAATTATAATTGAAGTCGTGGTTTTAATCCAACCATACATAGGTCACCATATGACACTCATAAGATTAAGGGGTGAAAGGTTAATGAACCAATCCACATACTGAATCTTTCTAGGCAATTCAACCTTCATACACTTGGCTGAATAACACAAGGAGTATAACCCTTAATTTCAAATATCACTCTACAAAAATTCATCTTATGTTTTTAATCCTTTAATTATAGAATATAAGAGTGGGTACGCAACCCTTTCTAGGGTCCTCTTACCCCAGATAGTTTCACCATCGGCTGCCACCCACTTAGGTGAAGTCGAAGGTCTAAAACATAGATATGGATAGGCACAATTTTTAAGGACAGTTTATTCATAAACAAAACACTTCATGCTTACACAAAAATTTAAAGTCTATAAATAATATATGCTTCACTTCATGGCTATAATTCTAGTTTAGTAAAAATTTCAATGGCCACCTATGACCACAAGATTATTTACAACAATAAGACAACTCAAAGAAATCAACTTGCTCTCCTCCTGACCATATTGGAATCATGAAGCCTCGTGAGCTCTAGCCAAAGCCTCGAGCAAGAAATATTTTAACCCCACAATGATGAAATGGGAGCTTCTATTCCAATAATATAAAATGATATCTCAAGGCCATGTTTTTGTTTTAAATAAGCAACTTTCCAATAGTGCCATGAGTGTGATACTTAAATATTGTTGAACAAAGCATTCTTACAACCATTATTCTTACCAGTTATTATGTATCAAAGATATATATAAATTATTGTTATTGGTGTTTGAAGACCAAGAAGGATGTAGAACCCAAGCTCTAATCATTTAGGGATAACATTAAAATGTCATACAATGGCTTACAAAGTAGGGTTTTGCTTAAGACCAATGGAATGGTCGATGGAAGCCAAAACTCTAAACGCAGTCCCCAAACACTCAAGGATACAATCAGGGTACAAACAAAACTCCCAATATTACTCCATTAAATCAGCACATGAAATACATAGTCAATGCCCCCCAAATACACACGTTAGGATCCAACATGCAAATGCATCTTTACGTATGATATATCAAGTGGGTATGCTTAAAACTAGCTAAAGGTAGACTCCCATACCTACATAAACATTTTCCAAGGGCCTGGGCTAGGGTTTTGGACCTTTACTTTTGCTCCTCAAATCCATTGAGCTCCATGAAAACCCAATCTAGAACTTCAGTTATACCATAAACTTGTAATGCTAGTCTCATTTTGTGCCTACCCCCACTCCACCGCTTGGAGAGAGTCTCATGCCTAGCCACTCCTCTTTTCTTCATCAACAAGCTTCCTCCCCTCAAGTCATGCATTCCTGACCAAATTCTTTCCCACTTGTAATTTCTGGTGTCCCCCCCAAATCTAGGTTTTTATTTATTTTGTATTAAATGCTATCCTTTCTTGGCTTCCTCTCCCTCAGCATACATAGTCGACTTTTTCATTAATGGTGGCATTTATTTTCTTCATTTCTCTGGAAGAATGATGCTTGGACCTGACATATCGATTCCAGTGCCCAAGCTCCATTCACCCAACCACTGACATAATGTATCCTTTGAATACAAGTTATTGATCTTGAAATTTGTGCCATGATGTAGTGCATCTCAATTACATGACTTGATTTAAATCACCACCATTTGATTTGACCTTCTTTAAATTTCAATCATAGATATTCACCTTAAACTATGTCATCGATCTTACCTTTATGCTCATGTCACCCTACAAAATGATTCACAACAACAATCTGAATTAGATGCTCAATTGTTGTTTGCCACGTGTCACTCACCCACATCCCCACATTGGTCAACCCAAGAATACGTGGGAAGGAGGGATTACTCCATTTTTTTCAACCTTAAGCTTATCAACCTTCGGGGTTCAGGTGTCAGGTATCCTCCCTGCCTCATGCTCGAAGTGCATAGAAAGACCTTAGAAGCAAGCCCAAACACCTAACTCTGAAGCTCCTTACACCTATCAAGGTCCGGTCTTCAACCTTACCCTCTACCTTCTACCTTATGACTAACATGATTTGAAGGCCTCAAGAAACAAGACCGAACCACAATGTTCGATCCTCTTATACCCGTTGGAGTTCAGCCACCGACCTTACCCATTTATCTTGCTTCTTGTGCAACATCGCAAGCCCACACTCTAACCTTCGGAACACCGAAGTGTGAGACTCTGAACAGTACTTTAAGTTGTTGGAGGTCACTAATTCCTCTTGCCTCATCCTTGAAGTGCATAGCTGAGCTTAACAAGCAGGTTTGAACACACATGTCTGATGCTTTATGCACCTATCAGGGTCCGGCCATGACCTTACCCCTTACCATTCAACATGCCTTTACTCCATTGCAATCTTCCCACCAACCTCTGAAACATGCATGAGTTAGTTGGATGGTGGGTTTCCCTCTTCCACCTTATTGCTTTCATGCCTTTATGCTAAGGTGTAAGCCAATCTTCTGACTCACGATGTCAGAAATAATCTTAAGCATTGACAAACTTAAACCTTTTGTGTATCAACCTTCAGACATCCTTCCTACCACATACCAACAACTGATAAGGCATAGGCCTTACGACCAAATCCACGTACACTAAAGCCATTTTGGGTGTTGGGGGTCACCAGAGTTTCCTTATACTTCTTCCTTTATTTCATGTTAACCATAAGCCTTAACACAAGCCCATGAATATTGAAGAAATTTTAGGTGTCGAGATTCACCCTTAACTCTTACCACTTATCGTCCTTTCAGTAAAGCACAAGCCTTCCTACTGAACTGTGAAGCTTGAACATTTCCTTCATAGGCTTTACCCTTTCAACTATTGGCCTTTGGGATTTCTCCTTACCACACACTTTCCAAACTGTTAAGGCCTAAATCTCAAGCTGACCCATGAACACCGAAACTATTTCGGGTTTCGGAGTTCAAGGTTTCACCTTTCCCCTTCCTCTATTTTGTGTTGAGGAAAGGGCCTTAAGGCCAACCCATAAACACTGAGATAATTTCAGGTGTCATGGTTCAGGTCTCCCCCATACCTCTTTCATCACTTTCTTAACATTCAGTTAAGCCTTAACACTGATGCCCAATTCCCGACACCTTTTGGACTTAACACATGCGAACTTCCTTTTCCTTTTCTTGAGGGGTTTCGTATGAGGCATGATCGAAGACCAATTTTTGATGCCCATTCAAACTTGACTCCAACTTGGTTCATACTTAAAATTATGTTAGGGCATAAGCCTTAGGGATAATCTACGATGCTCGATAGGAAACTTAACCTTGTTGTCCCTAGCCATTTTGGACTTAACTCAAACCTTCTTCATACTTTGAGACATTTGGTATAAGGTATGATTGAAGCTTGAACTCTAATACCTTTCAACAGAGAGTAAGCCTCAAGCCTAAAGTACGAAGCCTGATCAGACTTAGCTGAAAAATGACTAACTCTTTACTCTTTAGCAAATGATACAAGTAAGCCTAAGGTCTAAAGTCCAAACTTTTGGAACTCTCCGAGGCTTGTTGTAATGACACTGTAATGCTAATGAATCCTTCTTCCTAACAACCCTATGAAGTCTTTTTTGGCCTCCAACAACAACTCTTCATTTGATATCACTCAGATCTCCTACTAACCTCAATGAGGTGCCTTTGTGGACTACAATCAACTCATTTCTAGCAACCTCTCCTCTGAAATCCATAAGATGCCCTTGTGACAACAATCACAATCATATTACCAACAAATTGATCTAACTATAGTTGGGTTCAGTTATCCTTATCAGATTAACTCTTTATTAGCATCTCCCAACTATCAGTATGGTATGATGTTCTAATCTAAGAGAAGATCATAATTCCATGATAAGGCACAGCCAAAAAGCAGATACGACTCTAAGAATCTCCATCTATCCTTATGTACTTACTATCTTAATCTCCCTTAGTTAAGTAGTACCATAGGGACCAAATCTACACCTGCTATATTTACTAAAACCTCTAAGGCTCCTTTAGTGACTTTAGTCATCATACTTGATATGAGGAACCTCAAGTGAATACTATTGGAGACTTTCAAAATCTACATGAGTCAAATGATAAGAAAGGAGCTTTATTACTAGGGAGCCTTAGCAACATAGTATAACATGAAAAATTATAGTATCAATCCATGTAGATTTAGTCACATACCTTAATAGAAGCATTCACATAAGAATTTAACTAATCTTCTCTTAGAATCAAATGACTAAAAGTATAGTGGCACTCAAACACAACTGGGTCTTGTATCATCTAAATGATGCACCCTTAATCCACATAACAACATGGTATAAGTTTAGAATAAAAGGTTATGAGACTGATATAAATGGAGGGGCCTTACATCTAGAACCCTAAAAAATAAGAGCCTTGTTGAAGGCTTTGATGATTGTAATCTTGAGTTCGACTTTTGTGAACATTTTGTATATGTTAAAGAACACCATGTTTCTTTTTACTCTAGTTCTCATAACTCTTTTGGGGTTTTGGACTATGTTCATTCAAAAAAAATTTGTCCTATGAATGTTTCTTCATTATCAAAATCTATATATTTTGTTTCTTTCATAGATGATTACAGTAGATGGAAATTCATTTATTTCCTTAGAAGTAAACTTGAAGTCTTTAGTTGGTTTAAGGAGTTTAAGGCCTTGGTAGAAAATCAGACTAGCAAAAATATTAAGTGTTTGAGGACTGATAATGATGGTGATTTTTGTTCCACAAAGTTCGACAAGTTTTGTAAAGAGCACGAGATTGAGAGACATAAGATAACTCCCTACATTCCACAATAAAATGGATTTGTAGAGACGATGAACAAAAACATTGATGGAGAGGACTAGGAGTATGTTTAGTGGTGCTAGCCTTGAGCAAAAATTTTGGGTTGAAGCAATAGCCACTGCATGTTATTTGATCAATAGAAATCCTACATTAGCGCTTGCTGAAAAACACCCATGGAGGTGTGGTCTAGTAAAAATCCTTTGATGAGACATCTCAAAGTATTTGGTTGTGAAGCTTATGCTCATGTTTCAATTGAGAAGAGGTCTAAGTTGCAGAACAAGGCTGTTAAGTGTATCTTTATCGACTATGGTGTCGGTGTGAAAGGGTACAAGCTTTGGGATCCAGAAGCTTAGAAGGTTCTCTATAGTAGAAGTGTGATCTTCAGAGAGATGAAACCTTCTACTGTTGAGCTACAACAAGGAATCTTCATGCATGGGTGAAAGTTGGCGCCCAAGTTGGGTTATGACAGGCTCTAAGAGAATTAGGTATTCTTGGTCAGTTATGACAGATTCACTTATAGTTGTAAGTGTTGTCAGCTATGACAGATTATATGACAATTTTAAGATGTGTAAGGCATCTTTCATAAGCTATTTTTAGCATATTTTGGGTGCCCAATCTTGAGGAAGGAATATTTGCATGTTTGACCATTGTAAGGGGTGTAAGGGAGTATGTTACATGTGTCAAAATGCAAGTCTATGGTGTGGGATATTTTTCCATGTGGATTTGGATGCCCCTCTCCTTCTAGATGCTTCTTGAAGCTTGTATCACTCTATATATTGAGTGCCTTGCATTGTAGAATGGATAGTTTGTTTGCAGGTAACGAAGTGTTTCCGATATCACTCCAGAAGAAGTATTTTTTTTTTAGGCACTTCTAGAATAAGGCTTTATACTTGGGTTGTATTGTAAGTCCTATTTGAAGTAATATAGAAGTACTATGCTTTTGGAGGGTGGGGTTTTTTACCCAAAAGGGTTTTCCCCATGTATATTTGGTATCACTATTTTATGCATTCTTGTTGTTCTATCTATTATTCTATGTATGTGTTTCTCTTTTTGTAATAGTTTAAAGGTGTTAGAATGAAATTTTTGTAAATCCCCCCTACTTAGATTAGTGTAGGAATTTGTTTCCACTCACTTGGCTTCCTTTCACTGGTGGTCCTAGGAACCCTTCTTTACTATCTTACAAAGTTTCTGCTATGAACAAAGATTCCTCAATGTCAGCGGGGCACGTTGATGCGGTCAATTTCCTCTTACATGCGATAGAGGAATCAAAGGTTAATCAATCTATGGAATCGTGGTCAAAACCAAATGGTTGTCTAGAAAGGAGCAAGGATCACCTAGTAGTGATGATCAATGTGAATGCTATTGTCAAGGACATTTTGTACGTGGCAAAGCATGCTTTAATTTGTAAGTTCATGGGTGTGCACATTTCTTTGCTATTTTTGGAGTCATGGGCTTGTGGAAATTGGAACCTAGAAGGGGATATGTAAATTATTTGTTGTAGGTTTGAGAAAGTTTTGGTGGTGTTGTCATTAATGTTGTCAATGATGTCAACAAAGTTCAGTATGTTTCAGATTGTACATGTATAGCTGAGATGTTGTGACTACATGGAGCTATCTTTATGTCATTGTAGATGTGATGGGTTGATGTGTTTCCAAGTGCTTTTGAGAAAATTGATAAAGAAGAGAATTCAGAGTGATGAAAGTGTTCAGAGTGTGCTTTGGTATGTGCTCTACATTTCTCCTGTGTTGATCCTATGCTTGTATGGATCTGAAGGTTTGATAATGGTGATTTAGTGGTGATACCTCCTAAGTTTTAGCTTCTGGTTTGATGGTACATGAAATTTACGTTCACCAGTTTGTGAATTGTTCTGGTAAAGTTGGTCTTCTATGGACTGGGAGAAATATTGTTGCTCTACAATTCTTCTATGTTTTGTTTCAGATCTTGTGGATCTATAATATGTCTTATGAAGGTCTTTTTTGTGCTCTGGAAAAGAGGTTTGAAGATTGGTGATCTGGAAGTCATGTTTCAGTATTTCAATGTGAGTTTATACAGTCCGGTTGGATTCATGAAAGGTGTTCAATGATTAAAGTTTTTTGTTTTGTTGTGGATGTATCTAGAATATTCTTTAGTGTATTCTCATGCATAAGGAAGCGTGTTGTGGCATCCGCGTGTCTTCTTGTTGGGAAGCATGTACATCAATGATCATTTGTGTTTTCATTAGGTTTGGACGACCTAGTGTTTACACTTCATTCAAAGAATAAAATTGAATTAAGGAAGTTGTGGTTGTTTCAAGATATTATTTTTTATCTTGAAAAATGTTTTTGGTCCACTCTTATTCCTTTCCACCACGAGAATTTTGAGTTGGTGACCTATTTTGAATTTATGAAATGAGGTATTTGTGGCTGACTTTGAAGAAAGTTTCTAAGGATGAGGATGGTATAAAAGAAAGTCTAATTGTGAAGATTTGTATGACAGTGTGATGCAAAGTGACAAAAGTGAGCCACAAATCATAAGAGAAGAAGTGTGTTTGAGTGAGTTGAGACATAATTTTTTCAGTGTGTTGAAGGCAATGAGTTGAAGGTTTTTGCAATCCTGCGAATGTGCATTAATTGTTGCGGTGGATCTTTTTGTTCTCTTTTGTATCTGTAAGCAATGAGCCTCCCTGTTGGACAGTGAGTCCTTTCTGTAGGTAGTAAGCCTTTGTACTTGGACAGTGAGTCCTTTTTGTAGGATGCAATACTTTGTACTTGGACAATGAGTCCTCTTTTGGGTAATGAGCCTTTGTATTATGTTTATAATCTTTTATATTGTGAGTTAACCCTCACCATGGTTTTTCCCTCATTAGTTTTTCCACGTAAAAATCTGGTGTTCATTGTGTCGATTTGCTTTCTGTTATTTGTGTTTTGTGCTCTTAATAATAGAACAATGTGGTTGTGGAATTAATAAGTGTTGAAGTTCTAAGTTTAAATTGTGTAACAATTGATTCACCCCCCCTCTCAGTTGTCCTACACCCATTTAACAATTGGTATCAGAGCATTGGTTCCTTGTTGTTGAGCTTAAGCGCTTAAGGAAGATCCGATGGCGCATAAGTTGGTGATCCCTATGTTCGATGGAACTCACTACAATGATTGGAAGGGACAAATGAAAGGATATATTATCTCCTTTGGTTCAAGACCTGAAGGCTGTTGAGACAAAGTATACATACCCGTCTTGTGGTCTTACTACTGCATATGAGATCTCTGTTTATGAAGAAAATGAGAAGGAAAAGTATGTTATTTGTAGTGGTTTATCTAAAAATAAGCGAGCGAAGGTTTCTTCTTTGGAAACTACATATGAAGTCTGGAAGAAGTTGGAAGATATGTATGAAGGAAATGAAAGAGTGAAATTGACAAAGAAGCTAGCAGCGAAGCACAAATTTGTGAATCTGAAGATGGAAGAAGGTGAAGAGTTTACAAGTTTCTTTCAGAGGGTTGAACTGATTGCAAATGAAGTTAGAAATCAAGGAGGAAAACTATCAGATGAAGATATAATTGAGAATATCTTGATAACCTTACCATAGTGCTACAGTGATAAGATCTCAGTCATTGAAGAAGTATATAATCCTAAGACTTACACTTTGGAATAGTTGTTTGGCACCTTGCAAGCATTTGAGTTGAGGAAGTTCCAAAAAAAAAGACAAGATAGAAGAAAAGACATAAACGGAATTTAAAGCATTGAATATTGAAGAGGAACCAAATAGTGATGGTGTTGATGAGTTGGAAGCAAACTTCAGCAAGAAGTTGAAGAAAGGTACCATAAAGTATAAAGGTATGTTTCCCATTAAATGTTTTATTTGTGGTAATATTGGTCATTATGCTTCAAGATTTCTGAATAGAGTTGTGCATAAGAAGAACAAGGATTATAAAGATAAGGATAGGAAGGATAAGAAATATAAGAAGTTGTACTATGTTAAAGAAGAAGCAGGAATTTCTGATGATGAATCTCAGAATGAGGTTGATGATAGTGAATGCTTATTCTTAGCTTTGGAATGTAAATTTGTATCCACTAACCATGGAAAATGTGTAAGCATGAAGGCTCCGAAGAATACAAAAAATAGGATGGAAGGTACTTTGGTCACCACTTTTCATGCAAGACAGGATGAAGACTACTGGGTAATTGATAGTGGATGTTCTAATCACATGAACAAAGATAAGAGTAAGTTCACTAAACTTGAGAAATATGATGGTGGTTTAGTTATGTTTGGTGATGATTAAGGAGCAAAGATATGTGGGAAAGGTTCAATTAGTTTTGATGGAGTACATAGTACTGATGATATATATTATTTGAAGGGTTTGAGGCATAACCTTCTAAGTTTTGGTCAGATGTGTAGCAATGGTTTCAAACCTGTGTTTCAGAACAATACCTGTGAAATTAGAAAAGTATCTGAAAATGGAGATATGATTGCTACTAGAAGAAGAACTCATGGAAACATCTACCAGTTGAAGGGAGTTGATGGTCATTGTCTTGTATCTCAAATCAATGAAAGTTGGTTATGGCACTAGAGAATGGGACATGAATTTTGATAATCTAGTCAATATCAGTGCAAAGGAGATTTTTTGAGGACCGCCTAGAATAATAAGACCTGGTAATGCTATCTACAAAAGTTGTCAATTGGGGAAGCATACAAGATGCAACTTTTAAGGGAAAAGAGCATTCTACTACCAAAATGTTGGAGTTAATTCATACAGATCTCTACGGTTCGACTAGGACTGGAAGACTCAATGGTGATAGATATTTCATGTTGCTTATTGATGATTATACTTGAATGACATGGGTTGCTTTTCTCAAAGAAAAGACTTAGGTTGTGGATAGTTTTAAGGTATTCAAAGCAAGAGTGGAAAATGAAGTAAATTTGAAAATCAAGTGTTTAAGATATGATAGAGGTGGAGAATTCACTTCTAGTGAATTTAATACATTCTATGAATAGAATGGCATAAGACATTTTTCTGCTCTAAGAACCCCTTAGCAGAATGGAGTAGTTGAAAGGAAAAATTAGACTGTACAAGAAGCTGCTAGAACCATGATGAAAGAATCAAATGTACCGGATGTGTACTCGAGAGAAGTGATACATACTGTTGTTTATGTTCTTAATAGAGTCCAAATCAAATACAAAAACACTAAGACACCTTTTGAATTATGGGTTGGTAAGACTCCTACTGTGAAGTATTTCAAGGTATTTGCAAGCAGGTTCTATATTAAAAGAGATGATGAAAATCTTGGAAAGTTTGATGCTAGATATGATGAAGGAATATTTCTTGGATACACTACTACTAGCAAAGCATACAGATGATTTAACAAAATATTGAGAAATATTATTGAAAGTGCTAATGTGAAGGTTGATGAAGACATACACAAACCTATTGAGATAAGTGAAGTTGAACCTGATGACCCTATCTGTGGACATATACCTGAAGAAAAATAGGGAGAAGGAATAAGAAGAGAAAGAAGAGAAATTGGAAGAAGAAGAAGAAGAAGAAGAAGAAGAAGAAGAAAATGAATCGGAACTTGTTGTCAGAACTCCTAAGTATGTACAGAAGAATCATCCAGAAGATCAGATAATTGGAGATAAAAGTGAAGGTGAGAAGACAAGAAGTACATTTGCAGCAGAGGTAAATTTGTGTCTATTATCTAAAGTTGAACCCAAATCTGTAAGTGAAGCATTTGAAGATGAGAGTTGGATGAGAGCTATGAAAGAAGAATTGCAACAAATAGAAAAGAATTAGACATGGGAACTAGTCCCTAGGCCTGTGAATAAAAATGTGATTGGTTTGAAATGGGTGTTCTAGAATAAGTTGAATGAAAGTGGAGAAGTCGTAAGGAATAAGGCGAGACTGGTATGAAAAGAATATTCACAAGTTGAAGGTATATGTTTTGAAGAAACATTTTCCCCTGTGGCCATAATGGAAGCAATTAGAATGTTTTTGGCATTTTTTGCCCACAAGGACTTCAAGGTGTATCAGATGGATGTTAAGTCAACATTTCTAAATGGTGAGTTGGAGGAAGAGGTGTACATGGAGCAACCTGAAGAGTTTCAGTTGTCTGACAAACCAGACATGGTTTGTAAGTTGAAGAAGGCATTGTATGGGCTGAAGCAAGCTCCCAAAGCTTGGTATGCAAGACTAGATAGATATCTGACAAAGCAAGGATTCAACAAAATTTCTATTGACAACAATCTTTAATTCAAAGTGCAAGGTAACTAAATGTTGATAGTAGTTTTTTAAATTGATGATATCATTTTTGGTGGAAATGAAGGCATGTGTAAAAATTCTGCTGAAGAGATGCAAAAATAATTTGTAATGTCTATGATCGGTGAATTGAATTTATTCCTTGGTCTACAAGTAAATGAAATTGATAAAGGGATATTCATTTCATAATCTAAGTACATAAAAGAATTGTTGTAGAAATTTGGGATGGATGATTCCAAACCGGTTTGTACTCCTATGGTAACCGGATGTATACTGAGCAAAGATGATGAATCTGCTAAGACTGATTAGAGAAAATATAGATCTATGATTGGTGGACTGTTGTATCTTACTATTACCAGAGAGAACATTATGCATGTAGTATGTTTAGATGCCAGATTCCAAGTAGATCCCAAAGAAGCACATGTCACAGCTATAAAGAGGATATTTAGATATCTTAAAGGTACACTGGATTATGGACTATGGTATGATAAGAGTGATGATTTCACCCTGAGTGCTTATACAGATGTTGATTGGGTCGGATGTGTAGATGACCAGAAGAGTACTAGTGGTGGTGCTTTCTTTCTTGGTGGAAGATTAGTTTCATGGTTGAGCAAAAAGAAAGACTTAGTTTCTTTATCCACAACAAAGGCAGAATATATTGTTGCAGCATCCTGCTACACATAGGTTTTATGGATGAAGTAGAAATCGAAGGACATTAGTGTGGAATGTGATGAGCTTATTTCTATTTTCTATGACAACACAAGTGCAATAAAAATTTCAAAGAACCTGGTTATGCATTCAAGAACAAAACATATATCTATCAAGTATCATTTTTTTAGAGAAAAAGTGTTGGAGAATGAGGTTAGATTGGAGCATGTGACAACAAAGGAACAAATTGTAGACATATTCACTAAGGCTCTTCCAAAGGATACTTTTGAGAATCTTAGGGAGAGGTTGGGGGTCATTGGCTCTCCTAACTAGGTGCACATGAAGGTGCATCAGTCCAGTGAATTCCCAAATTCTTCATTTATCTGGACTGATAAATGGGTCTACCCCGCAGGGGGGGTAGAAAAGTTTTCATTGTTGCAATATGAGTGTACTCCTAAGGGGGAGTAATTAGTGTTGTTGATCTTTTCCATTGATTTCAAAGGGGGAGAGAAAGTCATGTGAAAAATCGGTGAAGAAGAAGAGAAGGTGTTCTCCTGGGATAGTGTGTAAAAAAATTTCATCTTTGATGGTTTTTCACATCATGTGTTGCCATCAATGACAAAGGGGGAGATTGTTGTAGGTTTGAGCAAGTTTTGGTGGTGTTGTCATTGATGTCAACACAGTTAAGTATGTTGCATATTGTACATGGAGCTTCTTTATGTCATTGCAAATGTGTTGGGTTGATGTGTTTCCAAGTGGTTTTGAGAAAATTATTAAAGAAGAGAAGCCAGAGTGATGAAAGTGTTTAAAGTGTGCTTTGGTATGTGCTCTGCATTTCTCTTGTGTTGATCCTATGCTTGTGTGGATCTAAAGGTTTGATAATGGTGATTTAGTGGTGATACCTCTTGATTTTTAGCTTTTGGTTTGATGGTACGTGAAAGTTACGTTCATCGATTTGTGAACTATTCTGGTAAAGTTGGTCTTCTATGGACTGGGAGAAATATTGTTCCTCTGTAGTTCTTTATTTTGTTTCAGATCTCTTGGATCTGGAATATGTCTTATGAAGTTCTTTTTTTTGCTCTGGCAAAGAAGTTTGAAGATTGGTGATCCAGAAGTCATGTTTCAGTATTTCAGTGTGAGTTTATATAGTCCGGTTGGACTAGTGAAAGGTGTTCAGTGATTGAAGTTTGTTGTTTTGTTGTGGATGTATCTAGAAGATTCTAAAGTGTATTCTCATGCATAAGGAAGTATGTTGTGGCATTCGTGTATCATCTTCTTATTGGGAAGTGTGTACATCAATGATCATTTGTGTTTTCATTAGGTTTGACCGACTTGGTGTTTACACTTCATTCAAAGAATAAAATTTAATTAAGGAAGTGTGTGGTTGTTTCGAGATATTATTTTTTATCTTGAAAAATGTTTTTGGTCCACTCTTATTCCTTTCCACCGCGAGAATTTTGAGTTGCCGACCTATTTTAAATTAATGAAATGAGGTATTTGTGACTGATCTTGAAGAAAGTTTCTAAGGATGAGGATGGTATAAAAGCAAGTCAAATTGTGAAGAGTTGTATGACAATGTGATGCAAAGTGATGAAAGTGATCCATAAATCATAAGAGCAGAAGTGTGTGTGAGTGAGTTGAGATAGAAGTTTTTTAGTGTGTTGAAGGCAGTGAGCTGAAGGTTTCTATAATCCTGCGAATGTGCATTAATTTTTGTGGTGGATACTTTTGTTCTCTTTTGTATCTGTAGGTAGTGAGCCTCCCTGTTTGACAATGATTCCTTTCTGTAGGTAACGAGCCTTTGTGCTTGGAAAGTGAGTCCTTTTTGTAGGTAGTGAGCCTTTGTACTTGGACAACGAATCCTCTTTTGGGCTGAGAGCCCTTGGCAGTGAGCCTTTGTATAATGTTTATAATATTTTATATTGTGAGTTAACCCTCACCGTGGTTTTTCCCTCATTGGGTTTTCCACGTAAATATCTGGTGTTCATTGTGTTGATTTGCTTTCTGTTATTTATGTTTCATGCTCTTAATAACAGAACAGTTTGGTTGTGGAGTTAATAAGTGTTGAAGTTCTAAGTTTAAATTGTGTGACAACTGATTCACCCCCCTCTCAATTGTCTTGTGCATGTTTAACTTTATCCTAGGTGCAAATAGATTTTTCTTCGTATTTTTTCTAGACTTGTGGATAAGAATATGGTTTTTGAAGGAATCCCTTATTTCCATAATTAGTTTGGGGTTTTATCAAACCATGGCATCTAGGGTTTGATCCTTCAGAAGAGCTCCTATAGAAAATTCTTGTGTGGATTCATTTTCCATAGATTTCAATGGAGATTTGGCATAAGGATATCTTGCACTCTATTGATGCAGTTTGGGGGAATCCCTTGGGTCCCTCTCAATAAACCCTCAATCGCAAGGTAACCACTTTTGCTCATTTTTGTGTGGAAATTAATCTAAATAACCCATTTCCAAAATCTCTTGAAATTGGATTGGGAAGTATGAGTTGGATTCAATAGGTTGACTATGAAGCTCTACCATTTCGATGCAAATCATGTCATGAGTATGGTCACCTACAAAGGAACTACCCTAAGCTAGGTGGTAGCAGTCACCAACCCCCGTCTGGGTTGCATGCAACTGATTCCAAAGAAAAAGGTAAAGCTTCAGTCAAAATGAGGGCACTGAATCTAGTGAGTTTGTTCCTATGAAAGTTTATTCAAAGGAAAGGGGGCCATCTCGACAAAAAAAAACTACGAAAAAGGGAGCTTTGGGCAACAGGTTTGATGTTCTAGAAAATTTTGAGGACCTTGACTTAATGGAGCATGATCATACTTTTGGGGAACATGATATACAAGGCACGGCCCTATCTCCTCATATCCCCCAAGATCCTATTCAAAGAGTGGATTCTACGAAGGTTCCAATGGATGGGGATTACTTGTCACCAACCCCCATTGAGACATTGGTGAATTTTCAAGGGATTGTTATGATAACTAATAATTTGTGTGAGATTTATTTGGAACATGTAGATAATAATGTAACAAATACTCTAGCTTTAGATTATGTGGCTAAGGAAGACATGAAAAGGAAAAACACTCCTCTACTAAGTATCAATTAGAAAATCTTAAAGAAAGTGGTTATAGATAAACAAGCGAAGGTGGGCAGAAAAAAGATCTAGAAAAGATGAAGATAATGGTAGAGTCCTTAGTGGAAGTGAGTGTTGTTAAGACTCTGGACACTCACTTTTCCTCTTCCCAAAAATAATTTTACTTTCATGGAATATAATGGGTTTGAGTAGCATCCCTAGACAAAAGGCTACTTGTGATTTGATTGATGATCATAATCTTGATATTATTTTTATCCAAGAAACCAAAATTTTTGTGGACGATATGAAGAATGCTTCTTCCAAAATCTAGAAGAGAGCTCTCTGTTAGTGTGTTGGTGCCCAAGGTTTGATGGGTGGCATTACTTTTTTTTTGGATCCATGTAGGATAACTCCTCTCTGGTGGGTGGCCAACATGAATTCACTTTCTATGATTGCTTCTTGCTTTGACTTCAAAGCGGTTATTCTTCTTTCCAATGTTTAAGTGTCAATCGATGTGTCAGGTAAAACTGTATTTTGGTCCCATATTAGATTCATTAGATCTTTGGAACCTTCTTGCCCTTGGATTCTTATAGGAGACTTTAACTCTATTTGCAACCTAGAGGAAAAATATGGGGGAGTTGGCCCTTTGGGTCCTACTTCATCCTTGATGTGTGACAACATCTCTTCTCTCAAGTTGTTGGATGTGAAGCCACATAATGGAACTCACTTGGCATAACAAAAGGTGTGGGGAGGGGTCTATTTCTATGAGACTCGATAGATTTCTTGTCTCAAACCACTGGATTGGGAACAACTGGGCTTCTTCTTCTGAAATCTTGGGATGGAAAGGATCAGACCACTAGTTGATCAAGTTCTCTTCCTTATTGTTTTCTATGTCCAAAAACCCTCCTTTTAAATTTCAACTATGTGGGTTCGTGATCCTAGTTTGCGCCAGTTGGTTGAGAAGTGGTGGACTAAAGGGAAGCCTACCTTTGGTATTGTTATGTTTTCTTTCTTCAAGAGGCTTCAATTTGTTAAATACAGGCTTAAAAATGGAATAGGTCCTCTTTTGGGAATCTTTTTCTTGAGAAGAAGCAGGTTCAAGATCAATTGGATAGGATCACTTTCAGAATTAAGGAAGATGGTATGTTTGTAAATTTGCTTTAGGAAGAGACTCAACTCTCCAAGGAACTTGTTGAATGGGAGCTTCGAAAAGAGTTTTTTGGGAAACAAAAATCTCGCAATAACTAGCTTCAGGAAGGAGATAAAAATACTGCTTTTTTTCATAATTTTGTCAAAGAGTGAAGCTATGAGAATTTTATTTTGTCTCTCATTTCAGTCTAAGGGGAACAATTAACTTCTTCCCAAGACATTTTAGAGGAGGTAAACCGCTTCTACTCTTCCCTTTACACAAAGGAAAACCTGTAGGTCTTGGCTAAGGAGAATATTGTCTTGGATTACATCCTTCAGTGGTATCCATGGAAATGAATAATTTCCTTTTAAAGCCTATTTCTTTGAAGGAGCTTGAAAGCATTGTTTTTTAGATGAAGAAAGATAAGGCTCCTAGACTTGATGGTTTTCTGATTGATTTCTTTCAATAATTTTTGGATACCCTTAAATTCAATTTGTTGGAGGTGGTTTGTGAGTCTCAAACTAATAAGAAGATGCTTAAGGCAATTAACTCCATGTTTCTTGTTCTAATTCCTAAAAAAGATGGGGCCAATTCCTTGGATTTTTTTTGGCCTATTTCCTTGTGTAATGTTTCCTTTAAGATTATATATAAGTTGATAGCAGATAGGTTGAAGACTTGCTTGGCACCTTTGATCTCTTTGGAACAAGGGGGTTTTTTCAAAGGTCATCAAATTGTGGATGGGATCATGATTGTGACAGAAGTTGTGCACTCCATGTCCTCTTCTAAGGAGAAACCCATGTTCATTAAGTTGGATATGTTTAAAGCCTATGACAGGGTCCGGTAGTCTTTTCTCCAATGTATGCTTGTGGCTTTTAGATTCCATCGAGACTGGATCTCCTGGGTTATGAGTTGTGTGACCTCTGCCTCCTTCTCAATTTTGGTTAATGGTTCTCCCACTCCTATCTTCTCTTCTTCATGAGGACTCAAGTAGGGAGACCCTCTTTCTTCGTACCTCTTTATTTTATTATTTGAGGGTCTTGGTAGACTGTTGAAATAGTTTAAGGACAATGGTATTGTCAAATGTTGGAGTTGGGGTCATAATTTAGACTTGTAGACTCACCTTCAATTTTTTTATGGCATTGCTTTGATGGGATTGACAAGAATTGATGAATCATTTAACTTTAAGAAAGCTCTTGATACTTATATGGTTGCATTTGGTCAAAATATTAATGAGGGAAAGTCTAGCATCATCTTCTTCAACACTCCTAGGTTGATTCATCTCAGAGTTGCTCAAATTCTTTGTTTTCAAATTGTAAGCCTCCCTATGGAGTATTTGGGTATCCCCTTTGAGAAGAAACTCTAAATAAGAGGCACTGGAAAATGATCCTAGATAAATTTTGTTCAAAAGTTAATCACTGGAATTTTTAGTAGTTATCTTTTGTTGGCAGGTTGTCTCTTTTAACTTCTATCTTACAAGCTCTCCCTTTGTATAGGTTCATGGTGTTATCTTCCCCTAAAAGTTTCCTTAAGGATTATGACTCCTTTGCAAGAAAATTCTTATGGGTTGAAAAACTTGAGCATCAAAAGTGGAGCTTAGTGAGTTGGGAACAAGTTTGTAAACTTAAGAAGTATGGTGGCTTAGGTCTTAGGCAGTCCATGCACAATAGTCTTTCTCTTGCTGCAAAATTATATTGGAGGTTGTGTACTCTTTCTGACCATCCTTGGGCTCGCATTTTGAACCAAAAATATTTAGGTGGTGTCAATAAGGAGGATATCGCACGCATGGAATTAATTGGTAAAGGGTTCATGATCTAGAATACTATAATAGGGATGTCACCCTAATTAAGGATGGCCTTTTTTGGATTATTCATAAGGGTGATTAGGCTCTACTTTGGTCTAACTCTTGGTATGGACACCCACCAATCCTCTTGTCCCACCCTCATCTTTGAGCCATAAGTGTTATTTTTGAGGAGGCTGGATGGTCCAATGTGGATAGATTTAAATGCTCTTTTTCCTTCGGGTGCTCTTCAATGTATTAGTGGTGACATTCTGCTAATTGGCCTAGAGGAAGTTCTTAGGAGGAGAGGAGCTCATTGGCTTCTATTATTGTTGGATGCCCTTGTTATTCTTCTAAGGATAGGGATGTGTTGGCTTGGGGTAATGATCCCAAAGGGAAGTAATCAATGGCTCAAGAATATGCTACTTTGCAAGGTCATCTTGGGGACTTGAGAGAGAGTCCTTGGTGGAAATGAATTTGGAACTAAAATGGATGGCCCAAGTGTAATTTTTTCATGTGGTTATTAAGTTTGAATAAATTCCTCACTTGGTAGAATATTAGGAAAAGAGGGTTTAGAGGACCTTAGTTATGTTTCTTTTGTGTATGTAGTGAAGAAAGTTCCAATCATCTCTTCTTCCAATGTTCTTTTTCGGTGGAAATTTGGAGTCTTTGGTGGAAGTTATGGAGGAGACCATTTTGGAAAGATTCTTCTTTTCATGATCTTTGGGAGAATTTAGGCCTCCCTCCAACTTTTGGCTCCTTCTTGGTGCCAACATGGGAGCTAGGTCCCTCTCTTATTATTTGGCATATTTGGCTAGAGAGAAACAAATGATTTTTTCAGGAGAAATGGTAGGTTTCCCTTGAGATATGGTACAAGGTAAAGAGAATGCTTAAGGAGACTATCAAGGCTAAATTTTATTTAGTGGGACCTTTGTCCTCGACTGATTATGTCACTTCTACCCTCTTGAAGCTTTCTCCATCCATTGGATCTCATGTTCATCTAGGTTTTAGGCAAAGGTTTTCTAGGAAGGTGAATCATGTAGGCAGGTGGAGTCCCCCCTAAGGGATTCTATAAAATTGACATGGATGGTTCTGCTCATGGTAATCCAAGGGCTGTTGGAATTGGTGGAACTTGGGACACAATAGAAGGGGTCATGTTCAATTTTTTTTCTCCATTTATATGGGAGTGCACTCTAATAACCAAATGGAGACCTAGGCTATTCTTAAGGATCAAGGAGAAATCTTGTGAGTTGGGTTGGATGAAGTTGATCTGTGAAATGGATTCTATGATTTTATTTTTCTTTGTTAAATAATTAGGATTTCCAAAACTCCTCTTGGAGATTGGGTGTGATTGCTAAACAAATCCTTTGTTTGGCCTCAAATTTTGTTTTTATTTCCTTTGTGCATATTCCTAGGGAATGGAACAAAGTGGTTGATTATCTGGCCAAATGGGCATCTGATGAGTTGGAAGCATAGACTGTGTGGGATTGGAGTCAACTAGATCAGGAAAAAAGTCAGTGGCTGACACAAATTCTTCATGAGGATCAAAAAGATTAGTGGGGTGGGGTTGTTTTGTTTGTATGCTATTTGGTGCTAGATGGATGGCTAGTGTATTTTTTTATGGATTCCTTTGAGGTTTTCTCTTTAGGCTCTAATTTTGGTATTGGTTTGAAGGATTTGAACTTTTAACTCTCCTATTGTAATTGTCTGCTTTTCTTTGAATAAAATTTTCACCCATTTTGTTTAAAAAAAATAGAGGGTTTTATGTGCCAATATTTTGGTAAGCCTCATTTATTCCATGTTTAGTGTAAGACTTGATATTGCCCAAGTAGCTAAAGTTCTAAGTAGGTTTATGTTGAACCTTGGTCAATAACACTAGACTTATGTTAACAATTTTTTTAGATATTTGCATGGAACTTCTAACCATTATATTTTTTTTCATGGTATTGATGATGTGGTTAGGACAATTGATTTACTTTGTTGGATCTAGTTGTGCTAGTAATCTAGATTGTATGAGGCCTATAAGTGGCTATTGATTTACATTGTTTGTAGGTGTAGTTAGTTGGATGAGAAAGTGATAACCTAAAATCACATTGTACTCTATATATAAGTGGAGTACATGGATATGGAACATTCCTATAAGGAGGTAATGTGGTTACATGGGTTGTGTTTAGGTATTAGATTTTAGTGTGGAGAAGTCAAAACTGAATGTGATAGCCAAAGTGCCATCTATTTAGTTAAAAAACTAATGTATCATGCCTATATAAATTACATTGATATTCAATATCAACTTGTTTGGGAAATGGTTGAGGGTGGCATAGTCATGTTATAAAAAAAAATACCTCAAAAATTTTGTAGCTTCACTCCCTAAGATAGTGAGCATAGATAAGTATGGTGGGTGCATAGAAGTAATTGGTCTCTCCTCTTCAAGAGCTTGATTTATTATGTTCTTAATTATGTCATTGCACTCTAAATTTCAATTGGGATGATGTTGGTATTAGGTGACATTCACCTTGTAAATCCCTATATGTGTTAATAGTTTTAATTATTATTGTTGATATATAATGTTATATCTCCAAGGATCATGGAGAGTGAAATTTTTTATTCCCCTCCTAAGTGGTGGAAAAAAAGCATTTATTTATTTATTCTCTTAGATGTAATTATAGTGGCATTTATAAGTTGGGAGTTAAAATTGGGAAGACATTGGAAATCGGGTAAAGATTGAGAGGTACAAGAGGATGTAAAAGGATCTTCTACAAATGGATATTATGATAGATTTGGATGAAATTCCCATGAAGTGCCTAGGATTGTGGTGTTGGTAAAATTAAATATTATGACATAATCTATGGTACTAATGATACATGAGATGGGTGTATGGTGTGTATGATGAGTTACTTACTTTTCAAGGTGATTGATCAATTTTGGTGTTATGAGATTTCACATGGAGGTGGATGCCTAGATTTGGGTGACTTGTATTTGTCATTAGTTTGGTAATACCATCCATGACATATTGTATTTATGTCTCATATGTATTAATTCCTTAAGATGGTAGTATGTGAGATTATTTGTGTAAGTTGCTTAAGCACCATTATACTACTATAATACATAGAGATAAATACATTGTGTTTTTTATTAAGGGTAAAAAATGGGTTTTGATGGGGCCTAGAACCCAGTACAAAGGAAAGCAAGCTACAAATAAGATAAACCATAGACCAACAATATCCCCACAACATCCTCTAAAATATTAACAAGACTACGCACGTTGCATCTTACAAACAATCAAGAGCCTGAGACCCTTAAACAATCTGGATTTTAACCGAGACTAGAAACCCTTTTAGTTACACAAAGAACCTGTCTACATCTGCTAGGCATCAACAAACTAGCCGCTCAAGGAATACACCACTAAGCCAAGAAAGATAATCAACACTAAAAGAGCAGAGAACACAATGGTATGAACCACCAATAAGACCAAACACCCCTCCTTAATAGGGGATTTGTGATCCATCATTGAAAACTACAGTAAATCAGCTTCCATGCAGCTCAGACTCACCTGGTAATAGGAAACCAACTCCATCTCCACCTCTAAAGGAGTGAGCTCCCCTTTATTGGAGAGGATGATACGATCAACAAGACCACCGCAGCCAGACATCACCAACACCCTCAACCTCCACCTCCATAGGAGAACTTCCCACCTCAATAAGAACAACTGCTAAGGAGGGGCCACCTCCATAGGACCAAAGGAGAAATCCAACATAGTAGCCAAGCATGCAACTGTACCCTCCTTTCGAAAACCCTGCACAAGGAACAAAACCATCCGGGGTCTAGGATTAAAACTTGAGAACCACCCAACTAAGAGAGCAAGGCCACAACTGATCTAAATAGAGTCCAAAATAGTAGGACCCTTCAGCCAACAAGTCAACAACAGAAAAGAACCCATAGCAAGCATCGTAGCCAAGTAAAACTTCAGCAACAACCTCAAGCCCAAAACAACCAACTCCATCATCACCTCTAACAAAATGTGAGCAGAGATCCCATTTGAAGAATGAAAGACATAAGCACCCCTAACCAAAGACAACAACTGGGAAAACATAAAAACAATCATCCCAGCCAAAAGCAGCCCACCAAAAATAGGGGAGATGGACATAACCAATAGCTCCATAAGAAACTTAAGGGCATCCACAAAATGACAAGGCAGGGACAACCCATCCCAAACCAACAACAAATCCACATAGGAAACCAACAACCCCATAAAAAACACAAGCATCAAGGAGCACTCGGGGTACAAGAACACACAAGTAGCCCACAAGTTAGCAAAGAGAATGAAGAAGAAATGAAAGTAAGCAAGAAGGAAGCAGGAAGTAGAGCAGGCCAACAAGAGAAACCCCCAAGCCTCCCTATTATGCCGAATAGGGACAAAAAAAAGCCTAATCAACAACCAAACTTCCTTAAAGCAACCAACGCACTCCCACATCCCCTACAAAGAGAGCAGCCAAAAAACAACAAAGATCCACCATAAAATCATTAGGTAGAAGCGAAGGAAGACCAAGGAAAAATAAGAAACAGAACAAGCCAACATTAAGATCCCCCAAGCCCTCCAACTATGTCAAGTCGGAGCAAAAATAAGCTCATTCTGCAACCAACCCTCCTTAGAAAGACCAACGCACACCCACAGCCAAGAAGGTAGCCAAAATAAAAGGAGGAGGGGCACCCACAACAACCCCATAGAAACAGAGGGAAACGCATGTCAACACCCATCACCAGCGACCACAAAGTTTTCATAAGCAATAACGAGAAAGAAATCCGCCAAGATTCCAATCCCAACGCCGACCCTAAGAAGTCGGTGGAGGGAGGACACCCAACTGCCATCCAGATCATCTTCCTGATCACAGGCATCGTCTACATCTTCTACAGAATTCAAAAAGGCACCTCCCGCCCTCATCACTTGTAGATAAGTACATTGTGTTGATGTAATAATATTTAGGAATAAAAAAATGTGGGTCTCTTGGGGTGTGGATTTTTTTCCAAGGTTTTTTCCATATAAAAATTATGTTATGGTTTACTTTATCTTTCATTGTTGATTTCGATTTCATCATATGATCTATCATAGTTAAATAATTTAGGTACATTAAATAACAAAATTTCTCATTGACTTGTTCATTCTGCTTTTGATAGTAAGAATAATTTCATCAAAACAATTTCATTTTCTCCATGGTAATTTATAACTATCAAAAATGATGTTTTCATGTTAAGTGGTGATTTCATCATTTTTAATTTCATGCATGAATTGCTTCAAAAATGCAAGTTTCTCTTACCTTTATTCTTTAGTATCTTCCAATTTAGAGCTATCATTTATGGTTTCAATCCCCAATAACCATTCCTATATAGAACATCTAACAAATTCAATATTTTGTGTGTAAGAAGTTTATAAGAAGCAACTAGACTTTACCCAAATTTTTGTGTGTCTATTTCTAGCACCCTCATTTGATTAATTACACTCCTCAACATTTTAAATCCTTTTCCTATCTCCCAAACCTTGGAGACTCAATTACAAATAGTTGACCACAAGGAGAGAAAAAAACAATGAATTAGATTGATTACATCCAACTATACATGTTAAGTTTTAGAATAGGTTAAATAGGAAATTGAAACAATATCAAGTTCCTCATTATAAACCAACATAGCCTTGGATTGAGCATATAAAGAAGACAAAGAATCAGATGATTTTACCTTCACTTACCAAGTGAATATCTCCTTTGTTGAGTATATTTTCTCTTGAATTATGGTTGCTCAAGTTTGGTGCAATATTTTGGTAATGTACCTGTTAGATTTGCAATGACGATCTCTTGATTAAGGATGAAGGATAGATTTATATATTTTCAAATGGAGATGTGAGAATTGAGATTCACTATTTAATGAATGGTTGAGATGAATTTAGATGCCTTTATTTAATAGTGGGTGACTTTTAATTTAATGATGATTGATTGAAGAATGGTTGAGATTCATTATTGGATGGATGGTTGTTACGTAAGCAATTTAATTTTTTAATACTTATGGATTTTTATTTAATAATTATGGATGACCATGAATAATTGAATCTTTTATTTATCTTGAATAAATGGAGAAAATGGATTAATTAACTAAATAATAAAAATTAAAGATTACTTAAGAATGTGGTATTATTAGTGGGGTGAAAAGGGGTTTTTAGCATAAAATTAATTAATTAGATTGATGGTGGTGTCAACATGATGTTATTAAGGATTACTTAACAATGTGGTATTATTAGTGGGGTGAAAAGGGGTTTTTGGCATAAAATTAATTATTTAGATTGATGGTAGTGTCAACATGATGTTAGAAATGGTGATTAAATTTGTCTAGTAGATTTTAGATGTCTACATTTTCCCCCTCTTTAAGATGGTCTTGCGACTAAAAGAAGCAATGAAATTTTAAAGAAATTAAAAGAAAATTTCGTAAGTGGTAAGATTGGATTAGGTATGCCCCTTCAAGCGATAAGGTGGGTATGAAAGACATGAGGAGCTCTCAAAAGGAGAACAAGGTCATGAGTGTGCAAGGGGAAGGAAAAAATAAAAGGGGTCACGTAAAACTAGAGGGGGAGGTGTGCATAAATATGAAGGGGTATTTAAATAAATAAATTTTTACCATAGGTTTATTAATGATGAAATATCTATCATTCAAGAGAACTATAGCTATCATGGACCACATTATAGCACACAAGCATTGAAGCAAGTGAGTCAAGGAGCATTGATAAGGTGATAAAGGTAGACAAATGGTAAGTGACATTTTTGAAATTTAAAATTCAAATTTGTGCTCATTTATGAGGGTAAGACATGAGGAGTGAATGATGGTATGTAGCATATTAAATAAACTATCCACCACTTGAGAAGGATTTTTTATTTTATTATTAAGCATTTACTGTCATTATTTGTGAGATGCAAAGTTAGTAGATAAACACACCTTCTCAAGAGATGGATAGTTTATTTAATATACTACTAAATTTCTACTGCTATAATAAATAACTCTTTCTTTTTCTTGATTATAATTTTGAGTTGGGAAGGCTCCTAAGGAAAATTGTGTTGTTTAGATGTATGGAAGAAAAAGGTTTTCTTGGAATAGGTGAAACTAACATAGGTGGATTTGAAAGGTATTACTTAAGTTATTCAAAATCCTATTGATATTTTCATCATAATAAAATATTGTCTTTCTTTAACAAACATGAGAACAATTGACACTTATTTGTGAGCTATGAGATGAATATTTTGATTGCTTGAAGCTTTCTTGTAAATTTTGAAAATGTTTAAGAATTTGAGTAACTTTTATAGGATAAAATTTAATACCTCAAGTAGATACTATAATGTAGGGAAAAGGGGGAGAACCCTTATGTTTAATATGTAAACCTAGGGTTAATGCCTTCCTTTTCCCAAATTACATTAGAAGGGGAGATTAGCAAGATGAATATATTGACTATCAACCACAAAGGTGAGCCAATTAGACCTAAATCTCCCTTTCTTAGGGGCCTTGGAAATGGATTGAAAATTATTTGAAATTATTAACCTAATTGAACTATATGACCTAACATGTGATAAATGCAATATTCCAAAAAATACACAGATGGAAATAGTAACTTGTAGACAGATCTGGGAAGTGTCGAATGATGTGTATGTGTCATAAAAAGTTGGATCCTGCATCCATCAGAGGATATAGATGCCTAGGGGAATATTTCCCTAATAGGAGGTCTTGAAACTGCTTTTGGGGTCCTTTGGTGCTATATCTAAGCTTCTAATTCCTAGTTGTAGAGTTGTGAGAATGTCATCAGGTAATTTTGTAAATAAGTTTTTGTAGCTTGACAAATTTTAGGGATTTGAATGCAATAATTGACAATTTGATTTCAATCCTGTAATCTGCACATTCACAAAGAAAGGGAATGTTGGGACATTTAGGGGCTTGCCTCAATAAAACCCCATGTAAGTGTTTCCACTTCCACAATTGACAATGTCAATGATATAAATGATAATTAAAAGGAAGGAATGATGAAATCACAAAGTGATGCAACTCACCACCCTTCAATAGCTTCCTTGAAGGACTACAGTCATGCACATCACCTCAAGAATTTGGATCTTTCTTGCTTGAATGCTTTGGAGACCTACAACAAGGGTTAGCCTTCACAAAACATGAACATGAACACATAAACTTTGACATGATGTTGGATCTTGAATTGCTACTATAAAGCTATAAAATTTTGCTCTTGACTTGCTCTTGAAACTAGTATTTTCTCTTGGATGCTTGTTCTAGTTATTAGATTTAAAATGATAAAATAACCAGGTATTTATATGCAATTGTGCTACTTTCCCAAAAATTAAATCCAAAAAGCCAAGACTTGAAATTTGAATTATGAATGCTAAAATGCCGCCAACAACATATTAAAAATTGGTCCCCGACAAGATAGGGGGACCCATACACCCATATGGAAACGGTAAAGATAGGATTTGGAATGCATAATTTTAGGAAATTAGGGACTTAATTAGGCTCATTAATTTAGGGGAAGAAAAATATAGTGTGAAATTGTTAAGGGTGATAATTTCTGACACTACATATACAATGAAACCCAAAAATTTATCTAAACATGATGCCAAACACACATTTTTTTGCATAGAGGTGAACCTTGTATTCTCTCAATCTTACAAAAATATATAAAATGATGGAATGTTCTTCTCTAGTTTTCTATTTACCTAATATGTCATTAACATAATCCTTAATGATGTCATGAAGCATTCATGGAAGATAACAATCACGACTCTTTGATAAGTTGCACTAACATTCTTTAAGAACAAAAGATACATGACTTGGTAATAAAAGGTTCCCCAAGGTATCTAGTCAATGTTATTTTACATTCATATTTAGGTGAAATATTGATTTGGTTATATCTTGAAAGTTCATCCTTAAGAGATAACATTGCATGCTCTATTATTAGGTTGATATCATGTCAATATTGGGTAAAGGAAAATCATCTTTAGGGCATGCCTTGTTAATGTCATATAAATATATAAAATAAACCCAACCCTCAATTTTTGTTTCTATAATTCTTCTTTAACAAGAAGGTTCACCTTAGTGGACATCTTTATTAGCTTTTTAAACTAGTTTAGCATCTAGATGCATAACAAGGTGATGCACCATAAGAGAGGGATCTAATGTAGGAATATCAAATAGGACCAAGAAAATATGTCTAATATTAATTTAAATAAGGTGATACAAACATATTTTTCCCTAGGATCAAGAGTAGCCACAATTCTAGTGATCTTAGCATTCATTTTTGTACCAAAGTTGACATCAATGACTTCTTCAACAAGCAATGTAGACCCATCATGTAACTTTAATGTGCAAGGGGAAGGTTACATTCCTCAAAAATTTATTCACTAGTAGATTCATCTTTATTTTCTTAACTTCATTTTTTTATTTGATAACACCTAAAAGAGGTTTTCACTAAGATATTTCATTTTTTTTCTTTTTCTTTTTGATTTATTTTGACTAAGGAACTCTTCATAGTCACCAAAATATACTAACACATCAAGATTGATTTCATAGCCCTTTTATGATCCCTTGATGGGATGTAGTCTTATATTCCCTTTCATTTTGTGATAGCTTCATCATTTTGAAATAATTTAAGTGGTATGTAACTTGTTGGTTCTAATCAACAAGTTTAGGATATTGGAGGTCAAGGTCAATAGTAAGGACACCAATACCATTGAAAATATTGATGATGAAAGATCTTTTCAAAGACTATATTAAGATTTTGTTTCAATTTTGGACAAGAATTTCCTTGTAATTTGTGGAATCATCAATAACATACTTAAATTTATCATTAGGAGAGATCTATCCTAGGCCCTCTGATCCTTGATTTTGATTCATGTATAGATTCTAGAACTCCTTTTTCACGAAGGCCTAGTCATTTTCCTTTATAGTTCATGATTTGACACTTCCTATTTGTGATGGTGTACTCATTAGTTTGAAAACAAGCTGCTAAACCATCATCATATAGCTAGGATTCATTAGAGACTTTAAATTTGTCATTTACAATAAGTCGTACTTTGATAAAATAAGTTGTACCACATTATTTCTTCTTGTTCATGATGGACTTGCCCCAAATTTTAGGCTAAAGGAGAAGTTCACCCACCTGGAAAAATATTATATTTCATACTCTCCATAACATTTGTTAAGGATATTAAAACATGATTTAGAGATTGGGTTTTGGATGTGGAAGGGAGGTCATCTAGATGTATGTAGGATGAATACTTTGTAGTTTTTTATGTTGTAGGATTTTTATTTTATTTTAGAGGTGTTTTTTGATAATGGGACAATAACTATTTTTATAGTATCAAATCTCTACAATTTTATAAAATTAGAAAGGCTAAGGATCACTAGGGTTTCTTACCTTTGTTCCCAAATAAAGGAATTTGATGCATTGATAGAAGGTAGATAAGGGGCCTTGTCTAGCATGGATACATAGTCGACCAAGAAGGATGTTATATGTGATAAAAACTAATGACATGTAATAATTTTTTGTATGACAAGCCCAACAATGTTAGGAAGATGAATAATGCCTACTAATTCTATTTTTATATTGTCATATTATTTGATGGTAATGCTATTTTATGTTAATATTTCTTTAAAATAACCAAGAAGCTTAATTAATGTCAAAATGCATATGTTTAAACCTAATTTGTTGTCTACAAGTACCTTTTTATTTTGTGCTTGGCAATGAAATCCTCTATGTACAAAGGGAGATTATGAGATGGACCAATAAAAGACATTTTATTTAGCCAAAGATGATTTGATGGGTCGAAGACAAATATCGAATAAGAGATTGAAACAGGGATGAATTAGTGTCATTTGGAACTATTGATTCTTGAATGACTTTATACAAGACATCCTTATGATTAGTAGATTTGTTGAGAAGGTCTAGGATGGAGATTTGGGCTAGGATTTTTTTGAGCTACTCAATAAGGTTGTATTGTCCTACAAGTGTAGATGGGCATGACCCTTAGACAATGATTTTATACATAGTTGTGATGGCACAATATATGGTTTTGATTTTGATTGTTGTGACGTGATTGTCTAGTTTCTCAATATGAAAAAAACTACATCATAATGGATAATATTTTTTGTAATGAAATTGATTGGTGTGGATGTTTTGACCTTGATTTGGTTGCAAATGAGGTAGATCATTCTTTAGAAATGGGTCTTGATATATACCCAATTTTTAGTTTTGTGATGTGGATGCACTTCCTTCAAGTTTAATATCCCCATTATCAATCATATCATAATTTTTCAACCTCGTGCATTTTTTTTAGACTGCAGGAATCGGGTAGCCCCCTTATAAGCTGCAGTGCACCTGGTAAACTTTTTTCATGTGAATGGTGATGCTGGCATGATACGCTCTCCTATACCATGGGGATGGGGGGAGACTAGACCTTGTGACCTCTTTCCTACAACAAGATACTTTAGCCAATCGAGCTAGGCTCATGACCCTTCAACCTCGTGCATTGCTTAGTGGAGTGTCCTTTGAATTTATAAAATTTATAGTAATCATCCTCTTTGTACCATATAGGCTTTGGTTTGATTACATCAAAAGTCTTGGTTTACTAAAAGATGGTCATATTAGTAGTAACTAGTTTGTAAAACATAACATTTAAGGGTTCTCCCAAAGCGCTATATTGTCTTCATTTGGTTTCCTTCTTGGGTTCACCTAGAGGGATGATAATGTTGGAAGCATTTTGAATGACTTGAATTTATTTTGAATTAGTAATTCCTTTACCAACCATGTTCTTTTTTTCTTCTAAATAACTTAGAATTTTCAAATTATATTTGATTTTTGAATTTTCTAGAGAAATTTTTTAGTAGTACTTTAGAATCACATAGACCTTCATGGCACACACCATTTTCAATTTTTTTTAAAAGGAAAAATTAATGCTTATAAAGCCAAAATAATATAGTTTTGAAGTATTAAACTAATGTGTGCCAATATATGAATAATGCTTGGGACCAACCAACCAAGGGACCCCATATAATTGTACACTAGAGGTTGAAGCTGCTACACCCAATCAATCACTAAACAAAACTAATACTACAAGCACTTTGAAACCATTTTGATCATGAAAATATTACCCATTTTTTAGAATGTACTTTTTTAAAATTCAACAACCTATATGAAAAAATCCTTGTTATTTTGAACTTCAATATAAATCAACTTCATTCTAAGCCAGGGCCAACATAGAAAACTAAGAAGTACTAAATCTAAACCATGCAAACTATATTGTATCATTGCAAATGTTTATCTATATGGCTAAAACTAGGAAAGAGGTTTGTATGATGTAGACAAACCACATAATCATATAGTAGTGCCTTCATAAGAAAGAAATTAAAAAAATAACCCATATGATATGGCTATATTGAAGTCATATGGTGAGTGTAGTGAACAATATTTGAGGTTGTATTGATATAAACCATACGACAATGTAACTTTAGATTTGTATGGTGGAGAAATAATGAAGCCATACAATTAAAGGTTGAACTTTATTTTTTTTAATTTGTGTTTGCACTACTAATAATTTTTGTACACTAGAGAAATAAGTTGGCTTAGCTTTTTTTTCAAACTTTAACTTTTATTATTTTTATTATTTTTTGTTCTTTTCATGTGGCACCTGCCTAGTCTTTTGTGCTTTGATTGCAAAAAAATATATTCGATATTTTTCCCTTTTTCATAATTTTTCTATAAAATTGATCTAAATTGACAACAAGTATTCGTACAATCCAAATTAAAATTTTAACTATTATTACTCTAAGATGTACCTTCATTAATTTTGTGATCTTTGGTAAAGTCAGGTGACTTTTCTAGATCTAAAAGTGTCATCTTTTGCAAACCTTGTATTGCATCTGACACACATAAATTATCTACTTTTTTTGTTGATTTCTATAGCCTTAATAAAATTATAGTTTGACAAAAGTACTTCATATTCCTCCATTTTCCAATGAAATAGGCCACAAAGAGAGTTGTATGAATTATCAATTCATCTTCACATGAATCATTCTCAAGAAGGTGCTTGATTATGGCTTTTCATGGTTTCACATTATTATTTTTTCATTTTCATTATTTTCTCTTATTGCTAAATAGAAGACTTATTTGGATTAAAAGTAATAATCTTGCATATATGTAGGGATTTGTGCATATGACCATTCAGTCTAGGTAGCCCATGGTTCTCATTGTTCTTACTAGTACCCATCTAACATGAAAAAATAGTTTAGATATTCAACTTGCCTCCAATCAGTACAAAGGATTGGATTATAGACAAAGGTGATGAATATGTGGAAATGTTGCATTTGTTTTATGTTGAACTATCTCCCATATTTACAAAAACTTGCAATGACCAATAATAACATCTTGATATTATTGTTTTTGTTTTGTGCTCTATAAAATTTACATAAACTTCTACAATGAGCAACACTAAAATCTTGGCAAAGGAAAAGATTTGGCAACTCTGACAATGGCTAGGCTTCCAAAATATTCAGATGAAGATGAGTTAATGAGGCTAATTTACTAAGGTTATTTGTCTTTCCTTTCCAAACTAGATTCGTCTCAAAATAAGGAACAACCATATTTAATTACTAGTTTGGATTTCATGCAAACTAGAAAATTCTACCTAACTACAATATCTTGAGTCAATTTTTTTTAAAATGACTCTTTCAATGGGAAACGAAATCAATGACACTGAATTAACTAATCTTATCATTCAACAATATTAGATAAAAAATCAACCAAATAATTAACCATGTAATATCAATTCTAATAGAGCTTACCCGATGAAAACCTTGTCCAAGATCTTTGTATTCCTTTAACAATATTTGTTTATATTTTTTGCAATTTCAAAATACATAACTATAATTCTTACTCAAAGATCCTTTTTAACTATTATTTCCTTCTTTTCTAACAATTTATTTTTCTCTTTTTATTTTTTATTTTTATCTTCTTTCTATTTTTAAAGAAAAAACATAGCTAATTATCTCAAAAATTAGATGGAGATAAAATATTTATTAAATTATGATAGCTTTCTATTATTTAAATAATTTATAATATTATTTATTTCATTCACAACAAAATTATTTAATTTAAATAAGTTGTCAAATAAAAACACACACAAATTTAAACAATGATAATTATGTTATTTTTTACATTTCATGTAGATAAAATAATAAAATTTATATCTACATGCTATGTGAAAAATTCTCAACAATTAGACATCATAGTTGATTTGTATACACTCAAAAATTGGTTTGGAGAATATTAATTAAATATTGATTATTTAATGGATTTTCGCTTCACGGTGAAGATCATGCGCCTTTGATGAAGATTGGGGAAAATGGAAAACCTCTGCTATGCGAGCTAAGCTAGGGCACCCGTGCCCTAGCTCAATCTATTGATCTTCTTGCTTGTGTGTTGTGGGGGTCTTTCATTATTGTTCAGGGTCTGTAGGTTAGGAGTCGGTTGGTAGTGTCTTTTCCTTCTTGGCGTGGTCTGTGGGATCTCTGGTGGTGGTTGTTTCTCTGGCGGATTGGGGAGACAGCGATTGGGTTGTTGGAGTGCACTGTTGCAAGAGTCGAAAGCTGGTGTTGAGTGAAGGCGGGGTGGTAAGGCTGCCGAAAAGGCTTGGAGAGGGCTGCGATAAGTAGTGTGGTGAATCTGTGGGTCTGGGCGGTGCAGTGGAAGATCTGGTGGGTGTGGGGTTTTGAGGGCAGCGACGGGAGGAGCTGCATTGGCTTGTTTTTGTGTGCTTTTCCTTATAAGTGGAGGATAGTGTGGTGCTAACCCTTGTTTGGGGTTTTATGCTTTTGAGTTTCCTGGGGCTTTGCATGCCCGACAAGGGTTTTTTTCTTCTCTTTAATGGTGCAAGGGGAGTCGTCGGGGGCAGGACCCAAGATGGATTTTCGCTCTGCTTTTGGATCGAAACCCTTGCCACAAGGGTCTCGGCTTTATGACAATAATTTATTTTCTCAGAATCTAGAGAAGAATGAGATGGCACCGTCAGGAGGGTCTCAGTTTCCGAAGATTAATGGATGCCTAGAAAGGTGCAAAGAGAGGTCGAATGTTGTGATCCTGATGGAGATGCTCGTACTACTCATGACATTCTTTGTACTGCAAATTTTTGGGATTGAAAATCTCATTGAAATTTTTGGAAGCCTGGGCTCAGAGGACATGGTTGCTAGAAGGAGAGATGGAGATTAGGCTCTTAGAAAATAACTATTTTATGGTTACGTTTGATTGCATGGCAGATAGGATCAAGGTTTTTGAAGGAGGCCCTTACTTTTACAATCAGGTGGGCTTGTTTATCAAGTCGTGGCATGTGGGCTTCAATCCGGCTGAGGAGATTAAGTTGGGTTCTAGTTTGGGTTCGATTGCTGAGACTCCCGGTCGAGTGCTGACCTGATGATGTTTTGCATTTACTAGCTTCAATGCTTGGTAAACTTGTGGGTTCTTCATAGCAAACGTAGTTCAAAAAGGTAATGACATATGCCCGGTTCTGTGTTGAAATTGATTTAAGTAAACCATTGCCAGACTCTCTAGAAGTGTGTGCAGGATCTTACTCCTGGGTTCAACAGCTCAACTATAAGACCTTACCTTTTAGATGTCATTTGTGTCATGAGTATGGCCACTTACAGCGTGGATGCCCAAGGGACAAGCCTTTGGAGACTCATTCTTCTCAACCCCCTAGTAATCCGCCTAGGGTGGATAAGGGCAAGGGTCTTCTTCTGGGCGGTGGTACTGGGGAGGATGGCTTTACTCCTGTCAGAACTCAGAACAAAAATAAGGGGAAAAAAAGGACTATGAACGAGAGGCAAGATGATGATACTTTTAATAGATTTGAGGTTTTGGAGAATCTTAGCCAACAGGAAGTGAATCCAAGTTTGATAGATTTGGATCAAGGAATTTTGGGTACTGAACAACATGGGCATTTTGTTGAGTTGGACTAGGAAAACCATCAGGAGGTGTGTTTTGGTTTACAGTGCACTGAGCAAGATGGGGGAGGCTATGGACAAGATGGGATCATATATGGGGTCTCTTCTGCTAGGCAAGAGGATGGGACCTTGCATTTGGTAACAGATCTACAGATGGAGGCTTAGGAGGAATTAGGTAGTGATGCTGGGAAGAGCAATGGAGCTTTGTCTCATCCCATGCGAAGAACAAGCACAGAGGTGGGTAAAAATAGTAAGTCGTCTCCTCAATTGGGTATCTTGCAAAAAGATCTTAAGAAAGGGAGAGTGGAGAAAGTGGCTAAGCTGGGTAGGAAGAAGGATATGGAGAAGATTAAATTGATAGGGGAAACTTTGATGGAATCAGGGTCAGTCAAGACTCTAGATTCTCATTTCTCAAGCCCCTTGAAATGATTATTCTTTCATGGAATGTTAGGGGCTTGAATAGTGATCCTCGATAAAAAGTTGTTTGAGATTTGGTTAGATGTTAGTCTCCTGATATTCTTTTTTTGCAGGAGACCAAGCTTTATGTGGATTGTATAATGGGTTTAATGCCCAAGTTGTGGAAGCATGGTGAATGTCAGTGCATTGGAGCTTAGGGGTATTTTGGAGGGGTGGCTTGCTTATGGAACCCTCAAAAGATTATCCCCTAGTGGTGGGTTTCCTTCAAGTCCTCTATCTCTATGGTGGCCTCTTGTCCTGAATCAGGGGAGATGGCTCTATTTTCCAACATTTACGCTCCCATGGATCTGCAGGGCAAGCAACTCTTGTGGTTGAATATTTGATATGTACGAAGTATGGATCCTTACCATCTATGGATTATTGGGGGTGACTTCAATGTTATCACTGAGATTGCTGAGAAACGAGGTGGTACCATGAGGTTGGAGGCCTCAGCTTTGTTGTTCCAGGACAATATTTCTACTTTGAATCTTGTTGATATCAAGCCCGACAATGGACAATTTACCTGGAATAATCAGAGGGCCGGTGAACACTGCATTGCAGAACGTCTGGATCAGTTTATGGTTTCCTGCTTTTGGGTTGGTGAAAGGTGGTCATCTAGCTCGAAGATACTAGACTGGAGAGGCTCAGACCATTGGCCTATAAAGCTTTATGTCCTCTCGGCTGGGCAGCCCCACATACCCTCCTTCAAGTTCCAGCTTATGTGGTTGCATGATCTTGATCTCCATGGATATGTTGCTCAATGGTGATGGGAGGGTAGACTGTCCTTTGGCACGACAACGTATGTCTTTACTAAGCTTCTTCATTTTGTTAAATATAAGCTTAAGTGTTCGAATAGGCAATGTTTCAGAAATATTTTGAAGGCCAAGTCTGAAGCACAAGCTAAGTTGGATGGTATTAAGTGGGTAATTAGGGAGAATAGGGTGACAGAGACTCTGATGTAGGAGGAATCAAGGGCTTTGAAAGCTTTGGAAGAATGGGAATTGCGGGAAGAGATCTTTTGGAAACAAAAATCCCAGATTGAGTGGCTGTAGGAGGGGGATAAAAATTATGCTTTCTTCTTCAATTTTGTAAAGGCTTAGCGGCATGGTAATTCTATTCCTGTTTTGGTCACGGATAGGGGGGCGACTTTGTCTTCTTTTCAAAGTATTTCAAATGAAGTTGTTCATTATTTTTCTTCTATTTTCAGAGAGGATTCGCAGGGGAGTTCGGTGGAGGAAGCTCAGGTCCTTCCTTGCATCCCTTCCCTAGTGTTTAGGGAAATGATGGAGGATTTCATGGGAGAGATCACTCTGGAAGAAGTGGAGGGGATAGTGTTTCAGATGAAGAAAGGAAAATCCCCTGGCCTTGATGGTTTCCCGATTGAATTCTTCCAAGATTTTTGGGAGATTATCAAACTGGACTTATTAGAGGTGGTCAAAGAGTCACAGAGGAATAAGAAAATGTTAAAGGCCCTAAACTCCACTTTTCTTGCGCTTATTCCCAAGTGTGAAGGGGCGGATAGGTTAAGTCATTTTCGGCCTATATCTCTTTGCAATGTGGTGTATAAGATTATTTCAAAGCTAATTGCTAAAAGGTTGAAAAAGTGGCTACAGTTACTCATTTTTGAGGAGTAAAGTAGTTTTGTGGAGGGTAGATAGATTCTAGATGGTATTGTTATAGCTAATGAGACCATCCATTCTATGGCACATTCTAAAGAAAAGGCTATGTTTATCAAGCTTGATATGGCAAAGGTGTACGATAGAGTCTGTTGGTCTTTTCTTTAGAAGGTCTTGGCTACTTTTGGCTTTGGAGATGATTGGATTCAATGGGTAATGAGTTGTGTCACATCAGTTTCTTTCTCTGTTTTAACTAATGGGGAGCATTCTGAGTTGTTTGGCACTTCTAGAGGGATAAGGCAAGGCGATCCTCTTTCCCCTTGTTTATTTTTTTGGTGGAAGGCTTGGAGCGCCTTCTGAGATGACATGTGGAGTTGGGACTTATTCTGGGGTGGAGGTGGGGAGGTGATGTACCCCCTCAATCCCATTTGCAGTTTGTGGATGATACTGCCTTGATGGGGACTGCCACTATTCGGGAGGCAACGAATATACGTAGGGTTTTGGATATATATCTAATGGCTTCGGGTCAATTAATTAATGAAGACAAGTCTTCCATCTATTTCTTTAACACTCTCAATTCTATCCAAAGGAGAATTGCTCAAATTCTTCGATTTCAGATTGGGGCTCTTCCTTTGTCTTATCTTGGGTATCCTATTGTTGTGGGTAGATTACCAAGGGAGTCGTGGCAACCTATCTTGGACAAATTTTGATTGAAGGTTACTCACTGGACCAACTGATCGTTGTCCTTTGCAGGAAGGGTTCAGTTGCTTAAGTTTGTGGTCTAGGCTCTTCCCATTTATAGGTGTATGCTTTAGGTGGCCCCGAAGAGCTTTGTTACAAAGCTGGACTCATTAGCAAGACAATTTTTATGGGATGGTAGTTTGATGTCTTCCAAATGGAGTCTGGTTAGATGGGATATGGTTTGTTGTCCTAAGTAGTTTGGTGGTTTGGGGTTGAGGCAATCCTCGTTGGTTGGGATGACGTTGGCTGCGAAACTTTATTAGCGTTGGTGCACGGACAAGGATCAGATTTGGACTAGGATTCTTTCCTATAAGTATTTTCAGGATATTCCTGGGGAAGATATCCCTCACTACCCTTTGGTAGGAAAGGGATTAGCTATTTGGGCTACTCTTAAAAAAGGAGTTGCGCTTGTCAAGGACAACTTATTTTGGATCTATCGACGTGGCACGAAGGTTCAGTTTTGGCATGACTCTTGGGATGGTTATCCTCCCATTCTCACTCAGTTCCTTGACTTGGAGACCCTAAGTAGGAGATTTGGTGAAGTTGGTTGGACGAGGGTAAGTGATTTTAAGGTACTTTCTATTCAAGGACAACTTGTGAGTGCTAGGTGGAAGACTCCTATGGAGTGAAGTTTTTAAAGAATTATGTTGTTAAACTATGTTTGATTTAGATAGATTCTTTAATATAATACTTCCCATCTAAGTGTGTTTGTTTTAATACAATTCATGCATATTTTCTAACACACATAAATTGGCACCCACCGTGGGGCCTAGCCCCTATTATTTTGACATGTTTTGGAATTTTTGTTTTACAGGCTCAAACGTGTAGTTTTTTGGCGCTTACAAAAGATTCTCTAGCGCTTACACCGATTGTTCTGGTGCTTCTAAATATTTCTCTGGCACTTCCAAGCCATCCTATGGCACTTTAGGGAGTTTCTGTGGTGCTTTGGCCAAATTTTGTGGTGCTTTCAATTAATTATGTTGCAGCTTTGTTGTTTTGGCGCTTTTGCTTACTATTATGGTGCTTTCATCTATTTCTCCAAATTTTCTCGAGGATGAAAACTAATGTTGGATTTTCTATTTTACAGGTTGCATAAAATGTTGTCAAAGATCATGTTGAAACTCTAGAATACTTGCCAAAGATAATCTATGAGAAACTACTAATGAATTTGATGCAGGGGTTGGATTTTATGTCTTTCCTTCTTGCTTAAATTAGGAACATAGATTAATTAACAAGGAATGAACACCATGTTTATTGCCTGTTTGGAAGGGTAGGCATATGCTCTCCCCTTACTTGGGTGACCAAAAATCCAGACCCGTTCTTTGTTAATCTGCGAGTGTGAGTAGGGTATACGGCGAGGGTTCTCTCTTTATTCATGCGGAATAAAGAGGATCAAACTATGGGTATACTCTCTCGCTTTTGTTTATCTTAGAGGGCCTACCTTGGGGAAAAAGTACTCACCCAAGGGAATGAATCAACCGGTAACACTCTAAAGCCAATAGTATTTCCAGCTGGGATATAAATGTGGATATTGGAGTAAACACAAATATCATGCAGTTGGATTTGACGAGAAGGGCATAAATGGTCTCTCGCCATGTTGGGTCAACTCCTATGAACGAAAAGTCCTTACTAGAACCCTTGTTATAGAATTGGCCAAATCCTTTATCTATTCTCTCGGTACAACACCGATCGGTGTGAAGGCATCCAAATTCTCGCAATCTTTAGTAGAGATGATTAGTTTGCTATGGGAGTTTGATGGAGGCTGGAAGCTTGGTTGACCTGAGAAGAGAGTGCAATGTAAGGGGGAGCCCGTGTGGCCAAGCTTTTGAATTCATCTGCTAAAGATAAGTGTGGTTGGGGTAAAACCCGCGTGGAATCCAAGAGAATATAGTCCATCACAGCCCTAGGGAATGTACATTGTGATTGATTGTGCTTGTTAAATTGTTCTCAAAACAAACCTCAAACAAAACTTTACACACTAGAAAAACTACAAAAACTATGATTCAAAATACATCATCTTGGAATAATCTGTCCTTTCACCAAAAAACTAGAGAAATTAAACAAACTAGAAACAAACTGTTGCATTCCCCAGTTCAGCGCTTTCACTGCTTTCTATAGCACTTTCACCAATTTTTCCAGCGTATTCACCCTTTGTTATAGCGTTTCCACCTTATTTGCCTGTGCATTTGAGCTTTTTTGTGGCGCTTTGACCCCAACATTCTGTGGCACACTCGCCTATTTCTGTGGCACACCTGAGCCATTCTGTGGCACTTTGACCCTTTTCTGTAGCGCTTCCAAGTCATTTTCTGGTGCATCTAAGCTTTTCTGTAGCACTTTTTCCTTTTTGGCACTTTTGTCCACTGTAACAGTGCTTCCATTAAAACCCAAAAACAGAGAGCTAAACACCATTCCCATATGTCATTTTGAAACTGGAACTCAAGCATTTTTCCAATCCATAGTCATTTTTAGCCTTGACAATAGTCTAAACATGGTCTTTATTCGATGGCTTCATGAAAAATCAAAATTCAAAAACCAAAACACATAGTCCTTAGTCCAGAAGACTGTCAAAAATGTCTTTCCATGCTTTACGACTTTAGGGACAGATTACTCTTCAATTTTTACAGAAAAGCTTCCAAGAACAACCCTGGTTTGTATTCGTTTTATTATTGCCAAAACCCAAGACTCTTCCAAAGATTTGAACATCTTGTCTAGGAAAGAAAAATTAATTCACCTTTTTCATGGTTGGAGCCAAAATTTTAAAATCTCCTCAAGTTTGGAATTATCCTTTAGAGTCCAAAACTTTGTTAAAATTTGACTTATCCAAGTGAAACATTTTATCTAAACTTTGATCAAACATCTAAAAGTGCCCATCATCATCAATATCACAAATTTGATCATCAAAGTTGAGTTTCCCCCATCAAGGATTTATTATCCTTCATCATTGAAATAATACACTTTGTATCAAATTTTATCACCTTGGTTACATCAATAGAATCCATCATTCTATTTGACCTAGGTATTTCCTTGGCACTCTCAAATAACGATCAAAATTTAGCAAAACCTTAATCACTTGTATGCCCATTTTAACAAGGTCCCAAAAACAAAAACTTAAGGACAAAGAAGCTGAACCTCCACATACCATGGATGAACCAGAGGAAAATCCTTTTCATAAAATTTCCCAAAAGGAAACAGATGAGATAATAGAAGAAGATGTCGAACAAGCAAATCAAGACCCCAATTTCCATAAATTCCTAGAAAAAGTCTTTGAAAAGGATGGGGAAAAATACCTTTTGATGTTAGCCAACCAAGGGCCTAAGTTACCTAACGACTTTGATGTCAACAAATTGAAGAGTATCCCAAAGAAAACGGAAAATGAAACACTTACCACAGACCAAATGACTACCTTGACAAATCAAATGCAAAACCTTCAACAACTCCAAGATATGCAAGGTGGGACTCCAAAAAGATACTTGTTATAAGATATTTGTCCCTATCCCTTTGATAGAAGGTTAAACATGATACAATTTCCTCAAAATTGTGAATTACCAAAATACAACAAATATAACAGGAAATCAGACCCTATAGACCACGTGCGATAATTTCGAACAATGAGTCTTGAATTCACCCATGAGGACACATACTTAATGAGACTCTTTCCTCGTAGTCTAGGGGGTCATTGCATGGAATGGTTCTCGAAGCTACAACTAGGCATAAAATCCTTCCAAGAACTTGTCAACAGATTCATCACACAATATTCTTATAACATTGCACATGAGATAACCATGAAGGACCTTTGTAATACCAAACAAAAACAAGGAGAATCTTTTCTCATATTCCTTCAAAGATGGAGAAGGTTATTCGCTCGTTACGCTCGTCCCATACCTGAACAGGAAAATATGGAAATCTTTATCGATAACCTTAACAGTGATATGAGCTATAGGTTGCAATTGCAATGTCCTCCTAGCTTTGAGAAGATGGTAGAAAATGGTGTCAAAATTGAAGAAGCCTTAGTCAAAAGGGGGGTATTGAAAATTCACAATGATGGATCAAACAATGCTAGTTCATCTAACCATCATAACAATTAAAAACCCAAATTTTGGACAAGGAACAAAAATGCCAACGATGGTAATGTCGAAACACATAATGCCAAACCCATCTTTAACTTGTTAGGAACCACAACCAAGGTGGATCAAAACATCAATCAAGGAACTAATCAAAATGCCAACTCGTCTAATAAACAAAGTTGACACAATCAAAGTAACACCCCATTGAAATTTCCACCATATCAAACACAATCAAACCGCCAAAAATTCACCCCTTTGGGTCAATCACATGAATCTGCATTGAGAGAACTTCTTGAAAATAACCTCATAACACTTCCTGACACTTGAGGATTTGAACCCAAAGTGAAACCATCATGGTGGAATGATGCCCATTACTGTGAATTTCATTGATGCAAAGGTCACCTAACGAATAGTTGCATGCAATTGAAACATAAAATACAAGACTTGATAGATGCCAAAATCATATGAATAGAGGGACTCCAAACAAATGCAGATCATAGAGCATTCAAAAATCCCTTACTGAACTATGAAAAAGGGGAATCCTCTATGATGAATAACAAGGAAAAGAATGTAAACTATGTCCATGATACTGTCATAAATCATATCTCAGTAGCAGAAAACCAAATGAATACCATTGAAACCAATGATCACCAAAGCATTACCGCGAATGATAATCTGATTTATGATGTTCTAATTGAACAAGAACAAGACATTGCTATCCTTGAAAATCAAATCAATGACACCAAACTTGACATGAATGTGAATGATACTCAAATCAATGGGAAAATATCAATATTGGAATTGCACAAATATCAATATTGGAATTGCTCAAGATTTCACCTGCTCACAGAGAGATCTTGGAAAAATCCCTAGTGGACACAACAATGCCAACAAATTTGGAAGTTTGTAAATTTGAAGCCATGGTGGGACATTTAACTACACCACATTGCTTATGCTTTTCTGAAAATGATGACGCATCCATCTCTCATCCCCATAATGTTTCTCTTCATATCAAAGTCCTAATCCATAAACATAATGTCAAACACATCCTAATAAATGGAGGAGCTGGCCTAAATATATGTACTCTAAAACTTGTCTGTGCCTTGGGATTTTCTGAGAATGCAATTGATTCAAAGAAAAAGATTACAATAAAAGCATATGATGATGAGGAAAGAGCTTCACAGGGGTTAATCATCCTACCCATACAAGTGGACCAATCCAGAAAGATGTAATTTTCCAAATCTTAGACAAGGAGCTAACCTATAACATATTATTAGGTCGACCATGGATCCATGAAATGTAGGTGGTCCCTTCAACATATCACTGATGTCTAAAATTTCCTTGTGGTGGCCAGGAAATCACCATTTTGACTGATTCAAATAGTCCTCAGTATTGCAATACACTGAAATCTATCCAAGATATCTTTGTACTTCATTATAGAGAAGCTTCCATTTCCACTACTTCCAATGAGCAGAGCCAGTCAAGTTCATCATCTAAACCGTTGATCATCTCCACAAATCATGAAAGCCAATCCAGTTCCACATCTAAATAGTCTGAGAAGAAAGAAGAAGCTGCTCCATCCACATCCTCAAATCCTGAAGCCTAATTGAATTCCTTGTCAAAACAATTTGATGAAAAATTCCAAGTCAGAGACAAAGGTGTTGGTGAATACTTCTTTGAACGGTCCCTATGTCTTTCACACTTTTCTTCTCCAAAAGTCTATGGAAAACCCTCTACATCAACGCAACAGATCCCACAACTAGTCACCAAATTTGATGGATGGTTCATAAAAGAAAGCACCAGATTTGATGAAGCAGAAGACAATGATGTTCTAAACTAGCTTTATAAAGATGAGGAAGAATCCCAAGCAACAACTGCCACTGTACAAACAACTAAATATGGAAAAGGTTTAACTATCTTGGAAAAGATGGGATATGAAGGGAAAAGCACTATGGGAAAAAGAAAAGAGGGAATTGTAGAACCAATTCAACCACTTTTAATCAGTCCAAAAGATAAGACTAGACTGGGCTATAAAGAGGACACAAAAGAAAAGATGGTTGAAAGAATCCTACAATTACAAGCCAACGAAGAGCATGAGATTGATTCTAATGAATATGAGTGGGATTCACTATCAAAAGAGTCATGTCATGACAAGGATATTGATGTGGTACATAAATATGCACCCCTACTTGAAGAGGGACAAGGGTTAGGATCAAGACCATTTGAATTTGGATCACAACACCTTGATGATTCCAGTGAAGATTCAACTCGGAGTGAAACAAATAATTCAGAAGAGAGTTACCTTCTAGACCTCAATTTTTCTATTGGACTAATGGAAGACACCGCTATCCGAACCCTTACCATTTCTGACCTTAACTCATCAGGTGATTGCTTACCCTTGATACATCCTGAGCTCATAGATTGGTACCTAACCGAACCATTTGACATCCCTACATTTTTGAATGATGATGCCATCGTCAATTTCCTCTGTGCCAATGATCCTGAAACAGACTCCACCAATGAACATCATAACAAGGCTTCCACACAGGGGAATATCAAATCTTCCAGCTGCAAAATGAATAATACAAGAAATAGATCTAATATTGAAAACCATTCAATGGTAGTACCAGATCTGGAAAAAGTAAAAAAAAAGAGCACATCTGATGGAAAAAACCTCCCTGAGGCGTCAAAGGATGGAAGATTTGATACTCTCCTAGAACATTTTTAGGAAAGATCAAAAATATTGATTGAACCCACACAGTCTGTCAACATTGACAATGAAGATACAATGAAGAATATACATCTAGCAACATCTTTGACAGAGCAAGAAAAGCCAAGCTTTCTCCAAATTTTCACAAAAAAACAAATCAACTTTGCTTGGTCATATGCGGACATGTCAGAAATTGATCTAGAACTCATCATGCATCATCTATCATTACCTCCATGAGTGAAACCAGTCAAACAGAAGTTGAGAAAAATGCACCCCCATATCGCACTATTGGTAAAGGCAGAGTTGAAGAAATTGTTAGATGTCAAATTCATTAGACCCATTGACTATGCTAAGTGGATCTCCAATATAGTACCAGTTTCAAAGCCTAACAAAAGCATTCTCATCTGCACTGATTTCTGAGACCTTAACAAAGCTTGTCCTAATGATGATTTTCCTTTGCCCAATATAGACATCATAGTAGACTTGACGGCAAGGCATGGCATGCTATCACTGATGGATGGATTTTTTGGATATAATCAAATCAAAATAGCTCTAGAAGATCAGGATAAAACAAATTTTACTTGTCCATGGGGAACCTTCTGTTGGAATGTTATACCATTCGGCTTGAAGAATGCATGAGCTACTTACCAATGGGCCATGACAACAATCTTTCATGATATGATGCATACTTTCATGGAAGACTATGTGGATGATTTATTAGCCAAATCATATACCAGGGAGGGACATTTGGAGATCCTAGATAAAATTTTCACCATACTGGAGAAATTCAATGTAAGGCTAAATCCCAAGAAATGCGTGTTTGGGGTGACATCAGCAAAACTCCTGGGTTACATAGTTTTAGAAAAAGGGATAGAGGTAGACCCAACCAAAGTCAAAGCTATTATGGAAATTCCACTACCAAAGAACATTAGTCAACTCCGTTCTCTACAAGAGAGGTTTCAATCAATCCATAGATTCATTTCACAACTGGTAGACAAGACCCATCCCTTCACTCATCTACTGCATAAAAATGTTTCCTTTCGATGGGATGAGAAATGTGAGGGAGCCTTCAACCATTTGAAATAATATTTAATGAATCCGCCTGTCCTAGTACCACCATCAGAAAGGAAGCCACTACTGCTATATATTACTACAACAGAGATATCATTGGGAGCCTTATTAGCACAAGAAGATTCAACAGGAAAAGAACGAGCAATTTATTACATCAGTAGGACACTAAATGGCTATGAGATCAACTATACCTCCATTGAAAAGACCTATCTAGCAGTAGTATTTGCTACTCTACAGCTGTGACACTACATGCTAACTCACACCCTCAAGTTTATAGCTGATATAGATCCTCTCAAATATCTCCTTAGTAAAGCTAACCTGACAGGGAGATTGGCTAAATGGGTCATGATACTCAGTGAATTCGATATCCAATATGTAGACATGAAAGCCATAAAAGGACAAGCGATTGTTGACCAGTTAGCAAAGGCACCATTACCAGATAATCATCCTTTACACATTGAATTTCTAGATGCTGATGCTCTTGTTGTGGTTGTGAAACAATGGACACTGTACTTTGATGGATCACATACATGACACGGATCAAGAGTCAGAATCTTATTTGTCACTCCACAAGGACATACCATACCAAAATCATACAGACTGATGTTCCCTTGTACCAACAACATGGTAGACTATGAAGTATTAATTATTGGCATCAAAACGACGATAGAATTGAAGGTCCTAGAATTGCAAGTGTATGGAGATTCTCAATTAATCATTAATCAAGTAAACGATGATTATCAAACAAGGGATGAAAAATTGATGCCTTACAAGAGAATGCTATATGATTTCAAGAAACACTTTGTGAATATCAAATTTGAATAGATTTCAAGAGTGGACAATAAAGTCGTTGATGCCATGGCTACTATTGCTTCCTTGTTACAAATTCTAGAGAAAAGAGGTTGTTATGAGTTCTTGGTGGAACAACTATTTTCCCCTGCCTATGACGGTATTGAATCCCATGTCATCTATCACCTATTTGATACCAACACCTCAATCTACAGTGATATTTATACCTACATGAAAGATAACACTCTTCCATCTGACTTGTCATGAAACCAAAAATGCAATCTCATTCGCCGAGCTTGCCGACATACACTTATAACAGATGCACTATACCGATGAGGTCTGGACAGAACTCTCTTATGATGTTTGGAACGCGAGGACTCTTAAATTTTTTTACGAGAAGTCCATGAGGGTATTTGCAAAACACATTCAAGTGGCCTAACCTCAACCAAGAAACTTCTTCGTTTAGGATATTATTGGCCAACTATGGAAAATGAGTCTTTCCAGTTTGTGAAGAAATGTCAAAAATGTCAGATTCATGGCAATCTCATCCATGCACCAACACAAGAACTTCAGCCTTTTGCATCCACATGACCATTTTGTCAGTGGGGACTAGATCTTGTTGGTAAAATTCATCCATCTTCATCAAACAAACACAAGTTTATCATCACAAATTTATGAGAAGTCTGAAACAGCTTTACAAGAAGTCCATGAGAGTATCTGTGAAACACATTCAAGTGGCCTAACCTTAGCCAAGAAACTTCTTCATTTAGGATATTATTGGCCAACTATGGAAAAAGAGTCTTTCCAGTTTGTGAAGAAATGTCAGATTCATGGCAATCTCATCCACACACCAGCACAAAAACTTCAACCTTTTGCATCCACATGGCCATTTTGTCAGTGGGGACTAGATCTTGTTGGTAAAATTCATCCATCTTCATCAAACAAACACAAGTTTATCATCACAACTACAACATACTTCACAAAATGGATTGAGGCTATTCCTTTAACCAACATCACTGCAAATTAGATTTCATCATTCATCCTCAATTACATCATCTGTTGGTACGACATTCCCCAATCAATAGTAACTGACAATGGAAGAGCATTCAAAAATAAAGACATGCAAGAGTTGTGTGAGAAGTTCAATATTCAACACCACTTCTCTACACCATATTATCCCCATGGGAATGGTCAAGCAGAGGCCTCCAACAAGACTATTATGAAGATTATGAAGAAAATTGTCAATGATGTGGGATGTGATTGGCACATCCAATTAAACCCTACCTTATGGGTGTACCGCACCAGTATTCACACACCAATAGGAGCTACACCATATGCTTTGGTATATGGGTCTGAGGCCATTGTACCTATTGAAGTTGAAATACCATCACTCTAAGTTTCCTTAAAAGGCATCATCCCTGATGAAGATTAACGGGTCTCTAGATTGCAAGAACTAGAACTGTTAGATGCAATGAATCACTTGAAAGCCTACCAACAACGAATGTCTAGAAACTACAATCACAAGGTCAAACCCAGAACATTCCAAATTGGTGACTTAGTGTTGAAGGAGAACCCCTGCAATCAACAAGACAAAGAAAAGAAAGGAAAGTTTGAACCAAATTGGTTGGGGCCCTTTGTCATTATATCAGCTTATGGTTCAGGAGCATATCAATTGTCCATGCTAGAAGGGGATCAATTTGAGGAACCCATTAATAGTCTTCATCTTAGGAAATTCTATGCATAGGTCGGTCGATGCATCTGTAAAAGTCCTGAAGAAATCCAAAAACATCAGAAAAAGTCCTAAAGAAATCCAAAAACATCAGAAAAAGTCTTGAAGAAATCCAAAAAATCATAAAATGTCCTAAAAAATGGTTACCTTAGTGAAAACCTGGCAAACAGGCATCTTGGTGACAATAAAAAAAATTTAAAAAATAAAAAATACAAAAAAAGTGAAAAATCAAAAAGATAAAAAAAAATCATAAAAATTTGAAAAAGTGCAATAAAAGCAAGTGGTCAAAACCTGGCAATAGGTGCTATTTGTGATAGGTTGGCTTCTTCCTCTATGGGAATGTATGTTGATCATTGGCTTGGTATCATTACCATCCGCATCCTTCATTCGAGCTGCATGTGCATACCTTGTTATGTTGGTTATGTCTCACCTTGGCTTCTGGAACATTGTACATATCCATAATAAAATAGCTTGTTTCCACTGGGGGCAAAATCCTGACCTTATTGGGCGCAACAAATCTTGAGCTTAAACCAACAAACAAACAACAGGAAGACAAACACAGAGAAAACATTGATCATAGTGAAATCAAACATGGAACATCAATCACCATCAGAAATGCATCAAACATCCTTATCATGTCAGAAAATCCCTAAAATGTAAAAAATCTAAAAAATGCCAAAAACAGAGTCACCTTGTCGAATTGCATTGTCGCAGTTCATTGTAATTAAGTGTTTGTTCATATCTTGGTCCTGTAAATCGATTGAACTACATGGTCTCTACGTGTATAACATAGGAAAGGCTTATCTTTGATCGGCCCTGAGACCCCTAGGATAGGTCTTTAGATTACGTCCTTGGTTAAAATCTCAAAAAACACCTAAAAATTGAAAAATTGAAAAATTCCAAAAACAACAGAAAATCATGGTTACAAGGATGATGCTATTCTGAATCATGGTTTTACCACCTTCACATGAATGTTCAAATTGTTTGCATTGTGATTGATGTTATCATTTCTCAGGAGCAATTCAAGGATGTCAAAGAACTAGAAAAGCTATGATCAAGAATGATATTTTCTTTGTCTGTTGCTTGTGAGTTAATCATTATTACTATGGGAATCGTCGTGGGACATGCTCTACAAAGTATCACTAATGATATTCCGGATTCACATAGGAAAACAATTAATTCTTGTTTGTTTACGCAAGGGATGCTCAGGTCATCTTGGTCTAATTATACCTAGATGCTTGTGTTAACTTGCACTATCAAACATCACAGAAGTAGTACTTAGGTCATCATGGTTCAATTTTACCATCAATGTTTGTACTCACTTTCAACATTTTAAAAGGCTCAATGATGACAATAAGCACAATAAATCACTGGGATGTCACTATTGCATTGTTAGGATTGCATGTCTAGGTTGCATTCATATTTGGCTGTTGTAATGGAATTTATAGATTTTTCCAAGGCTGATGTTGTTTCTATCATTAACAGATTGAGTACATTTGACATTACCAAAAACATCATTTTAGAGGCATGAGCATTGGGACATTAATCATAGTATTATCATATCATCTAGGCATTTATGTCGTTAATCATATATTTGCATCACAAAAAATACAAGAAAGACAAATGCATTGATCATATCATTTTCATCCATATGCATTTAGAAATGCATCCTAGGCATCAACACATAAAATATATGCATTAGATCATAATATTTGCATCAAAAAATACAAAAACATAAGTTGCCATGCATATCATACATCCATAGAATCATATAAGGTCATTCATTATTAGGATCATTCCTTTTTGCATTAACATCCATCACATCATACATCATTGCATTAGAAAAATACAAAAATAATAGCATGTAGACATTTGCATAGAACCGTAGAATCATAACACATATTGCATTATCATTGCATGACATACATGACATAGAACTTAAATGCATCCATCATAATAAATAAACATGCATAAACACATAGGATCACCATCATATATATCTCAAAATATATGTCAAATGTACAAGGATATCTAAATGCCGAGAAATACAACATCAAAATGGTGATATCATCAAGAATCAGTGTATACATCATGGTATAACATAAAACAACTGAAACTATGTAGTGCTGCCTCTCGACGTTGTTGGCCTCAGTGAACCCATACTCCCTGCTACACCTGAGGGACCCGAACCTGGATCTCTCCGATCTCCTGCGAATGGCTGTGTCACACCCATGCTCACTGTCCAAGATTGAGATCTACTGGTCTGAGAGCGGGTAAAGCTCTGTCGCCGCTCAGGTGGGACCAACTCATGAAATTGATCCCTATAAAATTGAAGCTCCTGAGAAGTGTGGTGTATTTCCATGAAATAATTTGCAGCTCCTGTGGCTGTAGCAGCCTACTGTAACCTCTCTGTAATGGCCTATGCATGCTCAACTCGTCGTCTCAGAGCATCTCTCTCTGCAGTCAGTGTTGTAACCTGTCCCTGTGCCTATCCCTGACCTTGTAGATCTGCCAACTGCTACCTGGCAACATCTCTCTTGGCTATCAAAGTCTGAATCTGACCTTGTGCCTGTAAGAGTTGTGTCTGCACTTGGGTCAACAACTGGGTCTATGTCTGCAACTGCCCTTGTAACTGTGTAAGCTATCCCTGAACAGTCTAGACCTGTGTGTGTAAGGTGGTGATTTGGGACTGCTGCTCCTGGGAAGGTAGGCGTATGTGTATACGCTGATGTGATGTTGCCACCAAGGATTGCCTCCTATGAGGCACTCTGATGTCGAAACTGGGATGTGCACCTCCTCCTCCATCCCCTCCTCCCCTGTCATCTCCTCCATCACCATCATCACCCCCTCTCCCTCCTCCTCATCCTCGCCATCTCTGCCTTGTCTCTGTTTGGTTGGTATGTCCTCATCATCCTCAAACGGTGGCATGGGCTTGTCAGGCCTCAAAATCCTCAGAAACGGATGCTAACCACAATATGTCGTGTACTCATCACTCCTGTAACCCTCAACTATCTCTAGATGATAGTCCCAGAGCACCGATTGTAAATGCATGAACTCCTCACACGCAACATCGTAGGACAACGTCGGTCCCCACTCTGTGACATCCTGCTGCTTGCAAGCATATAGGGTCAATCCCTGTAGCATCCCATGCACTCGACCATACTGTCTTAGTACCCTCAGTAAAAAAAATCTCTCAATGATGTATGGAGTCTACCCAATAAGATATCTAGCTGTCATAAAATAGGGAACCTCCAGATGGTCCTCTGCCCACTGCTCACAATCCACATATGGCCGCCAGATGACTGCATCCAAATAATCGAGAACTCATCGCCAATACTCTAGTTTTCCTAGCTTATGTTGGACAATTGGGCTGACATAGAAATAAATGTATGGCCTCCCAAATGGTCAGAATTTGTCAGTCTTAGGCCGTGTAACTGCAATGTGTTCCCAAGCCCAAATCTGGAGCAATGTAACCTCGACAAACAAGCTAGCTCCTCCCAAATATACCACCTAGTTCAAATCATGATATAGGTGAGCAAGCATACATGGCCCCCAAGAAAAACGGGTCCCGAACTGAACCATCTGCTCCAGTGTGTGCCCCCAACCAATAAAAAACCCCTTTTCCCTCTTGTCGGGACATAAAAATCCACCAACAAATCCCGCAAGAATGGAAGGAAAAGGTACATCACTGGAAAATATCTCTAACCATGGCATCTAGCATCCAACAATATGATCATCATGAAAAATTCGGCGTAACACATCCGTACCTCCCTGCTCGATCGAGTCATAGGTCACAATGTCACCAACCACGAGAATCTGCAAAATCTTGTACACATCCTCCGGTGTGACAATCATCTCTCCAGTGGGCATATGGAAAGTGTTGTGGTCACTATGCCACCTCTCCGCCAATGCCGTCAACAATCCCTGGTTAATCCTAACCCAGGGCATATCAATCAAAGCAGACAAACCACATCTCTCAACAACATCTCTCTCAACATGTGATAGCTGTGGTATAATCTCCTATGTCAGCGGAAATCACTCTCAAGACTGAAGATTATCTAAATCCGTCTCCTATCATTTTTCAAACATCACAAATCAGCATATCAATCAAACCAAATCTGCAAAACAATCAAACATCAATCAATCAATCTATTAATCCTATTGAGATTTTCATCAAATCTCATCAACATTCTGTTTTGATTCTCGCCTATCATGAGGTCAAAACATCATCATCATTAGTGTATCTCACCTATCATGAGGTCACTAAATCATCTATCTTATCATCAAAAACTTAATCAACGACTGAAAGCGATTAAACATCAAAATTCAGGGAGAAAATAACAAACATCTTCATTCTGTCTTGAAAGTGCCGAAACCCTAAAATTGACCCTTGGCCGTTTGGAAGCGCCATTTTGGACCTCCTAGGCGCCAAAACTGAAGCACCAAAATAGACTTTGGAGGAGCCAAAACTTTAAGAAAAAGTGCCAAAACTATTGGCCGAAGTGCCAAAACTCCTAATCTAGGCTCCATGAAAAACTTCGGAAGCGCTAAAAGATTTTGCAATTTTAAAATTTGAATTGAAAAACGTGACAAAAATTCATTTTCAAATCACAAAGCAAGGTTTCAAAATCTTACCGGAGGTCCGTATCCTGCTGGCCGATTATGTCGTCGTACCCGCTCGAATCGATGACGCTGCAGAGGGATCACCATCTTGCTCAAAAACTCCAAAATGATTTCTCCCTCCAAACAATTTTCAAAATGCAATTTGCACAAATGAATTACTTTTCACTTTTTACCTCTTAATAAAGGTAATTGAGGGAGTGATTTTGGTGGCTTTATTTTAGTTTTTTTGAAAGGCAAATAATTGGGGCAGGTTGCAATATTTCATATCGGGAGATAAATCGTTGGAATACCATCAAATCAGGATTTTATCATCATCACCATCATAAATCAATTGAAAATTTCAAAAATCATCAAAAATATTTTTCATCACAAATTTCTCAATTTATCTCCTAAGGGGGCATACAGTCGTAAATCCTCTGAAAACATTGTCTAGGGCATCGTTCAAATTTTTAGTAGCACTGATAAATTTTTCTTTGAAGTAATGCGCAAACACATCACTTCAAAGAGGGAAAAAATTTATACACTCAAAAATTGGTTTGGAGAATATTAATTAAATATTGATTATTTAATTAATAAATTTTTATTCCTCTACTATATAAATAAATCAAATTTATTTACATAGTTCCTTTCCTCTTAATTCTTCTATTGCAATTCACCTCTTTCACGATTTAATTAAAATGAGCAAGTCTAAATAATTTGTTTTATTTTAATTAACTTCCCTCTCACTTAATTCAAATTTTAAATTTGAATTCCATCACATTTCTACATACTTTTCTCTAATTACCTTCCACCTCACCCTCCAACTCACCATGTGTCACATGAAAATGATTATTATTACTTTCTAAATTGGATAATTATTCTCAACAATTTAACCACCTTGAGGACACATGGCTCTTTCATCCAAATGATTCCCTCTTGCACTTGGAAAAATGGTTTTATTAAAGGAAACATTTACCTTGTTTTCTCCATCCTCTTCATTCTTCTTTGTCGGATTCTCCAGATTAAATCTTGATCACTCATGGCTGCCAACTCACCCAATGCCTTGGAAAATTCTATAAATTGAGCCCAATTTACAACTTTTGCATAAGGAGCAATTGCATAATCTTACTCTGCAAAATTTCACTTCGAGTTTTTAGAGCTTCATTTGCATTTTTAGTTTAGCATTTAGAGTAGTTATCAATTTTGTTTGGATCATGGCTCCTCTAGGTATTTCATAGTTTAATTTGGCATGTAGAATCAATTCTAATCTCATTAGCATTAGTATAGTTTTGCATTATCTTCCATTTCATATCATTTTGTGCATATTTGGCCCATTTCACCATGTCCATTTATCATTTCATACAGCTGAATCTTTTAATAATATAGATGTAGGTTTATAATATGCATTGTAAATGGATAGGCTACTAATTTCTTAGATGACATCTCAAGGATTTGTGTAGGAATAAGATCTGAGAGCACAAATTGCAAGGACATTTAAGAATAGAGGAGGATGCAAAGTTTTTAAAGAATTATGTTGTTAAACTATGTTTGATTTAGATAGATTCTTTAATATAATATTTTCCATCTAAGTGTGTTTGTTTTAATATAATTCACACATATTTTCTAACACACAATAAGAATGAATGATCTACTTAGTACTCGTTGCATCTAGGTGATGCTCATAGAGTCAAAACATCAAAACTTTTTGGAAGATAACCCATTCTAATGTTACTTTAACTTAAGCACACTAAATAAAGGAGTTCACCCATGATCAAGTCTGATTAGCTTGCTACACA
>VDFB02271358.1:1035111919-1035134045 GCA_007258455.2 Sequoia sempervirens | reverse complement strand
ACGAACTTTTGGTGTTCTTTCGACGCTACTAATTTTGTATTTCGTCGCTATTTCGACAAAATTTCCATGTTTCCAAGCTAAATATTTTCCCATTTCGTCGAGCCGACGATGAAATTCTGGTGCAGTTCGTCGGTGGATAAACAAAGTTTTCGTCGATATTCCGACAAAATCCCGACGTATGTCGCGATCCTGCCGACCGACGATTCTTCGCCGTTATTTCGACGTTTAATTTTTCGTCGTCCTTGCGACGAAAAAACAGCGACGGAAAATTTTTGGCCATTGTGTCGCTCTTCCGACAGAGATTTGTCGAACGACCGACGAACGACCGTCGGAAAATGGTGTCAAATCCTGTAGTGATCTGACATTAGGAAAGTATTTCCGCACCTCTTCTTTCCTTACAATTATCAAACCTTCAGATCCACACAAGCATATGATCAACACAAGAGAAATGCAGAGCACATACCAGAGCACACTCTGAACACTTTCATCACTCTGACTTCTCTTCTTTATTAATTTTCTCAAAAGCACTTGGAAACATATCAAACCAACACATTCGCAACACTATAAAGACAACTCCATGTACTTAGAGCATCTCAGCCATACATGTACAATCTGCAACATACTGAATTGTGTTGACATCAATGAAAACATCAATGACAACATTAATGACAACACCACCAAAAATTTCTCAAACCTGCAACACCCCCTTACGGGATTGAGATGCCAACTAGTGTAAACAAGTGGTTGAGAGGCACATTTTCACCCATTGAGAAATTATGAGCTTAGGGCATTGTCCCTAATCCTAATAAAGGATCTATGTCAAGTCACTGTAATTCTCCCATGGGTGCTGACTATGGCCTACTCCCCCACATATGAGAGCCACACTTGTTGGTTCATAGTGCAAACCTAATCCTTGATTTTTATAACCCATGGGTAAAGGATGGAATTACATTGACCACTAGTGATTCATATTTATGTGGTCAAGGACCACTAACTATTCATCTTCATGTGGTTAGGGACTACTAGTGATTCATATTTATGTAGTCAGGTACCACTAGTATTTCATATTCATGTGGTGAGGGACCACCAATGATTCTTATTTATGTGGTCAGGGAACACCAGTTATTCATGTTCATGTGGTCAAGGACCACCAGTGATGCATACTTATGTGGTCAGGGACCACTAGTTGTTTATATTTATGTGGTCAGGGACCACTAGTTATTGCATGCTATTATACTTATGTGGTTAGAGAACCACCATTCCCTTCCTCCCCTTAGGTGGCTTATCAAGTCACGTGGTGCTCGTAATGTGCAAATTTTATTGTTGAAATCTGAATTATTCTTAATTCTTGATTGATGTTTTATTTTATTATGCACTAGCAATGTGGAATTTTACATTTATTTAATTAGTTTGTTTAGCCATTTGAAGGTTGTTATAGTCCGATTTTCCTCAAGGACTTGTTTAATTTCACCTTTGAATTATGATTGAAATGTTGCAATGTAGCTACAATTGATCTTTATTTTGTTTCTCTCTTGAATTTATAGTTCCTTTTTGGAATTTTTATTGAAATTTTGGTTTATGATCCTATGTTACTCGATTTGAGGCTTTCTCCTTGTTTGTAAATTGCTGGCATGTGTGGTGTAATGTAACATATGTAAACTACCGTATCCTAGGGGGTTTCGTAGCAGGTTGTATAGGGGAGTAGATGTGTTGGGGAATTATTTTTGAAAGGGGGTTGTAAATGAGACAGGTATAGGATGGTCATTAATCCATTCTTCCCATTGTTCTATGATTATTCTTATTTGTATGGAAGGGCCTCAAAACCATCTTCCCTAATTTTCTATGGTATCCATGAATATCCATCCTTGTAAACCTCATTGTGTGAGCCTTGTGTTGTAAATTATGTGACTGTATGAGGACAAGCACACCCATTTGGGAAGAGCATACTTTGTATGAGGACAGGTGCACCATTTGGGAAGAGCATCCTTTGTATGAGGACAGACACACCCATTGGGAAGAGCATCCTAGCTATTGTTTTGTGTACATGTGAAATTGCAAGTAAATGTGATGTGGCGTAACTGTGAACTATGTACGAAAGTAACAAATGATGCAAGTTAATATTCTGTGAGACATGGTATAAGTGCCATGATTGAGATATGGTATGAGTACTATAATTAGAAGGTAAAATGTTCTCTTAAGAACATATTTGAACAAAAATGTGAAGCTAATAACTCTTGAGATATGATTGAACATTTGTGATAAGAAATTTTCTAACAGCATGGGTACTACTCATGTGAAAAATCTGAGATATATTAAAAGATACTTATTTGTTGATATACTATTGTAATTTAGTTAAAGATGGTTATATAGTCAATAATTTATGGCTACATGGATAGTGGTTAACCTTGTAATTGTTTTATATATTGAGAATATATGGGTCAAATGTTTCATTGTGAAAGAATTTATTCTAAATGTTTCATTGTGAAAGATAGGTCTCTTATGTACGTCTTCTTATGCATGAAAGGGACGTTTCCTATGTATTCTTTTTTTGGTCTACTCTTGTTTCCAATCCTGTGCAATAGTTATTGTCTATCTTGATACCGTGTATAGTTGCTATGATTAGTTGTAAGTGCCTACACTTCGTAGGATTCTCTTTGGCTCATTGTTTGAGCAATTGTTGATCACTGTGACTGTTGTTCTATGATTTATGCTATTGTAGAAAGTTGTTGTGTGAATTTGTGTAAATATTTCTTTGGTCCAATACAAAAACAAAAGGCATGTTCCTAATTTAATGTTTTGATTGCTTTCATCATGGAAATAGGATCATTAGAATGGCTAATCCATTTTGTGAGTGTTACTATAATGCTATTAAGTTCCAACCCTAAAAGACTTCCAGGAGGAAGTCTATACAAGGTGGGGGAGGATGTAATGCCCCTCCCTTTATAATAGTGTCATAACATTTTATTCTAAACTTATACTACGTTGCTATGTGGATTAAGGGTGCATCATTTAGATGATACAGGACCCAACTATGTTTGAGTGCCACTATACTTTTAGTCATTTCGTTCTAAGAGAAGATTAGTTAATTCTTATGTGAATGCTTCTATTAAGGTATGTGACAAAATCTACATGGATAGATACTATAATTTGTCATGCTATACGGTGTATCTAAGGCTCCCTAGTAATAAATCTCCTTTCTTATCATTTGGCTCATGTTGATTTTGAAAGTCTCCAATAGTATTCACTTGAGGTTCCTCATATCAAGTGTGATGACTAAAGTCACTAAAGGAGCCTTTAAGGTCTTAGTAAATATAGCAGGTGTAGATTCGATTCCTATGGTACTACTTAACTAAGGGAGATTAAGATAGTAAGTAAATAAGGATAGATGAAGAGTCTTAGAGTCTTCTATGCTTTTGGGTTTTGCCTTATCATGGAATTATGATCTGCTCTTAGATGAGAACATCATACCATACTGATAGTTGGGAGATGCTAATAAAGAGTTAATCTGATAAGGATAACTGAACCCAACTATAGTTATATTAATCTATTTGTAATATGATTGTCATTGTTGTCACAAGGGAATCTTATGGATGTCAGCAGAGAGGCTACTAGAAATGAGTTGATTGTAGTCAACAAAGGCACCTCATTGAGGTTAGTAGGAAATTTGAGTGATATCAGATGAAGAGCTATTATTGGAGGCCAAAAAGGACTTGATAGGGTTGTTAGGAAGAAGGATTCATTAGCCTTAGGGTGTCATTACAACAAGCCTTGGAGAGTTCCAAAAGTTCAGACTTCGTACCTCAGGCTTACCTATATCATTTGCTAAATAGGAAAGAGTTATAGCTAAGTCCGATCGGGCTTCAGACTTCGGGCTTGAGGCTTACTCTTTGCTTGAAGGTATCAGACTTCAGGATTCAGTCATACCTTATACCGAATGCCTCAAAGTATGAAGAAGGTTTGAGTTAAGTCCAAAATGGCTAGGGACAGTGAGGTCAAGTTTCCTATCGGGCATCAGAGATTGGGCCTAAGGCTTATGCCTTAACATGATTTTAAGTATGAAGTAATTTGGAGTCAAATTCAAAAGGGTGTCAGACATCGAGCTTTAGCCATGCCTCATACTGAACCCCTCAGGCAAAGAAAAAGGAAGTTCACACGTGTTAAGTCCAAAAGGTGTCAGGAATCAGGCATTGGTGTTAAGGCTTACGCCTTAACTGAATGTTAAGAAAGTGATGAAAGAGGTATGAGGGAGACCCAAACCCTGACACTTGAAATGGTCTTGGTGTTTATGGGTTGGTGTTAAGGCCCTTTCCTCAACATGAATTGGAGGAAGGGGAAAGGTGAAACCTTGAACCCCAAAACTCGAAATAGTTTTAGTGTTCATGGGTAGGCTTGAGGTTTATGCCTTAACAATTTGACAAGTGTGCAGTAAGGAGAAAGCCTGAAGGCCAACACTTGAAAGGGTAAAGCCTACAAAGGAAACATTTAGGCTTTGCAATTTGGTAGGAAGGCTTGTGCCTTACCAAAAGGATGGTAAGTGGTAAGAGTTAAGGGTAATCCTGACACCCAAAATTGCTTCAATATTCACAGGCTTGTGTTAAGGCTTATTCTTTAACATGAAACAAAGGAAGAAGTATGAGGTAACCCTGGAGACCCCTGACACCCAAAATGGCTTCGATGTATGTGGATTTTTCCACAAGGCCTATGCATTACTAGTTGTTGGTATGTGGTAGGAAGGATGTCTCAAGGTTGATACACAAAAGGCTTAAGTTTTTCAATGCTTAAGATTATTTCAGACATTGTGGGTTAGAAGGTTGGCTTACACCTTAACACAAATGCATGAAAGTGATAAGGTGGAAGAGAGAACCCCACCATTTGAAAAACTCATGCATGTTTCAAAGGTTGGTGGGAAGGTTGCAATGGATTAAAGGCAGGTTGAATGGCAAGGGGTAAGGCTAATGGCTGAACCTCGATAGGTGCATAGAGAATTAGACATGTGTGTTCAAAATTTCTTGTTAAGCTTAGATACACACTTCAAGGATGAGGTAAGAGGAATCAATGACCTATGACAACTTAAAGCACTGTTCGAAGTGTCACACTTCAGTGTTATGAAGGTTAGAGTGTGGGCTTGCGATGGTGCATAAGAAGCACGATAAAGTGGTAAGGTCGGTGGCCAAACTTCAATGGGTTTTAAGAGGATCAAACATCACGGTTCGGTCTTGTTTCTTGAGGCCTTCAAAGCATGTCAGTCATAAGGTAGAAGGTAGAGGGTAAGGTCGAAGGCTAGACCTCGATAGATGTAAGGAACTTCAAAGTTAGGTGTTCGGGCTTGATTCTAAGGTCTTTCTATGCATGTTGAGCATGAGGTAAGGAGGATACCTGACACCCAAACCTTGAAGGTTGATAAGCTTAAGGTAAAAAAATAATGGAGTAATCCCACCTTCTCGCATATTCTTGCGTTGACCTGGGTTGACCAATGCGAGGATGGGGTTGACATGTGGCAAGCAATAATTAAGTGACTAATTCAAATTGTTGTTGTGAATCATTCTATAGGGTGACGTGAACATATAGGTAAGATCAATGACATAGTTTAAGGTGAAGATCTACGACTGAAATTTAAAGAAGGTCAAATTAAATGGTGATGATTTAAAGCAAGTCATGTAATTGAGATGTGCTAGATCATGACATGAATTTCAAGATCAATAGCTTGAATTCAAAGGATACATTATGTGAGTGGTTGGGTGAATAGAGCTTGGGCATGTAATCGATATGTTAGCTCCAGGCATCAATCTTGCAAAGGAATGAAGAAAATAAATTCCACCATTAATGCTAAAGTCCACTATGTATGCTAAGGGAGAGGAAGCAAAGAAAGGATATCATTTAATGCAAAACAAAAAAACCTAGATTTGCGAGGGGACGCTAGAAATTGTAGGTGGGAAAGAATTTGGTCAGGTGTGCATGACTCAAGGGGAGGAAGCTTGTCGATGAAGAAAAGAGGAGTGGCTAGGCATGAGACTCTCTAAGCGGTGGAGTGGGGGTAGCCACAAAATGAGACTGCCATTACAAGTTTATGGTATGACTGAAGTTTTGGATTGGGTTTTCATGGAGGTCAATAGATTTGAGGAGAAAAATTAAAGGTTCAAAACCCTAGCTCAGGCCCTTGGAAATTTTTTATGTAGGTATGGGAGTCTACCTTTAGCTGGTTTTAAGCATACCCACCTGGTATATTGTACATAAAGATGCATTTGCATGTTGGATCCTAACGTGTGTATTTGGGGGTGTTTGGGAGTTCTGTTTGTACCTAGATTGTATTCTTGAGTGTTTGGGGACCGTGTTTAGAGTTTTGGATTCCATCGACCATTCCATTGGTCTTAAGTGAAACCTTAATTTGAAAGCCACTGTATGGCATTTTAATATTATCTCTTAACAATTAGAGCTTGGGTTCTACATCCTTCTTGTTCTTCAAACACAAATAACAGTAATTTATATATGTCTTTGATACATAATAACTGGTAAGAATAATGGGTGTTGGAATGCTCCTTTTGGAAAAATTTAAGTATCACACTCATGGCACTATTGGACAATTGCTTATAAAAAAAACTTGGCCTTGAGATACCGTTTTATATTATCGAAATAAACTCTCCCATTTCATCATCATGGGGTTAAAATATTTCTTGCTCGGGGGTTTGGCTAGAGCTAACGAGGCTTCATGCTACCAATATGGTTGGGAGGAGAGCAAGTTGATTTTTTTGAGTTATCTTATTGCTATAAATTATCTTGTGGTTAGAGGTGGCAATGAAAATTTTCACTTAACTAGAATTGTAGCCATGAAGTGAAGTAGATATTATTTATAGACTTTAAATTATCATGTAAGTGTGATGTGTTTTATTTATGAATAAATTGTCCTTAAAAACTGTTCCTATCCATATCTAGGTTTTAGAGCTTCGACTTCACCTAAGTGGGTGGTAGCCAATGGTGAAACTATCTGGGGTAAGAGGACACTAGAAAGGGTTGCGTACCCACACTAATATTCTATAATTAAAGGATTAAATGCATAAGATGAATTTTTGTAGAGAGATATTTGAACCTAAGGGTTATACTCCTTGTGTTAGTCAACCAAGTGTATGAAGGTTGAATTGCCCAAAAATATTCAGTATGTGGATTGGTTTGTTAACCTTTCACCCCTTAATATTATGAGTTTCATATGGTGACCTATGTATGGTTGGATTAAAACCACAACTTCATTTATAATTATCTATTCAAGATATGTTTTGGTTACCTTCATCCTAGACTAATTCTTGATTATCTATGTTGGAAAGTGGCCCTTGAGGGGCGTTGTAATTGGGATTATTAATCAATCCTTACAATAGAATGATCCCTTATAGATTCATCATTGTTATTCATTCTTAGTATTTACTACCATTGTGAGCTAGTGGTGATTTAAAACAGGATGTTATGCATGATTGATGGTCAATCAAATGTGAGTTGGGTGAACTCAAGTTGTTGAACTATGGTTCCTCTGTGAAATATATACATAGGAAAGGCCATCAGAGATGAGCCCTTGAGGAATTAGGTCTAGCCCCTAGTGGTTTATCCTTTTCCTTACTTTGAGTTAAAATTGATATATTGTATTGGAATATCTTGTGACTTGATGTTGTCTTTTGATCATGATTGTGTTTGTAGGACTAATTAGGTCTATCTTAATGATGTGAATCCATTTTCTTCTCTTGAAGACCTACTAGGGTTGCCTAAGCAATTTGGTTATTTAGTTGAATATTATAATCTAGATTTGGTCAAATGATGTTATGCTTTTTATGAATTGTGTGCTTGGAAATAAAGTTTGGTGAGTTAGTCGTGTGTTGTAATAAAAAAATGAAATTTGTATTTTTCCCTTAGCTATATTTTATTGCATAATTTTTTGGGCATTACACTAAGACCTTTCTCACAAATGTGACCAAGTCGTTGGTGCCATAACATTGTCTTCTCTATAAGAAGCTTCATTTCCATGGAATGAGCACCCTTAGGTACCCAAAATGAATGACCATCAGATGTAGTTGCAACATGCTTCTTCTTTGCATGATCTGATGGTAAGGATGATGAATCCAAAGATCTCTTCTTCAGTACATCAAAAGAACTATTGCACTGTATAGTGCGTGCATCAAGCTGAAACAAAGTGCCAATACGAAAACCCTTAGCCAAAACCATAGACCCTCTAGTCATCTTACATCCTCCTCCAGAGAAAACAACTTGCACTCCTAAATCATTCAGTTTACTTACAAAAAGAAGGTTTCGTGCCAAACCCTGGATATGAAAGACACCATCAATCCCCTTCACACTTCCATCAGGAAATCACATTTTGACTCTTCCACAACCAACAATATTTAAGTGAGATTCATCACCTAGGTACACCTCTCCACCATCGTACTCCCCATACTTCAAGAACCAATCTCTATGAGAAGTCATGTAAAAGGATGCACCAAATCTTGTCCATCATCTTGAGATGATTTCTTGGATTCAAAATCAGAGAAATACCTATTTTTCTTCTTCTTCTCCTTCTTGCAATCTTTCCAAATGTGACCAGTTTCACTACAGTTCCAACATTTTTCCTTGGACTTCTTACCAGTAGACTAGATCTCCCCGAAGACTTTGACTTAGATTTCTTGTCTCCAATAGAACCCAATTTTGCAACCAACATGTTAAAAGCATTCAGATGATCTGTTACGGACCCTCCATCTTCCATTTTTAAAGAATACATCTTCTTTCTTAGGAAAAGCTTGTTTTCTAGGGATTTATCCCAATAGACATCACCAAGCTTCTTCCATAAAGAAGCTAGAGTTTTCTTTTAATGGACATTCAAGAGGATGGAATTAGCCAAATTGAGCCTAATAAGATCCTTGGCTTTCCTATCCATGAGATCCCAATCTTCTTGTTTCATGCCTGATGGTTTGATTCTAGAAATAGCAGCCCATAGGTCATGGTCTACGAGCATGTATTCCATTTTGAGCTTCTAAAGTTCAAAATTACCATAGTTAAACTTATCCATCTCATTTCTCCCAGATGTGCCTACCATCTCTTTCCTGCAACAAGGTAATGAAACACACACTTTTACAAAATTCCCACTGAAACAAAGGTCAACTCAAAAAACCCTTCTAAACCAACAAAGGAACTAAGGCTGGCTAGGCTCTGATACCAACTGAAAGGAAGCCACATGAGTGGAAACAACTTCCTACACTAATCTAAGTAGGGGAGAGTTATAAAAAAATCATTTTAACACCTTTAAATTGTTACAATAAGAGAAACACATACATAGAATAATAGATAGAACAACAAGAATGCATAAAAAAGTGACACCAAATATACGTGGGGAAAACCCTTTCAGGTAAGAAACCCCACCCTCCAAAATCACATTACTTCTATATTACTTCAAATAGGAGTTACAACACAACCCAAGTACAAAGCCTTGTTCAAGTGCCTCAAAAACAAACACGTGTTCTAGAGTGATATTGACAACACTTTGTTACCTGCAAAAAAACTATCCATTCTATAATGCAAGGAACTCAATATATAGAATGATAAAAGCTTCAAGAAGCATCTAGAAGGAGAGGGGCGTCCAAATCCACATGGCACATTATCCCATGCTATAGACATGCATTTGGACACATGTAACATACTCCCTGACACCCCTTACAATGGTCAAACATGCAAATATTCCTTCCTCAAGCTTGGGCGCCCAAAATATGCTAAAAATAGCTTATGATAGATGTCTTACACATCTTAAAATTGTCATATAATCTGTCATAGCTGACAACACTTACAACTGTAAGTGAATCAGTCATAACTGATTGGTGAAGGAGCACCAATCATTTCAATGTTTTCTGTTTAGTTGTATCTTGGAGAGTTGGGTCTAGGTTTTAGAGTTTAATTTTTTGAGTGTTTTGAGTCTAAATAATGTCTAAAGAGACCATTCTTGATGTAATTGGTAACTTGGGTGTCTTAGCAATCTATATTGTAAATGATGCCAAACATGTCAAGAAGTTGTCAATATTGACAAAAGGGGTCTAGGTAGGAGAAATGTTACTTTTCTAGTGTGAGGTCATGTTTTTGGGTTTAATAAGGTCTAGACAAACAATTAGTAATGTTTTAAGTGATTAGAGAGTCAGAAGATGCAAATATTACAAATAGGCAAAAAGTTGTCAACAAAAATTGTCAAAAATGTAACTTTTGGAATATGAAGGCTCTTAAGAATTTGAAAAGTAGTTATAGGCATTGGGTTGGTTGGTATTTGAAGGGAACAAGTATAAAAATCCTCAAATAGGCTTGAGCATCAATTGGATAAGTTTGTATTGAAAATTCAAAGCAATAACAACATTTCTTTCTACAAATTTAGTGTAATTTCACACTTTTCTGAATCTGTACGACCCGTACAATCTAAGTCATGATTTGAATTTCATAGTATTCTGTTGGAGCATGTTTTAACTTTCATTTGTGTTCATTTTTAGAGTCTATCATCTAGTTTAGAGGGATATTTCTTCTATTTTCTATAACTGCATGTTAAAGGCTAGGGAAGGATTTGATTAAAGTTCAAATGATATTTTAGTCATTCCACCTACTGTAGAAACCATGTAACTTGGTGTAATGAATTGTATCATGATAGATTAGGTGTCTAAATGGTCCTAAAGGGAGAGGAAGTGAGTTGTTGGAAATGGTATGATGCCCTAGGGCAGAACAAGGTGTTTTCCATGTGAAAGTGAGTTGTTAAGGGTTTTAATGAAATGTCTAAGGGTTTTGTGAGTTTGTGCAAACCATTTTTGGACTGTTGGATGCATTATTGGAGTTTGATAAGCCCGGGTGATAGGAGATTGAATAAACCCTAGGTTATTTGCTTGAAAGTTGAGGGTTTGGTGGATCAACATCCTAGAAGTTTGGAACTAAGAAATAATGGTGGAATTTGTTGTTTTGGAACATAATTAGAGTCTATCAATAGAGTTTGGGTGTTAGAAAAGTGTTTTGGAGGCACCTCCTTTGTAAAAGAGGGCTAATTGGTTTCTTAAAAGCAAGGGTAGACTATTGAATCTCTATATTGTTGCAAAAAAACTTCCTAAGACCTTTTGGTATGTTGTGTGGGAATTTGTGGTAAGTCTTTGTTGGTGTTTGGTTGGCCACTATACAACCTTCTCTAAAAGATATCACCAAGAGTTGGTTTTTGAGGGCTACAAGCCTTTTGGTGAGTGTTTGAGACAAGTTGAGAGAATAGTGTTGAAGGGACTGGTTTCTTGTGTGAACCTAATCATTTTGTGTTGGTGTGAGTCATCCCCATCTTGTTGTTATCACTGACCAAGAATACCCGATTCTCTTACAAACTGTCATAACCCAACTTGGGCGCCAACTTTCACCCATGCATGAAGATGCCTTATGACGCATCATAAAATATATCATAGGTCAAATATTCCAAAGTGGGACACCTATATCCATTTGGGATGATTATGTGTCATCTAATCACCTCCAACAGGAATGCCACCCAGTTGGTGGGTCCCAATTTGTGACACATGACACCATAGGAAATTAAATTAATACAAATTAATACAATGATACATCAATTAAATCGATATTAGGACTCTAAGGTTGAGACACCTTAATCCCAATAGCCAGAGGGTAACATGCAGAAGGCACCTAAACAGAACCCCATGAAAGACAAAAAAAGAAAAAAAAGAAAGGAAGATGGATGAATCTGAAGACTCCAAACCTACATGAATGCATGCATAAAAAAAACTTGACAAAGTAGTCCCACATAGCTGATGAACCAACAAGGGGAGTGGCTATGACCAACTCACCCTACACCATCCATGCACAAGCATGCAACACAACCTCCAAGCCATTCCTCATTCCTCATTCTCTTTAAACCCTCTATATCTCTTCAAGATTATAATTTATTTTAGGACACTATTTCAAATATAGCCTAGTATCAACTAGTAATGGAATGCTAACTAGTTTATAATCCTACATGGAAATACATTATAAAATAGTGTCAATGTACTTCTTACGATTAAATAAATTTTCCTATTAGCCTAATCCTTGTAAATTTCCATATCCAAAATATATTTTTTATGCCTTAAATCCTTCATATCAAAAGTATTAGATAACTAACTCTTAGGTTCCCTAATCATTCCCCTATCATTTTAAATATATAACATATCATCAACATACATGACAATGATTAACAATTAGTCACTAATTAATTTAAAATAAACATTGTTCTACTTCAATTCTAATAAATCCATGATTTAATGTAAAAGCATCAATTTTTTTATACCAAACAAATATTGCTTAAAGCATTAAATTATTAGGTCATTGCAAAAATATATTGTCATCAAGACCCCCATGTAGAAATGTTGTTTCTAAATTTATTTTTTCTACCTCTCAATGAAAAGTAATGTCAATAAATAAAAGGAATCTAATAGAGGTTATATTAGTCATAGGATAAAATATCTCACAAAAATCCAATCTAGCTTACTATATTCTTTGAATTTGTTTTTACAGACCCATCTACATTCAATAGCTTTCCTCTCATTAGGTAACTCAACTAGATACCATGTGTCACATATGTACAAGGCCTTTATTTCATCTTTTGTGTCTTCTAACCAAGACTCATACTCATATGAAGATAAAAATTCCTTCATAAATCTAGGTTTGTTGTTAATACATGATAAAAAAAGTACACAACTATAATTAAAAGGGTTATAAGTTTCAACTAGATTATGTTGTCTAATAGACCTTTTGAGAGGCATGTTAGCACCCCAAAATTTTATGTTTCATTTAGTGTGTAGTGAGTATAGTGTGATGTAAGGGAGTGTTTAGTCTTTCAATCATCAACCCAACACCTCAAGGAAACACCCCTTGGTCTTGTAGAGCCAAAAGTGAAGGAGGTCTTACCCACCTAAACAATTTGTCCTTAGCTTCCCAACTTGAAGATAGGTTAGTGGTGATCTTCCTAGGTTTGATACCCTTAGAACTTGGAAAATTATCAAACCTTAGGGATTTGGGACTGACAACTCATATCACCAATAAATTAGCGTCATTATTGGGGAAAAGATAAATCAATAATAAAATTGAATACCTAGGTTACTTAGTGACCACAATACAAAAAAAAATATGTTGGTATTTGGTTTGAAATCAAAATTTTTCTTATTTTGATTATTTTATCCTTCAAGGAGTGGCGACTCTATCAAGGAATATCCATAATTTTGTATTAGAAGATAAAGAATGGAAAAATATTAGCACTCCAAAGGCTAGGAAATGCTTGAATTCAATTCTACTCATGTAAGAAAGTGACAAGAACAATGGAAATTTAAAAATCCAATTCCTCCTTACATAATTCAAGAAATACTAAAAGCGTAGGTATTTTAGGTAGGATATTTGCTTCTAGAGATTTTGATCAATACACATTAGATGATTCAATTGATAATAGGGTTAGAACTACTTCATGATCTTTTAGACTTGAATAAAAATAAATAGGTCATAGTGCAAAAAATATAAATGTGGGTTCATCTTTAATTCCACCTCAAAGAAACCCTACACTTCAACCTTTGAGAAATAAAAGGGAAGGTAGACATGATACTCCTCAAAATTTTGAGCAGAAATTAGAAACTACATTCCAAGATGTTGACCCAAATATTCAATTAGAAATTGATCATAGAGAAAGGGAATTAGATCAACACATTGACCTTATTGATCATCTCAAAGAAAAGAAACACAAAATAGAGGCAACATTGCATTACAACATGCCCAATTAGCTTAGCGAGCCTTATTACTGAATCAAAATTAAAATATTTCTCAATAGACCCTACAAAATGTTGCTTCACAAAAAAAAATTCTCAACCTCAAAATATTGCACCAGATGTTCCAAATCAACAAGTGCCTATTGTGTAGCAAAATTAGTAGCCTAATCCCCCACAAAAAAATGTGTTGCAAAATATTGGGGTCAACCTTGGAAGACATGCTTAGAGATTTATTCTGGTGAGACGACCATTAGGATTGAAAATATATAGACAAATGGAATTTTGTGGTATTCCTAATTATCCTAATTTGATTCCAATTGAGATCAGAGGGAAGGTGCTAAACTTCCAAGGTTAAATGTTATGACTGGTGAGGACCACTTAAGGCATTTCATCAATGTCATTGATGAATATAAGATCGAAGATGAGAATGTCATGATGAATTTTTTTGTGCAATTACTGAAAGAAAGTGCAAAATAATGGTACAAGAGTTTTCCAAACATCAACATAGACTCATGGGATGAGTTTATGAGATTTTTCTTATTGCAATATGGAGAAAGAGTGAATCTAAAGTTTGTAATCCATGAGCTTACTACCATTGAAAAAGGGGTAAATGAATTGGTTGTTTACTTCAAAAAAATGTTCATTATGAAAATGAGAATTTAGTGCCTCCATAGGTAAGGCCAAATGAACCTATGTGCCTTATTCTATAGTGTAGAGTATTTGACTTGAATTTGAACTCTCTTTTGAGAGATAAGAACCCTCAAACTTTAAGGGAAACATATGTAATGGCGATCAACATAGAGAGCAACCTAAAAGATTCTAGGAAAGACAACAAAAGGGTTGATTTAAAAATATTGAAACCAAGTGCAACAAATTCTAACAATCCCTTCACTGTTAAAGAGAAACTAGATAAGTTGATGGAGCTATGAAGGAACTCTCATACAAAGTTGCAAATAATGAAAAAGGTATACTTTCTAATGCCACTCATACACATTTTAATGAGATCCAGAGGTTGCATTACAAGACTTACAATTATGATTGGTCTAAGAGACCTACAAGTTATGATAGATAGATAATACCAAGAATTTCAAACCAAGGGTACCAAGAGAAAAACACCCTTGATCCCTTGAGGAAGGACCACATGAATCTTCAACAATATTGATTTTGGTGTGATATATGTTGCTTGCCTCATGATCAATCCAACTATGTTGTTGCAATTACACTTGATGAAGAGAAATAATTCCAAGAGCATGAGGGTACACCCAAATGTTATGATGATGCCAACATATATCAATTGGATACCTATGAGGGTGATTAATTCTTTCAAAATGATTATGACAACCATCATGTTCCCTATGAGATACCAAATAAAGATCTTGAATGAATCAAGGAATAGATGAGGTAGAGGTATAACAAAGCAAAACCTTCTAATGAGGACATTAGATCTCTCACTGATGTTATTATAATTTAAGTGCAAAGTGATTACCAGCTAAGAAATAAGCAAGTAGTTCCAAGGAAAAATTTGAAGGTACAGTTGCTCCAAACGTGTCAGTTGCATATTTGAATAAAGGAAAGAAAAAATAATATAATTCAGAAAGGACAACAAATAGATCTCTAGAAAAGTCTCCACCAAGAAAGAAGATGAATTTACCGAATTCACCCCTATATAAAGTATGTACCAAAAATGAAAGGTGTTGGCATCTCAACAAATAAAATGGAAAATCAATAGACTAGTAGTGATAATTCTAAACAAAAGGTAGTATAGGAGGTTGGGAAAGTGATCAATGGAAGGCAACTTGTTGTTGATGATTACGTAATGGCTTTTATACTTGATACTAATGTTGTGATAGTCCCATTTTTTAATCCTCTACCTGATGTGGTGTAGGTAAAGGGATCTAGGGTCTAAATCACACCTTTCCAAGCATCACATTTGAAAGGACATAAAAATGATCATAAAAGACCACTTGGCTATTATCCTCAAGGAAGAGCCAAAATGGTTGATTAGGGTTTTGGTCCTCTTTTGTGGGTTTTAATGATTTAAATTTTGAATTGATTTGATTTGGTAAACTAGGTCAATTATGCAAATATAAAAAACATGTGAATATAGAAAATATAGAATTGATAAGAAAAAAATGAGAATAGCAAAGTAAAGAGCAGAGACAAAGGAACCTAACATTCAAATCTAGGTTGAAACTGTTTGGTCAGGGGCATGGGCACCCTAGACTAAGAATAGTGCTTTCTAGAATCTCTAAATAGGTATTAGTAGGTTGAAATTTGTAGGTTCTTACCTATCACACTTAGCTTTGAAACTTCGTATGCTCATGAATATTTGATCTTTGCCCTAATTGGATGAAGGAATGTACTTTATTTCTTGATCTTGATATTACATATTCAATATTATCCAAATCCACTTCAAATATGCCACATGCAAGAAAGAGAGGAGAGAAAGGGTTGCTTCATATAGGGGATTGCCTAAGTCAAACTCCATTTGGGTGTTTCCACCTCAACAATGACTATGATGATGATGGATAAAGAGTGCTTACCCTAGGTTGGACAGAGGCAAATGGATAAAACAAATGATAAATCACAAGTGTTGCAACTTACCACTCAAATTTTCTTTCCTTAATGGACTAAAGTCATGTCACACATCTCATACAAGGAGAATTTGGTGCTTGATTGAAGGTCCTACAAGTGTTAGTACTCACAAAAAATGAACATAAAACATGAAACAAATCTTACATGATACATTGCTAACATGAATCTTGATTGATGATAATATTGTAAAATAATTCTTATTTTTCTCTTGAATTGCATTGACTAATTTTTAGGATGCTCAATTAGAATTCAAATTTCCTTTTAGATTGCTTAGATGTTCAAATGGTGAAAAATACTTATATTTATGTGAATTTCTTTATTTCTCACAATAATTATTTTGAAAAGATGACAAATAAATTTGAATTTATAATTCTAAAAACATCGACAATAAAATATTAGAAATTGGGACAAAATAGAGTGGTCAAGGGTGAGGAAACCCTAGACTAGACCTATTTTGGAATTTAAATTATCGTTAAATAAATAATTAATCTTAATTCCTAATTTTATCTTGATTTTCTGAAAATGATAATAAAACGGTAAAATAATAAGCATAATTAGGTCCAAGCATTAAGGGGGAGCCAAACATAGTGTGAAATTGTCAGTGTTGACAATTTATGACACTACACTTGCATACCATCTAATTGACATGGCTCAAGCATTTATTCAATTAAAATTTCAAGTGCCAATCAAAGAATTGTTGAGGATCCATGAGCATAGGGAAAGGACACTATTATATCTCACTACCCCTACCATTTTTTATTATCTAGATGAGGTTGCAATTATTCCCAAAGATAGGGTAGAAAAAGTTAATGTACAAGAGACCCCTGAAATATATTTGGGAACTGTTTCTATAGGTAACAAATAAACCATTAATAAGAAATATATTAAGGTGATGATGTGCAAGAGATCTCTTGGTGCCGCTCATAATGGTGGAGCCTCTATTCCACGTGCGCGTAGGGATGGTGAACCAAAACTTGGTGAATTGTAGGCTTGATTGAAGGGAAAATCCACACATTTCCATGGTGCGAAGCATGGTGGTTGCTCTGTTGTGGAGGGGGAGGGACAAAAGAGGTATGCACTTCATTCAGGGGCATATAAGGACTCAACGCTGTCTTCCCCTCTTGTCCCTCAGACCATCGACCCTCCAGTTGCTAATGCTGTGAGGACTGCTTTTGGCACTGCGCTCATTGGTGTGGTTGATGGGTGCAGAAATAAGGAAAATCCATTTCATGTGTGTTCATATTTTTTCCATAAGCATGCTACATAGGAAAACCCTAATCCGCTCTACCCTTCGGTTGCTTCTACTCCATCCCCTCCTCCAAAAATGGATAGTGGCTCTCATTCTAGCAGTGATCATTTCTCCTTTGGGGATTCGGTTGCCTCCTTTTCCGATGAGCCTGCAGACTTTTATATTTCTGATGGATGCATTGATGTAATTGCTGAGGACTAGGGTAACCGCTCGGTGGTTTTGCGATGCCTACACAGGCGCCCTTCGGTGACCTCTATTATCAAATGGATCAAATGCACCTGGAGTAATCTAACTCTCTCTACTGTTGAATCATTGGATTTTGGTTTTTTTTTTATAACCTTTTGTTTTGTGGAGGACTGTAACTTTGTTTTGCAGAAAGGGCCTTGGTTTCTCGGGTACTCTGGCCTCTTTATTTCTCCTTGGTCATCTTTCTTTGATCTGAAAACAATGAAGATTACACTTATTCCTATTTGGATCAGGCTTTACAACCTACCTCTGGTTCTTCACAATACATATATGCTTAGCAATTTGATCAACCAGGTGGGGTCCTTTTTCAAGCTTGACTCGAACAGGGTGGTTTCAAATCATAGATTCTATAGGGTTTGTGCAATGGTAGACATCTCTAAACCTCTCATTCTATCTGGATCCATTCTTCTTATGGTGTTTGGACTCAATTTTTAAACTATGAAGGTTTAGCCTTCTGTCGCTTCTGCTGCAATATGCTGGGACACAAGATTGAAGCTTGCTCCCTCAAATATTTGGTGGAGGCGAGGAATGTTTGCTTGAAGAAGTGGGTCAAAAAGGGAAGTGATTTAGATACTAAGTTCATTTGGAGGAATCATGGTAAGTTCTTTGATCCTCCCTAGGAGTCAGGACTAATTCTGGATTAGCTAGCAAATCCTTTTGCTCTTCCAATTGTCCCTATCCATGAGAGCCCTCATGATTCTCCCTCTAGGTTGGAGGAGGAAGGCTCCAAATCTGACAGTACTTTCCCTTTCATGGAGGACTTGGACGAGCAAATTCATGACTGTTTTGATGATTTTTCTCTAGATTTTCCTCAAACTTGGGATTTCTCAGCCTTTAAGTGGCAAATTAAAACTTGATTGTGGTTCAAAGTGGAAGGCTGGGAGGAAGTCTATTAAGAAAAAGATTCACACTGAAGGTTTAGAAGTGGTGGTATTTGGTCCTCAATGGACCCTAGATGCGCTTATCTTTTGAAACACTTGAAGGGTGTAGTCCCTTTGGACATCTAAGCTCTGCTTTCTCTTCTTGAGTGTCATTGTATCAATTCTGAAAATTTGTTTCAGTTTTGTTTCTTCTATAGGTCTCTTTAGTTCTCTTTCTTTTCTTCTGGAGGCTCCAATAGCTTTAAGCCTCTTCTTTGCTGGTTGGCAGATATTTGTAATTTTTTATTATTTTTTTAAAAAAGGGAGTGGGCCCCTATCTCCACAGCTTACATACCAAAAATAAATAAAAATAAATCATTGATCCATTTTATACATCTCTGCTAATAAATAGTTGGTTGGTTCATAACTATATGTTAGATTCTAGAGCATCCAATAATGTGAGGCCATTAGAATTCATGGACCATATAGGATTGAAAGTTTCAAAGTCTCATGGTAAATGCTATGTCATGGATTCTCATGAAGTGAAGTAATTGGGATTGTAAATAATGTTCCAGTATATCTTGTTGTATACCCAGGTAAAACCCTTTCAATGGATATTATAATAGTTGATTGTCCAACTAAGTGGGGTATGTTGTTTTCCAAGAAGTGGATACCTTCAATGGATGGTAGCCTTCAAATGGATTTGTCTTATGCTACCATTACATTGTATGGGAAAGAGGTCCAATTATATACAAAGAAAATAAAATTTTGGTCATTGTGGAGAATCCTAATGAATCAAAGAATGAGGTTTGTTACCTTGATGTAGAGCTTGATTGTTTAGTAGGATACTATGATTATGAATATAATAAGCATATTACTTCTGGTTTAGTGCCCCCACATCTTTATTTGGAACATGATGGAATTTGGAATATGCATTTTGACAGTGCATGTTCAAAAGAAGGTAATGGTGCAGGAATTGTATTAGCATCCTCTAAGGAAAAATACTATAAGTTCACTTTCATATTGAACTTTGAATGCACCAACAATGTGGTGGAGTATGAGGCTCTACTTGGTTTAAACATGGCTTCAAAATATAGGATAAAATGCATCAAAGTGCATGGTGATCCAATACTTGCAGTGTCTCAAGTTAGAGGCATGTGTGTTTCAAAAGAAAGAAGACTAAGAATATATAGGAAATTTTTCTGAGATACTCTTGAAGCTTTTGATGCATTCAACATCATTTGGGTGGAAAGATATATTAATGTGGCTGTTGATACACTTGTTGTGTTAGCATAAAAATTTGATGCCTCTTTTGTTCCTCATCTTTGTAAGTATGATGTTGAGGTCCTTACCAAACCTAGCATTCCAAATAACATATGCAATTGGCAGGTCTTCAATGATGACTAGCATATTTTTGAGTTTTTGAATTGCATTAATAATTTTGATAGCCAAAATATTGGCTAAAAACCCATGGTGGAGAAGGATGAAGAAGGCAAGGATACTCTCTTTGGAAATGAAATCATCCAACTCAAAACAAATATAATTCCTAGAGGTCTTGTTGCCTTAGAAAGGATTTTTGACAGTGTTGACTATTATAAGACAAGAAGCGAGCATGTCAAGGAGGAAGACATAGAAGGTATAAATTTAGGAATTGAATGAAATCATAAAATGATTTACATCGATAAGAAGTTAAGTCTAGTAGAGAAGAAAATTTTCATTGTATTATTAAGAAAGTATAAAAGGTGCTTTTCTTGGTTTTATGATAAATTGAAGACTTATTTGAGCATACCATTGCATTAGAGCTTGGAACAAAACCATTTATAAAAAATCAATGCATTATCAATCCTACTCTTGCCCCTTAAATGTAAAAGGAATTGATGAAACTAAAAGAAGGGGGTGTTATTAAACCATTCAAAAATTCATAATGGGTGTCTAACCTTACTCTAGTTAGAAAAAAGAATGGGGATATTAGGCTATGCATGAATTTTAGAAATCTAAATATCAAGTCCCTCAAGGATAATTATCCATTACCTAGTATAAACTATTTGTTGTAGTGGGTGAAGGGGTCAGAGTTTATGTCTATGATGGACAATTTCTTAGGTTAAAATTAGGTCATGGTCAAATATTTTGAGCAACATAAGACAACCCTCACTACACCATGGGGAAATTTTGTATATGTTTGAATGCCATTTGGGTTGAAGAATGTTGGATCCATGTTTTAAAGGACCATGGATGTATCTTTTTTAGGCCTTATAAATGAGATAATGGTTGTCTACTAATATGATTTGACTACCTAATCCAAGGATCGAATTGATCATTGCAATCACTTGGAGTTAGTCTTCTAGAGATGCTTAAAATATGGGATATCTTTGAATCCTACGAAGTGCATTTTTGGTGTGGAAGAGGGCAAGCTCCTTGGCCATATTTTATCTAAGTAAGGGGTAAGGATTGATCTAGAATCTGTCAAAGCCATTGATATTATCCCTCAACTCAAAATAGTTAAGGTAGTCCAATCTTTCTTTGGACGAATAAATTATGTTTGAAGGTTTGTTCCCAACTTTTCTGAGAAAAAAAGACCATCTCTAAAGTGTTGAAGGAGGAATATTCCAATTGGGATAAGGAATCAATTGATTCCTTCTTAGAAATAAAATACACACTTAAGAAGGCACTAGTGATGGAAATTCCAAAATATTCGAAGCCTTTCTAGATATTTTATTTTGCATCTTTTTATACTATTGATGGTGTTCTACTATAAAAAATGGGGATGGTTATGAACATCCAATAACTTTCTTTAGAAAATCATTAAGACATGTTGAATCGAATTATTTTGTGATGGAGAAGCACACTTATGCTCTTGTTAAAGCTATGAAATTTTTTAGACCCTACCTTGTAGGGGCCAAGATCATCGCTTTGTGCCACATACAACTATTGTTGGGGACATCTTTGTGCAACATGAGGTATTAGGAAAAAAGATGCAATATTATGACATGGAGGTACAAACAACACGGCTAGTAAGAGGTCAGGGCCTAGAAAAATTAATGGCTAAGGTGAATTTTATTGTTGTTGAAGTAAATTAGGTATACTCTTACCTAGATATTGTCCCATTTCAGTTAAAGGATTGTCCTTGGTATAAGGACATAATATTTTATTTAGAAAACTTGAACTGTCCTCTTAAGTTGAATGATAAACAAAAGAGGAATTTGAAACTTGAAGCTCAGAGCTATGTACTACTAGAAGGACAATTGATGTGAAAAACCTAAATAGTATGTTCCTAACTTGTCTAGATGGAGAGCAGTCAATAAAAGTTATTGAGGAATGCCACCAATTATGTGGTGGTAATTACATGTCAAAGACCACCTCTCACAAAATCATGAATATGGGTTATTGGTGGCCCACATTATTTT
>VDFB02271358.1:1034987625-1035111819 GCA_007258455.2 Sequoia sempervirens | reverse complement strand
CCCCTATGCTTTATCTCTCTCCCGCTTCCCCCCCTCTCTCTAAAAAGTCTATCCCTCCTACCCACCCTCCCTCTTGAGCTCCTCTACCCTTAACCCTTAAACCCTAGGACCCCCTACCCTTTATCTCTCTCCCACTCACCCCCTCTCTCTCTAAAGGATTAAATTTGATGGTTGAATTTACCTGTCAACAAATTTTTTAATTACGGTTATCTATTGAAGGGTTCCCTTAAAACATTATGATATACCTTAGTGTATGTAAAATTATATATAAATCAAACATATATATAATTATAATTCTATATAAATTTTCACAGTTTATCCAAAATATCTCCTTTTACAATCTTCTTAAAATTTTGATTGTATTTTATAGCAAAAATCTTTAAATACGGTCATATGGCCATCAAATTTAAGTTCTCATTTAAAAATAATATAATTAACAATATGTATATTAATATTAAAAATAGGGTGTTCGACCGAACATTCTTGGAATGTTCGGTCGAACCCATTTAATAGGGTTTTTTTAATTGCATACAATGGTGGTTCGGTCGAACTAGTGTTCAACCGAACGCTAGTTCGACCGAACCTTTCCAAGATGTTCGACCGAACACATATTCGGTCGAACCCCTCTTTTTTCACCCTTGCTTCCTAAGGCACCAGGATTGTTGAAAATTTTGCGTTTCGAAGCTCGATTTCAAGAATGAAAATGGAGAAGATCTCAAAAACCCAACTAGTATCGGGTTCCCCTCAAAACGAGCTATCCAACGAATATAATTTTAGTATGTTTTGATTATATTATCTATCTATTTTTTAAGTTTTATTAAATATAGGTTTTTCACTAAAAACAAAACTCTCTATTCTGCACAAGTGGAAAAATAGAAGATTATCAAAAAAAAAAATTTAAAATATGAGTGCACCAGATATTGGAGTCCTTGATCCAAAAAAAAAAAATAATAATTTGATACATATAGTAAAAGTTATGCGTTATACGGTCGCGCTATGTCTGAATTGTCATTTGATTGACTTCAAAACTTTATTAAAGAACAAATATTCAATAAAAAACTATCTAACCAAGTGGAAGCACTAGATATCTGAGTTAGAAATCTAAATTTAAAAGAATTGGAATTTTATCCTTCATGGAAAAAAAGTTATGCATTATACGGTGTGCGTCACTTTTTAAAAATGCTGTTTTTTAAAAAAAACCAATTTTTGTGGGAGATGGAAAAAGAAGTGCAATCTAATTCCAAAAAAATTGAAAAAACTATTTCTAGAATCTACAGACAAAATGTGACAAGACTCTAGTTTACATCATCTTCAAATTCCTTATGGTTTAATCGCTATAGGTGCCCGAATGTGGAGATTGTGTTAAAAAAAAATATATCAGTGTCCAGTTAGGCCAAAAAGTGTAAACCACTATTGTGGGATCACCCTATACCAACATATATGAGATATTTTTAAAAATAGGGGTTGTGTTAGGGTTAGGTGTAATGTCTAGTGGATAAGTTCTCCCAACTAAGGATACTCTAGAACAAGCACATTGGAAAGAAGCTAAGGTAGAGCCACCAGTCATTGAGGTGTTGGAACTTGCTAGATCTCCCTTCTCCTACACCCTCAAAGATTGAGAAATAAGAAGAAGCCTTGCACCAAGGTGAAGAAGGCCAAAAGAGTGATCACATGGATATAAAACCTAATTTTCCTAAATACTCTTCCATGGTGGAGGAAAAGAAATTTGAAGATGATTCTATGGATATTCAACAACATGAATAGAAAGAACAAGATGTTGAAGATCAACAAGCTCATGATGAGCAAGGGAAGCCAAAAATCCATGAAGAAAGAGAAGAAGCAGAACATATGTTGACTACTGAGGAACAACAAGAATTGATTGAAACTATAGAAAGATAATAGGAGAAAGATAAAGCTTCCTTATCAATAATGGGGGATAAAGGGTTAGAGGTGAAGGGACAATATGTTGAAATTTGAGATGAGAGGAAAGTAAGTGACAAGTAAGTGTATGTTCACCCTAGAGCTCCCTCATGGTTAAAATTGAAATTGAAAAATAGGTATCAAGTGACATTTTGGCCTCTTATTTGGAATGATATGGTTGTGGAGGTGGAGAAGAACAAACCAAATAAAAATCCCAAGACTTTGCACATAACCACTTGCTTAATGATTTGGGAGAGATGATGATAGAAATTGCTACTCCCATGGTGGATAAGGATGATAGATAAATGTAGGAAACAAACTATCAACTATCCATGGTCAACCTTGGGAAGCAAACAAAGAGGGAAAAAATAACATCCTTGGATATAGTAGTTGATTCGGTCAAAGCTAGGATGACCAAGGATAAATATAGAAAAGATGAGCTCAAGGCTCAAATTGAGTAGATGAAGGCCTTCCTAAAGGGATTAGTCTCTGTAGTTGCCAAATATGCTACATCATCTAAGGCTCCCATTTTAATGACACACAAAGAAATAGGTTCCTTTAATGACATGAATAGGAAATTTAAATTTTTTGATAAATGGATTGAAATGTTTAGGAAAGAGATGATGAATTTTTTGTTTTTGGATATCAACAATGTGAGAAGGCTTATATTTAGTAGGATCAATTGCAAAAGTATATAGAAAACTTGAGGGATGAGGATGAAAAGTATAGGTTTGAATTAAAACATCTCAAGAGATAACTAAGATGGGATTAGAAGAGTTAAATAATTTTTTTATTTTGGGTGATGAAGACATCAATTTTGTGGATAAAAGTTATCAATATTAAATGTTTTAAAATGGATCTCATATCTAAACACAAACTGAATATGTTGGAGTTACATAAAGAGTAAAATTCTTCAAATTTTGAATTTTTTTAGTTATCATTATCAGTATAGATATTCTATTACTAGATACACACAAATTGGACATTGCACAAACTATTAAGAGAACCTAGGACAAGAAGGTAGAAATAGAAATCAACTCAATGTAGGAAAAAGGAGAAATAATTTTGGATAAATTAATCAACATTAGAGCCAATCTCATATGGGTTAAAGATGATATAAAGAGGCTAGATAGATGCACAATAGAAATATCAAATATTTTTGAAAGACCAAGTTCAAATAGGAGTGGGTTGACGAACCTAATATAGGGCTAATCGCCTAAGTGTTAGAAAATTTTAAAGGGTATAAATAGTTTTCAAGAGCATGCATGATTGAGTATTTTCAAATAAAGATGGGGGTTACATTGCTCGAAACCCACACAAAACAGAACAATAGGTACCAACACAAAAGATACAAGACACAAATAACTTTCAATTATTTTCAAAAAATGAAATTACAGATTCAAAAATTACAATGCTATAGCCTCATGGGCTTGATTCATTACAAAAAAATCAACTTTGAAAGAAAATCTATTATTGAGAGCCACAATCTACACTAATGGAGCTACCTTCAACAACCCCCACTTAACCCTTTCATTTTACCCAATAGTTGCCCTATAATGTTCTAGAAAGTGTAACTTTCCCTTTTGTTTTGGCACCAAAAGTCCCACCATTTGATTTCTTTCCTAGGAGGATATTTTAATGAAATTCACTTTTTAGTGGGGCAACTTCTCGAGGCTATAACTTTTGATCCAACTGTCAAATTTTCAATTGTAATATATATTTGGAATCTTGTGAAGAGATCTATGACCATCTTTTGCTAGACCTAAAAGATCAAAGATTTACACCCTATTTTGGAGTTCCGAAAGGCCTCAATTTTTTAGTTTTAAACTTCATTAGAGAAATTCCTTGGGATGAAAATTTAATATCTTCTAAATGGTATAGGATTTCAAGATGATTCTTTTTCCAAAAATATTGTTTTCTAATTTCACTCCTTTGGGTCAATTTTCATGTCCATACAACTTGAATAGGTTGACTTACTAAAAATAGCAGGTGACTATTTTTGGTTGTTTCAAACTTCTAAGTATCCCAAATATTGCATGAGTCACCATGGTCCCCAATACAACTAAGTACAAAAAAAATACAATATTTTTGGGTGAGATAAGATTTCCCTTACACCATTAGATGCTTCTACATCAGACACTCAAGGTAATTTGAAATTTGACCCTGTCACTTCTCAGATGTTAGAGGGAAACCAAGACAGTTAACCTCAGCTTCACCATTTCACCAAGTACTTTGCATATTTCCTGTTTCTTGTGCTTCTACTCACACGACTATCCAAAATTTCTTCTATCTCCTCTTTTTCTGAAGTAGGTGTTGGAATATTCCACTGTGCTTCTATTATTTCTTCATCAATTCCTCCTTCATGATATTTTGTTAAATATGAAATGTTAAACACAGGTGAAATATGAGTTTCATTAGGCAACTCTATCTCATATGCATTTCTTGAGTCATGCTTCTTTAGGATCTTCCATGGTCCAAACTTTTTCATCTTTAACTTGTTGTATGTACCAATTGGAAACCTCTCCTTTCACAAATGAACCATGACTTCATCTCCTACCTAGAACTCCTTATACCTCCTTTTTTGATCTTCCTCAGCCTTATATTGTGAGTTCATCTTATTGATATGTTTCTTCACCTCTTCATACAAATTCTTTAGGTGCTCATCGAAATATTTAGCCTTAGCACTACTCTTCTCTACTTTTTCCATCTTCCTCAACTTAGAAACATTCCTTAGACTACTCCCATATACAATATGAAATCATGATTTAATAGTGCTCCTATTGACAGAATTGTTGTAAGCAAATTCTACTTGTGGTATAATCAAATCCCATCCCTTGGGGGATTATCTCCTACTAAGAATCTTAGCAGGTTACCCAAAATCCTATTCACCACCTCCATTTTTCCATCAATATGTGGATGGTGTGTAGAACTAAACTTCAAACATGTTTTCAACTTCTTCCACAATGTCCTCCAGAAATAACCATCAAATTTGGTATCTCCGTCTGAAACTATACTCTTTGGTAGACCATGTAGTCTCACCACCTCTCTGAAAAACAACTCTGTAACATGAACATCACTAGTCTTATGACATGGAATGAAATGTGCTATCTTTGAAAATCTATTCACCACCACAAATATGGAATCATTCCCTCTTTGTGTCCTTGGTAATCCAAGAACAAAATCCATGCTAATATCCCCCCATGGCCTCTTAGGTACAAGTAATGGCTGATACAATCCAATATTCTAACTTGTTCCTTTTTTTATCTTACATACACTATAACTTTGCACAAACTTCATCACATCTTGTTTTAATTGTGGTCAATAATAATTCTCACTAACAAGAGAAATGGTTTTATCTCAACTAAAATTCCCAACCAATCCTCCATTATGCTTCTCCTTGATTAGATTCTCTCTCATAGAACTCCTTGGAATGTACAATTGGCTTCCTCTAAACAACATCCCATATTGGATTAGGAAATCCAACCATCTTGTCCTATCTAATGTAACTGGTTCAAAAATTACAGATTCAAAAATTACAATGCTATAGCCTCATGGGCTTGATTCATTACAACAAAATCAACTCTGAAAGAAAATCTATTATTCAGAGCCACAATCTGCACTAATGGAGCAACCTTCTACAACCCCCACATAACCCTTTTATTTTACCGAATAGCCACCCTAGAATGTTCTAGAAAGTGTAACTTTCCCATTTTTTTGTGCCAAAAGTCCCATAATTTGATTTCTTTCCTAGGAAGATATTTTAATGAAATTCACTTTTTAGTGGGGTAGCTTCTCGGGGCCATAACTTTTGATCTAACCATCATATTTTCAATTGTAATATATCATTGGAAAACTTGTGAAGAGATATACAACTATCTTTCACTAGATCTAAAAGATCATAAAGTTTGCACCCTGTTCTAGGGCTCCAAAGGGAATCAATTTTCATTTTTAAACTTCATTAGAGAAATTCCCCAGGATGAAAATTTAATATCTTCTAAAAGGTATAGGATTTCGAGATGATTCTTTTGCCAAAATTTGTTTTTTCTAATTTCATTCCTTGGGGTCAATTTTTGTGTCCATATGACCTAAATAGGCTGACGTACTGAAAATAGCAGGTGACTATTTTGGGTTGTTTCAAGCTTCTAACTATCCCAAAGACTACATGAGATTCCATGGGCCCCAAGACAACTAAGGAAACTACAAACAAAATACAATATTTTTGGGTGATGCAAGAGGGTGATGCAAGATTTCCCTTACACTACTGGATGCTCCTGCATCAATTACAATGATTGGAATAAGCATCTTTGCATTTCTCGGCATTCCCCCATTTATCTTTTGAAGTTTATTTAAACCCCTATTAAGTTAGGATTAGATCATAATAAATTTGTATAGTTTGGGATACAAACCAGTAGCCCCATTGAACGTTACAACCATATTGACCGCTTAGCTAGAGAACATAGTTGTGACCCAACACCTAGTGTTAGTGTAATTAATATTTAATTACACATTAGCATAAGTTTACTTAGGCTTTATTTAATTCATAAGTTATAGGATCTTATCTTTATCTTTTGAGCTATCTTGTTGCTCAAGATAAGATTAGGTTTATTGCATTTGTACTTGGGTACCTAATTAGGCCTTGTTGTCGGGACCCATTCATGCTTTCTTGCATTCATCTTTGTTTTAGGTGAATGCTTTATTAGTCTCCCTAAGTTGCACTTATGGGGGGTGATGGTGTAATTAATTATTAATTACACATTTGCATAAGTTTACTTAGGCATATTTAATTCCTATGTTTTAGGTTCTTATCTTTATCTTTTGAGCTATCTTGTTGCTCAAGATAAGATTAGGTTTATACATCTTTTCTTTTATAAAGAAAATCATTATCTTGTAATTATTGAATTCTCGAATAATATTATGTTGCACATTTTCTTGCAACCTCTTTGCTTTTTCTGATTTTCTCTTATGTGGAAGGTCTTTTCGGTTTGCAAATCTGATCTTGGTTTTTAACACCTAGGACCTTGGAAGGTGATTTATTTTTACAAATCATTACCCATTTTCAAAAGAGGTAAGGTGATCTACACCCTACCTATGTTGATTATGTCAAATTGGTCATCAAAAAATTTGGTTCTAGAAGGAGGGCCATTTAAAAACACAAATTGGAGCATATAAGTTCTTTCTTGCATGAAAGGCTTAAAATAATACCCAGATCCACCCCAAACAAAGGACTTTTTTTTGAGTTAAGATTTCCTACCAAGCTAAGGAGTAATTAGAGAAGAGAAATTATTCCACCAAAAGTCTTACCGATGGTAAAACAATTAGCATCACCAAAATCACCTCCTCAAATGACATTCTTTACAACAAACCACTCACACATAGGTATTATCCCAAGTGGTTTCCTTGAAACTCCCAAGAATCCAAAAGAATTTTTCTCAAAAAATATTCATGGAGAATGTAGAAGTACATAATAACATATATAGGCCTTTAAAGATGTTACAGTGAGAGCCCAAATAGAACATCAAGACATACTGTGTAGGCCATTTACCTATTCACTTGGAGATATGGTCTAGAATTGGTATCTAATTTTACATGTCAATTCAACTAGTTATTAGTGAGACATAGAGGATGCATTTATCAAACAATTTTCTACCTATTAGAAAGAACCAAATGAACCCTTGCCCCTATTTAATATAAGATTCTAGAGAATGTATAAGACGTTATAGACAACTTATGTTATAGCAAAATACGTAGCTATATAAGCATACCTAAGGCCTTGGATCCCTCGACTACTTTATTTTTGAAAAAGGGAATACACCAACCATGAAACAAATAGGTTAGTTAAATTTTACCACCTAGCCATTTAGTTGAAACATCAAAGAACCCCAACACCAAGAAGGATAAGATGATCCTTACCTTCACTTAGGTACCCTGTCCAATGTTGAAATAGATGTTCATGTTGAACCAAGCTATTACCAACAATACCCCACTGATAAAAACTATGTCAGGAATGTCCAATTTAATGTATATGCCTCAACCAATCAACAAAATCCCTCCAAAACTAATGCTACCCTAGCCAAATCATGGAAAATAACATGCCAAGATTCATATACCTTAGTAGCACCTAATGGAAACTCATATTTTGAGTAGTAATGAAGACATAATCTATTGCAAGTATGGGCTAGTCTGGTGGTGTTGTTATTGATGTCAACACTGTCTAGTATGTTGCAGATTGTACATGTATAGTTGAGATGTTGCTGAGATGTTGTGAGTACATGGAGCTATCTTATATGGCTATAGATGTGTTGTGTTGATGATTTTCTAAGTTCTTTAGAGAAAATTAATAAAGAAGATAAGTCAGAGTGATGAATGTGTTCAAATTGTGCTCTGGTATGTGCTTTACATTTCTCTTGTGTTGATCCTATGCCTATGTGGTTTTGAAGTTTTCATTGTGATGATATACTGTGAGTTTCAACTTCTGGTGAGATGGTACATGAAATTTGTGTACACTGGTATGTGTGTTATACTAGAAGAACTAGTGTTTTGTGGACTGGGAGAAATATTTTTGTTTCGCAATCCTCCGCTGTTTTGTTTCAAATCTTGAAAATCTGGGATATGTCTTGTGAAGGTCTTTTCTAAGCTCTAGCGAAGAAAGTTGAATTTTGGTAATATGTGTTGGCCTCCTAGAATGATCTAACAACTAAGCCCTTACAACTGTGATTTAGATATTGGACATCTAATTTGAATTGCTATCCAAATCATCATGAAGGTACATTTAACTTGTCAACCCAGGAATGTAGAATTGAAATGGATTAGCACAGTATGTGCACTAGGAATCCAAAGTAGCCATATTCATTCTACAGCTAAGAAAGACATAATTCTGAAAGTAAATTGCTTGGAAAGAAATAACATGAGTACTAAGCATCAACCAATAATTGTACTAAGCTGAAATGCATGACAAAAGTGGAAATTTGAGCAAGCAAACAAACAACTACTCTTTCTACTTTGGCTATAGGAACAATCACAAAATGGAATTCTAGTGGTTGCAAGAACAGATTGTGCCATATTCTTAACTAATTACTAAACAAAAAGTAACAACTAAGCTAAAGGATGGAATGCTCATCAAGTGGCCCCCCTTGGATGAGTATCCCTTAAGACAAATGTAAACTCAGATGCACAAAATTATAAATTCATTTTATTCATTGTAAAACAAAAGTACAATGGAGTAGCATAACTGTATTACATGAAAAAATAAGAATGTGAGTACATCATCAAATTGATCAACCTTCTGAGAAGGAGCATTTGAGCCTTATTTATAGGAAGAAAAACTACTAACTACTTAGCAAGGCAGTCAACTCCAATAGATTAGGATGATGCCACTTTAGGGAAAGCATGAAAAGTGGAGAGGAGGTTATGCATGTGTGGAATTTGGTCAAGCATGTTTTCCTTAATGTAGATCTAGCACAACAGTAACTCCTATATTCGCTCAACAAACAATTAAGACTAGTTACAAGGTAGTTATAAATCTTTGATTTAAGCTAGGAATCTCCCTCCATCGAGAGTCTTCCCTTCATTGACCTTTGAATGATCACCTTGTTGACTATGATGGTGAGTGACCAGTTGGCAGAATCTTCCTCAATTTTGTAGGTTGCTAATTATATCTGCATAACTATATTAATACACACAACAATTACATATTTGTAACTATCTCAAAGTAACATTCGTTAATCCACATGTTAAATTAACATAGATAGTTCATATAGCATGTCAATGTCATTTAAAGGTTACAAAAATAGATCATGCCCAATGTCTATGGTTTTGAGGAAATATCACAAAAAGGTTAGCATCCAAGTATCAAAGCCTATGACAACTACAACAAATAGATAATAAATACTATCAAAATTGTGTCATAAACTGGACTCATCACTCCCCCCAACCTAAGACTTCATTGGTCCTCCAATAAAAGAAGAAGGGTTATTCTTTTTCTTTGTTAATGCCATGAAATTTGCAACTGCCAGTTGTCCTACATCATTTCTTGCAGTACATGAATTAGGGTCCCAATAGAACCCTTGTTGTTTGTCCAATCTGCTCCATTTCTATTTCTCTGTAGCTATATCATATTGATAATATCTGAAATTTGGCACATGCCAAATAGGATAGGTGGTTGAAAGGTTATTGGAAGCCATAATTGCCCCTTTTCCCTTCCCATTTGTATATATCTATCAACCCTCTTCAATGTTGTAGCATAGTTCTGTAGAGAGTGAGGTTCAGGTTGTTTTAACTCATCAGTCAGATTGTTCCACCTTTGTGACAAATTTCCCATTATGGCTTCCCTTGTGGTTTTTTCTATCTTCTCATATTCCTTATAAACTACTTCTCTCTTAGGAAAGATCCTACTACCATAGCTTGGTCTATAAAGAATTTTGTGCCAATCCCATAAAATGTCCCATGGATTTCTAGATTCAGCCTTGATGGCCAAGGGAGTGTTGGATTCTATTTGCCTATAAGCCCTAAAATGTTGTCCCCAACTAATATCATTTTGTATCCAAGAAATAAATGCCATTAATTAGACATCCCCAACATACAACAATGGTTTGTAATCATGGTCTTGGGTCATAGCATAATTATGCAAATAGAATTCACACAATAAGTTTTTCATTTTAGGAGGAGCAATCCGATAAGCATTGAAAAATTCAAGAGGAGTCTCAATGGAAGGATTCAAATCTCAGATAATCCTTGCTAGTTTAAAAGAAAGATGCTTCTCCTTTAGATATAGAACATAGACCCTTGGAGGAGTCCTGCATTCTAATATTTAAGGTCCTAAGGCTGCCATATTGTCCACCTTTTCCTTTAGAGCAACAATTTATGCATTGTTATCTTTAATCTCCTCATCTCTCTTTTGAATTTCCTTCTTTAACCTATGTTTCTCCTCTTTCCATTCTTCTTACCTCCTTTGTATCTCCTTCCATAAATTCAGAGCTACCATGTGCATTGAAAAATTAGAGGGCCTATGTATTCCTACCATAATTTTTCCTAGCACTGACGCTTGCTTTTCATCTAGGAATGGCTACAGGGATTTTGAATGTTCAACCAATTTTTGTTGTAGGGGTGCTGATTGTTCTCCTAGTTCTAGCTATAGGGCCTCTTGTTCTGGCTCTTGCTTTGGATCTTTCTCTTGTTGCAGGGACTCTTGCTTCTACTCTTGTTGCAGGAGCTCCTAATTTTCCTCAAACTCTCGACTTTCAACTTGTTCAACAATGGCAACAAGGTCTACGAATGTTACATTTGTTGCTTCCTCAAATATGTCCTTTTCTCCAATTTTCACCTACCCCATTAGGGATTTTGTGTCCTCTTGTGACATTTCTCTAGTCCTAGGGCTTCCTTATGGAGACACACCAAAGGTTTTCCCAATTGGTCTTGATTTTCTTAGAGGGCTCTCATGTTTTTCTTCAGTTGCAGGAAGAATAGTGTCAGCCTTCTGTTTCTTAGAGCTTAACACTTCCTTTCATGTAGTTTTCTTTTTAGCTTTACCCTTCCTTATTTCTGCCTCTTTCTTCTATGCCCTAGTTTGAATTAGGATGCCAAGAGGAACATCATCATCAAAATATAAAGAGGATATTTTTTTGTTTGAATGCTCTACCTTAGAAGAAATAGTCTCTATGGTTTGTTCAGCTGCAAGAGGGTTTACACTAGGGCCTGCACCAAAAGTTGAGGCACTAGGAATGGCTTCACCAGTGGTCAATCTCCTACTAGCCCTACGGGGTTGAGGAAAAATCATAGGTTGCAAATGTTCTGGTCTAATTTGATCAATTTTTAAGAATTCTTCCTAAGTCATTTCAGACACATCATGCAAAGATTTTTCTACCAGTAATTTGATTAGAAAATGGTGGGAAATAGAAGTATCCCTACCTTTTTGGGTCTCTTTCGCCATGATTGAGAGAAGGTGGTATAGCATGTTTGGCATGTTCATTCTACTCCCATGCCTCATATGATTCATGAGTTTGAAGAGCACAAAATGTAGGTTCAACTAATGACCTTCATAGGTAATGTACTTCGCAACATAAACAACTACCTACTTCCATGGCTTAGGCAGAGAGGTTCTCTTCACAACTTGCTTGTCCACACTCAATGGAGGGTCACCAGGTTCTATAAATTCAGTCCTAACTGACCTGTCATCTCCGGAAGTAGGGTAATTTTAACCATCAACAAGCAACCCTATAACTTCTACAATCCTTTCTTTAGTAGCCATTACTTCCAACCCTTTTACTGTGGCCTTTCCTTCAGATAATGTTTGAGAAAATTCCAATACAATGTCTTCATCAAAACCATTGAGCTTCAAAAAATAATCTTACCACCTACAATTTCTGAATTTGACCTACCAAGGTATGTCTTGCAGTAATACATCATGAGCCATGGGTTCATTTCAAATTAACCCACCTCCCATTGTTTAGTTATCTACAATTAAAAAATTACTCTGCAAGGTTTCTCTTCCTACAATCCTCATCTGAAAGCCCAATTTCTCCTTCCTGCAACTCTGCTAAATTCCCAATGCCAATGTCATTTGAATTTTCCTTCTTTGGTGACTTAGGATTATGACAAGAGCAATAAAGGTGGTAAAGAAGTAATAAATGAAGACTATGATTCAGAAAAATGGCAGCGGTGGATGTCATCTCACACATGTGAGTCATCATCTTACTCAGAATTCAAATTGGCTCAATTTAAACTTTTCTGATGTGAACCAACATGGATTGACACTTCCCCCTAACCTAAATTTGATCATGCGTCCTCACATGTGCAATATTTATGATGATTTGATAGGGCAGTGAATAATTACATGCTATGTAGAACATCTACATTAATTTACAACAATTAATTGAATGCTCTAAAATACAATTAAGAGATAACAATTTGATGCGCACGTACCTAAATTGTTGGAAGATCTATTGCAAAGATTATGGAGAAAGTACCGGTCACCTTTTAAAAATAAAGTTGAGCAATTAATGAAAATGTGGTAGAATGAAGTGAAGTGGAATGAAGTGAAGTTATGGTGGTGTGATGGAAGAGAGAGAAAGGTGGATATGGATGGGCAGATGGGTGAATGAATGAAGAAATGGAATCCCACAAGAGTGGAAGTCTTTATTATGACAAGTGACATACCTTAGTTAGCCAAAAGGAGGGAAATTAGGTCTACTTCCTTTGGCTACAGGAAGTTCAGGAGTTGCATGTTGAGCGAATTGTTGCAGGAATGCCTCCTTGGAAGTTGGCTTGTGATACAATTCGAGGCGATGACCATTGAAAAGCAACTGAAATATGATTGAGTCAATGGTAGTGTGCTAAATAACACCATTGGAGAAGACTTTAGCAACCTCATATGGTCCTAGCCACCTTTTCTGTAGTTTTCCTACATTATCTTGACACATTGAGTTGTAGAGCAGTGCCCAATCACCTGGCTAGAATTTCTTGTCCTTGATAAACTTATCATGCCACTTTATTCTTTGATTCTACACTACCTCTGTGTGATTCAAGGCCACCTTCCTCATCTCATCCAAAGCATTGAGTTCCAAGAGTTTTATGCTCAAATTCAATGGGTAGCATAACTATCTTTCCATACATCAAATCAAAAGAAGTGAAGCCTGTGGTTGTTTTCCAGGTTGTCCTATAGGCCCAGAAAGCTTCAGGTAGCCTGTTTTCCCAATCCTTCCTATGAACAGCCACTATTTTGGGTAGAATGGCTTCAATTTCCTTGTTAGTCACCTCAACTTAGCTATCAGCCTAAGGGTGAAGGGATAGACTTTATATGCCTTATGTTTTACTCATTGACCAGTGCTACAACAAGGGTTGAGGTGAATTGAGCCCCTTGATCAGTCACTATCTCTCTTGGAACCCCATACCATGTGAAAATATCCTCATAAATAAATTCAACAACCTTATTATTTTTTGCATGCTTCATGGCCTTAAATTCTACCCACTTGGTTACATAATTAGTGCATACTAAGATATAAGACTTACCATTTGATGGAGGGTCAATGGGTCTGACAAAGTCCAATCCCAACTTGTCAAATGGAGTGATTACTACCTGAGGGTAAAGGGGTATCTCATTAGATTTGGTTGGCTTGCATATACTTTGGCATCTATCACACTTTCTTGTATATCTCCTTGCATCCTTGTGGAGTATTGGCTAGTAATATCCTGTATTCAGAATCTTCATTGTTGTCCTTTTGGCTACAAAATGTCCTCCACATGGTTCATTGTGGAATGCATGCAAAATATCATGTCTCATCTTCCCTCACACATCTCCTTATGACATGGTCTGGTCCCGTGTAAAACAAACATCCTATAATCCATGAAAAAGGAAATGATTTTTGATTGAGTACCCTTCTCTCTTTTGGAGAGAAGTGAGGAGGAACTCTCCCTGTGACTAGATAGTTAGCTATGTTAGCATACCAGGGTGTATTTACACTAATGGAGAATAGATGCTCATCAGGGAAAGAGTCATTAATGACTTGGTTATCCTTTGATGTAGTCAGCCTTGAAAGAAAGTCTGCAACAACATTGGCCTTCCCTAACTTATCCACAATGGTTATGTCAAACTCTTGCATCAACAACAACCACCATGCTAACCTACCTGAGATCAAGGGTTTATTCATGAGATACCTAATGGCTGCATGATCTATGTGCAAAAAGATCTGATAGCCTATTATGTAGTGCCTAAATTTGCTAAGGGCATAGATTACTACCAAAATTTCCTTTTTTGTCACTATATAATTGAATTCAACTCCTTGCAAGTTTTTGCTGACAAAATAAATAGCATTTTCAATAGCTCCTTCTTTCTGCCCCAAGACAACTCCTATGGCATAGTCTGATGCATTTGTATGGATGTGGAAAGGAAGCTCCCAATTGGGCCCTTTGAGAACAAGAGCATGAGTTAAAGCTTCCTTCAAATTAGAAAATGTTTTGTTACAATCTTTTGTCCACTGAAACTCAACATCTTTAGTGAGAAGGGTGTACAATGGTGCTGCTATTTTTCTGAAATCTTTGATGAAATGCCTATAGTAGCTTGCATGGCCCAAGAAACTCCTAACATATTTTTATTTTGCAAGTGTAGGAAGATTTGTGATCACCTCAATCTTTGCAGGATCAACTATAATTCCTTTGTGAGAGATGTAGTGGCCAAGGACTACACCTTCCTACATCATCATTAAGCACTTTTCACTATTTAGAGATAGATTGTGGTCTTCACATTTTTGTAGGACTCTCCTTAGGTTCATTGCATAATCCAAAGGGAAGGATTGAGTAGGCATAGATCCCCCATGGATAGGTAAAGGTGGTCTTCTAATGATCCTCAGGTGCAATTTGGATTTGGTTATAGCCGTTGAGTCCATCTAGAAAGGAAAAGTACTACTTTCCTGCAAGTGAATCTAGAACTTGATCTATGAAAGTTAGAGGAAAATGGTCTTTTTTGGTGGTAGCATTGAGTTCCCTGTAATCAATACAAACTTGCCACTTCCATCCCTTTTTGGGCACAATCACCAATGGAGACACCCACTGGCTATCTGAGATGAGGTAAATAAATCCTACATCTACCAATTTTTGTAGTTCCCTTTTTATAATTTCTCTTAATGAAGGGTTAATTCTTCTTTGTGGCTGCCTTATTGGTGTATAATCGTCTTTGATGTATATCCTATGAGTGAAAATCCTAGGGTCCAATCCCTTCATATCATGATAGTCCCATGCAAATGCATGTTGGTGGGTCTTCAGTAAGTTTGTCAATGACAATTGTTTTTCTTCACTTAATTTGTTGTTGATGTTTAGATACTTTCCTTCTATCACTTGCACTTGTGTAGTTATTTCTACCATAGCCGCTTCACTAATGTTGGGTACCTTGAGTTCATGTGGCAAAAATGTTTGAGACATACCTGTCACTACATGAATTTTTGCTGTAGGAAGAGTGGGAAAAAGTGTCTTTACTGGATCAATAGAATGAGAGGATGATGCTTCCTCTACTTCACAATGATTCTGAATTATGTTAGACAATACTCCATCTTCCTCTTGAAGTTGCATGAAATATTTTTCCTAACATCATAAGTTGTGCCACAAAATTAACTTCCTCGGCCTCTTCACCAACTTGTGGCCATATGGGATTATCCATATCGTGGGATGGCTAAGCAGAAGGGTAGAGAATAATATTTTTGGTGCTTTTTCCATCATAAATGGTCATGTATCCTATCCTACATACAATTTATGCATCTTTTGTTTCTAACCATGGTCTTCCTAGAATGATAGGGTACCTGCCTCGTGTAGCTTTAGGAGAAAGAACCATGGAATCTACTGGGTACTCCCATGAATCTAGAGCTACCACAAGGTCCTCGACTATACTGTCAGGTTTAATAGTTGAACTATCAACAAGCTATAGGATGGTAGGAGTAGGTCTCATGTTGGAAACATTTAGTTACTGCAGGATATCCTTGGTCATTACATTTATTGCTTCTCCCAAATCAATTAGAGCATTTTTTATTTGGATCCCATTTATGAAAACTCCTACCACAGGACTCCTTGGGTCATTGTATTTGGGAACAATCACTTTCCCAAGCATGATGTCAGCCAACTGTTCCACCACATGAACTATAGTGGGGACTTTCTTTTTTTTGCTTAGCTTCTTAAGGAATGCTTCCTTAATTGCTTTGCCATAGATTGGAACATCTTTTATGGCTTGAAATAGAGGGATCTTGACACATACATGCTTCAACTAGTCTAGAATATCGAAGTATGGTTCTTCCTTCTCTTCTTTTTGTTTAGCAATTTCCAACCTATGAGGAAATGGTGGTTCTTGTTTAGTTTGCTTAACTGGGACTAGTTCAGGATTTCTAGGTGCATTTGGCTGAATGGGGTAATTCAGATGCTCCTCTTCTTCCATGGGAAGCTTAGTGATAATGGGTGTGGGAGGAGCTGGCAAGGTAGTTCCTAAACACAAGTGGATGCCACTTACACTCACAACATATGTAGGGAATTGATTTGGATCAGCAAAGTATACTGGTTGCTACTATGGTTTTTTATTTGGGTTAGGTGTGGGTTGAGCTGGTAGTTGAGTAGGTTTGGGTGTGTTTGAACTTGAACTATCAGGAGGCATTATAGCAGGTTGTTGGGGCCGTGAAGGTGGCTGCATGTAACTGGTTGTTTGGTTTGGCCATTGTTGTGCTCCCCTCCATTGAGATGTTTGTTGCTAGTTTCTTGGAGGTGGCTGCCACTTTCCTTGAAACTACTACCAATTCCCCTGATGTTGCTACCACTGAGGTGGAGAGTTTTGGTGATTAGGCCAGGCATTTGAAGGGTTTCTCCAAGGTTGTTGTGGATATCCTCCATAATTGGATGGATATGGGGGCTGCCATTGGTTACTTGATGCATGAGAATTAAAATAAGGCCCAACAAAAAATAGTGGATCAAATGGCATACCTTGTCTTGGAGCCCATGGCCTCCTTTGTGCAATGTAGTAGAATTGGTCATCTTCACCTTGGATTGGCTTGAACTCGGGTGGAATTTTCTTACTTTCAATATTAGCTACCATCTTACATCTGCAGTCCTTCTTCTTTTGTCTGCAATGGGGGAAATACTCTGCCAACATTGCCTTTGCCTCCTCTTGTTTCTTCTTGGCCTGATGTGTATCCAACTGAGTAGCTAGATTGTTTATAATGTCTTGCTTGAAGTCTGCCAACAAGTGAGAAATCTACATTCTTGAAACTCCACTGATAGATGACTTACCCATACAGGATTGGTAAACTCTCCCTTTCTTTGAAGTTGCCCTAGAGTAGTTCTGACATATCTTCTTGATATCCTCCCAAGGAACTTGGTGGTGCAGGAGCACCTTGGTCATTAAATACCTTTCATGGGAACATTTGTAAAAGATGAATTTTCAAGTATATATGGCATTGTAAAAGTCATATAAGAGCCATTTTAGATGTTGAAAGGTCTTTAGGAGGTAAATAGAGTCAAATCTCATAAAAATGTCATTTCTTGTGCAAAAATTATAAAAATGGGGAAATAACAAGAAATTGAAAAAGGATGTAATAGAATATGATAGGGTCATGAAAAGGTTATTTAAAATGTATTTAAAGTCCTAAATAGGTCCTTAGGTGATCACAAAAATAGATTTTCAAAATTTTGCTAAAGGTGGGAAAAGTTGTCAATAATGTAAATATGCAAAAAAGAGCACAAAATGAGGAATGCGAAGCGACAAGAGGTAGTTTAGAAAGTTTCAATTGATGTAGAAGTTTTAGAGTCAGCTATTAAGTGGGAAACAACTATATAAGCATGTACAAGGTGAGGAAAAACCAGCACTTGTAATTCTTGAAACAATTAGTGAATAATACATCCTTGTTTTTGTATTTTGCAGTCTTTTTCTCTCTTGTTTTAGACATATATAGAAAGTTTATCACTTCATATATTAGGTTCTTGTTGGATCATATTAAGGAAGGAGTCATATCTCTTTTGAAAGGAGTTTTAAGTCACTTCATTTTGTATAAAGTGTTTGAGGGAAGACTTACAGTAATTCAGTTTGTAACCTTAATTAAGGGTTTGAGAGTCCTTTAAGGGAAATTTAGCCATTCCACCGATGTAGGATTAGTTAGATCAGTGGAATGGATTTATTTCAGTTTCTTTTCAATTTTTAAAGTGTGTTTGAGTGTAGGGAAGGCGAGATTATAAGGTATTGTTGTTGCTCCAAGCAAATTTCTGAGTTTCTCCTTCAAAAAAATGGTGCCTCTATGATATGAAAAGGTGAAATAACACTTGCTATGGTATGGAGATTGATTAAAATTCTTGTGAAGAATTTTTTGAGGATGTTTGAAACAGTGGTAGGTGAATTGGAGGTTGGTAAATGATGTTTCCAAGAAACCCTCATATAATTGTGCTTTAAAGGCCTAAAATTAAGGGTTTTAATGTTTAGCGGGTAAATGGGCCTCTCAGTCCTTAAAAATTGAAGAATCCTGAGGTTTGAGACATAAAAAATACTATTTGAAGGTGGTAGGGAATAACATAAGCCTATGGGAATCGGTGGTATAGTCATAACTCCTGCAGAGTATGTCAAACTTGAACAATAAAGTATTATGATCTTCAGTGACAAGTCTATAAAACTTAGGAAGGACTGAAGGAGGGATATTTTTGAGGTTGTCAACTTCATTCTGATGAGAAATGGGGAAAGGAAAAGCTGGTTGGTTAGGTTTGTTTCTATTTGCATCACCCATGCCTACTTGATGTAGTTCCAAAGCAAAGGGATTCTCAAGCTGATTTTGATCTTAAGATGAGGTTTCAGAATTGCTCAAATTGGGGAATGCATCAACAAAGGGGTGTACTTCTTCTTCTCTTGGTAGATTCAAATGCTCATCTAGCTAGAATGGATTAGGGTTGTTAGGAAGGAATCTCCCATGGGCATCTCTCCTACTTCCTCCATGCATACGGTATCAACTCACTATTAGCCAGCTCACACAAAGAATTGTAAAAAGAATGGTGGATCATTACTTTCCTAAATGAGGGGGTATACTAAGAAAAAACTTTCAAAAATACTACAACAAGAAAAACTATCAATGACTCCAAATATCTCCCTAGTTTAACACCATCCCTGACAACGGCGCCAAAAATGTTGGCCTCCTACAATGTTCTAACAACTAAGCCCTTACAACTGTGATTTAGAGATTGGACATCTAATCTGAATAGATATCCCAATCACATGAAGGTACATTTAAATTATCAACCCAGGGACGTAGACTTGAAATGGGTAAACACAGTATGTGCACTAGGAATCCAAAGTAGCCATATTCATTCTACAGCTAAGAAATAAATAATGTTGAAAGTAAAATGCTTGGAAAGAGAACATGAGTGTTAATCATCAACCAATAACTATACTAAGCTGAAATGCATGGAAAAAATGAAAATATAAGCAAGCAAACAAAAAACTACTCTATTTGCTTTGGTTGCAGGAATAGTCATAGAATGGAATTCTAGTGGCTGCAGGAATAGACCGTGCCAGATTCTTAACTAATTACTGAACAAAAAGTAACAACTAAGCTAAAGGATGAGATTCTCACCAAGTGGGCCCCCTTGGATGAGTATCCCTTTATACAAATGTAATATCAGATGCACAAACTTATAACTTCATTTTATTCATTGGAAAACAAAAGCATAATAGAGCAACATAACTATATTACTTGAAAAACTAAGAATGTGAGTAAATCATCAGAACAATCAACCTTCTTAGGAGAATTTGAGTCTTATTTATAGGAATAAAAACTACTAACTAACTACCTAGCAAGGCGGTCAACTCCAACAGATTAGGAGGATGCCACTTTAGGGAAAGCATGAAAAGTGGAGAGGAGGTTATGCATGTGTGGAATCTGGTCAAGCATGTTTTCCTTAACACAGATTTAGCATAATAGTAACTCCTATATTCACTCAACAAACAATTAAGACTAGTTACAAGGTGTTTATAAATCTTTGATTTAAACTAGGAATCTCCCTCCATTGACCTTTGAATGATCACCTTGTTGACTGTGATGGCGAGTGACCAGCTGGAAACATCTTCCTCAATTTTGTAGACTGCTAATTATATCTGCATAACAATATTAGTATGCAAAACAATTGCATATCTAAAACTATCACAAAGTAACATTCATTAGTCCACATGTAAAATTACCATAGATAGTTCATATAGCATGTCAATTTCATTTAAAGGTTACAAAAATAGTTGATGCCCAATGTCTATGGTTTTGAGGAAATATCACAAAAAAGTTAGCATCCAAGTATCAAAGCCTATGAAAACTACAACAAATAGATAATAAATACTATCAAAATTGAGTCATAAACTAGACTCGTCAATCTTGAAGTCATGTTTCTATATTCCAGTACAGGTTTTCATAGTTCAATTGATTTGGTGAAAGGTATTCAATGTATGAAGTATATTGTTTTGTTGTGTATGTATTGAAGAAGTCTGAGATGAAGTCTCATGAATAATGAAGCATGTTGAGGTGTTTGTGTGTAATCTTCATGTTGGGAAGCATGTGTATTATTATTCATTTTTTTTTTCATTTGGTTTAGCTGATCTAGTGTTTACACTTCATTCGAGGAATAAAATTTAATTGAGGGAGCGTGTAGAAGATTCAAGAATATTATTTTTGGTCTTGGTTAAATGTTTTTTATTGGTCTACTCTTATTCCTTTCCACCATGGGAATTTTGAGTTGCCGACCTAATTTGAATTTATGAAATGGGTTATTTTGTGGCTGACTTGGTAAATGCTTCTAAGGTTGGGAATGGTATTAAAGTAAGATAATTGTGAAGAGTTGCACGATAGTGTGATGCAAAGTGATGAAAGTGTGCCACAAATCATAAGAGCAGAAGTGTGTGTGAGTGAGTTGTGATAGCAGTTTTTTTCAGTGTGCTGAAAGCAGTGAGCTGAAGGTTTCTATAATCCTGTGAATGTGCCTTAATTGCAATGGTGGATCTTTTCTTCTCTTTTGTATATGTAGGCAATGAGCCTCCTTGTTGGACAGTGAGTCCTTTGTAGGTAGTGAGCCTTTGTATTTGGACAATGATTCCTCTTTTGGGCAATGAGCCTTTGTATTTAGTTTTATAATATTTATATTGTGAGTTAACCCTCACCATGGTTTTTCACTTATTGGGGTTTCCACTTAAAAATATGGTGTTCATTTTGTTTATTTACTTTCTATTATTTGTGTTTCATGTTCATATTTAATAATAGAATAGTGTGGTTGAAGAATTGATAAGTGATAAAGTTTTAAGTTTGAATTTGTGTGACAACTGATTCAACCCCCCTCTCATTTTTCCTATGCCTGTTTAAAAATTAGTATCAAAGGTTTTGGTTCCTTGTGTAGAGCTTAACCACTTAAGGAATATTCGATGGCACACAAGTTGGTGATCCCTATGTTTGATGGAACTGACTACAATGATTGGAAGGGGAAGATGAGAGGATATATTATCTCTCTTGGTTTCAAGACCTAGAAGGCTATTGAGACTAAGTATACACTTTTGTTTGGTGGTGTTAATTCTATAGATGAGATCTCTACTTATGAAGAATATGAGAAGGAAAAGTATGCAATTTTTAGTGGTTTATCTAAAAATGAGCAAACTAAGGTTAATTCTTTGGATATTGCATATGAAGTCTGGAAGAAGTTGGAAGACATGTATTAAGGAAATGAAAAGGTGAAATTGAAAAAGAGGTTGGTGGCAAAGCATAGATTTTTGAACCTGAAGATGGAAGATGGTGAAGAATTTACAAGTTTCTTTCAGAGAGTTGAATTGGCAACAAATGAAGTTAGAAATCAAGGAGGAAAACTATTAGATGAAGACATAATCAAGAAGATCCTGATCACTTTACTGGAATGCTACAATGACAAGATCTCTATTATTGAAGAAATGTATGATCTGTGGTAAATGTTCAATTAGTTTTGATGCAGTGCACAATACTAATAATGCATATTATGTGAAGGGTTTGAGGCATAATCTTCTAAGTGTTGGTGAGATTTGTAGCAATGACTTTAAACTTGTGTTTCAAAAAAATACTTGTGAAATTAGAAAAGTATCTAGAAATGGAGATATGTTTGTTTCTGGAAGAAGAAATCATGTAAACATCTATTACCTGAAGGGAGTTGACGGTCATTGCCTTGTATCTCAAATCAGTGAAAGTTGCTTATGGCACCGGAGAATGGGACATGTGAACTTTGATAACCTAGTCAAGATCAATGCTCAGGAGATTGTTTGAGGATTGCCTAGAATCATGAGACCTACTAATGCTATTTGCAAAAGTTGTCAATTGGGGAAACAAACAAGATGTAGCTTTAAGGGAAAAGAACATTCTACTACTAGAATGCTAGAGTTAGTACACACTGATCTCTATGGTATGAATAAGACTAGAAGCCTGAATGGAGACAGGTACTTTATGTTGCTTATTGATGATTATACTTGAATGGCATGGGTTTCTTTTTTTAGAGAATCAGGCCTTGGATAGGTTTAAGGTATTCAAAGCAAGAGTAGAAAATGAAGTAAATCTAAAAAATCAAGTGTTTGAGATCTGATAGAGGTGGTAAATTCACTTTTGGTGAATTTAATGAATTTTGTGAGAAGCATGGCATAAAAGATGGTTTTTTGCTCTGAGAATCCCACATCAAAATGTAGTTGAAAGGAAAAATAGGATAGTACAGGAGGTTGCTAGAACTATGATGAAAGAGTCCAATGTACCAGATATATATTGGAGAGAAGAGATACATACTATTGTTTATGTTCTTAATAGAGTTTAGATCAGACACAACAACACAAAGACACCTTTTGAGTTATGGACTAGTACGACTCCTACTATGAAATATTTTAAGGTATTTGGAAGTAGATGCTATATTAAAAGAGATGATGAAAATCTTGGAAAGTTTGATGTTAGATGCGATGAAGGAATATTTCTTGGATACTCTACTACTAGCAAGGCATACAGATGTTTTAACAAAAGGTTGAAAAATATTATTGAAAGTGCTAATGTGAAAGTTGATGAAGACATATGCAAACCTATTGAGATAAGTGAAGTTGAACTTGATGATCCTATCTGCAGATATGTACTTGAAGAAAATAAGGAGAAGGAAAAAGAAGAGAAAGAAGAAGAAGAACAAGTGGAAGAAGAAGGCACGAATGAACTAGAACCTACTACTAGGACTCCTAAATATGTATAAAGAATCATTCTGAAAATCAAATAATTGGAGATAAGAGTGAAGGTGTAACGACAAGAAGTAGAGTTACAGCTGAGGTAAATATGTAAAAGAAGCATGTGAAGATGAAAGTTGGATGAAAGCTATGAAAGAGGAATTGCAACAGATAGAAAAGAATTAGACATGGGAAATAGTCCCTAGGCCTGTGAACAAAAATGTGATTGGCTCAAAATGGGTGTTTCAGAATAAGCTGAATGAAAATGGAGTAGTAAGGAATAAGGAAATATTGGTATGCAAAGGATATTCACAAGTTGAAGGCATAGGTTTTGAAGAAACATTTTCCCCTGTGGCCAGAATGGAAGCTATCATATTTTTTTGGCATTTTCTTCCCACAAGGACTTCAAGGTATATCAGATGGATGTTAAGTTGGATTTTCTAAATGGTGAGTTGGAGGAAGAAGTGTACATGGAGCAACCTGAAGGGTTTCAGTTGTCAGACAAGTCAGACATGGTTTGTAAATTGAAGAAAGCATTGTATGGATTGAAGCAAGCTCCTAGAGCTTGGTATGCAAGACTGGACATATATCTAACAAAGCAAGGATTAAACAAAGGTTCTACTGACAACAACCTCTACTTCAAAGTGCAAGGTAATAAGATGTTGATTGTATTGTTTATGTTGATGATATTATTTTTGGTGGAAATGATGGCATGTGTAAAAAGTTTGCTAAAGAAACACATAAAGAATTTGGGATGTCTATGTTTGGTGAATAGAATTTCTTCCTTAGTCTACAAGTGAATCAAACTGATAAAGGGATATTAATTTCACAATCTAAGCATGTAAAAGAGTTGTTGAAGAAGTTTGGGATGGAGGATTCTAAACCAAATTGTACCCTATGGTAACTGGATGAAAATTGAGTAAGGATGATGAATCTGCTAAGACTGATTAGAGCAATACAGATCCATGATTGGTAGACTATTGTATCTTATTATGGACTATGGTACCCTAAGAGTGATGATTTCACATTGAGTGCCTATACAAATGCTAATTGGGTTGGATGTGTAGATGACCAGAAGAGTACTAGTGGTGGTGCTTTCTTTCTTGGTGGAAGATTAGTTTCATGGTTGAGTAAAAAGCAAGACTTGGTTTCTTTATCCACTATAGAGGCAGAATATATTGTTGCAGCATCCTACTACACACAAGTTTTGTGGATGAAGCAAACTCTAAAAGACATTAGTGTGGTATGTGACGAGCCTATTTCCATTTTTTGTGATAATACAAGTGCAATAAACATTTCAAAGAACCTAGTTATGCATTCAAGAATGAAGAACATATCTATCAAGTATCAGTTTCTAAGAGAAAAAATGTTGGAGATTGAGGTCAGACTGGAGTATGTGACAACAAAGGAACAAATTGTGGACATATTTACTAAGGCTCTTCTGAAGGATACTTTTGAGCATCTTAGGGAGAGGTTGGGGGTCATTGGACCTCATAAATAGGTGCACACAAAGGTGCATCAGTCTAGTGAATTCATAGAATCTTCATTTATCTAGATTGATAGATGGGTCTACTCCACAAGGGGGAGTTGAAAAGGTTTTCATTGTTGCATGATGAGTGTACTCCTAATGGGGAGTAATCAGGCAGTTGTTCTTTGCCATTGATTTCAAAGGGGGAGAGAAAATCATGTGAAAAATAGTTGCAGAAGAAGAGAAGGTGTTCTCTTGAGGTAATGTGCAATTTTTTTTTCTTTGATGTTTTTTCACATCATGTGTTGCCATCAATGACAAAGGGGGAGATTGTTGCAAGTATGGGCTAGTCTAGTGTTGTCATTGATGTCAACACTATTTAGTATGTTACAAATTGCACATGTATAGTTGAGATGTTGCTAAGATGCTTTGAGTACATGGAACTATCTTATATGGCTACAAATGTGTTGTGTTGATGAGTTTCCAAGTGCTTTTGAGAAAATTAATAAAGAAGAGAAGTCAAAGTGATGAATGTGTTCAGATTGTGCTCCATTATGTGCTCCATGTTTCTCTTGTATTGATCCTATGCCTATGAGGTTCTGAAGTTTTCATTACGGTGACCTAATGATGATATACTTTGAGTTTTAACTTCTTGTGAGATGGTATGTGAAAGTTGTGTACACCAGTGTGTGTTCTACCAGTAGAACTTGTGTTTTGTGGATTGGGAGAAATATTTTTGCTCCATAGTTCTTTGCTGTTTTGTTTCAAATGTTGCAGATCTAGGATATGTTTTGTGAAGGTCTTTTCTATGCTCTAGCAAAGAAAGTTGAAGTTTGGTAATCTGGATGTCATGTTTCTATATTCTAGTACAGGTTTTCATAGTTTAGATGATCTGGTGAAAGCTATTTAGTGTATGAAGTATATTGTTTTGCTACGGATGTAGATGAAGAAGTCTGAGATGAAGTCTCCTAAATAATGAAGCGTGTTGAGGTGTCTGCATGTCATCTTCATGTTGGGAAGCATGTGCACCATTATTCATTTGTGTTTTCATTAGGTTTGGCTGACCTGGTGTTTACACTTCATTCAAAGAAGAAAATTCAATTGAGGGAGCGTGTAGAAGATTCAAGAATATTATTTTTGGTCTTGGTTAAATATTTTTATTAGTCCACTCTTATTCCTTTCCACCGTGGGAATTTTGAATTTCAGACCTAATTTGAATTTATGAAATGGGTTATCTTGTGGCTGACCTTGGTAAATGCTTCCAAGGTTGAGAATGGTATAAAAGTAAGATGAATTATGAAGAGTTGCATGATAGTGTGATGCAAAGTGATGAAAGTGTGCCACAAATCATAAGAGCAGAAGTGTGTGTGAGTGAGTTGTGATAGCAGTTTTTTTAGTGTGTTGAATGTCGTGAACTAAAGGTTTCTGTAATCCTACGAATGTGCTTTAATTGCAGTGGAGGATATTTTTCTCTCTTTTTTATCTGTAGGCAATGAGCCTCCCTATTGGATAACGAGCCTTTGTATTTGGATAGTGAGTCCTCTTTTGGGCAGTGAGCCTTTGTATTCAGTTTTATAATTTTTATATTATGAGTTAACCCTCACCGTGGTTTTTCCCTTGTTGGGTTTTCCATGTAAAAATATGGTGTTCATTTTGTTTATTTACTTTTTGTTATTTGTGTTTCATGATCATATTTAATAACATAATAGTGTGGTTGAAGAATTGATAAGTGATAAAGTTTTAAGTTTGAATTTGTGTGACAACTAATTCACCCCCCTCTCAATTGTCCTATGCCTATTTAACATAATCCTCAATAAAATCTATCACAAACCTTTGATACAAAATAGCCTAGAACAAATGATGGGGTTGAACAAACCAACCACCTTTCATCTGGGATTGAATCTTAAGAAAACTGTTTCTCAAGCCATAAATGAATTGAATCAATTTAGAATCAATCTTGCTCAAAACTAAAATTAGAAAAACTACCAAAATCAAAGGAATTCTCAAAACTAGAGTAAGGGATATAATCAAATCCCTTATAACAAAAACTGGGATACTAATGTTGAACAAGAAAACTGAGAGGGGGGTGAATCAGTTATAACAATTTTAACCTTTGAAACTTTCACCAGAAGTTAGATAATTTACCATTCACAAATCCTTTACTCTTCAAATGTGATTAATCATTAAGTGTAAAGGTAGAAACTAAAAGAACCAAAACCATACACACAATAACACCATATTTACATGTAAAACCCAATGAGGGAAAAACCATGGTGAGCATTAGAAGACATGATTGAATGATAGAGTATACCTTTAGCTCATTTCCTTTGGAAACTTGCCACTTGAATTTCACATTGATCTACTCAAACTTGCATCACACACACTATTTCACATCTATTTTTCTCTTGCATTCATCTTCCACAAACATATCAACTTATATTTATACAGCCTTCAACCTTGAAACTCATCCAAGGTCAGCCACACACCATTTGTATTTAATAATTCAAATTAGGTCGGTGTCAAAACATTCTATAGTGGAATTAGAATGTGGGTGATGAAAACACACACTTAGTAAGGACCTAAATAAGTCCCAACAGACCTCAACACACTTACATGAACTTCATAAGTAGTGTTTAACACAAGGTCAACCAATACCCATGTAAAACACAAAATAATTAAGCACACAGAACCTTAACATGATCCAATCTCTTTGGATAACAAAATTAACTTGAACATGATCATATCAGCTTATTTCTAGAATTACAAGTCCTAAAACCAAAAATCAGAGAAATTTGAAGCAACTACATTTCTCCTAGACCACAACCAGATACACAGAAAAACATAGTACACATACTAGTGAAAATATCTCACACTATACGATGATCTAGAAGCCCAAATTTTGAATATAGCCAATTTGTAATTAAAAGGTTTACACAACAACTTGCAGTTAACCTTAATCACATTTTTTCCCAATTGTAAAACATAATTGTGTGGTTATGTGCATATACCCGAAGTTACAAAATTAGGTTTATTTAATCAGTTATCAACTTAATGACATACTCATTAGCAACTCATGAAGGAATCAATAAAAGTAGGTAGAAAGAGACAGAAACTGGTTTGATAACAGAGTTCACCCAATGTTCAGGCTACATCTCCAGGCTCGCTCAACTACGACACCACTCTATTAACTAATGTGAAGCTCAATAAGGATTTGTTACATCATAGCTTGGTCTTCAACTTGCAAATTAATTCTTCACCACTTTATGGAAAGATTGTAGCATATCTGATGCTCTTTCCAATCTAGATTTTTACAAAGAATATCTAATTTGCATATAAAACCAAAGAATGAGGATATATATGGAGAATTAAAAATAATTCACTCGCAAACCTTTGTTTTGCACATAGGTCTTGAGATTCCTTAAGCTTGCCTCTCTATTTCTCTTCAATCTCGAAAAACAACAAATCGACCTCCATGAGCAAAATGTTGGAATATCTAATCTCAAATACTGCATTGAATTCTTCAATTGCACCTGTCTTCTCCTTATCAACATGTGTTCCCAATCATATCTCAACATAAAAGATCAAGATATCTCAACTATTGCATTGAATTCTTCAGTTGCACCTATCTTCTCCTTATCAACATGTGATCTCAATCATATCTCAACATTAAAGATCAAGATATTATCTTATCTTCTCCAGCTACTTAGTCTGTTGACTGTTAGCTAATTGACCATTAGTTGTAAATCCTTGGCTATCTATATATTGGTAGAATATTGCTCTCTATACTTACTCTTAGATGAGTCCAACTCTACAGAGCTGTAATGTATGCATCTAGTTGAGATGTAAGAATATGATGGTGTTGTATGATTGAGTTGAAACTTAGAGTATTTATTCAATATGTAATGTCTTGGTAATCTGTTTGTTTTTAGTTTTTCTCGCCCCTTCAAATTATTTCATTTGGTATCAGAGCCAAGTTTGAGAAGTTCATCTGGGTTGAACATTTGCAGAAGCAAATGCCCAATAAGTTGGATATTTTTTGTTTGCTTCTTTTGGGTCCTCTTGATGTTGTCTTTGTAGGGAGAGCTATAGAAATGTTGTAGAAGAATATGTTTGATGTGTAAGCCATTGCTGAGGAAGAAAGAATCTGCCCTAATGATCAAAGATATGCAGTTTCAACTGAAGACAAAGTGTTCAGCAAGAAGCCCAATCACAGTTATTTATATATAAAAAAAAGAGTTGAGAATGAAAGGATCTAAAGATCTAAAGCCATTGCAATAAACCAAGGTGGAAGAGGTCAATGTCTATATGCTAGGAGAAAATCATGCCCAATCTTAGATGCCCTTTTTTGTTGTTTGAGCTGAAAGGTGTGCCACTAGTGTTTAGTTCACCATAGAAAGAAAGGAGACGCAGAACTGAAGCAAAGGAGGCTCAATATTAAAAAAAATTGTTTGTAGATTATAGTTGTCAAAGAACTCACTCTAAAGGATGTTATGTGGAGAAAGTAGTCTGTCAAAGTAAGGAGTGTTAGATCCCAAGTTGAGTTGATATCATAGAAATTAGAGGGAGTTGCAATTTGAAGTTGCCACTAATAGCAAAAGAAGACAATGATAAATTAAGGTTGCTACTCCAAAGGAGATCATGCACCATTAAAGTCAAATTTGAAGTGGAGTTTGGAATAAGTCGTTGTCTCATTGCTCAGATTGTCTAAGTCAAAGATGGGGTTTGTTGTTTGAAAGGTTCATAGTTTTTTATAAGAGATTGTGTCCAAGTGAAGGCCATCAGTACTGGTCATAGAGCTACTGGGATGAAGCAGCTCGAAGGTGATTGAAAAGGACCTGTAGAGTCCACAATAAATGATTCACAGTCAAAGGAGTATTTTTTATGTAGTTTGGTAGACTGTTAAAGAAGATCGCTGATTGGTAGAAGTTTCCCGGATAAGTTCAGATTGTCTTACAAGCTATAGCAGATTGGAGTTGACATAAAAGAACGTTGGAAAAGGAGTTACAAGGTCCCATCCACAATAAAGAAGAGAGGAGATCAATGTGGATCGCCAATGTGTAGTATTTTTTATAGATAGTTGTTTTGAATGCAATTTTGAAGAAATGAAAGTCTAAATGATCATTGTTTAGTTTTTGAAGCTACAAGGAGGTATCGCTAGGGTCGATAGGAGGTTGCAGATTTAATTTTTGGAAGATTCCAAATAAGGATTAATCACTGCAGTCAGAGAGATTGATGTTTCCTTCAAGTGATTGAAAAGAAGTCAGATTGTTGTTTGATCAAGACTCGCCGACATTGGAAAGTGGAGATCAATTGTTTCAAAGAAGATGTAGGAGTTTTTAGATGCCCACAGGCTGTCCAAAGGAAGAGGTCTAGTCAAATAAGGATCTTAGCAATTAATTTGTTGCTGCAAAGACAAAGTAGTAGTTAGTGCGTTCACATGGGAAAAGCTTTTGTAGAAGTGAGAAGTTCCTGCTAAGGAACAAAGGAACAAAAAAATTGAGTGTCGATGCTTTGTACAACAAAAATGTCAGATCAAAGAAACTACCGTAGTAGTTGAAGATGTCTAAGCTACCAATGGAAGTAGCAATTGTTTTTGAAATCGTGGAGAAGAGTAAGTGTTCAAGTAAAGGAATCACTAGCATTGGAGTTTGCAAGGATCTTGCAATAGCCACTATTGCCAAAGGAGATCCAATCCCCAATCAGATCATGGGTTTTATGAAGAAACTGTCATAGCAGTTACACAACCATAGATATTTGCTATTGTTTAAAGGAGGAACGTAAAGTTTCCAGAATATTGAAAAAGAGGAGTTGTTGAAGAAGATCAGAAGATCAAGAGGACAGAGAAATGAAGCTAAAAATTGGTGAAGAAATAATATGGTTCAATACAGTAGCATTATGTGTTGGTGTAAGAAATGTATGAGGCTAGTAAATCCAATTAATGTTAGGATCCCTAGCACCAAGCAAGTGTAGCTCAAAGGGAGGTGTTGAGAAAAATAGGAGTTTCACACCTGAACCTATGATGGATTTGTAAGAAGAAGGGCAGAGCTTGTGGTTAGAGCATTCCAACAGAAAAATGGGATTTCCTAGGTTTGATCTATGAAATTTCAAGATTGCAAATGCTGAAGCATCGTTGGAAAAGATCAAGAAAGAAATTGGAATTCGTAGTTGATATTAAGGGGGAGTGTTGGAATATTTAATCTCAACTACTGCATTGTATTCTTTAGCTCTGCACTTGTCTTCTCCTTATCAACATGTGATCTCATTAATATCTCAGCATTAAAGATCAAGATATGATCTTATCTTCTCCAGCTACTCATTCTGTTGACTATTAGCTAATTGACTATTAGTTGTAAATCCTTGGATGTCTATATATTGGTAGAATATTGCTCTCTATACTTACTCTCAGACAAGTCCAACTCTATAGAGCTATAATGTATGCATCCAATTGAGATGTAAGAAGCCTATGATGGTGTTGTATGATTGAGTTGAAACTCAGAGTATTTATTCAATATGTAATGTCTTGATTTTTTTTTTTTTAGTTGTTATCTCCCCTTCAAATTCTTTCGCAAAATCCTCATCTTTTCCTCTAAGAGAATTATTCTAATTCCCAATTACTCCCTTCTCCTCTCTCTTGAGAATTGTCTCACAAGAGCAAAATTTCCCCTTTAAATACAAATAAAAAATTCTAATTTGGGATTTAAACAATAATATTTCCCAAATCAACTAAATAAATCCCTTAAAACAAATAAAAATATTTAGAAACCCTTTTAAACCCTTTAAGGATTTGGGTGTTAAGATTTTAATATATATTTTTATGGTTTAATTGAATATCTCCATGATTTAAGCCTTTAAATAGGAATTTAGGCCCTTAAATCTTGTATAAACTACTTGGTTTAGTGGTTAGGAGTGTTTGGTGGAGAGAGGGAGGTTGGGGGTTCAAGCCTGATGGCCTCCTTTTTTTAGCTTGATAGGCATTTTGCTAAATTTTAAAGAAATCTGCTTGGTCTAGTGGTTGAGATGAAAACTAGGAAGAGAGAGGTTGGGGGTTCGAATCCCCTAACCAACTTTTGGTTCAATATACTATGAAACCAAAGAAACCTGCGAGTGGTGACACGTGGCACCCAACCATTGGTCCATGTGGTGCCTTATTATTCACCTTCTTACTAACACATGTCAACATTCAATTAGTTAATGTAAGCACAAATTTTTGCTCCTACCACATCAACATGACAACTGTACATACCACATCAATGCACAACCTATCATGTGTCATGCCCTAGTGATGCCATGTTAGCATAAAGATGCCATGTGTCAAGCTCTGGTGATGCCACATCATTCGTATAGATGCCACATGTCAAAAACTGGTGATGCCACACCATCATACTGATGTCATCATTAGTACTTGGTCAACCCTTTTTTTCACAACTTTGACTAGCCATAACTTTCATGTATGGACTTTGATTGACACGATTCAAGTGACATTGGAATCATCTCGATGAGCTCTTCAACTTGATGCCATTTCCATCTGATTTGGAGATGATCAATTTTTTGGCCTTAAGTCAACATCTGGAATCTCTAACCCCGCTAAAATTTTATAGAGCATAAATTTTGCATCCTCCTTTTGACACAGTTCAAGTTTGTTAGGATTGTATCAATGAGCTCTACACACTGGGGCCAAATCCATTAAGATCTGAAGAATTTCATTTTTTAGGGTTTTCTAGATACTCTTGGATCATTCCTTCCCATAGAAAGAGCTTTTGGACTCCAAAAGTTTATCTTCATGTAGTTTTTCATTCCCTATCATCACATGGTCTTCACAGAACAATTGACAACTTCAAGGAAGATTTCACATAACTATGATGCTCTTCCTATTCACAAACTGCTCGAACAATGGTAAAATTTTCCTCAGCTTCAACACACTCCTTCACCTTTGTACTTCAGAATGAAACTGATTCAAGGCTTCACCATTCAGTTCCCAAAAATAGTTAACATGTTGTCCATCCTTGTTGTATCCACCTTCCAAGAAGGCTACTTAGAAATACCTTAAAAAAGGTTTAATTAAACATTATGTCATAAGTGATGTTTATAAATCACATTACTTTTACAATTATGCCCTTCATGGGTTTCAAGAAACATGCTTTACAAGAAAAATATGAAACAATCAACTACACAAATAGTCTATCCAACTCTTACTAAATTGATTAAAAGAACTTTCCTTCTTTGGTTGATCTTCTTCACAAACTTCTTCAGTGATGACAACCACTGCTCTACCTTCTCATGTGCAACCTTCTTCTAACTAGGTTCTTGCATAGGCTTCTTTCCTGGTGAGTGATAAAGCTCTGCATGTAGCTTCCAACACTTTGATTCCTAGTGACCACTCATATTACAATGAGTGTAGAAGTTTTTCGTCTTCAAATCCTTCTTGTCATTCTTCTTCTTCTGAAAAGGATGGTTTTCATGTCCAATTTCACCACTGATTAACAACACCTTCTTGTACAGAGCTTTACACTATGCACACTTGGCAACACAATGGTTATCCTTCCCATAAAATAAACAATATAACTATTACATAGGCTATTGAAAATATCACCATGTTTCTTATAGTTCAAGAATACATTGGAGTAGGACTTATTACCTTTACAGACTCTTGTTGCCACCAAATTTATGAGGAGATTTGGATCTTCTCAGAGATCTCTTGATAGATCTATCACTCTCGATAGGTGACTTACCCTTCTCTTGCTGAAGAGACTTTGGTTTCAAGTTAGGTTCCAAAGAGCTTCCTTATGTAGCCTTTTCTAGGCTCTCTTTTCCATTATACCCTATACCTGCCAATCGAGGTCTTATTCTAACCTCCAGTGGTTTAACTATACCTTGGCCATTCACACCAAGATCACCTCCTTTATACCCCATCTTGGTTAGGAAATTTTTTCCAATTCCTAAAGTATGCTTTTCGAAAACACCAAAGAAGAATTATCATTATCAAAAGAAGGAATTGAACATGGAGTACTTTTCACCTCCTTTCCTATTGGTGACCTTTGTTTCACTTCCTAAAGTTTTTCCAACTGTTCCTCTTGTACGGATTTGATTGAAACTATTGATGAAGCTTCCAAGAAACCACCTTGGTTCCTCGACACATAGGAGATATCCTCCAAATTCTAAAAAAAGGTGCATACATCAGTATTCTCATGATAGGAACCATAACTGGTATACTTGTTATGGCTAGAAGCTTGTATAGTCTTATAAATTTTTGTGTCTCCTGTAGTAGAGCATTCTGTAGTCTACTCCTCTATAGAACTTTCCAACAAAAGATGTAACTTCCTCTTCTTGTCTTCTACAATTTCAAGCAGTCTTCTAAGTTCAACATTCTCTGCTTGGATGCTCTGGCTGATCTCCTCCAACTCTTGGAGCCTTTCACGCTTTAACCTTTTACCCATCTTGGAAATGCCAAACCTGGTTAACATCCACCACTTGCAATTTCCTAGTAATGGCTCTGATACCAACTTGATTTGTAACTAAAACATTTATAAAATAACTTGCACTTAACCTTAATCACAAATTTTCCAAATCGTAAAACAAAATTGTGTCGTTATGTTCATTTACCTGAAGTTAAAAAATTAGGTTTATTTAATCAGTTATCAACTTAATGACATACTAATTAACAACTCATGACGGAATCAATAAGAGTAAGCAAAAAGACACGAAAATTGGTTTGATAACAAAGTTCACCCAATGTTTGGGTACATCTCCGAGCTCGCTCAACTACGATGCCGCTCCATTAACTAATGTGAATCTCAATAAGGCTTTGTTACATCACAGCTTGGTCTTCAACTTGCAAATTAATTCTTCACCACTTGATGGAAAGATTGTAGCATATCTGATGCTCTTTCCAATCTAGGTTTTTACAAAGAATATCTAATTTGCATATACAACCCAAGCATAAGAATATATATGGAGAATTAAAAATAATCCACTCACAAATCTTCATTCTGCACATAGGTCTTGAGATGCCTTAAGCTTGCCTCTTTGTTTCTCTTCAATCTTGAAAAACAAAAAATCAACCTTCATGAGCAAAATCCTCGTCTTTTCCTCTCTAAGAGAATTATTCTAATTCCCTTGATTACTCCCTTCTCCTCTCTCCTGATAATTGCCTCACAAGAGAAAAATTTCCTATTTAAATACATATACAAAATGCTATTTGGGTTTTAAACAATAATATTTCCCAAATCAACTAAATAAATCCCTTAAAACAAATAAAAATATTTAAAAACCCTTTTAAACCCATTAAGGACTTGGGTGTTAAGATTTTAATATCATTTTTATGGTTTAATTAAATATCTCCACGATTTAAGCCTTTAAATAGGCATTCGGGCTGTTATACCTTGCACAAACCACTTGGCTTAGTGGTTAGGAGTGTTTGGTTGAGAGAGGGAGGTTGGGGTTCAAGCTCATCAACCTCCCTTTTTTAGCTTGATAGGAGATTTGCTAAACTTTAAATAAAACTAGATCCACATATGTAGCAAGGAAATCCCCTTGGTCTAGTGGTTGAGAGGAAAATTAGGAAGAGAGAGGTTGAGGGTTTGAATACCCCAATCAACTTTTGATTCATTATACTATGAAATCAGAGCAACCTTCTAGTGGTGCCACGTGGCACCCAACCATTGGGCTACATGGTACCTTATTAATTTCCTTCTTACTGACACATGTCAACATTTGATTGGTCGATGTAAGCGCCAAAATTTTCTCTTTCCATATCAACATGCCAACTGTACATGCCACATCAATGTATGGCCTGCCATGTGTCCTGCCCTGGTGACATCACATCAACATACAAATACCATGTGTCAATATTTGGTGATGCCATGTGTCTACCACTGGTGATGCCACATCAACTGTATAGATGCCACATGTCAAGTTCTGGTGATGCGAAATCATCATGCTGACATCATCATTAGTACTTGGTCAACCCTTTTTTTCCCACAACTTTGATCGACCATTAATTTCACATATGGACTCTGATTGACGTGATTCAAGCGACGTCAGAATTGTCTTGATGAGCTCTTCGACTTGGTGCCATTTCCATCTAATTTGGAGATAATCAATTTTTTGGCCTTGAGTCAACATCTAGAATCTCTAACCCTGTTGAACTTTGACCAAGCATAACTTTTTCATTTGACCTCTTTTTGATGCGATTCAAGTTGCGTCAAGATTGTATCAATGAGCTCTATGCATGCACTAGGGCCAACTCCATCAAGATTTGAAGACTTTCATTTTTTTCTTCAATTTTCTAGATCCTCTCAGATCAATAGCAACCATTAACAGTCATGAACAATATATTTGAACCACACAAACATAGGAACACATCTTAGAGCACAACCTAGAGCAAACCAACAAACCTTCCTTATTACAATTTTCTCAATATCGTCAACATATACAACCAATATGACATCAATGACAACAACAATTGGTTGATAGCCAGTTGAAATCAATGACAACACCTTTATTCTTGCAACAACTAAGCCTACTAATGACAAAGTTACTTATTCAAACTCCAACCAAGCTGAGGAGAATCAAACGTCATCTCTAGCTCACACAATAAACCTAGTAGACATGAATTTCATTACCACTTGGTGCAAGCTACATGATACATTAGCCCATTCCAAGGTTAACTGCCCACAAATGGAGAAAATGGTTAGAATTTCCCAACCTGATTCACAATCTTCTCAACCAAATTCAAATGAAAACACTAGTCATGTAAACACTACCATGATGCTAGAAAATTTTGTATTTCCTTTTGAGGAAGATAATAATCCCAAAGTAGAATTTCATGATTCCCAAGCTTTTGAAACCACTAAGGGGAATTATATCTTAAGGAACTAGAATATAGGTCCATTTACAACCTCCATTCTAGAGTGAAACAAGTTATGACATAATGGAGGAATTGAAGAAAGCTAGGTCCAACATGTCTTAAATTAGAAAGCTAGTAAAAATTTAGAGTTCTTGGATTTCATCTCCCCAAACTCTTAAATTAAGAATCTCCCTTGAATTATTAGATAACCATTTATGTTGAGTTACATCCACAATGCTCCATCAAGTTGTCTCATGACCCTTGTAAGAGTATACACTTTTTGAGTAGCCATCCATATTGAGTTTTAACCACACTAGATTCCTTCTTGTCTTCAAAGTGTAAAATTCTATACATAAATATCTATGGTTATAAAAGTTTCAAGATCCCCTTGCTCCAAGAAGAGACACAAATGAAGAACTAGTGCTTGTCATGTAAAACATAATTTATGAGTGAGAAGTAGCTAAACATATAGAAATTCTTCTAATTGTCAATGTCTACCAACCTCCTCCTTGACCTCATTACACTTTATCCACTAGATACAACATTGAAATCTTTAAAAGTCCTATTAGGTGTCACATGAATGACCTCAAAAGTAGGTGACAAGATAAATATTTTATTTGTAGGGTGTTAGGTTCAATAAAAGATATTTTATACAATATTGTCTAACACCTTACATTTCCATTTACCAAAAATAATCTCTTTTGACTATATATATATCCTATTAAACCTTCATACTATCTGCAAGTGCATAGATGACTCTCTTAAAGGTTTTGAACCATGTACCTTTTAATTCCGGACAACGACTTTTTACTAGTGGAGCTATCACTTTAAACTAGTGTCCTAACAAATTTTCTTTGAAAATGATTTGAAAGGTGGTAAAATAAACAAAAACAAGATCATTTATCTCCACTCACTAAGGGACAAAACATTCATACTCCTCCCTTCACATCATACTCATTTCTATTTGACATTTCCCTTTCTTCTTTTATCAAACAAATGTCTAATAGTAATATTTGAAGATGTGCCATCATTTCTTGTCACCTTGCACTCAATTCAATAGTAGAAAAGAAATTTTAAATTTTGACCGATAAAAATAAAACCATTGAAAAGTAATAATATAACATTACTATTGACTTTGACCATTGAAAAGTAATAATATAGCATTACTATTGACTTTAACCATTGAGAAATATTACATTTAAGAAAACTACCACAATAACTACCACTTTAAAAATATTGTTGCCAACAGCATTCAACATGATGGTATAATAAAAATGTGAACAGAGAATCCACGGACTGGTGGCTGGTCAGTGAATCTCCAATGACGCCACTCCTCTTACTCCCTCTACCTTAGAATCTCCCTCCTCTGAAGAACACTGTTTGGCATATATTGCAGAAGCTGTCATCAACTATTCTCGTTCTTTCTTTGACGGCCTATCCTATCTTATTCTTTCAACTGCAGTAATCAGTACAATCACTTGCTTCACCACCTTTTGCTTGTTCAATTGGCATCACTTTAGTGACCAGGTTGACTGCAACTAATTTCTTGAAAGCTTTTATGGGCAACGTACCATCTCAATCCTATGTTTATGTCTTTGTTCTTCTCATGGATTGGTGGTATGATCAAAGTTAGTCATGCACATAGTACACAGTGTAGCAAGGATGAGCCATCATAGTTATACCACAGGAACAAAACTGTAAGATGGTCTGATATTATATTATATATTTGTTAAACTAGATATATTGAATTTAAAAGATTTTGGATGGGACCTTCTAATTGTTTGGAGACACAGATGATGATCATCCAACATGGGTGGAGGGCATCTCATGCAGATAGAGGTTATGATGGTACATGTTAAGAGTTTACTTTATGGGTCCGAGAAGATATATACATATATGTTTATTGAGATGATTTTATAATGATAGTATTAGTTTGTAAAGCTTATGATTTTCAGTATCATTTTTCCATCTAATTAACTATTACAAAAATAAATTTGTTTTATTTTTTTATTAATAATTAATTATTATATTTAATTATCTAATCTATATTTACAATATTAAGATGTAATTTTTCTAAGATTTAAAAAGTATATTCAAAACAATTGAATGTCCTAATAATCCATTATGAAATAAGTTTACATATTAAAATTATTAGATTTTTCTTGAAAATGTTAATTACTTCATATGAATATTAGATCAACAGATATTTGAATGTGTTAAGAACTGAAATCATTTATACTTAATATTGAATTATTTTTTTATGAATTTTCTACGATGTAGACATTTCTTACTAGAAATTTTAGAATTGATGAATTTCGTTTTTACATTGAGCATTGTTATGCTTTATGTTTCTTCATTTTGGTGGGAGCATAGTGGGGTGTTGATCTATTTGTTTATGAAGTAAAGAATATTGAGAATAAAATATAGTAATCAAGTATATTTCATCTCTTCTCCCACTACATTGTCTTGATATTTTGATATTTCTTTTTAAAGGTATATGAAATAGAATTATATTATAAAAGGTATTTTGACATTTTCATTGAAATATTAGAATATATTATATGTATTAAAATTGAAGCGGAAATTTATATTTAATAAGTCTTTTTATAAAATATTATGTATAGTTATATCTTTAAATAATTAAAATAGAAAATTTATTGTATAAATTTAAGTTTTAGAACATATTAAAGATAGCGGTAAGATTTTAAAGAGAACCTAAGTCTTCTTTCAAGAAGGTGTGAAAACTCTATTTTATAGGTGTGTGTAAAACATCAACTCCTTCATTCATAATTCCTTTAAGATCTCCCCTTTCTACTCCTCGTAATACTATGTCTTCTACTAATAATACTCAAAAATATTCTCAATCTAAATTGTTGTCCAAGTTTGTTTCTGATTATTTTCTTGGGGATGATTGAGGTACCTTAGATTTCACTCTTTATACTAGTGCCTATAATATTAAGTTCCAATACTTTAATATTCCAACTTCAAATGTTAATCCCCATGCATTCAATCAACCTCCTCAAGATCCTTCCTTCTCTTTAGTTGAGAATAGATTAATGAATGTGATTTTGCTTAAGATGCTTTATTTATTGAATTTAATTATGAGTATATTTCTTTCTATTATATCAAACTTGATAAATTGTATATAAAGGGGTTCGACATTCTAGTTCAAGATGACTATTTAAAAAATGCTCTTGATACTTGCATGGATAAGGTATTACCAAGATCATTCATGTTGGCCACTAATACGACATTGTATCATGGAGTTGATTCCTCAACCCTACAACTCCCAAAGATCACCTACAATCAAACACCTAACACAGAAAAAGAGAATAGAAAAAATATGGAGGACAAGAGCTATTGATCCAAAAAAGCATGAATCATTGTGAATGTGCATCTTAATGATTATACAATAAATATTCCTTGTAAAAGGATAATAAACCTAGAAACCTTAGGTGAGGATAAAACGAGATCATGATATGTGTCCTCATCCTATGACATAAGACAAAAATATATCATGTTGCCACATTGTATTAGCCAACTTGACAAAATTATTGTTGGTCTCAATTTGATAATTACATTCTTCTCTCATGATAATCATGGTTTGACAAAAATTACTAGAGTATCTCCAACATAATAATTCTTTCATAACCAACATAAATTCTTACCTTATCTCAAAAGTCAAAATCCTAAAAAGATAATGTTTAGGAGAGGAAAATAATGAGGGGGGATTTTTCTCACCTCTCCAACAACATGAAGAATCAAATTGTAAACCTAGATTGGTAAGGTAATCCATGACAATGTTTCCTTCAAGGTAGATGTGCATAATCTCAAATTTTTAAAGATTATTGATTAGGCCTTTGTTGTTTTGTATGATATCCACCAATTTCCAACTAGAGGTTCCATGCCCAACTAAGGGATCAATAATCACTTTGAAATAACCTTCAAGATATAGACATTGGATACAAATTTAATCCCCTGAAAATCCATAAGGGCTTCTACTTCCTTATATTAGGTTTAACTTCTATCTTATATGCATAGGTAGCATCAACCTTCCCCTCATGAGATCACAAGACTCCTCCAATACTAACTAGCCCAAGATTTCCTTTAGAAGCTCCATCAAAGTTCAACTCAACCTAACCCAAATGCAGAGGTTTCCAAAAGGTATTAGCACATATTAGTTTCCTAGACATGTCTTGACTTTACTCATTTCAATTTGTATTCCCTAGTTATCAATAATATGGATTTTAGTAGGTTCTAAGAGGAAATTCAAATTATGTGTTGGAGTTGGAAAAATTTTGCAAAAAAATTTTGGTGGAAGAAAAGAAGGCCCCTTCTTCACTAACCCACTTTCTTGGAAAATGTGGTTATTTTGTTCCTTCTAGATACACCACACAAGGTGAGGGGGAACCTATTTTTAGATTTCTTTGAGAATTAGATGAAAAGTGGGTATTACTATCCCTCAATAAATCTCTCAAGGTTATCATTCATCACCCAAAAAATATTGAATTTAATCATATATTTTTCCCATATAACTCTAGAATAGTCATAATGGAAGAATAGGTGGGGAATATTTTACTTTTTTTGTTGACACAACATACATTTTTTAGATAGTTGAATAATTTAATTTTTAAAATTTTCTTGGGTGGGGATTTTTTTGTGAGTTGTAGTTTGCCAAAAAATAATAATTTAGGAATAAGGTTTTGAATCCACACCTTCCCCCAAAAAGATTCTCTAGCAAGGGTCTCCAACAACAAACTATACGCAGACTAAATGGAGAACAAGTATTTATATTTTAGAGTTCAAATAATTTCATCATCAACAAGGAAAATTAGGATTATGATCTTTGAGAGTCTCTTCTAAAGGCTTTTCACAATGTCCCTCAAGTGAATTTGATTGGGGAAACACTCTAGAAGGTATTTCCATTTGAATATTAGCCCAATTCTATAGAAGTAATCCTTAACTTTAGAACCAAAAAAGTTTTGGGAAGTGTTTTGCAAGAACTTGAAGGTATAATTAGAGGATAAGGGTTGGGGATCCAAACATCTATATTCCCAAAAATCTATTTTCATGTCATCACTAATCTTCCACAATATCCCTTTTTGTACTAAACTAATATATTTAAGCACATTGTTCCAACTAAGAGACCCTTTAGGTACAGTGGGAGAAGAAAATAGGGAAGCCACCTCCATATTACCCAAATATTTAGGTCTCACCATGGAACTCCAATCCTTATTATATGCTTCAAAAACCCCAACAAAACTTAGCTAATAAGTCCTTGTTATTTATCTATATTTTCTAGATTTCAAACACCACATGGGATTTGAAGCCATGTGCAAGATATGATCCTTAAAATTTATATCTCTAAAGCTCATGATAGGGCCTCCTAAGAGTTCTTTCTTAAATTACTTCATAAATTTGGCTCTCAAAATAGAGTGATCAACCTGATTGGAGAGTGTATTAACACCCAAATGTTTTTAAGTCTAATCAATGAAACCCATAGAGGTATCTTTAATTATAGTAGAGGTATTATATAGGGGACTCCTTATCCTCTTAGATATTGATAATATTGGTGGAATTAATTGGAAAAAATATTGGAAAAATAATTATATTGGGACACTTCAAAAGGGTTAAAGCTGCAAATTCTTTTCAAAATTCAATATTTGATAGTTTTTTTCCGATACCATTGTTTTTGGGTTGGCCTCTATTATTGAGGCCGAGATATGGAAGCAATGATTGGAGGATTATGTCATTGTTTTGGGCCAAAGTATCAATTGTGAGAAGATTTAGGTCTATTTTTTCAACACTAAGGTGGACTTACATAAAAAAATGTAAAGGATAAACCGGGATGCAATTGTGCCCAAATCTTGGCTTCCTATCTAGGGCTCCCTCTTACTATGAAGAAAATTTCTTAAACTTTTTGGAGCTCATCCCTTGAAAGGGTGCAAAGGAAACTTCCAAGGTGGAAGGAAAAAATTTAGTCAAGCAAGTAAACTTAAATTACTCAAGGAATCTCTTCAAGGAATACCAATATACTTCATTTACTTATTCAAAATCCCTAAGTATATAGCACTAAAGTTCAAGCAAATCCAAAAGATATTTATTTGTTTGGGTTAGAGATAAAAAGAGATTGACCTTGATTAACTAGAAAAAACTAGTTGTTTCATCTTCATAATACACTAATTTAAGGGTTTATATTTCATTGATTTATGTTTAATTAGAGAGGAAAAAATGAAGAGGAAGTGAAAGGAGAAAAACAAGAAAATCTAGATATACTTTAAGAGACTATGTCATCTCAAATTCACTCACTAATGGTATTTGCATCTTCAATGTATATTCGACAACAATTTTTGATAATTTTATCTTATATTACCATTCATCTTATTCTACAACCTTCAATAATGTGTACACTAAATATTATTTCTTCTCCTTTGATTTCATTGTTGATTTCAATGACATGAGTTTTTTCATTTCCTCTATAGCTTCATGGTTAGTAATAGTTGATTTATAAGTAAACCTTCTAGAAAACCAAACCATTTAAATTATAGATTATACCCCTATCTATTTACATTGTGATTATTTATCTAGGTTTTTAAAGAAGATTTTTTCAAAAAATGATAGAAAAAATTGTTAGTGATGGTATATGAAAATGGAAATGTCTTTATTAAGTTGCATACACCAAAACCTGGTGAGAAATGATGAATTCCATAATCACATCTCTTAGTCATGTATCTTGGAATTGAATCAAGCTGATATCACAATCAAATGAGTAGCTTACAAGTTAGCCTTGATTTTCTTAATAAACCCCATTGATGATATTTTTAACATTTTGTCTAATTTATTTTCTTAGCTCATTTACATAAATAATTATGTGGGTTAAGGTCAAATAATTCATGGTGACCTTATCAAATATAAAATGAGGAAGTGATTGTACTCCATAAAATATATATATATATATATATATATATATATATATATATATATATATATTATCATTGCTCTAGAATCCATTTTTATCCCCATGTTGTCTACTATGTCATTACATGATGCTAATATGGACATAAACATTGTGAATTATTTTGGTCAGTTTTGTAACCTTGGATGCCCATAGAAAATGAATTGATAGTCAATTTGTGTCCTTTATTTTAAGGGTTGAGTGCGAGCTAACTTATGTAGGAGCCAAGGAATGGAAAAAGGCTATAAATGATCTAATTTCTCTTAAGAAAATTTAATCCTGTTGAAGACACTCTCATGTAACAGTTTAAAGTACAAATCAATAAAATGGAACTCAAGAATAAATTTGGGGTTATAGATCTTATATGTATTGAATATGCCCAATTTCAATGTTTGATGGTAATGAACAAATAAATTTAGCTTTGGAATTTTAGAATTTAGAGAATGGGGAATGTGGGTATGCATGTCAAAGTTAGTCACCAATTGATAATGAATGATCTAATTTTTGGTGTAAAAAGGTAATCACCTAATGATTTGTTAATTATTAGGCCCCTTTTGCTTTAATTATTCAAGCTATACTTGGGAATTTATTTTTAAATTATTATAATTAGTTAATTATAGGTCATGTTGTCTCCTTGCATAGGATAATGACACTTGCCACAATCTAATCAAATCCTCATCTAGGGTTTTATTTTTCCCGTTTCATAAGGACTCATCTCTCATTATAACCATCCATTTAGGTTATTGCATCAATAGAAGTATCAATTTGTTGAGAAAAATCATCTTTCTTGATTTCTCTTTGTGATAGGATAATTGCTTGTAGGTTATTTCTAAGAGTTATGGGGTTAAATCACCAACTATAACACTAATAGTGGATATTGACTATGTGGTGTATCTGTTAGGGTTAAGGTATCATACACCTTGTAAATCCCATGTCGTGGTTCCAACATCCTTGGAAAGTGTCTCTAGGCACTTAGGGTGCATTGAGAAAATATTTTTTAATATTATTTTTCACCATTGTTTGAAATATATTCATAAGGGGTGATGGGTCCACTAGCAACAGTAAAGGTGACTTTGGACATAAATATATAATATTGTTTTCCCCACATGTAGATTCCTAAAATTTGATAATAAATTTGATAAGGAAAATGACAAATAAGTGACTGTTGGTATTCTCCAAGTGGGATCTTGGAATGAGGCAACAATTGTCTCTTGGTATTTCATCATTTATTGGATTTAATGTAATGTTTATCTCCCAAGTTTGGGCGTCCAAGTTGGAGGGAAAGTATTAGAGCCAAAACTAGTGTCCTTTTCACATTCTGAGGTGGAAATCTAAGCACAGGTGTGGCCATGGTGGAGACAAAATGGATGATGGAAGTTAATGTATTGTAATCTCATTTGTTTGAAGATAATGTATACTTGACCTCTCTTCTTGGTAGAGTTTTTTTCCCACAAGGGTTTCTCCATGTAAATCCTGTGTAATGTAATGATCTTATGTTGTTGATTTGTACTTGATTGTTGTTATCTTATTGTGATTTTAATATTTATATATTGATGTTATAAGTTCACATAAGATGGTGCTAATAAGCATGTTATGTTGGCTGATTTTTGGCATCATAAAGAAGATGGGTCTAATCATGGTATTTCCATATTAAAGAAACTTAGTTTTCAGATTTGCATATAAGTTTCAGATTTTCATGTTGATGTAGTCAAAACCTTGTATTTCATCCATTGAAATCATATTTGGATAGATATCGAATTTCCCAACAATTGGTAATGAACCTGCTTATTTCTCATTAGTATCAACATATAGTGTTTGGAAAGGAATCAAAAGAAAGAAATTAAATTTAATTGAAGAAAGATGGAGGATTTTGAGCATTTTTTATTTTTTATGTTTAAAAGTTTCATTTACAAGAGAGTTGTAGTTACTATGTATAGTACTATTTTAATTTGGGTAATACTAATACTAACCTCATAGACTAAGACTTATCAGTTATGTTGTTTCGTTAAGAAATTTTATTAAAATTTATAATAAATATTGTAAAACTAAATGTTGAACTTAGAGATATCGTTGGATATATTAAATTATATCAATGTTCATCATGATAATTTTACATTGATATGCATTGGCTTACAAATATTGTGGTTACTCATAAGAAAAAAAAATTCATCCAACTAACTACCACAAAACTAGCTTTTGTATTATTTCTATACTAAAGATTATTTATTAAATTTAATTATCTAACCTATAGTTATTCTATTAAGATGTAGTATTCTAATTTTACTCTCTTATTATATCAAAACCAAATAGAACCACATATTCATTAGAAGCTTGTGTTTGAAAATAGCTCTTGGACTAGGTAGGACTCCATTAAGCTATTATACAACCCCCATAAAGGTGTAGCTCTCTAGTAAAATTCTTGAGTTCTCAAATTTCATCTCCCCAAACTCTAAAATTAAGAATCTCCCAAATTATTAGACAACCAATTATGTTGAGTTACATCCATAATGCTCCATGAAGTTGTATAATGACCAGGTTGTAAGAGTATAGTTTTTTAGATTCATAAATTCTTACACTATTTAGGTAGCCATCCATATTGAGTTTTAACTACAGTAGATTTCTTCTTGACTTCAAAGTGTAAAACTCTATGCATAACTATCTGTGCTTATAAAAGTTTCAAGCCCCCTTGCTCCAAAAAGAGACACAAATGAAGAACTAGTGTTTCTCATATCAAATAGAATTTATGAGTGAGAAGTAACTAAAGATATAAAAATTCCTCGAATTGTCAATGTCTACCACCCTCCTCTTTGACCTCATCACACTTTATCCACTAGATACAACATCGAAATCTCTAAAAGTCCTATAAGGTGTCATATGAATGACCTCAAAAGTAGGTGACAAGAGAAATATTTTATTTGTAAGGTGTTAGGTTCAATAAAAGACACATTTTATACAATATCGTCTAACACCTTATTTCTCCATTTACTAAAAATAATCACTTTTGTCTACAATTACAAAAGTAAATAAATGACATTTCCCTTCACATCATGCCTCAGTTTTATACATGACATTTGTTTCATGCTTCTCCCTTCACATCATGCCTCGGTTTTATACATGACATTTCCCTTTTTTCTTTTATCAAACAAATGTCTAATAGTAACGCTTGATGATGCATCATTATTTTTTGTCACCTTTTACTCAATTCAGTGGTTGAAAATAAATTTTAAATTTTGACCAATAAAAATAGAACCATTGAAAAATGCTAATAATATAGTTCATTACTATTGACTTTGACCATTGAGAAATAGTACATTTAAGTAAACCACCACAATAACTACCACTTTAAAAATATTGCTCCCAACAGCATTCAACATGATAGTATAATAAAAATGTGAACAGAGAATCCACGGACTGGTGGCTGGTCAGTGAATCTCCAATGACGCCACTCTACTTACTCCCTCTACCTTAGAATCTCCCTCCTCCGAAGAACACTGTTTGGGATATATTGCAGAAGGTGTCGTCAATTATTCTTCTTCATTTAACTGCAGTAAACAGTACAATCACTTGCTTGACCACCTTTTGCTTGTTCAATTGGCATCACTTTACTGACAGTCTTTTATGGGCAACGTACCATCTCAATCCTCTGTTAATGTCCTTCGTTCTTCTCATGGATTGGTGGTATGATCAAGCACTGCTAAAAGTTAATTTTGGATGTAGAGTCATGCACATAGTACACAGTGTAGCAAGGATGAGCCATCATAGTTATACCACAGGAACAAAATTGTAAGGTGTTCTGATATTATATTATATATTTGTTAAATTAAATATATTGAATTTAAAAGGTTTTGGATCGGACCCTCTGATGGTTTGGAGATACGGATGATGATCATAGATTCATTTTTCCTGGATTTATCAATATGAGTGGAGGGCGTCTCATGCAGATGTGACACGTTAAGACTTTGCTTTATGGGTTCCACCCCACACACATATGTTATTGAGATGAATTTACATTGATAACATTAAAGATTATGATTTTCAAAATAATTTATTTCCATCTAGGGGAGAGGATCCGGTGGGTAGTTGAGCACCTTAACTTCGCGCTTCTCAAAATCTTATTTGGAAACTTCAAAAGAATTCGAGTTTTTTACAGCATTTTGCTTAACACCCCAACTTATAACTAATGTTTCAGGGTCACATCATCAAATATGAAGCCACATCAACATGCTTTTTGTCGAGGTGTCCAAAAAGGTAAAAAAAAATTGAGATTGATACTTGTGTACTAAATCATGTTTTATTGGTGCGTTGATGTGGTATCACATGATTTGTTGCTTTTTAGATCTAAAGAATATATATTATTCAATTATTGGTAGTTATCATGAAGGCTAACTACTTTAAAGTCACAATATTGTTAAAAATATTGGACATTAAATTAACAAATGCTATAACAACTATTGGAACATGCTCAACTACTGGATCCTTTCCCTTAACTATTTTTTTTGTATTAAGATAATGTAAACTCATTATAGCTATTCACTATTTATAATGCCATATAGCAACTTAGCTGCAATAGAATTAAAGAACATGAACAGATTTAAAAGATAATATGAAGACAAGAATAAACTCAGTAGCTTCACAGTCCAGACAGAGATAGAGAAGCCCAAAACAGATATAATATACCCATTGTCTCAGACATAGAGCAAAAAATAACACATGTAGCACTAAAAATTATTTTCAGAATTCCAATTGCTAATGCACCGATGACATCAAGTTCATCTTTAGAGAAAACTTCCTCTGTTTCATGGCTGGGTATGTTGGACAGTTGAGAGCTTTTGGCGTCTTTGCAACCATTCACCTTGTTGAATTGATCTTTGTACTCCTCTTTGAAGATCCTTAATGCTTGGATGAAAACAACCAAGCTAGGGTGCCCTTGTTTCCAGTGGACAAGCATTGTACCATCTTGAATTAGCTTGGGAAATTTACTTTCTGCTAATTCCATGATTTCCACAACCTGCAAAGAAATATTGAAAAGAGTGAGCCTTTTATTCGACTCAGTAAGATTCCTCCAGACGCCACTATAGTTGTCCTCATTCCTTGCTTTCCAAATAACCCATAAAATTTCAGTTGTTAGAATAAACCAAAAGAGATGAAATTCTTTACTCAATTTTACATCAAAACCCATTAGAATCTCTTTCCAATTGATCTTCCTGTTTGAGAACCAAGAATCATGATCATTCCAAAACATATTCCAAATTTCATTAGCATAAAGATAGTAAAAAAAAATGGTACACATTTTTAGGAACTTTGCAAATTTCACAGATATCAACATCAAAAATTTTGAATTTAAAAGGAACCATATGAAGTAAAACAAGCCACTTGAAAAAATTCTTCTTAGCATCTATCCCATTATACCATAGATAAGAGAAGGTTTTTTGCCATACTTTATCTTCAAGATTAGTCTTCCAAGCCTTATTCAAGTAATCAAAAGGAGTGTAAGGTGCAAGGATTTCTTTATAAATAGTTTTAGTTTTAACCTTCTATAGAGGGAGAGTACCTAGCCATTGTATGACCATTGGCTCATCTTTCCATTTTTCCATTTGAAGAGGGAGCCAAGAGTTACAAGCTTCTTTTAAAACATAGTAGGTTCTAAAGTTGGAGGATGGTATTCCATAGTCCTTTCTCAATTGGTTCCAAAAAACCAATGATCCACCCCTTATAATGTTGCTGAAAGTTTTAATTTGCATTTGGTTCCTGTTTTTGCTGAGCAACCCTACAACAGAGCTAAGGGCTTACCATTATGCTCTAAATTCCACTAGATGGATCTGTTGGGGTGGATCAAAAAGTTGTTCGAATCAGTTAGGAGAAGGCTAGAGAACTTACATCTAATAGCTTCCCAAGCCTTCTAGATACTTCTGAAGACTAGTGATCTTGCAAGTACAATTGGATACTTGGTGAAGAGGAGATCACTAAAAGGCAACTTGCCTTCCAGGACTTTGCCATTTTGGGGACAACTTGAGAAATGTTCTTCCTAATTAGGACCTTCCAAGGTTCATTCCCATCCAAGGCACTGATGAACCACTTTGCTGCAAGGGAAATACCATGTTTTTTCAGGTCTTTTAGACCTAGACCACCATAGGCTTTCTCTAGGAAACACCATGCCCATTTGATAGAATGTACCTTCTTCTTGCCTTTCCCATCAGACCAGAGAAACCCTCTAATTTTATTTTGAACTTCATTGACCTGATAGCTATTAAAGAACCAAACTGAGGAAAAGTATAGAGTGTACGAAGATAGTATCTTTTGGTAGACCTGAACCCTCCCAACAAGGTATAGGTAATGCCTATTCCAGCCATCCAACTTTTTATCAATTTTTTCTTTCAGCCAGTGCCACATTTATTTTAGGTTTGGAGATACAGAAAATGGTACCCCTAGATACCTTACCTATTTCTAGCCCCCCCCCCACTTAAGATCAAAATTTTGTAACCAGCAAGGGGGGTTGTCAAGCCACCCTAGCACAATAGACTTAGCCTTTGAGACCTTTTCTCCAGAGGCTAGGCAAAAAAGATCTAACTTGTTAGTAACCTATTTAAGTTTTCCTCTTCCAATTCCAAGAAAATAGAAGTATCATCTGCAAATTGAATATTAAGGAGCTCATTATTATCAGGTAGAGAGACCCCTCCCACTTTAGGAGATAAATTTTTGTCCCTTAACAGATAATGAAGGGCATTTGAGGCAATGGCAAACAAGGTAGGGGCAATAGGACATCCCTTCCTAATTGACCTTTCCAACTTAATGGCTTCTGACCTAGCTCCATTCACTTCTATCATAACAAATAAATCATTTAGGAGGGTACTAATCACCCTGGTGAAGCCTTGTGGGAACCCAAATGCTTCCATAGTCATTTTTAAGAAAGACCACTCCACTCTGTCGGAGGCCTTCTCAAAATCTAGTAAGAGCATTGCCACATTTTGTTGTGATCTTTTGGTCCAATCTAGAGCCTCCCAACTAGCTATCAAGTTTTCAAGAATGTATCCCCCTTTGATAAACCCAATCTGAGTTGAGTTTATGAATTTTGGGAGGATTTTGATGAGCCTCATAGCTAGAACTTTTGCAATTACTTTGTAGGAGACATTCAATAGAGTGATAGGTCTCCAATTTTTAATCAGTGTTTTATCTCCTTCTTTAGGAAACAATTTGATTAGGCCTTCATTAATACAATGCCCCAAGGACCCTTTTGCAAGGGCTTCCATATATACCTGGTGAAGATCTTCACAAATCCAATCAATGAAGACCTTGTAGAACTCCACGGGGAGATCATCTATCCTCGGGGGTTATCCCACAATAATGGGTTACACTTTTTGGCCAAACTTGACATTGAAATCAACATTTTTAGAGAAAACTTCACTTTCTGACACTTGATAAACTATTAGGAATTTGAAAATGATGTAAACTAGTGATTTGTGAGATTTTGTCTATAGATTTTAAATGTATTTTTTTAAAAAAAATTGAAATTAAATTGTAATTTTTTTGTGTCTCCTTTGATAACTAGTTTTTAATAGTAAACAACATTTTTAAAAAGTGGTATGTACTTCAACTCGCATAACTTTTTTTTCTACAAAGGATAAAATTCTAATTCTTTTGAATTTAGGTTGCTAACACAAGTATCTAGTTCTTTCATTTTGTTTCATAGCATTTTGTTGAATATTTTTCTTTTAATTAAGTTTTGAAGTCAAAACATTTATAATTTAGACATAGGTTCACTTCGCTCGCATAACTTTTTTGGTATGTATTGAAATTCAATTTTTTTCTTTTTGTTAGAGCGTGGACACCAATACCTAGTGGATATATATTTTTCAATTTTTTTTCCTCAAATTTACTATTTTTCCACAATGATTTTTCATCGAACTTGACTTTTGGTGAAAAACCTATGTACAATAAAACTAAAAAATAAAATTTAAAATAAAAACAAAATATATTAAATTTATAGTTTTTGGAAAGCACGTTTCAATCACTACAAACATCCAACTTGGTTTATCAAGTTGACTCCATTTGCACCTCCTTCCCAAGCTTTGATAGTAAAAAAAATGCATAAATTTTGAAATGGTGGAGGGGAAGACGAAAAAAGGGGGTTCAGAAGGGGGGTTCATTCAAACCCCCCTTATATGGTGCAAAAGGGGGTTCATTAGAAGGGAGGGGGGTTCATTAGAAGGGGGGAGGCTTCATTAGAAGGGGTTCATTAGAAGGGGTGGTTCATTTGAACCCCCTTCATTAGAAGGGGTAAACCATTTTAAATTTTTTGATGAGCATTTCTAATTTTTCTTCGTTCAAAAAATTGTAACCCACTATTGTGGGTTTACCCTCGGAGATTTATCATTAATCATGGAAAGGATTGCTCTTTTGATCTCTTCCTTGGAAATCTCAGTAGCTAATTGTATATTGTCTTCTTTAGAAATTTTCCTAGGCATCAACCTTTTGAGCTTGTTTCTAGCCCCCAAATAGTTAGCCCCATCATCTTCAGATTTGAAGAGGTCCTTGTAGAAAAGAGTAAACTATTGCAAGATGTCTTCTTGATTTGAAAGGGTCACACCATTGTGACAAATCTGATCAATTTTCTCCTTCATGGCTTTTTCTTTTATATACCTGAAAAAGAAGTTTGTCCCTTTATCCCCATTACTAAGCCAATTGAGTTTTTCCCTCACTTTCAGCCCCTGAATCTTATTGGTTTGCAGTTTCCTCAAGGAGATTTTGGCCCTGTTGAGCTCCTCATAGAGCTACTCATCTGTATGCTTTTCTTGAATCCTTGCTTCAGTAGCAAGTAAAACATCTAGGAGGTGATCTTCTTCGCTCATCCTATCCAGGGCCTTTTTCTGGCCAACTGTCTAGAAGATACATTTCCAAGATAAAACATTTTGATTCCATCTATCAATGGGGTTGAGGTCTTTCAACATCCACCTATTGATACATCTTAAGGTATTTATAGCCTCAATGCCATCTTGGTCTCTCAATAAACTAGTGTTGAGCAGGAAATTATCTTTATTCTTGCGCCTAATCTTGATCCCACTATTTATAGTTATTTTAGCTTTAATTGGGTGATGGTCTGATAGTGTGTATGGATAAACTAGAACTTTATTCCCTTCACTAATGAGCTCAAAGCAACAAACATCTTTATTGGCATAGAATCTATCCAATCTACTATAGATTCTTTTGCAACCCTTCTGAGCATTACACCAGGAAAACCACACACCATTTCTTTCTTTCTTAAGACCTTCAAGAGGATCGATAATATGGAGCCTATTATTCATTCTAAGCCAATAATGTCTCTCATTCCCTTTCCATTCCATATCAATACCACCCTTTTTATCTTCTCTATGTTCAATCATGTTAAAGTCCCTGCCTAACACCCAAGGGACATCCAGTAGCTCTACAAGCCACTTCCAGAGCTCACTCCTATTGAGATAGTCATTTGGAACATAAATTGAGCAAACACCGAATTTGGCATCACTTCTTTCAAAGGTGGCCCAAATTACCCTGTTGCAAGGGGAGACCCCTGAGTTAGTGAGGCAGGGTTTCCATTTATTAGCCACTAGGATGGAAACACCCCCCTTTCCTTTCTCATGCTTGGAGGCAATAAACCATGAGTTCCCCTAGATAAAATTTAACTTGGTTTCAAGCATAAATCCTACAACCTTGAGCTCTTGAAGGAAGACAAAATCCTTGTTTTGATCTAGATTAAGAAATCTTTTGACTACATAATTTTTTTCAGGGGATTCTAAACCCCTGACATTCCAAGAGGTTAGGTTAATCATCATTATTGCACTTGGGAGTAGGGGGCTATTTGGCATTCTTAAACATTTCAAAGAACTTGATAGCACTTTCATCATTTTCCATTCTCTTAGGAGAAGGTACAACCAACACTATGCTGGTATTGTTTCTTTTCCTTTTGGAGATCATAGTCCCATTCTTGCAAATGGCTATGGTGTTGCCTTTCTTCTTGCCCCTCTTTTTAGGCTCTTTAGGGGGAGGAGGGGGGATAGAATCCCCATCAATGGTGTCAGTTCCTTGTAGGCTCATCTTATGTTTACTTCCAGAGTCTTTTCCATCACTATTCTCTATATTCTCATTACAAGGGAGGTCCACTATACTTCCAAGGGTCTACTCACCATCAAGGTAACCAAAGGGACTTGCAAGATCACTGGTTGGGCAGAGAGTGGAAGCCTTGACAAGTGGAGCATCGTTCATCTCCACTGACCATCTACTGACCATATTAGTCAAAGAATCAAGGGAGTCCCCAATTGGGGTAGAGGAAGAGTCCCCATAGTTGCTTGCATTGGCCTCCTCTACCCCACCTGGGACACCTTCAATAATAGAACTCTCACCAATTAGGGGATCCAACTTTTTAAGGCTAGATTTAGAGGGAATTTTGGAGGGCTGATTAGATTCATTGGCAGAAATTGGATTCTTGACCATGGAGGAAATATCACTACTCTTTTTGTTTTCACTTACTTGAAAATCATAAATAATAGTTTCTTCATCGACCACAATGCCATTGACATACATTTTAATAACTTCAATTTTCTTTTGAGCATTCTTTTTCATGTTACCACCTTTTTTCATGATGTCTTGCAGAGCTAACTGTTGTGCATTTAATTTAACAGTGCCTACTGGATCATCGGGACTGGTGTCAGGAACAAGGGGACAGGAGGGGATGACTGGCAAGGTGGAGGGGATGGGGGAAGGATCGAGGAATGAGAGGGGTGGCTATTGGAAGAGATCTCAAGATCAAAAAGTTACATGGAGAGGGAGGTGACAAGAGGATTGGAAACAGTGGGAGGGTTGTCACTAGACAAGGGAGGAGACAACAGGGTCGAGGGAAAAGGGGAGGTGACACCAATTGGGACACCCAAGCCAGCGGAGGGTGTCAAAACCCCACCATTGGTAGGTAAGCACTGACTTTCAAAACCCTTGGAGGCCCTTGCGAAGTGCCAGCTGAGACCCCCAAGGATCAACAGGAAATTCTTTCTCAAATGCCCTTTTTTCCTACACAGATAGCAAGCACCAATCCCTTCGAGGACTTCAACAAGATAGATCTAGATAGAGCCATCAATTTTGATTCCAATGTTTCTAGGCAAAACCACCCTAGGGATAAGGGAGACAAGCACCTGAGCATTTAAGTCTGGCAAGGTGACTTTAGGCCAATCTAACCTGATCACTTTTCCAAACGGTTCCACAATTTTAGCAACAAATGACCACATATTCTATGGAATATTTTTTATCAACAACCACCTAGGGCTAGATAGGGCTAGGATTTCATCATAGTTTTCCCCCAACTTCCAGGATAAAACCCTAAAGATGGATTTACTGACACTCTAGTAAGGTTTCTTCAAGATTTTGGTTTGCATCTCATGATTTCTAAAGTAGATTAAAAACAAAACCTTTTGAATCATACGACATAGGGAAATTTGCACATTTAATTTCTTGTTCCAAACAGAGCTGAACCAGCTATCTAAGTATTTTCTCGAGGGGAGATTATCTGGGTCAATGGCAACCATGAAGACTGTGACCTCAAATAACCTACCCCTCTCCTTATGAATAGAATCAAGCATATCCTTATTTGGAGAGACCAAAGTGGTATCTAGAGGAATCTTACCTTGTGGTCCTCCATTTGCACTAGACATTTCTCCTTCACTTGCGGAGTTGAGGAAGAAGTTTGCATTCTCCAAACATTTTGGGAAATCATTTGCAACATCATCCTTGAAAGACTTGGGGTGGTTACCATTATTAACTACCCCACCAGAGAATGTAGAGTCCCCAGAAGGAACGAGGGGGTGTGTACCCCCTCCATTGAGTTTGAGATGAACAGTAGGCCCTTCAGCCAGGGAAGATAGGAGGAGAAAGAACTAGCAAACACACAAACAAAGACAACAACAACCCTAGAAACAACACAAAAACCAAAGCGCTTAATGAGGACAACTATCGAGGGGCACAAAGGAAGCTTACCTCTATGGGGGAAGGCCTGGCCCACCCGACCATGAATTTGATGTGACCCTCAAACTAGTCTCGAGACTAGATTCTCTCATTACGCCACCGCTCCTACTCTTCACTTTCAGTTTCCCTTCCCCTTACTTAACTATTTCAAAAATCATATTTGTTTTATTTTATATTAATAATTATATTTAATTACCTAATCTATTATTTAAGGGGTAAACACTTTTGAATCGAAGCTGTGAACTGGAATACAACCACTCAACAATACCACCCCAATGGGGTTTGAACCATGGTGGCAAGAACAAAAATGCCACCTTTAAACCATCACACCATGCCAATATTGGCATTTAATTGCTTAATCTATATTTACTATATTAAGATGTAATATTTCAACATTTTTATAAAAAAATATTCAAAACAATTAAATGTTCTAATAATCCATTATGAAACAAGTTTACATATCAAAATTATTTTAAATTATTTTTTATTTTTTAAATACATATTATATCTACAAATATGTGCATGTGTTAAGATATGAAATCATTTATACTTAACTTTGATTAAGATTTTTATGATTTTTTCTACAATGTAGACTTTTGTTACTAGAAATTCTAGAATTGATGAATTTTGTTCTTTACATTGACCATTGTTATTATTTCTCATGTCAGTGAAAGTATAGTGGGGTGTGTTAATATGTTGATGATCTTACTATTTATGAAACAAAGAATATTGAGATCAAAATATAGTAATCAAACATTTTAATCTCTTCTCACTATGTTGTCTTGATATTTTGATATTCCTTTCTTTAGGTATTTGAAATAGAATTATATTACAAAAATTATTTTGACATTTTCATTAAAACATTAGAATACATTATATGTATAAAATTGAATCAAAAATTTATATTTTTAATAAGTCTTTTTTATAAAATATAATTTATATATTTATATCTTTAAATAATAATAATAGAAAAATGATTATATAAATTTAAGTTTATAACATATCAAAGATAGTGGTCAGATTTTAAAGGGAATGTAAATTTCCTTTCAAGAGGGTGTACAAACTCCTTTCTATAAGTGTGTGTAAGAAATCAATTCCTTCATACTTAATTCCTTTAAGATATTCTCCTTCTATTCCTCCTAATAATATGTCTTAGAACTATTTTTTTTTTAAAATAAATCTTCATCTAAATTGTCATCCAAGTCTTCTTCTCATTATTTTCTTGGCGATGATTGAGGTACCTTAGATTTCACCCCTTCTTATACTAGTTCATATAATGTTAAGCTCCAATACTATATTCCAACTTCACATCTCTTTTCAACTCTTCATCCTGATGATGGATCACTGTGTGTGATCCGAAACATTGATGCAAAAAAACTTACAAAAGAAAATTCAAAAATAAATTTGCAGTGTTTTCTATGGATTGTGGAAATCCGATATCACTAACCCCATATATTCAGTCAACCTCCTCAATATCTTTCCTTCTCTTTAGTCGAGAAAATATTAATGAACATGGTTTTTCTCAAGATGTTTTGTTTATTGAATTTTATGTTGACTATCTTAATTTTTATTATTGCAAACTTCATTTTTTATTATTTTTTAAAGATGTTTCTACTTCGGGAATCTTAGGCATACAACTTCAATCTTCATCTATCTCTAAATCTTCATCTATGAGATATTTTCATTGTGTATAAGTTAAATTTTGTGTATACAATTATCAACACATGTTAAAAAACCTACATTTTATAGTTAGAAGAGCCTACTTAGCAAGCAATAATCTTTTTTTTTGATTATTTTTCTACACTTGATGAATTATACTTTATTTATTTTCTAGTAACTGATTCTTGTTTGTTTCGTAGAAAACTTGGTCCTTGTATCAAGTTCAAATGGCCTCCTATCTACATCAACTATTTCAACACCTACCTTTGGCATCCCAATATTTGGTGGGTATGTTTCTAACATTGATGGTATCTATTCAATGTCATTTTCATCTCAGATTGGAAAATTCTAATTTTTCCATGGACCTTTGAATTTGCAGGGTTGGATGGATAGTTAGAGATTCCCTTCTTAATGCAAATAAAAAATATACTTACCAAATATATGGATTGCGACATGGGTTGTGAACCACATAATACATGCCTCTAACATTGGGCATGTGCATATATTTAAAGAAAAAAAAAATATGGTAAGTTAGATAGTTGGTTTAAGTATAATTAGTGAGATTGGTGTATCTGGCTATTAGACCCACCACAATAATCTTTAAGGACTCTCTTAGGAATTCACATGTTGGCCTATTACTATCAGTGAGATTGTTGTTCCTTGTAGTTTCATTTAAAGAGGGGACTAAAATCATTTTTCTATCATTATGTTCTAAAGAAGAGAATAACATTACCTATGTTGGATAGACCATCTTAAGAGTAAAGGTGGATTAATACATAAAGTAATTACATACGTAATCACCTTCTAAGGTGATTTTTTCCCAACCACTCCTATACATTTTATTTTTATATAGTAAATTGGACAATTGATGTGATTATATTTCAAAATAGGAGGCAATCTTGATGACTCCTTATGAGGATGGAGGGTTTCGTCAACCCTATATTTTTTCATCACATTTATGGCCAAATGGTAACCATGTCAAATAAGAATTGTATGTTGGTGGTCTTAACATTCCTAAACGGTGGTGCGGATAAATGGGAATGCAATAATGGTGTAAGAGGAAGCTAGCAACACAATGAAAAAAATCATCAAAAATTTAGGGTGAGAAATGATCTTAAGTGAGCTACAATTTTTGAAATTCCATTTCTAATGTCTCACAAAAAATATCAATGATCACAAAATGTGCACCATCTTGTTATCCTTTAATCTCATTTGTGGAAAATTATTTATGAATGAGCAATTATTTTTGTCACAAATAAAAGTCAATAATTTTGAAAGAGATGTTGGCAAATAAACTATTATGTGATGTTTTATTAGGATTCAATTGTGTAGTTTTTGTGTCAAACAAATCGACTCATATTTCATGAATAGTGGTTCACAATAACCCATTTCACATAAGCATAAATGATCATTTAACACTCATTGCATTGTTGACCTATGCAAATTTCTACAACTAAAAGGTTGTGTTTAATAAGATCCATATCCAAAAGTGAAGTCATTATTGATACATTCAAGATTGGGGGGTCTTATCAAACTACCCAATCTTGCAGCCTTTGTTGGAAGAGTGTCATTGATGCTATTGTTGGCAACATGATCATAAGGGATAAGAACAAGGTATATTACTATGTGTTGCAGTGTTGTCATTAATTTCAACATTGTATCTTGATGTGGAGATCATGTTATAGATCATTTTAGCTCATTTTGGTTGATTCTAATAGGTTTTGGAGTGTTTTTGGAAGACATTTTCGCAACATAGTTTGATACAGTAAAGTTGGTTGTGATGGAAATTCGATAAAGTGTCAACTTTGCTAATTCTGTGTAACAAAGATTTAATTTTCATGTCTGCACCAGTTTGCGAATGAATATTTCACTCTATGCTTCTAACATTATTTTATTGGTTGTTAGAAGTATTTGATTCCAAAATTTCATTATGGTTTGGTTCTTGGTTTGAGAGATATAGTAATAGAAGTTTAGCCTAGCAAGTTACATTTATTTCATGTTGTGATATTCAAATGTTTTACCTATTCTAAACAACTAAAATACAATGGAAAAACACAAAGAAACACCTCAAGATTAGCCTAAGAAATTTGTTAATGCAAAGAGAAAAAAAGTGAAAGATGATGACAAATGGTTATACCTTCTCTTTGCAGTTGAAACTCCTTGGTTGGCCTTTGATTTTGGATTACTTTGTATGCTCCTTGGATGGCTCTTGATGTGGCTAAATGAAAGATTTAACTATATGGTTGGATGCAAATGAAAATAGATAAAATGGATGGCTAGATGAGTGCATAAAATGACATCATTTAGTTGCAAAATGACTAAGTGTTAGAAATGCCTTAGAGGAGGGGGTATTTATAGAGAAACTTGAATTCTCTAGAGAATTCAATGGTTGATATTGAGCCACCAAGGTCAAGATGTAGGACTATGGTGAGTTGAGGACTCACAAGCCCTCACATCTTGACATGTGGAATGTGAAGTGGCTAAAGGTGAGATGATGTGTAGGTGATGTGGAAGGAGAGTACATGATGTGGAGGAAGGACATGTACCTTGGAAGTACATTGGGAGATGAGAAGATTCCTTGGAGGAATAAATGTGAATTAAAAAATTCACATGCTTGGGAGAATCTAGTGGATAAGAGAGGGTCTCTAAAAAGGTGGGATCTTGTCACATGTGACTTGATGTGACAAAGATTCTAGAAGATGCATACTAAAAATTTAGGCTTAACTAATCAGTAATTAGAAGATAATTAGGGGTTAATGAGGATTAGAAGCCAACTTGCAAAATTTGGAGGATGTGACACATCCTAATCAAGGATTAGGCATGTGCACATCCTTAATGAAGAGATTAGGAGATGGATTAGGATTAGATGAAAATGACATGTGAGGAATTAAATAAATGTAATATTTATTTAATTCATTTGATGAAAAGGGGATTAAGGAGGGCAAGGTATTTAATTATTAATTAAATACCTTAGGGATTTGGCGGAATTAAGGATATTAATTAAATAATAGTAATATTACTTAATTAACTTGGATAAGAGGATGTTTAGAAGAAAAGTGACAAATTTGGATAAATTAGGTGTCCAAATTTGGATGTCTACACATGTTTTGGCTCTTTGTTTGGGAGATATAAGTGGGAGAGTTTTTAGTTCTTCGTGGATAAGTTTTTGAATTTGCAATATTAAGAAGATATTGCCACATGCCAATAGAGTATGAATTCTAGTTGGCATGATGTTTTGAGGTACATGTGCTTGAATATGGATACACAGTTGAAGAATTTTGGTATTAGGTCTTTTGTGGTGCCGACCTAATAAGTTTGAAGGTATGTGAGGGTTAAATATGTATTGTGGTGTTATATGGGAGCTATTATAGGTCCATGCTAACCTATTTCAAAGTGTTTTGAGATTTGAATTTTGGTGCAAGGCATATGTGAAAGGATTTGAGCCGACAAGTTACACTTTCTATATTTTTGATGTTACATTTAATTAGGCCAACCTAATTAATGTTATGCTTGAAGTGGATATATATATTAGATCATTTTCGGTGTTTTAATGTATCTAAGGTATGAAAATAAATGTAAGTGATGAGAATGATGAAAACACTATCATAACAGTGTGAATTTAAGTTGTGATTGTTGAGTATAAGATTAGAAGTTATGTGAATGCAAAGAAAAGAATATTATTGTATCAAAATCAAATGAAATATGTAGAGTCAGTTTATTGAGCTTCATTGGAATTGTAATTCATGCATATGATAGATGCAACTATAACTATTCAAACTAGGTTGTTAGCCACAATCTCTCTTTTATCTTTTTCGCAGTGGGCAGTGAGTCCACCTATAGTGAGCACTTCTGTAAATATACTATAAGTGTTTATAATATATTGTGAGCTAATCCTCACCATGGTTTTTCCCATTTTGGGTTTTCCACATAAAAATCCTAGTGTTCATGTGTTATGTGATGTTGTTGAGTGTTTCAAGCTTTGGGTATGTGCAGGATCATGATGGACCAAAAAGTGGTGATATGATGGGTATGTGTAGGGTATGTAGTTGACAACGTTTTTTACCCAAAATTGATGAAACAAAAAGGGATTTTAAAGGAGATTCTCAGATTTCCACAAATATAAATTATGCTTTACTTTGAATTTAATAAATAATTATTATTCATTTTCTATTTGAATTATGACTAAAGTCCTTATTGATAGGCTGATTGAAAAACATCTATAGCTTTCAAACAGTATCACATTTTTTGAATCCAAAACATGTGTCACATTCTATGCTTCGCATACTATAGGATTAAAAAAAAATTGAATTTTATGAAGTTTTGACCAAGTTAAGGTGGACATACAAGTTTTTATATTTTTTAAAAGGTGTAATAAAAAATCATAATTAATTATTTACTTGGAAAAAAATTACAAAAAAATATGCATCACATCAGGACATGAGTCCTCTACTTATATCTAAAATCTTATAAAAAATATTATCATTTTATTGTGGTTAGGGTGGTCAGACAGACACCTACTTCTTATTTTTTCCCTGAAATTTAAGTGCTACTACATTGAAATTTCAAATTTTCACCAAATAGATTTTGTTTTTTTTCAATAAACCTAGTAGTGTAGAATCTACATTCAATTTTCTACAAATTCTATTCTTACATATTTTTGAAATAATATAGATAACTTATTCAAATTTTTACATCAAGTTGTGTAACTCTGATTTTTCTAAATTTTCATCACCACTTAAGGGCCTATTTTTTCCATGATGATCCTACACATACCCCTTTCTGTCATTATTATAATTGAATCTTCTAAGTGGATTGGATATTTAAATGTTTTAATGGTTTAAAATAATATTGATTCACACCCCTCTAAGTATTCTAGGTGTTCAACAATTGGTATTAGAGCTTGGTTCCTTTGAAGGAGCTTAACTGCTTGGTCAAGATCTTGGAGGTTGAACACATGGTTATTTGAAGACTACCTACTCCTCCAAAAGAGATTCCTACTATTGTGTCCATAAAAGAATATTGCATGCTTGACAATGATAGAGAACTCAAAGTTTCTCTTGAAGATATTGAAAGGACTAAAGATGAAAATGGAGATCTAAAAGAATTTTTTTCAAATAATCAAATGAATGCATCAAAAAACTAAGAGAAAAAATCAAAAGGTTTGGAGAAAAGCATAAAGAAGTCAGTGAACAATTGAAGCAAGCAAATGAAACTATCACCAGTCTAAAAGTGCAAGTTGAAGAAAAGAAAAGAATTGAGGAATTTCTAAATGCAATGGTGAAAAGAAAATCTAAGGAATGCACAAGGCTTGAATAAGAAGTGGTAAATTTGAGATCATATTTGGAGAAAGCAAGGAGTCATGAAGAAAAATTCAAGATAAGCTCTACAAAGCTTGATGAAATGATTGAAATTCATAAAGGCTCTAAAGATAAAGAAGGTTTAGGATTTGAAAAGTGTGAAAGTTCAAATCAAACATCAAATGTTGAAGATAAGAACAATGACAAGCGAATCCAAAATCAAAGGAATGAAGCTAGACAACCACTAGTTAGACAACCAAATGCACAAAGGTACCCACCTTTTAATGGTTTATGTTATTCTTGCAATAAATTTGGGCATAAGGAAATGGAATGTAGAAGCAAAATGAATCAAAATACATTCCACCTTTATTTGGTCAATGTTTTACATCCAAGAAATTTGGCCATAGAGCTAGTGAGTGTAGAAGTCAAATGATGAATGACTATAACAATGGTAGAATGGTTTGATCTTTCAAAGGCTACTGTTATACATGCTATGGATTTGGGCATAAAGCTAATCAATGTAGATCTATAATGAATGGAAGGAATACTGGTCAGTGGAATATTACTTGTTACAATTGCACACACTACAGACCTAGAGTGAATGAAAGGAATATTGGTCAGAAGATCAATGAATTGACTGGGCTTAAAGAGTACACACTAAGTGTTGACTGTGCCTTACAAGTCAATCATACCAAGTTCATATATTACTCCATTGTCGAGAAATAATATACAAGAAAAAGTAAAACCATAAACCACAAAGTGGTTTACTAAAGCCACATGTTAGAATTTTTCTTAGAAATAAATAAAACAATTAATGAAATAGTTGAGCACTTTGAGGGGGGGCTCTACTCATTAGAAAAAAATATTATAAATTTAATAGTTAAACTTATGATGGTCTATGAGAACCTTTGTGTTCTTTATTTATAAGCATAACTATGTAGGGAAACGTTCCTTCATCCTTACTAAGTCAATCAAAGGAATAGACTAAAAATAATAAATTAAAATGTTAAGGTTAAGCATGCCAAAATTTCTTATGCTTACTCTTATTGCACTTAGGAACATAATTTCTATGCAATATTTTTGTCTTGCCCCTTTCTAGGTAATGTTGGGGCCTATATTAGTAAATGTAAACTTATCTAAGTCTAGTGATTCCTTTCTTAATAGAGCCATGGTTTTCCCATCATCTATAACCAATCTAAGAATTCCTTCAATGGACCCCCTTATTTAAAAATGTTCTTGTTGTAGTGTTTTTCCTTTTGTTATACTTGTCATATACCTAAATATCTCAAACTATATAAATTTCTAAGTGTTAGGGGTGATTGCGTCTATTTTTAGCCTTTTTTGGGTTTATAGATTTTCTCCTGCTAGCATTATTTCCTTCAATTCTTTTCAACCCAATATTTCCATTTTTTTTTGGAATTTAATTATTTTAGTCTTTTAGACTTCTCATTACGTAGGTGTTTTATCATGGCTTTCCCCATGTTTCCATTTCCTACTTTGTCTTTTCCCTTGGCCCTAGGATTTTAGGTCTCCATATAATCATACAATTTTTAAGCTATAAGATTGATCCATGAACCTCAATTCTCCCCCACTTACTTTTTTTCATGTTTCCTTTAGCATTGAGTATTCACCATCCCCAATTCCTAATTTGAGGATTCACTTTTCCTTTAAGTCTCAAAATCTTGGTTATTTGGTATTTTCCCTATGCATTTCCCTCATCCCACTTCCCATATCCCTTCCTCCTTATGGTACCCATACTTGTACAATAACTCATACCATCATACCCAAAAATGTATAAGGTATGCAATAAAACCAATCCCTAAACCTTGAAATTCTTCCACTTTATTTCTCTTGCTCTTTTTTCTTCTAGCATTAGGCATACCAAATTAATGATCCCTAACCCATTTCTCTTGAGTCATTTCATTTTGAACCTCTTTATTTTCTTTTACCAAAAGTACATCTGGCACTCTATATCCTTGATCCTTGATTCCTTTCCTTTACCCTTTTGTCCATTTTATTTAGTTATATCAGATTTTCCCTCATCCTATACCACTTCTTCTTCTATGACTATTGGGTATCCCTTTCCCTAACTAGGTTGCTCCTCTTTACATATTTTCCTTTTAAACTCCTAAGATTCTTTATACAACCTTCCCTAAAAGTAAGTTAGCATGTGGTAAGCACAAACCCTAGTTCACAACTACTCAATACAACTTAGACCTCTATAGATCCACTAACTAATTAAAACCTACCACAAGATAATCCTTTAATGACCAAAGCCAATGCCTTATACTAATAGTGATATTTTCCTACATGTCACCTTGTCACTTTATTGGACCAATCCCAACATGAAACTTATCTTACAAGAGCATAACCACCCAAAGCAAGTAGGAAAGTGCATTTTGATGTGATTAAATACGAAAACCTCCCCATCCAATAAATTATTTCCCTTTGAATGCACTTCTAAAAATACAAAGAGCGACCAATCAAAATACCTCCATACCCAAACAACATTTATGCTTATCCAAGCAACCTCTATCCATATCCAACCAAAATATATCCCTTTCACACTCCTAGAACCCAAATAGCTTTAGGATTAGCATTAAATATGACTAGATCCAATTATATGATTTTATGGAGAACCTCAATGATGAGGCACTAAGATGGTGCATTAAAGATTTCTCTTTAAGCATGATAAAACATGGAAAGAATTGAGTGACTTATTTTTGACAAATTTCCACTCACATAATGTATGAACAAAAAAATAAATAATTTATATGGAAGGTGAAAAAAATTGAGGAATTAGTAAAATGTGATGAAAATGATTTAAAAGTGTGGTTAGAAAACTAGAAGAAACCTTCACGTTAGAGAAATGAATTGAGTGGTTTATTTTAGGGCTAACCCTTTACATTATAGTGGAAGTAAATGAAAATTTTTCCTCTTCATATAAAGATGTGATAGAATTGATCACCATAATAGAATCATAGTCAAAGATATGGGAGAATAATTAAGTAGCAAATGATGAAATTGATAATTTCAAATTAGAGTTGGAAAATGTAATGTTGAAGTAAGGAATTCTAATGAAAGGTGAGAAGGCTAAGACTTCCCCCCACCTAGAACATATAAATTTTGGTTTAAAATGATAGTAGGGAAGAACATCAAGGAATGAAAGATAATCAAAGGCACTAAGAGAGTTGCCACACTATGAGGGGAACTAGATAAATCCCATAGAAACATAGCAAGTATACACTATAAAATATAAAGTGGGACAAACATGACACAAATAGGTGTCCAATGTTACTTCAAGAAGAAAATGAATATGAACCAATGGATCATGGATTGAATAGGGAAGTAGTTTATGGATATGTGTATGGGTGGAGCATATGGTTTATCTATAAGATCATTAAATGTTTTATTTGGTACATGGATAGTGGTAGCTTAAATTGAGAGCAAGTATAACAACACTTAACAATATGCACTATGTGGTTGTTAGGGTTAGAGATGGCAGATATCTAACAATTAAATGCAGATTTAAATAATAAGCAGAGAAACTAAAACATACACAGAATAAATCATAACACAGAGAATTTAACGTGGTTCACCCAATCTGGGCTACATCCACCAAACCGCAGCCATCCAATACTTTTATTATCCAGTGCAAAACCTATTACAATCTTGTGAATAATCGTGTTTTTCTTCATACTGTAACCCCCATCCCAACCCCTTTTAACAAGCTTTTAGAAGCTTCCAGAATTAGGGTTTTACAAAGTCAATTTTCTTTCTTTTTCGGATATTTTTCCTTTTTCGCTGATGACGCGAAAAAATGGCAAAAAAAATTTTCTCAAGGGCTGCCGCCCCTGAACCCCTGCCCGGGGCCCAGCCCAGCCCCGGACCCCGACGAGGACGGGGGGCTAGGGTGTACAGTATACCATGGGCTATACAGTATAGCATGATCAGTCGCCACATACCAACAGTGGTACCAAAAATTCAAGATGTAGGACCTTCCATGAGTTTCCATGATAATTGTAGAGAAGGAGGTTGTAGGGGAGGCTACCACAATAATAATAGAGGTATGATAGAAAGAGGAAGGATCAAAAGGCCAGAACATTATAACTATGGTAAAATTTAGGATGTTATGCTAATAAACACAAAAGGAATAAAGGAGTAAAGTCCACATATGACTTTTTTGGTGATAAATCACATGATATTTCTAATTGTCCCAAATTTAGTAGTTCTATTAGAATGTGTTGACGCAATGGTCAAAAAGTGAATAATTGTCTAGTCGAAATATAACCCATGGTTCTAAAGTAGTAATGAATAACTACAGTAGAGGAGAAAATGTTAAACAATGTAAGAAATAAAAAATAGAAAACAAATGTAGAATAGGAGAATCGTCATTGACAAAAGAGAAATTGGAAAAATAATACAAAGGAAAAAAGGAAAAGCTCAAGAAAAAGGCCATGTAGAAACTTAAGAAAAAGAACTTCACCAATTACCTAGGGTTGGATTTATAGAAGCTTATCTTAGGAGAATCCTATGAAACTAACAAAAATATTTAGGGAAGGGGGAACATGATTTGGTGATAAGGAATTCCAAAGAGATAATTAAGAAAAAAAGGAGAGGATGATAGTAAGACATGTTTCATAGCAAAATAGGTCTATAGATTGAAAGAATTGGAAAATTTGGTAGAATAAGAAGAGGTTAGGCTTCAAGGGTTACAAATGAGGAAGTTGGATAAGGTTATTTGAAAGAAACTCATGAAAGATGGAATTCAGTGGTTTTCTAGCTTCATATAATTAGAGTTATCTTGTAAACAAAGGGAAATAGTGAGTTTAGATGAGAAGGAGGAGTAAGGAAATTTTGGTTAGTTTAGTTAATTATTTGATAAGGGATATGTTAAGGAAAAAATTATAAGCTATTGGTGTTCTTATTTGTAGAATTGTCGATTTCTTGAGAAGAGCACGGGGCTAAAGAAATAGAAGCATCATAGGTCAAAGAGGAGATGACCGTAAAATGATCTATCACCTATGTATAATCATACAAGGTGGTACAAAGTGTTATAAAGTTGGATATTAATGCAAGAGATTTTGATTCCCAAGCTTTGGGAAAAGAACCCTATAAATACCCTCTTGATAAATTATCTAGTTGAGATGAATTTAGGAGATCTATGAAATAATTCATTGATAATAGAAGATAAAATCAATCGCCTTCACATTTGCACACCTTGATTTCAATGTATAACATTGATGAAATTGACCTACAATCCTTTGTTGACTTGAATGTGTTCCATGAAAATATAAGTGAGATAGAGAAAGGAACCTGTAAAATATGTAGATAAAGAGAAGAACCATTTTAAATATTTTTCATCAATGAATAGAGAAAAAACTTAGCTATAATTAATCATCAAAGTAATAATCAATGCATATTGATCTATAGAGGGTTGAGCATGTATCTTAAGATCCCTTATCCAATTATACATGTATGCCAATGTTTAACATGATGAACTATGGTTCTTGTGGGTGATTTATTATAGTCAAACACGTCATATTGTGGAGGAGGTTTAAGGTTCCATACCCCAGGGTATAAGATGATGGGAGAATATAGCCTCAAGCTTGTCTACCATGGGGGTGGCTATTTGTGCCACTCTATTTCCTTGTCCATCCAAAGATATGGTGGAGTCTCCTAGCATTTTTCTTGCTTGGATGTGCCTTCAATACTTCTTCTAAAGAAGAGAAATCTTCTTCTTCTTGAACATTAGTTTTGTTTTTTTGCTATAGGATGGTTGAACCATACTAGAAAACTTGTAGTACCCCTACATGTGGAGGCTGAGAAGGATTAGGGAGAGTCACATTCACATCATATGTATTTCTTAGTAAGTGTTAAGCCTACTCCTTGACTTTACTGAGCTCTCCTTGTGTTTAGGTGTCAGGATTTTCAATCTTGGGTTCTCTTAGCATCTCATCCACTTGGTCACCATCTCCTTCAAATTGGTTCACTAGTTGTGTTTGAGGGGATGTAGGTTTGATTTTGGGTGGGGAAGAATGAGAAGGTGAAGGAATTGGAGTCAAATGTGGTGGGTTGGGAATTGGAAGTGGAGATGGAGGAGTAGGAATAAAAAATTCATAAGTCAAACTTTGAGTTGATGTAATAGTTTCCCATGGAGGTGATTTCAATAGTGTGTTGTGTGGAGGTAAGTTATGAGGAGAAGATTTATGGGGAGGAGATTAAACAAGAGGCTCTCTCTCAAAGGATGAAGATGAAGATTGAGATGAGGAAGGAGATGAGTGAACAACTAGCATTACATTATTGACACTTCTCTGTTTTTAGTCTCCTATGATATAAATTTGATAACTTGATAAAAATATCAAAGACAATAATCAATCATTAAATATTCTTATATATATATATGGTAATGTAATGACAAATGAAGGTTATTTCTAAACACTCTTGATGTGCATTGCATGCTTACCTTTTAACAAAAATAAATTAAGGTTTGACCTTTAATGAAACACTCTAGAGTGTTTTTTGAATGTTTTAGACTTCATGGCAACTCATAATGGCTATGTGTTACTATTGAGGCCCAAATTTTGAATCTTGACATAGGACATGTAGGTTCATTTTTGTAAATTATGTAATTAACCTAGGTCAATTCTATTATTCATAGATGTACACAAATATAATATATGTACAAACTAAAGATTGAGTTTTGAAATTATGAATAATTATAATTGAAATCAAACTATGATCAATTTATTTCTCAAATTATTCTCAAAATACATCATTTTTCAAAACCAATCATTGTATTACGGATAACTAAATTATTAAAATGAACGAAAATAAATGAGAGAAGTGAAAGATATCCAATTTTCATTTATAAATATTATGTAAAAGATTTAATAAAAATAAATTTACATCCTTGATTTTTATGTAATAATAAGATCTTTATCCGTTATAACTATTTTCTTTTCCCAATATGATAATTTTTTCAAAGCTCCCATTTCGACACAGGCTAGGAGGATGCTCGCAAACGTTGCAGAGTTTGTCTTTACATCTGCCAATTGCATTTGCTTGAAAGCTCATAAAGCCTTTTTTAAAAATCGACTTTTTGAATAATCCACAATCAAGGCATTCCATGAGAAGGCGTTTCTTCAAGGCATTCTGCATTCTGTTAAACTTGTCTATGTTTCCACATTCTGTGTATCCTGTAATCATGGCAATCCATGAGACCACATTTATTTTAGGTATTCTGTCAAATAGTTCACGCCCCTTGTCTACTAGGTTAGTTGCAACTACAGCATCTGACAAAATTCCCCTGCCCTTTTATTAATCCATTCAAACTTCTGCCTGTTTGGACATGAAATTGATCATCTGTTTATAAGGTTTTTAAAGTGAACCCACTACAATTCCAGGATAAATATTATTTCACCAAATTTAATAGAAGAAAAGCAAACATATGTCTTCATAATGGAGCCGCTGTTTCAAAAGGTAGTTGAACCCAAGACCTTGGGGAGCAAACCAAAGACTCAAGCCAACTCCACTACCCATACAAGTGATAGTTGCGATAGTTGTATGTTAAAAAACTGTGTTATTACCTTCTCAATCATTAAATACTAGCTGTTTAGAAATGAAGTTGGTCATGTTTTAATGTTTGATCTTAGTGAAGGTTTTTGAAGTGAAACCGTTACAATGCCATATACTTTTACAGGATAAAAATTACCTCATCACGTTCAACAGAAGAAGAAAACGAGCATATGTTGTTCTTAAAGAAGCTGCTACTTCAGAGGATGTTATGGAAGCTGTTACATTTTTTTGTTAAGAAACCTTGTCATCTATTCATTTCAATCAGTTTTGACGTCGTTTTCAATCTTGCAGGCATATATGCTGTTGCACATTCTGGACAGGGCATCTCAGAAAAGTTGTAAAAGAAGTACCTTTTAAAATATTTTTGATCATATTTTGTGTGCTATGGATGTTGAATTGCTGGCAGAAGGTGCTATTGGGTCTGCAACATTCTCAAGTTGCAACAACTCTTAGGCTCATTATAAAGTGTTCAACGAAAAGGCTGCAATTCAAGTAAATGCATATTATGCATAACAGGTTTTCTATATGCATTAAAATCATTTTTAAAATCTAATTTTTCCATGGACCTTTGACTTTGCAGGGTTGGATAGTTAGAGATTCCCTTCTTAATGCAAATAAAGAAGATACTTAAAAAATATATGGATTGCAACATGGGTTGTGAACCACATAATACATGCCTCTAACATTAGGCATGTGCATATATTTAAAGAAAACAAAAAGATGGTAAGTTAGATAGCTGGTTCTCTATATCAATGAGATTGTTGAATCTGACTGTCAGACCCACCACAATCAGCTTTAAGGACTCTCCCAAGCATGCTAATGTTGGCCTATTATTGATAGCTGTTCCTTGCAGTTTCATTTAAAGGGGGGAATCAAAGCATTTTTCTATCATTGTGTTCTAAAGAAGAGAATAACATCAGCTATGTTGGATGGACCATCTTAAGAGTAAAGCTGGATTAATACATATAGGTATTACATATGCAATCATCTAATTCTAAGGTGATTTTTTCCCAACCACCCCAATATGTTTTGTTTTTATATATAGTAAAATGGAAAATTAATGTGATTATATTTCTAAAATAGGAAACAATCTCGATGGCTCCTTATGAGGATGGAGGGTTTCATCAACCCTAGGTTTTGTCATGACATTTATGACCAAATGGTAACCATGTCAAATAAGACTTGTATGTTGACGGTCTTAATATTCCTAAACTGTGGTGTGGATAAATGGGAATGCAATAATGGTGTAAGAGGAAGCTAGCAACACAATGAATAGAAGTATCACAAATTTAGGGTGACAAATGATCTTAAGTGAGCCATGATTTGTGAAATTGCATTTCTAATGTCTCACGAAAAAACATCAACGATCAAAAAATGTGGACCATCTTGTTAATCCTCTAATCTCACTTGTGGATTTATAATTATTTATAAATGAGCAATTATTTTTGTCACAAATAAAAGTCAATAGTTTTGAAAGAGATGTTGACAAACAAACTATTATGTGATGTTTTATTAGGATTCAATTGTGTAGTTTTTGTGTCAAACAAATTGACTCATATTTCATGAATAGTGGTTCACAATAACTCATTTCACATAAGCATAAATGATCATTTAACACTCATTGCATTGTTGGTATGCAAATTTGCTACCCCTAAATGGTTGTGTTTGATAAGATCCATAGCCAAAGTGAAGTCATTCTTGTCGCCTCAATGTCAACTATGTATCTTTCCTATCAAATTAGTTAAATCCTTAGATGTTGCTCTATCTTGATTTACTAATGATGTATGTAGGCTGGTTGTCACGAGGATTATCAAGCTACAAATCTTGAAAGAGGCATTAACTCTAGTATCAATAGAGGAATGAAATGGTGAAGTTAAAAAAAGACCATGGTGGCAAATACCAGGCACACGAAGGAATGAGTGAGCCTAAGACAAATCTTCTCTAATACATTGAGACAAAATCATATATGAGGATCATCTTCCAAGCATAAAGTAGCCACTTTAGAATGTTCCATATTTAAAACATACAATTTCATTGAAGTCTAGAGATCAAACTCTTTATTTCGAGGAAAAATAATTGATTTTGTTTTTTATTTTTTCACCTTGTTTTGGATTGAGGAGCCAAGCATGAAAGTCACACCTTTCTATTTTTAGAAATTTATTTTTTTGCTTTTGAGATTATTTTTTGGGTGAAAAGTAGTAGATGGCAATGAAAAAAGGTAAACAATATAGATTCCAACTTCATTAAGTGAAAATGGTTTCAAGAGGCAATAAAATAACAAAAACTCATTGAAGTTAGAAATTTTATTGCGTAGTGCTCGAGAATAGAAAAATGGATTAATTTTAATAAAAATATCTTAATATTTTTCTAAAATCATTTGAAAACTTTTCAAAAAGTATTCAAGAACCCATTCCTAGTTCATTATTGATGTTCACACAAGAAAATCCCCGATGAAATTTATAAAAAACAAAAACAATTGGATGCCTTAGATCTTTTGGACACAAATAACATGTTTTTCTTGTCAAAATAAAGATAGAAACAAAGAAAAAGTGACATCCAAGGTAGTGCATGCACTCAAGTGAACATTGGAAAGAAAATAAAGAGGAATAAAAGAGAAAACACAATGAATATGAGCTCTTCATTCAAAGAGACACCCTCGAGCTAGGATTGAGGATTAGTTCAAACAAATTAAAGTTAAAATCAAAAGATCAAAACCATTTATTCAAATGGATGCTCAAGATGAGGAGCATAAATAGAAAGAAATTAATATTTTATATTATTTTTAGAGGATGAGAATAGAATTGCTTTCAAAGAAATTATTTTTACTATTTTTAAAGCTTAAAAAGGTGTAACTAGAAAACTATAAATATGTGTTATTTACACATACAATGAAATGGGAGTTCATGTTTGACATATGCTATAGAAATTGCCACTCAATTTTGAGGTCAAATAAATTGTTAAATGTCTTTGTGTAAATAAGTGAAGTTGAAGTTTCCCTATGTTGCCAAAATTTCCATTTAAGTCCAACCCCAAGTGTTGAAATTATTCAAGGAACAATGCAATTAATAAGAAGATCCATGTTAACTTTGTGTGACATCAATGTTTGAATCTTATGAAATAATTTTAAATGCTTTGTGGTGATTGATTGTCTTCATACATTCTTCTTCTAGGCATTTTTATTCCCACGCTTTATGTTGTTCTCAAGATCAAATTAATTGTTGATACAAATCCAACAATCTTTGTTTTAATTCTTACACAATATTCTTGTTTATATTTTAAGTGTCATAAATTGAGAAAATTGATTGGTGAAAATAAGAATTCTTCAAAGTCTTGTGTTCTAAGCTATACTATCAAAATTGACAAGTCAAGTTTATATATTCATTTTATATTTATACAAAAACCCAAAAAATAGATTATCAATTGAATGATAAGAAACTACTTCAACTCTCCTTGTATCCCACAGAATTGCAAGGCCACTAGAAGCCCCCCTAGCAGCCACAAACAAAAAAATCCATTTAACCCAAGAACTAAATATAACATTAGCCTATGATTCTGAAATCTTTGTTTCTTGTAGCAGCACTATATCTGATTGCAAACCTTCTACCGGACACTTAATCAAGCGTCACTTGTTAGGGACATTTAATTGCCTAACATTCCAAGTATATTAGAACTGATTTTTTTGTTATATATTGGACTTGTCCAAGAGTCTATACCTTTTTATGGTATTCTAGTCTTAAAGAAGAGGAATTTACATCTTTGCAACCCAAAGCCATATTGCAAGAAAACTATAAGGTGCAGAAGAACAAAATCATCTCAAGCTAATAATGTCCTCCAGATTATATATGAATTTATTGAACATTGTAAACATGTGAATATTTGAGTCTTATTGAAAGAAAGGTTTTATGATTGTTTATGAACATGGAAACATAAAAATCTTACAAGATAACTTGGAAAGAATCATGCGAAATGGAGAATAATCAGAAGGGCATGTTGAAGAGAGAAATCACATTAGTTCAATATGCTTGTTTGTAGCATTTGATGGTAAAAGTCAGATAGTGATAATTGGAGGGTATTATTATAATATCTAGGTTATCATAAGTCAAATATTTGATAGCATTAATTGTTATATTGGGGAAAATGGTAAATATGGAAGTACCATGTTGGAATGTCATTTTGTGATGTTACTTAAACCTGTATAAGGAATGAGTTTAATCCTTGGATTAGGATAAACCAAGGTTGGGAGTAACCTAGATGGTCATTTAGATCACTTGAAAATGCATTATCCTTTGGGATGGAATCATGTTATGGAATAAACTCATTAAGAGTTAGTATGGTCATATTATTTACTAAATCGAGCAAAAGGGTGGGTGAGCATATGATGTCCAATTCATAGAGGTGAGACACCACTCCTTAAAAAGTGAGTTTGAATGTAATAATCAAATCTTTGGCCAAAGTAGTGTAAGTTGCCATTGATTACACTGTCGATTCACTCTGAGCCACGTTTACGTAACTAGGTTGGGAATGTCATGGATGTAGGCATGTATCCACTATATGGTAGCTCTAGTTATGTAGGACACAACACCAAGCTCAGGCAGCCTAGTAGCATATTATCATTGATGAGGGATACCAAACCAAACTCTTTGTTGAAGGACAAGGCCATCTTACTAGTTAGGTAGATGTGCGAGGGACCGTAGTAAGTCTGTAGTTGGAGGAAAACCACTTGGGTGATGGTCTCTCTCATATAGTAGGAAGCCAAAATTTGAGGATGTATGCCAGCAAGGACATTTGGACCATTTGTACTTTATTCCATTGAGCTATTGAAAGCTATGTATGTAATCATGATCTTATATATCTTTATGAAAATGCAATCATTACTTGTGATTATGAAATGTTACTTTATTTGAATGCAATAGAAATTTGAAATGGGATTATTGAAAATGGAAAATAAGAAAAAAAAAAAATTGCTATGTGCTTGTGAACTTAAACTATTCACATATGAGTTAAACTTAGGTGAAAACTAAATGTAAAACATTGGGCATGTTACACAACCCATCTTCTTTGGAAACCAACTGACACCACCCTTTGGAAGTTTGAAGTTTGGTATTGCAGCGAATGAAAGGCGTGGGTATCTTCAGGAGGCAGTCGCAGTGTGTCACCGTATGCAACAAGCAGGTTTCCAACCGGATCAACACTCACATTTGCTAGCGTACTTCCAGCCTGTGCTGAAATGGGAGCTTTGGAAACACTCGTGTATGCAAAATGTGAACTGTTTGACCGAATGCCTTAAAGAACAGAACTGTGGTCTCATGGAATGCCATGATTGCAGGATATACGCAAAATGTATTTGTTGAAAAGGCTTCAGGAACTTTCAAGCAAATATAATTGGCAGGTGTAAAGCCAGACTTTGCAACCTCCTTGCCTGTGCCAAAATGGGAGCTTCGAACAGGGTATGGAATACGTCAAAAGATGAAATGCAGGGGAATTTTGTCAGATGCTGTAGTTGCAGCTAGCCTGGTAGACGTGTAAGCAAAATGTGGAAGCATAGACAAGGGGAGTGAACTATTTGACAGAATACCTAAAAGAAATGTGGTCTCATGGATTGCCATGATTGCAGGATACGCAGAATGTAGAATGTCTTGAAGAAACGCGTTCGCATGGAATGCCCTGGTTGCCAGCATCCTCCTAGCTTTATGAGCTTTCAAGTAAATGCAATTGGCAGATGTAAAGACAGATTCTGCAACGTTTGCCAGCATCCTCCTAGCCTGTGTCGAAATGGGAGCTTTGGAAAACAATTATCATATTGGGAAAAGAATATAGTTATAATGGATAGAGCTCTTATTATTACATAAAATATTAAGGATGTTAAAAAAAAATTTACGCCGAAGGCGTATCCAATTTGAGAGAGATCAACTTGAAATTTGAAATCAATGGTTGACCTCTTTAAACAACACCTGGCCAACGATTGAAAACAAGTGCACCGTCGATCTTATTATCCGTGAAAACAAGCAACTGAAGGCCACACTGGGGCTGTTGAAACCCTTGGCGTACTAGGCGAATTTGCTTGAGGAGTTTTTCCAGATATTCTTCGCGAATTCATTGGATCCGCTTTAGTAAGTGGCAAAACCCTTGTCTTTACAGAGAAGCTCCGCTGTCGTGCAGAAGGACGTGATATGGTCGAACAAAACATCTGATTTCAGAAGATGCAAATCGGACTGAGCGGAATGGAAACATTCGTGGGCATGCCCAAAATGGCATTGTCCAGTAGCAGTGGGTTATTTCACCTCCCCAAATTATCGAATAATCTTTGTTCCTTAAATTTCTTGATCCAGAAGAAAACTATTACAGTCCTTAAGTTAAAAATTTGGTATGTAGGCAATGTAGGTTGAAGAACTATTTGCATGAGTTCGGACAGGAAGAAAATGTCAGCGAGGTTATCACAGATGAACAAAGTTCTGCAGGATGCAGAGGAGCGTGCCGCCGGTGCCAATGAACCCATCCCCAGGGTCTCTTTAGCTACTTTTATCTTTGCCTCTCTTCTGACCAAATATGTTAGGTTAATATGCCCTTCGATATTGTTTTAAAGTCACAGAACAACGCACTGCTCAAGGCATTTGATTAGCACTCTCCCAGTTGAAGAAGTTTCAGGTTCAACTATAGTCCTATTTTTTCCTATTGCCAACTGAAACATAAAGAAACTTCTTACCTAGTACCATATTAGGGCAGTATTATTGGGAGGGTATGTTCCTGAATTTTTCAATGAACATCATTTGCCCCTGTTTTTGAATATAGACGTTGGTGTTTACCTCTTAAACCAATCTGTATGAATGAAACATAAAATGGTAGAATTCAAAACAAATATTTAAGAGGTTTTCAGTTCCATGACACATTTTTGATCACTTCCTATATCTTTCTATCTCACAATCTCCCCCTTTCACATTTTCTTCGTCTCTCTATCTCTATTTGTCCCTCTCCCTCTTCCTCTCTCCTTCCATCTCTCTCCCTCTCTCTCACTGAACCCCTCTATCTTTGCCAAGTTTCATCTATCTATCTCTCCTCTCTATTCATATCTCTCCCTCTTTCTATCCCTATCTCTCCGTCTTTATATCTCTCTCCCCTATCTTTATCTCCATCTCTCCCTCCATCTCCACCTCCACCTCCATCTCCATCTCCATCTCCATCTCTATCTCTATCTCTCTCCCCTATCTCTATCTTCTTACATCTCTCTCTCTCTATCTCTCTCTCTCTTACCCCTTGATATTTTTCACTATATCTACCTCTATATCTCTCCCTCTTTCTATCCCTATCTCTCTCTTTCTCACTCTCACACACTCCATATCTCTATCTATATTTATCTCTCACTCACTCACATTGTCTCCCCTCTCTCTCTATATATCTCTTTCTTTCTATCTCTCCTCCCTTTCTTTATCTCTCTTTATCCTCTCTATATATCACTTCCTATATATCTATCTTTCTATCTCTCCATCTCCCCCTCTCGCATTGTCTTCCTCTTTCTATCTTTATTTCTCCCTCTCCTTATCTCTCTCACCCAGTCTATCTTTCCAAAATTATATCTATCTATCTCTCTTTCTTTCTATCCCAAAGTATCTCCATCATCTACCTCTCTCTCTATATATCACTTCCTATCTCTATCGTTCTAGCTCTCCATCTATTTATATCTTTATCTTTCTATCTCTCCCTCTCTCTACCTCTATAGATCTCCTTCTCTCTTCCCCTCTCTATATATCACTTCCTATCTCTCTGTCTTCTTATATTTATTGGTTCCATCTCTATTTATCCCTCTTTCCTCTCCATCTTTCTCTCTCCATATCCTTCGATCAATATCCATCTCCATCTCCACCTCCATCTCCATCTCCATCTCCATCTCTAATTTTTATCTTCCTCTCTATATTTATCCATATCTCTATCTTCTTACCCCTCTCACTCTCTCTATTCCCCCTATCTCTCCCTCTCTCCCACCCTCCCTATTGCAAATATAACATGAGCCTATTGGTAGTGGAGGTTGATTATCATCATGATTTGTAGGTTTTGTTTTAGTCGTGTTTGGATCCTTGTAAGTGGATGCATAGTTAATTTGAAGTTATCACTTCCCCATTATGACCTTTGTTGCACAAACAATATCGTTTGCTAATTGGCCTACCAACTAACCTCATGTACTTAGGAATGCAAAAAATAGACCAAAAAAAATCCTAATTGACATTCCACACCTCTTCGACGTACCCATTGGGCACTAAAGTGCAATTGCTAGTTATTAGATCTTTTACATAATATTTATAAATGAAAATTGGATATCCTTCATCTCTCATTTATTTTGGTTCATTTTAATAATTTAGTTATCTCTAATATAATGTTTGGTTTTGAAAAATGATGTATTTTGAGAATAATTTGAGAAATAAATTGATCATAGTTTGATTCTAATTATAATTACTCTCAATTTCAAAATTCCATTTTTAGTTTGTACATATATTAGATTTGTGTACATCTATGAATAATAGAATAGACCTAGGATAATTACATAATTTACAAAAATGAACCTACATGTCCTATGTCAAATTTCAAAATTTTGGCCTCAATAGTAACACATAGCCATTATGAATTGTCATGAAGTCTAAAACATTCAAAAAACACTCCATAGTGTTTCATTAAAGGTCAAACCTTAATTTATTAAAAAAAAAAGAGTAAGCATGCAATGCACATCAAGAGTGTTTAGAAATAACCTTCATTTCCCATTACATTTCCATAAGGGCATATATATATATAGGAATATTTAATGATTGATTATTGTCTTTGAGATTTTTATCAAGTTGTTAAATTGATATCATAGGAGACTAAAAAGAGAGAAATGTCAATAATGTAATGCTAGTTGTTCACTCATCTCCTTCCTCATCTCAATCTTCATCTTCATCCTTTGAGAGAGAGAGCCTCTTGTTTAATCTCCTCCCCATACATCTTTTCCTCATAACTTGTCTCCACACAACAAACCATTGAAATCACCTCCAAGGAAAACTATTCCATCAGCTCAAAGTTTGACTTATGAATTTTTTATTCGTACTCCTCCTCCATCTCCACCTCCAATTCCCAACCCACCACATTTGACTCCAATTCCTTCACCTCCTCATTCTTCCCCACCCAAAATCATACCTTCATCCCCTTAGACACAACTAGTGAACCAATTTGAAGGAGATGGTGACCAAGTGGATGAGATGCTAAGAGAACCAAAGATTGAAGATCTTGACACCTAGGCATAGGCTAGAGCTCCGTAAATTCAAGGAGCCGACTTAACACTCACTAAGAAATAAATATGATGTGAATGTGACTCTCCCTACTCCTTCTCAACCTCCACATGAAGTAGTTCTACAAGTCTTCTAGTATGGCTCAACCATACTATACCAAAAAATAAAACTAATGTTCAAGAAGAAGAAGATTTATCTTCTTTAGCAGAAGTATTGAAGGCACATCCAAGCAAGAAAAAGGCTAGGAGACTCCACCATATTATTGGATGGACAAGGAAATAGAGTGGCACAAATAGCCACCCCCATAGTAGAAAAGCTTGAGGCTATATTCTCCCATCATCTTATACCTTGGGGTATGGAACCTTAAACCTCCTCCACAATATGATCTATTTGACTATAATAAATCACTCACAAGAACCATAGTTCATCATGTTAAACATTGACATACATGTATAATTAGATAAGCGATCATAAGGTACATGTTCAATCCTCTATAGATCAATATGCATTGATATTACTTTGATGAAATTAATTTATAACTAAGTTTTTTCTCTATCCATGTTGAGGAAAAAGTTTTAAAATGGTTCTTCTATTTATCTACATATTTTATGCATTCCTTTCTCTATCTCACTTATATGTTCATGGAACACATTCAAGTCAACATAGGATTGTAGTTCAATTTCATCAATGTTATTCATTGAAATCAAGGTGTGCAAATGAGAAGGTGATTAATTTTATCTTCTATTATCAATGCATTATTTCATAGATCTCCTAAATTCTTCTCAACTAGATAATATCAAGAGGGTATTTATTAGGAATCTTTTCCCAAATCTTGGTAATCAAAATCTATTGCATTAATATCCAACTTTTATAACATTTTGTACCACCTTGTATGATTATACGTAGGTGATAGATCATTTTAAGGTCATCTCCTTTTTGACCTATGATGCCTCTATTTCTTTAGCCCCATCCCCTTCTCAAGAAATCGACAATTCTACAAATAAGAACACCAATAACTTATAATTTTCTCCTTAACATATCTCTTATCAAATAATTAACTAAAGTAGCTGAAATTTCCCTACTCCTCCTCCATCTCATCTAAACTCATTATCTCCCTTTGTTTACAAGATAAATCTAATTATATGAAGCTAGAAAACCCCTGAATTCCATCTTTCATGAGTTCCTTTCCAATAACCTTATCCAACTTCTTCATATCTAACCTTTGAACCCTAACCTCTTCTTATTCTACCAAATTTTCCTATTCTTTCAATCTATAGACTTATTTTTCTATGGAACATGTCTTACTATCATCCTCTCCTTTTTTTCTTAATTATCTCTTTAGAATTCCTTATCACCAAATCATGTTCCCCCTTACCTAAATATTTTTGTTGTTATTCACTTTCATAGGATTCTCTTAAGATATGCTTCTATAAATCCAACCCCAGGTAATTGTTGAAGTTCTTTTTCTTAAGTTTCTACATGGCCTTTTTCTTGAGTTTTTCCTTTTTTCCTTTGTATTATTTTTCCAATTTCTCTTATGTTAATGAGGATTCTCCTATTCTACATATTTTTTTCTATTTTTTATTTCTTACATTGTTTAACATTTTCTCCTCTACTTTAGTTATTCATTACTACTTTAGCACCATGGGTTATATCTCGACTAGACGGTTAAATTCACTTTCTAATCATGGTGCCAACACATTTAATGTCAGAATGTCAATGGTTGAGGGTTATCCTTTTTTGTTTGGGTCCTTAATCACATGTTTGGTATTTTATTTTATGAGTTCGTTATTGGGAAAATAGAATGTTAAGTGGGAATCCAACATCCCTATTGGAAAGCAAGTTTACATGTATTTGGAATATATGGAGGATAAAGAAAGTGCATGTAAAATCTATTTCTCATCCCTACAAAAGAATTTATGCTCTAGTGTGTTAGTGCCTAGTCAGTTTGAAGAGGGTTCCTCCTCTGGAAAGAAAGAGTTGGAAGTTGTTATTGGTAGTGCCCCTCCAGAATCTAAGAGGAGAAAAATTATCACAAAAGATGTCTTAAAAGAAAAGAAGAATGAAGAAGAATCACTATTTGGATTTGAATTCTTTGATCCAAAGGATATTTGGGTGATGCTAGATAAAGGTGATATGAAGAAGATTGGTGAAATGTGGTGTGCCTGCTCTTTGATTAAGAGATTTAAAATTGATGATGTGTTGATTGATTATTTTCTCAAAAAGGGTATTACAGTTTCAGAAGTGTCTGACTTATTACCGGATGATTTAATAGAAGTTATTAAAGAAAGAATATTGTTGGAAGTACCCGAAGGACATAAGTTTGAAGCTATGATTGAGAGAAGATGTGCCAAATCCAAACAAATGTTATCCAAACACATTAATGATACAAGATGATGCATTAAGGAAATATCTGACATCTACAGGTATTGTCTTCGATGGCCTGCAACTGTTGACAATTTTAGAAGCAGAATTGAAGCCATTGAATTTGAGATAAATTGTATTGGAAAGAGTTTTGACTTCTTCAAAGAAAAAAATGGAAAATAGAGAATAAGAGTTGGTTAATTACAAGTGGAGTTGTTAATTTCTCAGAGATAGAGGGAAAATCTGGTTAAAACTTTCTGGTTGGTGAAAGAGATTGTTGAGATTCAGTTGGATCATCTCTTTGGTATACTCTCCGATGTAGAAAATTATGAACATCAATGTCTATCTTTAGAATAGACATCCTCATTTACATTGTTGTCTTTATTGGATAGTATGAGTACAAGAATGAGTTCAACATTATTTTCCTGGAAGAGGATTCTTTTGACCATAAGAGAAAGATACAAGAAAGTTTTTTAGGTAAAAAGCATTATTTTCACTTGAATGTTTGAAATGGGGAGTTGGAATTCCTTTGTATATACATTATCGACATGTACTTATGTTTACATCTTTTTTTTGGGTCGCCCTTTGCCATTGATGTCAAAGGGGGAGAGAGTCATGTGGAAAATAGTAAAAGGGGAAAGATTAGGGGGAGAGAATGTTGTGATCAGAATTGTTGTAAATTTTGGCACATGTTGCCATTAATGAAAAAGGGGGAGATTGTTGGAAGAATGAAGAAGATCATCTTGATATATAGTTTTGTGTTGTCATTGATGTCACCATGTTGTTTGAGCTATTAGGTTGATTCGATACTCTAAACCAGTATGAAGAACCAGTTTACATCCTTCGATATTTTGGTCTGCAATCCTTCGTGGTTGATTGTTGTTGCTTGCAGTTTTAGGAAATGGTTTATGGATGCTAAAAGCATGTATGTTCAAAATATCACATGCACAGGTGCTCGTATGGTGTATCAAAATTTTTCTAATGTTGCATTTTTGCTATTAGGTCTATCCCTGGCTGACCTAGTATTCTATTGAAGTTGTAATGGATTAATTTTATGATGAGGATATATGTGTGACCTATCTTTGGTCCATGCCAACATGATGTAGCATGTTATACGCTTGGATTAATTTTGGAAATATTTTGTATATGCTTAAAGCTGACAATTATTTTTTTGTGAATGAAGATTGCATCTAATTAGGTCGACCTAATTGATGCTTGTGATTGAATCTAATATATATGTTGGAAAGGTTTAAAGATTGTTGTGAGTGGTGTATTGCGAAGTTGCGGATATGAAGAAGTGTGAAAATGATGAAGTGTGTCAAGTTAGTTTATTGAGCATCACCGGAACTCAATCAGAACATATTAGGTGTACTCATACCAGTTCATTTTGGCTGTGAATCCACTTCAATTTTGTAATCCTTTTTTCTTGGACAGTGAGTCCTCTTTGTAAGTAGTGAGATTTTGTATTTGGACAGTGAGTCCTATTCTATTTAGTGAGCCCTTTGGCAGTGAGCCTTTTGTATTCGGTTTTGGAACTACTTTATATTGTGAGCTAATCCTCACCATGGTTTTTTCATTATTGGGCTTTCCATGAAAAACTAGTTTCTCTTGGGTTGATTATGCTTTTTGTTATTTGCATTTCATGTTCGTACTTAAACAAAATAAAGTGGTTGTGAAGTTGATAAGTGTTTGAAGTTTTGTGTTTGAATTTGGTGACAATTGATTCACCCCCCCTCTCAGTTGTCTTGCTCCTTTCAATAGGTATGAAAACATTTCATCTTGAGTTCCCTCCCTATACATAAAATTTATTATGACAAAGGCATATTTCTTGGCATGTCCTCAGCTAAAAGTTTGCCATCAACCACAAGATCGCCTTCCTCTAATATTTTCTTCTACTTCACAAAATATTTCATTGAATATGCCAGTCGATGTGCTCAACAGTTGCACATAGTATTCCTCCCTATCACCTTTATTCTCTTGCAATCAATCACCAATGTGAGGGTTCTTAATACTTTGAATTTGTATCACTACTGGCATGACTAAATTAGGGAATAAGTTTTTTGCACATTCATATCCTTCAACCACCCTCTACCCCTATCGCCTCCCACCACTCCCCACTCACTTACCACACAATGCATTTAAAACAATGTTCCTTTGTGGAAGTTGGAAGGTAAAGCATCTAGATTGCTGATACTTGAATCAACCCATTTTCTCAAATGATTTACATTATTTTGATCATAATTTACAAGGAATTAAATTTATATTGGTTTTCCACCATGGCATTTCAGGCTCATTCAAATAAGTTCATCATCCACATATTCATAGAATGCTAAAGAAAAAAATATATAATTACACTAATCGACATAATTATTGATCAACTAAAAACTGAGTTTGGTGATAACTTTTTCTCAGAAGCTTGAAAACATATGAAAATTTACAAAGGTGTGAATTTGACATCACAAAAATTTTTGCCAGACCATTTTGTCTCCAACTTCATGGATGATGAAATTTTAAATCTTCGCCAAGTTACCAACTAAAGTTGGATAACACTTAATTCTTCATAGATATTAACAAATTGACTTTAAATTATTTTCCATTAAATCTAGAAAGGAGTCTAAATTCTACCTGTAAGAAAGGATTTCATGAAATCTTACCAATTTCTCGAAACAATATTTTTTTGGTGATGTTGATTCCTGTGAACCAGATGCTCCTACATCAGACACACTAAGTAAGAAATTTGTGAGCATGGGCTTACAAAGGTAGAGTCAAGTGAAAGAATCACCCTTTGAGACTGTGAACAATCTCCAGCGAACTCCATCACTGACAACCCAACCTCCTCCCAAAATAATGCAACCTCCTCTGCCAAACACTTCCTCTTCTCTCCATGTCATCCTCTAGATTATCTTCACTACAACTTGCCCTTGCAACTCCCACATTGTAATCATACCTCAACTCTCACGAATATTCCACTTCATCTATTATAATCTCCCACTACAATAATTCCTTTCCAACCCTCAATTGCTCAAGACTTCACACCTGCAACAATACTTTTGAGCCACTCTTCAATCATGTTTTCTCTAGCCATAGGTTCTACCATAAGCTACCTCATGTTCGGTTGTCTGCTTCTGCACCCACAACCTTTGGTCACTTCCCTCTCCACCTACAGGTCCTAGTGTGAACTGCCTCATAGTTGACGCTCTACCCGCATGCTTAGGACCACTAGCTCTAATACCATTTGATGAAGATAGGAAAAAAGCTTCACCTTTTGACTTATCACTCAACTCCACAAATTATAGATTACAAAGACTCCATAAATGCTTAATGCTAAATCGACAATTACTTGTGTCGATTTAAAATCAATTACAATTGCACACCAAGAAACTCATATTTGAAAACAAATCAAATAACTTTTATTTATTCAAGATTTCATGAAAATTATATTACACATGTCAAAATGTTCCATTGCCTCTTTGGTCTTCCAACTCTTCATCTTCCTCTACTCATCTACACCACCACATCCTTTGGTTCTCCTATGCACATACACATCATGCCTACTTCTCTTAGTTTAAAATATGTATTTGCATTTGAATCTTAATAACCCCTTCAAGTATTAGGCTTCTCACCTAGTCCGGAAAACTCTCTATCCTACCTTCCTCAATTGTGAGTCTTCTCTTTCTTTTATGATTTTATCATTGTATTCCAAACTCTTGCATTTGGTAGTATCCACACAACCTTTAGCTCTGCTACATTCTTCCTTGAATTCTTTAGTCATGACATGAGAACATTTCCTCCTGAACACCCTCTCTATGCATCAAATTTATTATTGCAAAGGCATATTTCTTGGCACATCCTCAACTAAAATTCTGCCATCGACCGCAAGATCACCTTTCTACAATATTTACTTCTACTTCACAAAATATTTCATTTAATATGTTAGTTGATGTGCTCAACGGTTGCACATAGTATTCTTCCCTACCACCTTTATTCTCTTACAATCAATCACCCATGTGAGGGTTCTTAATACTTTGAATTTGTATCACTATTGGTGCGGCTGAATGAGGGAATGAGTTTTTTGCATATTCATATCCTTCAGCTGCCCTCTACTCCTGTTGCCTCCCACTGCCCCCCACTTGTTGGCCTCATCATTGCATGAAAAGTTTGACCTATCAATACCCAATACAAGCGTTAGTTAAGATCCATAGGAGGCGGTTAGACCATGTCACAAACCCAAGCGTTGTGCTGGACAAGGAATACCAAGGGACACACCATCTTGCAACAAACCCCCCCCCCCCAACACAAGCGATGGGTTTGAACCTATGACCAGCTATGATACCAATTGTTGGCCTTGTCATTGTACCAAAAGGCCAACCTATCAATTCCTGATACAAGTGTCAGTTAAGATCCACAAGAGGTGGCTAGACCATGTCACAAACCCAAGCGTTGTGTTGGACAAGGAAGACCAAGGGACACACCATCTTGCAACACCACTCACTTACCATATAATGTATTTAAAAAATCTTCCTTCATGGAAGTTGGAAGGTAAAGCATCCACATTGTTGGCACTTGAATCAAACCATCTTCTCAAATGCTTTACAATATTTTGATCATAATTTTCAAGGAATTAGATTTATATTGGTTTTCAAGGTAAAGAATCCACATTGCTAGCACTTGAATCGAACCATCTTCTCAAATGATTTAGAGAATACTAAAGAAAAAAATTTATGGTTACACTAATCAACAAAATTTACTCATCAACTAAAAAATGAGTTTGGTGTTAACTTTTTCCCGGAAGCTTGAAAACATATGAAAATTTTTAGAGGTGTGTAATTTGACATCACAATTTTTTTTTTCCAAATAATTTTTCCTCCAACCTCATGGATGATGAAATTTTAAATCTTCGCCAAGTTACTAGCTGAAGTTAGATAATACTTAATTCTTCATAGTCATTAACAAATTGACTTCAAAAATTATCTGCCATTAAATCCAGAAAGGAGTCTAAATTCTACCTGTAAGAAAGGATTTCATGAAATCTTACCAATTTCTCATAACAATATTTTTTTATGATTTCAATTGCTAGTGGAACTAGATGCTATTGCATCAGACATGTCGGGTAAGAAATTTGTGAGCATGGGCTCACAAAGGTGGAGTCAACTGATAGAATCACCCTTCAAGACTGCGAAAAAATCTCCAGCGAACTCCATCATTGACAACCCGACCTCCTCCACAAAATAACTTGACCTCCTCTGCCTAACACTTCCTCTTCCCTCCATGCTCTCATTTGGCATGTCTTCACAACAAATTTCCCTTGCAACCACCACACTATAATCATACCTTGATCCTCAGGAAGATTCCACTTCGTCTACTATAATCTACCACTACAACAATCCCTTTCCAACCCTCAACTGCTCAGGACTTTACACCTGCAATGATACTTTTGAGCCACTCTTCAATCACACTTTCTCAATCCACATGTCCCGCCATAAGCTGCCTCACATGTGATGGTCTCCTTATGCACCCACAACCTCTTCTTGCTTCCCTCTCCACCCACAGGTCTTGGTACAAACTGCATCACAGATGGCACTTTGCCCGCACACTGAAGATCATTGGCTCTAATACCATTTGATGAAGATGAGAAAAAAACTTCACCTTTCAAATCCTCACTCAACTCCACAAATTGTAGATTACAAAGACTCCATAAGCATTTAATGCTAAATCGATAATTCCTTGTGTTGATTTAAAATTGATTACAATTGCACACCAAGAAACTTAGATTTGAGAATAATTAAAATAACTTTTATTTACTCAATATTTCATGAAAATTACATTACACATGTCAGACAATTTCATTGCCTCTTTTGGTCTTCCAACTCTTCATCTTCCTCTTCTCACCTACACCACCACATCTTTTGGTTTTCCTCTGCACATACACATCACACCTACTTCTCTCTCTTTCAAATATGTATTTGCATTTGAATCTTAATAACCCCTTCAAGAATCGAGCTTCTCACCCAATCTGTCAAACTCTCTATCCTACCTTCCTCAATCATGGGTATTCTCTTTCTTTTCTGATTTTATCATTGCATTCCAAACTCTTACGTTTGGTAGTATCCACACAAGCTAGCTTTGCTACATGCCACCTTGAATTCCTTAGTCTTGGCATGACAACGTTTCCTCCTGAGCACCCTCTCTATGTATCAAATTTATTATTACAAAGGCATATTTCTTGTCACATACTTAGCTAAAAGTTTGTCATCGACCACAAGATTTCCTTCCTACAATATTTACTTCTACTTCACAAAATATTTCTTTGAATTTATGCTAGTCGATGTGCTCAATGGCTGTACATAGTATTCCTCCCTCCCACCTTTATTCTCTTACAATCAATCACCAATGTGAAGGTTCTTAATACTTTGAATTTGTATCACTACTGGTGTGGCAAAATGAGGGAATGCGTTTTTTGCACATTCATATCCTTCAGCCGCCCTCTACGTCCCTGTCACCTCCCACTGTCCCCCACTCACTTACCATACAATGTATTTAAAATAATGTTCATGCAAGTTGGAAGGTAAAGCATCCACATTGCTGGCACTTGAATCGACCCATCTTTTCAAATGCTTTACAATAATTTGATCGTAATTTGCAAGGAATTAGATTTATATTGGTTTTCCATCATGGAATTTTGGACTCATTTGAATAAGTTCATCCTCAACATATTCACAAAATGATAAAGAAACAAATATATGGTTACACTAATCAACATAATTTATTCATCAACTAAAAACCAAATTTGGTGATAAGGAAGCTCAAAAACATATGAAAATTTATAGAGGTGTGTAAGTTGACATCATAAAAAAAATTTCCAAACCATTTTTCCTCCAATCTCATAGATGGTGAAATTTTAATCTTTTCCAAGTTACCAGCTGAAGTCGGATAACACTTAATTATTCACAGCCATTAACAAATAGACTTTGAATTATCTACCATTAAATCTAGAAAGGAGTCTAAATTCTACTTGTAAGAAAGGATTTCATGAAACCTTACCAATTTCTCAAAACAATATATTTTTTTTTGTTGATGTTAATTACTTGTGGACTCGGATGCTCCTGCGTCAGTTAACTGAATATAAATTAAGTTTAGCTTTACAATCAATATGTCTCAAATCCTATTTTTGGTTCTCTAATTGAACTTCCATCTTGTACTTCTATGATATTCACTCTACTATCTAGTCCCTCATCTTAGCCTCTCAACTCAAAAATACTATTTATCTTACTTTATTATGAATAAATAAAAAATTAAAAAAATCATTTTTTCCTTATATATTTTAAGATAAATGGTGGTTTTGATTAACAAAAACCCTATATATAATTTTTCTAGTATCATTTTTATCCATTCATGTCCAAATTTGAAACAAACTATATTTTTTATATTCTAGAATGTATTCTATACACATTTTAACAAATTGAATTTTGATTAGTTTTGAAAAATATTAGGGAGAGCATAGCCAAGTTTTATTTTTTTTGATATATCCACTTTGAAAATTAGTAAAAATTCATATATTCATCAAAAAATAGGTATAAACACTTGATGTTTGCTAATTTTCTACTAAATAAATTTGTGAAATACTTTTAAAAAGTCAATATTTTAGGGAGCACACTAGATGCTATATTAAACTGTTAATCTCTACCATTTAAAAATAGTAGTTTATAGACTAGATATTGAGCATTACAAATCTTATTCTTACCACATCAAATTTCCAGTGCGACTATCTTTAATTTCTCATCTAAGATAATTTTTTATTGATTTAAAAAAAGTAGGCACTTTTAACCCCATTTTGGTCCCCCATTTCTAGGCACATATCCATAAATCACTATCGATTATCACAATATTTTTAGTAGATGATAAATTTTCTTAGTAATATAGAAAATTAGTGAATTTTAGTTGAATAGTTTTGATCATAAATAATTAATTTGTTAATCATTTATGTGTACCTATCATGGTTTAAATTAATTGAGATTAAAGTAACTATTAGATCAAATGATTTTAAGATGTATTGTTTAGAAAATAATTTCTTAGATATTGAGTATTATACATCCAATATGAAAAACTAATAACTTTTTGAATAAAGGAAACCAAAATTATGTTATAGATAAAGATGAAAAATATTACAACCAAAAATCAACATCAAACACCTCACTAGAGTGTGTTTGTAAAAAAAAAAATTAATTAGGCTTTCATCCCTATTACACCTAGGTGAGTGATAGCTGACAAAGAACTATCTAGGGAATTTAAACCTTGGAAAGGGTTGTGTACCCACTTGTCCAATTGCATAAAACATAAATTAGAAATTAGAACTACATATATAATACACCTTTATCCTATTTGGAAGTGGGGACATAGACAATGTAGTGAATGAAGGAGGTTCCTCATACATAGGTTTTTAAGTGTGATTTTAGAGGCTTTCTAAAGATTGAATTTATAATTTATTTAGAAACTAAATCATTCTCTTGACTTAATACATAAACGATTCACTCAATTAAAATTAGAGGTAAATCTCTAAAGTATATTTATGATAAAAAAATCATTGTATTCTCAAAATAAATCCTAGATAGATTTTCTTGACTCTTAAAGGATTTGGGCCAAATTTTGAGGTGGGACACATGCCATTTATTTTATGAATAGATATGTATACTCCTAAAAGATGATGACCTCGACGCACTTCCAATAAGGAAGTGTATTATTTAGTAAGAGATTCGAGACCTAGCTGGTTCTAATGAGTCTATGTCTCTTGCTAGAGTATGCACCTATCAAATATAGGTAGATGTCTATCTTGTTTGGATGGATGCCTATCTTAGATGGATAGAAGGATACATGTTTCATATGGATGGATGAATTTCTTGTATAGGTATATTCCTATCCCATATTTACATATGGATAGATACCTACATATATAAATGAATGAACACAAAACTACTTTGATTAAAATTATAACAAGAAAATAAAAAACCATAAAAAAGTGGTAATATTTTAGGTACATGAATTGGGTTGTTACAATTTTTTAATAAAATGTCATGATAATTTATCTTCTACTTTCTTCCCTAAATTCTATAGATCCTCAAGTATGCTTATATGTCAGCTTATTGACTTAATATTGATCTTAATCAACTAAAAGGTGGTGCAAATTTCAATGACTCATGAAACATGCACTCAAATAAACATGTAATTAATCTTATATAATAAATAAATCAATGATGGATATTGATGTGGGTCACACAATAAGCTTACTGTAGTGTAGAAAATTGTACATTTTTGAAAATAGTGCAATTTCACACTTAATTTGGACCTATTTTAGTAGGTCCTTGCATTAAACGTCACTTTAAGTCATCATTAATAGGCCCCTAAGACCCTTTATTTTGGATCTCAAGGCTTATTTCAACTAAAAATTTGACAAAATCATAAAAATCACTTAAATTTCTAACAACCCACCCCGAAAATCTAGGGTGAGACTCATATGTCACCTTGGCCATATGAGTCCCCCTAGGTGGGACCCATATGCCAGAGGTGCTGTATGAGTCCCATTTGGGGATTTTTAAGGGTTTGAGTGGGAAAATCAACTTTTTAATTCAAATTTTTGGTTGATGTCAACTTTTGAGATTTGAATAACGGTAAATTAGGTGTAAATGGCTATATAAGCAAGCTTCTAAGTCATTATTTCATCTAAGCAAGCATTTTTAGAGAAATTTCAAGATCCAAGCATTCGAAAGTCTTCAAGCATTCTTTCGCAAGAGAATTCAAGTTTCAAGGGAAAGTAAAGTTGAAGTCTTGGAGCAGCATTAAAGTGTTTTTGTAGGTCTTGAAGCTCACTTTCTTTCAATATCTTGCATTTTCAAGGGTTGATTATGGTTGCCTATGGTGAGTCATGATGGATTCTAGGTTGGGGAGATGTAATTAGCCATCAAGCCAAGCCTAATAACTCATTTCCTAAGTGATTCAATCCCCCATTATCACTCTACTTTCAGCCTAAGGAAGGTACATGCATCATCATGACTTATTAGAGTGATTTTTTATCTCTCAAAGTGATTCATTACAGAGTGATCCCACAATAGTGGTTTACAATTTTTGGGCAAACTAGACACTGAAATAATTTTGTTTAACTAAATATTCACTTTCGGGCACCTATAGTGGCTAAACCGTGAGGAATTTGGAGTTGATGCAAACTAGAGTTTTGTGAAATTTTGTTTGTAGATTCTAAATATATTTTTTTCAAAATTTTTGGAATCATTTTGCACTTATTTTTCTCTCCCTCAAAAACTATTTTTTTTCATAAAACAACATTTTTAAAAAGTGACACTCACCATATAGCGTATACATTTTTTTCCATGAAGGGTAAAATTATAATTATTTCAAATTTAGATTTGTAACTCAGATATCTAGTGCTTCCACTTGGTTAGATATTTTTTTATTGAATATTTTTTTATTTAATCAAGTTTTAAAGTCAAACCAATTACAATTCAGACATAGCTATCGTATAACATGTAACTTTTTTTGTATGTATCAAAATTCAATTTTATTTTTTGTTGGATCAAGGACTTCAATATCTAGTGCACTAATATTTTTAATTTTTTTGATAATCTTCTATTTTTCCACATGTGCAAACAGAGAGCTTGATTTTGGTGAAAAACCTACATTCACAAGAAATAAAAAATAAATATAATAATCAAATTAAATTAAATTTAAATTATAATTTTTTGGAAGCTTATAATAAGGACTACATACTTACAAAAAATAAATTTTAAATGAATTCATTTGATCCCCCAAAAGGTAAATCAAAAGTGGTTTTTTATCAACATTTTGATAGGTGTAAAGGAGACTCCGTTATAGGTATGGTCTAAAACTAGCGGGGTTCTATCCAAGGGGGCTTGGTCTAAGGTGGTTTAATCAAACCCTCTTTAATTGGAATAATTGAAATTGAAATTTTCAAGGCTTAAATCATTATATTTTCTAAAAATATGTGATTTCAACAAAAATCAGGATCTCCTAGAAAGTGTAAACCACTATTGTGGCAGCAGCTTACATTCAAGCTTCATTCATGCATCTCATTCTTACACATTAGAATAGGGTTGCATTGTATTTAATATTTCCTAATCTTAGACACACTTAAGGTTAGGGTTTGCATTCCTATTTACATTCATGATCCATTTCTTCTATCAAGGTTTAATTACCAAACTAGGCATTTGACTGAGGAAAACTCCCCATAAGAAAATCAAGTATACATTATGTTTTGCAGGTATTTTTATAGGTTTGGATCCAAAAATAAGTTTGGAAGAGAAGAGCACAGGTTGGAGTATAGATCTGAACTTTGAATTCCCAAAAAAGTAGAACGAGACTAATATGCCATAAGTGGTGTATGAGTCCCACTATAGGTGAAATTTCCATATTTTTGTAGATCCAAAATCTACACTACTAGAAACTTGTTCTAGACCGGAAACCCTAGTCTAGGACTAATTGATGTAGAGCCAAGAGAGAAATAAAAACCTTGACACACTTATTCAACTATATGTCTTTTTGTAACATTATCCAACTCAAACATTTGAAATTAGAGTTCCAAACTCATCAAGATCAACTTTCTTTACAACTTCTTCCAACCTTTCACAGTGGCACATGATGGTTACAAATACAAACTTTACCTTTCTAAGCACAAGCAATCAATCCAATGCATGAAATAACCTCACATGGGTCAAAATAACAATCTCAAGTCCTTACAAAGCTTTCCCTCTTCCAAATGATTCATTTTATCATGACTGTCCTCACTTATGCAAACATAGCACTTCATAACCACAAAACTTAATTTTCTTTTCAAGGTTCAAACACCTAATTCAATGCTTGGAACAACCTTAGTAGGCTTAAAGAATCATGTAAAAACTCTTTTTACACCCTAGGGATTTAGATTCTCTATTTTGACTATGTTTCCTTTATTAGTTGATCTCTTTGCTTGTAGTTATGCCTTAGGGACTGTCAAGGTGTTTCTTTCAAACTACACACTATACTCCCAAATAAATTACATTTTTTTGATACCTATAATGCTTGACTAAAACATAACATAAATTGGGATGATATTTCTTTGCAACACATTGAACAAACTTGCTATTACAAACTGTTTCTAAGCCTAATTAGGCCTCAAGCCAAAGAGGGCTTATTGGTTAGATCATTCCCACAACCAAATTCACTTTTCCAACACTTGGAACAGATTGAATTTGACTCATACATATGCTCAATAGTTCGTTTAAAAGTCATTCTCACCATTATTTTTATAAACCCTAGCTCTTGGCTCCCTTAATTTTGTCTTTATCAGACTGAAACACAAAAATATACAGTCCAAAATTTCAATTCTTCACGCCTTCCCCTTGTGCCTTTAACCCCAAAACCCTTGAATATGTAAGAATATGCATATAATATTAATATCAGAAAGATCCAAAAGATTCTACTGATAAATCAAAGAGAAACTTAATTATTTACCATCCCTATTACCCTAACAGAGGGCTTTAGCTTGTCTTCACAAAAATTCAAATAACTTGCACAATATCTGATCAATCTGCATGAAACAAGAAGAATATGGAAGTTGAGTGAAATTTCCTTTATCTACAACCAATTAAACAATCTTTCCAACCTGTACTAGGCCGTACATGGTCTGGAAACACAAATTTTCTATAGAAAAAGCTTGAAAACAATTTTTTTTCATTAAATTACTTTCTTAATTCCATCACCCTCGAACCAAAAATGCATACAATGGCCTTTTTAAAGGAATCAAATTGTGTCTATTTAGTTTCTAACCAACTTCTAACTCCTTGTGACTCAAATGACTCTTCAACTACCTTTACATAATTATGTAACTTGTTAACAATTGTTGACAACTTTATACCTTGTTTACATTTTTGCACTTTTGGACATAATAAACACCAAATGACCTCAACATGACCTCAAATATATGAAACATGAGTCTAGTAACATGATTTAAAAAGTGGGAATAATAACATTGAATCAAATTTCAAAGCATTGCTTCATACAGGCCTAATTTTGCCAAGGTGCTCTTGCACCACTAATACGCCTAGAGTGGCGTATGAGTCCTAGTGGGCCTAAATTTCAGGATTTTTTAGTGTTGTAGAGCTTATTCCATTCTTCTTTAGGTTTCCAGGTGCACATCTTTCATCTCTCAACTTTCTATTTTTATTTTCATGTATTTCTAGGTCATTTAGTCAAGTTTTACATCATATTAGGGCTAAGCATTAGATATTGCATTTCATTTTTCTTTCCAAGCCCTAGCTTGGTGGTGAACCCATGATTAGTTTATAATCATATCCTAGGACAACCCTATTAAAAGGTGCATGAAAACTGAGAGGGGGGGTGAATCAGTTGTCACAAAAATTCAAACTAAAACTTCAACACTTATCAATTCCACAACCACACTATTTTGTTATTAAGTATGAACATGAAACACAAATAGAAGACATTAAAATCAACACAATGAACCCTATATTTTTATGTGGAAAACCCAATAAGGGAAAAACCATGGTGAAGATTAACTCACAATATAAAGAGATAGCAAAACCGAATACAGAGGCTCACTACTAAGGGCTCACTACTTAGAAGAGGACTCATTGTCCAAATACAAAGGCTCAATGCCTACAGAAAAGACTCACTATCCAACAAGGAGGCTCACTACCTACTAATACAAAAGAGAACAAAATATCCACCACAACAATTTACACACATCCACAACCTTGATTAAAATATTGCAGAAACCTTTAGCTCACTACCTTCAAGAATCTAACACAATGAAGTACTACTGCCTCAACTCACTTTCACACACTTTTTCTCTTTTGATTTGTGGCTTACTTCATCACTTTTCATCACTATCTAATTCTTCCCAATTCAACTTGCATTTATACCATCTTCAACCTTAGAAAATTTCTCCAAGGTCGGCCACATATGCCTTATTTCATAAATTCAAATTAGGTTGACAACTCAACATTCTTGTGGTGGAAAGAAATGAAAGTGGACCAATAAAAATACTTAACCAAGACCAAAAATAATGGCTCGAATCAAACACATGCTTCCTTAATTAAATTTTATTCTTCAAATGAAGTGTAAACACTAGTTTGGCCAAACCTAATGAAAACACAAATGAACATTGATGTACACACTTCCCAATAAGAAGATAGCATGCAAATGATGTAAAATGATTCATTATGCATGAGAACACATCTTGGGTTCCTTCAGATACATCCGCAACAAGTGAAACAATCTTCAAACACCAAACTCCTTCCATCATACCATACAGACTGTGAAAAAACATACAAGGACTCTGAAAAATGACTTTTGGATCACCAAACCACACACATCTTTGCCAAAACCAAGAGAACGCCATTATAAAACACATTCCAGATCCACAAGATCTGAAATAGAACAACAAAGGACTGCATAGTAGAAACATTTCTCCAAATCCACAGAAGACCAACTCTGCCAGAACAGTTCACACACCAGTGAACATAACCTTCACATCCCATCAAACCAGAAGCTACAACTTAGGAGATATCACCACTAGATCACCATTAGCAAACCTTTAGATCCACACAAGCATAGAATCAACATAGGAGAAATGAAGAGCACATATGAGAGCACATTCTGAACACATTCATAACTATGAATTCTCTCTTTATTAATTTTCTCAAAATCACTTAGAAACTCATCAATTCAACACATCTGCAACATCATAAGGATAGCTCCATGTACTCAGAACATCTCAATAGCATCTCAACTATACATGTACAATCTGCAACATACTGAACTGTGTTGACATCAATGACAACATTAATGGCAACACCACCAAACTTTCTCATACTTGCAACAATCTCTGCCTTTGTCATTGATGGAAATACATGATGTGAAAAACCATCAAAGACAGCATCCTACACAGTATTCCAGGAGAACGCCTTCTCTTCCTCTACTGTTGTTTTTCACATGAATTTCTCTCCCCCTTTGACATCAATGGAAAAGATCAAAGAATTTGATTACTCCCCCTTAGCAGTGTACCCATTCAACTCATACTGCAACAATGAAAAAATTTTCTACTCCCCTTGTAGAGTAGACCCATTCATCAGTCCAAATAAATGAAGAATCTGTGAATTCATTAGACTGATGCACTTTCATGTGCACCTAGTTTGGAGGGCCAATGACCCCTAAGATACTAAAAAACATCCTTCGAAAGAGCCTTAGTAAATATATCTGCAATTTGTTCCTTTGTTGTCACATACTTTGACCTGACTTCATTCTCCAACACTTTTTCTCTCAGGAAGTGATATATGATAGATATGTGTTTTTTTCTTGAATGTATAACTGGATTCTTTGAAATTTGTATAGCACTTGTGTTGTCACAAAAAATAGGAATAGGCTCATCACATATCACTCCAATGTCTTTCAGAGTTTGATTCATCCCCAAAAAATATGTGTAGCAGGATGCTGTAGAAATATATTATGCCTTTGTAGTGGATAAATAAACCAAGTCTTGTTTCTTACTCAACCAAGAAACTAATCTTCTGCCAAGAAATAAAGCACCTCCTCTGGTACTCTTTCGGTCATCACACAACTAGCCCAATCTACATCGGTATAAGCACTCAAGGTGAAATCAACACCCTTAGGATACCATAAGCTATAATCTAGTGTACCTTTAAGATATCTAAATATCCTCTTTACAACTATAACATGTGCCTCTTTAGGATCTGCTTGAAATCTGGCAACTATACATACTACATGCATAATATTCGGTCTAGTAGCAGTAAGATACACTAGTCTTCCAATCATAGATCTATATTTGCTTTGATTAGTTTTAGTAGATTCATCATCTTTACTCAACTTACATCTGGTTACCATAGGAGTACTCACCAGTTTGGAATCATCCATTCCAAAATTCTTTAACAACTCTTTTGCATACTTAGATTGTGAAATGAATATCCCTTTATCAGTTTGATTCACTTGAAGACCAAGAAAGAAATTCAACTCACCAATCATGGACATTTCAAATTATTTTTGCATTTCTTCTGCAAATCTCTTACACATGCCTTCATTTCCACCAAAGATGATATCATCAACATATACAACTACTATCAACATTTTTTTACCTTGCACTTTGAAATAAATATTGTTGTCAACATAGCCTTTGTTGAATCCTTGCTTTGTCAGCTATCTATCCAATCTTGCATACCAAGCTCTGGGAGCTTGCTTTAGTCCATACAATGCCTTCTTCAACTTACAAACCATATCCAATTTTTTTAGATAACTAAAATCCTTCAGGTTGTTCCATGTATACTTCATCCAATTCACCATTCAGAAATGCTAACTTGACATCCATCTGATATACTTTGATATCCTTGTGGGTAGAAAATTCCAAAATTATTCAAATAGATTCCATTCTAGCCACAAGGTAAACTGTTTCCTCAAAGTCTATGCCTTCAAGTTGTGAGTATCCTTTGCATACTAGTCTTGCTTTATTCCTTATAACTTCACCATTTTCATTCAACTTATTCCGGAACACCCATTTTGAACTAATTACATTCTTATTCACGGGTCTAGGAACTAATTCCCATGTCTGATTCTTTTCTATTTGTTGCAACTCTTCTTTCATAGCTTTCATCCAACTCTCATCTTCACATGCTTCACTCACAAACTTAGGTTCAATTTTAGAGAGAGAAAACAAATTTAACTCACCTGCTACTTTACTTCTTGTCTTCACACCTTCACTCTTCTCTCCAATTATTTGTTCCTCTGAATGATTCTTCTGCACATACTCAGGAGTCTTAAAAATATGTTTCGGTTCATTTTCTTCTTCTTCTTTAGTCTATTCTTCTTCCTCTTCTTCTTCCTTCTTCTTATTGTCTTTAGGTACTTGTCCAAAAATAAGATCATCAAGTTCAACTTCACTTATCTCAATGCAACAAGGGATCCATGACAAATTCTCCAACACTTTTGCAACCTTGCTTGAAAGATTGCAGACATCTTCAACTCATTGCCTTTAAGAATCCAACACTGCTCGAATTTGCATCTATACCTCTGTAATTCACATCAAATTCATCACTTGCATCTATTTCACATCTATCTTGGCTCTCTTGCATCTCACAACAACACCACTCTTATTTATAGCATCCTCAACCTTGAAAACCTCCTCCAATGTTGGAAACTATCTATTACATTTAAAATCTCAAATTAGGTTGGCACCTAAACATTCCTACAGTGGATAGGAATGAAGGTGACCCATATAAATCCTTAGTTAGGACCCAAATTAATCCTAAAAAACTTCAATATGCTTCCATAATCTTCACATGTAGTGTTAACACAAGGTCAACCATTACCCATACTAAACACCATAAAGCATTAAGTACACACTTTCTTAAATCAATTTGAAACTTTTAGAAGAAAAAAATCACTTGAACACGATCTAGAATAATCCACAAACCACCTAATATCCAACAAATACTTCATTCAAACTCGCATCATAGAAATACTTCAATCGAGAACATTTGGTTAACCTTATTCGCACACTGATGCATGAAACACACACTGTATTGTACCAAATCAAGTGAAACCTTGAATTCTAAAAGATACAAACATTATAAGAAAATTCCTAGATCCACACAATTTGAAACCAAAATGCAGAGAAATGCTGAGCAAATACATTTCTCCCAGACCATAGAAAACACCATTGAAAAACTAGTTCACACACTAGTGAAAATATCTCATTCTGCACAACGATCCAAAAACCCAAATTTTGGATAGAAACTATTGACAACTTTGAACATATCATATCCGCAAAAGCATAGCATCAACATAGAAGAAAAATGGAGCACCTGAACACTTGCACAACATTGTTTTCTCTATTTCTCAAATTTTCTTAAAAGCACTTGGAAACCAATTACCAGAGACATCATCTCAACACATTACACATCTCCATACACTACAACACAAAAGATAGCTTCATGCACTCACAACATTTACTCAATATCTCCACTATACATGCACAACTTGCAACAACCTCTTTTTCACAATTTTCTCAATATCTTCATCATGCAATAACCTTCCTTAGCACATAGTTGACATCAATGACAACACCTGCCTGTTGGCATCCTATTGACATCAATTACAACACATTCATACTTGCAATAGTGAAGACAAATAAATTAAGTGTTAGCTGATAATTCCTTCTTCTAGGTAGAGACCTAATTATCACATTGTAGCGATTCAAATATCTTAAGTACTCAATATAATATTTTAGGATTAATGTAGATCATATATTCCCAACTGTAAGGTGAGATGTGCATCTATACTAAAATGTTGTGGGATCTATGGTGATCAAAATTAAGTAGAATATGAATGAAAACCTACAAAGAAAACAAACAAAGTAAAAAAAATCATTTTTAAGTGGTGCAAGATCACTCTCACATCCTAAGATGCTTGTACATTAGACCCTCACACAAAACCACATAAGTCTACATACATCATTTTCCAATATTAATTATAGTATAAGACTAAAATATAATAAATAAAAGATAGTCAAGACAATCTCTTAAATAAATGTAAATCAAATTAATTACTCATCATTTACAATTTAAAATATTAAACATATTCCTAATTTATACATTAAAAAAAATTACCAAACAAATTTATCAATTATATATATATTTTAATTCTCTTAACATTCTCCTCATTTATAACATTTTTTTAATTTGACCTCTTGATGTTCCCCATCAACATCAATATCTAATATAAATTAAACTAATCATATGCCAAATTGGTTCATTTAATTCATTAATAGAAATGGTTGTTATATTCCTCTATTAATTAAATAATTCTTAATTATTTAATTAACTCATTTTCTCCTTATTCCTCCCTTGATTAATTAAATAAATTTTATTTATTTAATTACAACACTAATTAATTCTCTTTTCCTCTATAATTAAATAAATTCCAATTTTATTTAATTATTTTCCATTTTTCTACTATAAAAATAATTATTTTAATTATTTAATTATTCATTAGTTTTTTTTCTATAATTAAATAAATTTTATTTATTTAATTATTTTCCACCTTTCCCTCCACTATTAAATAATTATTTTAATTATTTAATATTTTTTTCCTTTTCCTCCACTTTTAATTAAATTGTTATTTTAATGAAAAGTCAACCTTTTCCCTTTTTTCTATAAATAAATAATCATTTTTATTTAATTATTCACTTTCCCTCTTAAATTAAATAATTTTATAATTATTTAATTTTCTCCAACAACCTATTTTTTTGTGCCAACCTCTTTATCCATGTCAATCTTATCTTCCATATCAAATGTTATCTTCTCTTGTCTCATTCATTTTCAGCCCTTGATTGAATTATCTTATAATTCAATCTTATCCATTCATTTCTTGGCATTGCCCTAACTTTTCCCTAACCCTATTTCATACTACATCTTTCAATCTTGGTCATTGATTGCCATGTTATAATGGCTTTTAATTCTAGCCCTTCATTCCAAATTTGGTTTTCTATAAAAGAGACCCATCATTGTCATTTTGATAGGAACATCTTTTATGCTAATGTTATGCTACTAGAATCATGAGCAACCACATTCAAATCTTCAACAAGTCAACATACTACATTCAAAATTTTGAGGTTTGCATTGCATTTGGTTTGATTTAAATTATGTTTTATGCATATTTCTATTATTTCCATTTTGCATGCATACACTTAGTTATGACCAAAATTAATCCTAGAACACCTCAATATGCTTTCATAAACTCACATGTAGTGTTAACAACATAAAACATTAAGTACACACTTAAATCAATTCAAAAATTTCAAACAATAAAATTCACTTGAACATGATCTAGAATAATCCATAAAAAACCTAATATCTAACAAAGATTTCATCCAAACTCGCATCATAGAAATAATTCAATCTAGAGCATCTGATTAACCTTATTTGCACATTGACGTATGAAACACACACTATACTGTACCAAATCAAGTGAAACCTTGAATTCTGAAAGATACAAACATTATAAGAAACTTCCCAGATCCACACAACCTAAAACCAATATACAGAGAAATGCAGAGCAAATACATTTCTCCCAGACCACAAAAAACACCACTGAAAAACTAGTTCACACACTAGTGAAAATATCTCATTTTGCATAGCGATATAGAAACCCAAATTATGGACATAGCAACTACTGAAAAATTTGAACAACATATCAGATCTAAACATGAATAGCATCAACATAGAAGAAATGTGGAGCACATCCCAGAGCACATTCTGAACACTTGCACAACACTTTTTTCTCTGGTTATCAATTTTTCTCAATTTAGCACTTGGAAATCATTAAGTACTAGAGACATCATCTCAACACATTACACATCTCTAGGCACTGCAACACAAAGATAGCTTCATGTACTCACAACACTTCTTCAATATCTCCACTATACATGCACAACCTGCAACAACCTCTTTTTCACAATTTTCTCAATATCGTCGACATCTTCATCATGCAATAACCTTCCTCAACACATGGTTGACATAAGTGACAACACCAACCTATTGAAATCTTGTTGACATCAATGAAAGTACCTTCATACTTACAACATTCAAGAAAAGTAAATTAAGTGTTAGTCGGTAATTCCTTCTTGTAGATAGGGACCTAATTATTACCTTGTAGTGATTCAAATATCCTAAGTACTTAATATAATTGTGACATCCCTTGATTTGTTATATTTTCTATGATAGCTTAGATACTTTGTTGACCTTATTTTATGTTATTTTTATTCTATTGCTGACAGTGGAGCGATGATAGACTATATGGATGTGATGATACATTATATGCATGGTGATTATGTTTGACATGCTTTATGTTTGCATAGATGCTTAGTTGAGATGACATTGCTATACATTCTTATTTTAGTTTAATGGATATTTTATCTCGTCAGTTGATGTGATATTGTATTGGTGAAGAGAATGGTATTGCATCACTCGCTTGTGAGTGCCCTGTGATTTCTGTGATTCTCTCTTCATGGTGTGTATGAATTATTATCTAGATACATGTACGACATTGTTTTGTTTGTAGGTTTGCAGGTACAGGACAACGGCTTCACCTAGTTTTAGAAGTCTGAGCATGTCCACTACCCAACAGTAATGTTGATTGGGAGATAGTAATGGGTTAACCTAGTCAAACCTCTACCCTGGTATAGTGTGTCGTCAGTCCGTGTTTTGGTTGTGTTCTTTATCCATATTGGTCTTGGTATTTTATTTATCGTGAAAGTTTAAATTGTAAGGATTAAATTATATGTTGTGATTAATTATTTAATTAATATGGAGACTTTATAATAAATAAATAAATTTATTTAATTTAAGTTATTATAAAGTAATTTTAATTATTAGATTAAATGTGGATTTTAAAAATAAATAAGTGATTTAAATGTGATTTGAATTAAATAAATTGTTTTTAATTTTAAATGCATATATTGGGGAAAGATCTTAGAAATATCTTGGTTGTTAAAGAAAAGATATATGTTGTGATACATAACACCAACATCCGGTTGGTTTTCTACAACCTCATTTGGTTCCTAAGTGGAAATGGGACATCATTTCATTGGATTTCATTGTTGGTTTACCTAACTCTTCACGATGACACAATGTGATTATGTTTACGGTAGATAGGTTGACGAAGGTGGCACACTTCTCACCTATCCGTTCTTCCTATAATGCATCTTCAATGGCTAGAGTGTTCATGGAGGACATTGTGAGGTTGCATGGTATTTCGCATCAGATTATTTTTGATAGGGATCCTGTGTTTACTTCAGCTCTTTGGACATCATTACAACATGCTATGGGGACATAGTTGAACTTCAATTCAGCATATCACCCTGAGATGGATGGAAAAATTGAGAGGGTCAATCAGATCCTTGAAGATATGCTTCACATGTATGTCATGGACCAGCAAACACGATGGGAGGATTATCTCTATCTTGTAGAGTTTTCTTATAGCAATAGGTTTCAGAGTTCTATTGGCATGGCACCTTTTCAGGTTTTGTATGGACAACCATGTCAGACTCCATTGAGTTGGGACAAGTTGGAGGATAGGATTTTATTAGGTCCTGATATGCTTCAAGATATGGAGTAGCAGGTGGTTTGGATCAGAGAGCATTTAGTAGCTACATAGGATAGGCAGAAGAAGTACGTGGATGCACACTTGTGGATTGCCAGTTTGTTGTAGGTGACCAAGTTTTCTTGCGAGTACGATTGAGAAAGAGTCCAATCCGTTATAGAAAGGGTTCTAAGAATGCACCTCTATTTGTCAGGCCTTTTGAGATTCTAGAGAAGATTGGGCCAGTTGCTTACCACCTTGCTTTACCACCCAGTCTCTCGTGCATCCACGATGTGTTCCATGTTTTTGTACTTAGACCTTACCGTACAGACATTTCTCATATCCTTGATTGGATTGCTTTACAGGTAGAGGAGGGGCAACTAGCTTTGGAGCCCGTGGCCATTACCCAACACAGGAGACTCACCCTCAAGGGTCAAGATATTGAGCAGGTGAGGTCCAGTGGGATCCTAGAGATGACACTTCTACTATATGGGAGGATGCTACCAGGATGAGGGAGCTCTACCCTTATTTGTTCGTAGGCTTCTAGGAGTAACCCTGATCCTAGGGGGGAGGATGTGACACCCCTCTGATTTGTTATATTTTCTATGACAACTCAGATACTTTGTTGACCTTATTTTATGTTATTTTTATTCTATCGCTGATAGTGGAGCGATGATAGACTATATGGATGTGATGATACATTATATGCATGGTGATTATGTTTGCATAGATGCTTAGTTGAGATGACATTGCTATACATGCTTATTGTAGTTTAATGGATATTTTATCTTGTCAGTTGATGTGATATTGTATTGGTGAAGAGAACGGTATTGCATCACTTGCTTGTGAGTGCCTTGTGATTTCTGTGATTGTCTCTTCGCGGTGTGTATGAATTATTATCTGGATACATGTACGACATTGCTTTGTTTGTAGGTTTACAGGAACAAGACAATGACTTCAGCTGGTTTCACAGGTTTGAGCATGTCCACTACCCAATAGTAATGTTGATTGGGAGATAGTAACGGGTTAACCTAGTCAAACCTCTACCCTAGTACAATTTGTCATCAGTCTGTGTTTTGGTCGTATTCTTTATCCATATTGGTCTTGGTATTTTATTTATCGTGCAAGTTTAAATTGTAAGGATTAAATTATATGTTGTGATTAAGTATTTAATTAATATGGAGACTTTATAATAAATAAATAAATAAATAAATTTAATTTAATTTATTATAAAGTAATTTTAATTATTAGATTAAATGTGGATTTTAAAAATAAATAAGTGATTTAAATGTGATTTGAATTAAATCAATTATTTTTTTAATTTTAAATGCATATATTGGGAAAAGATCTTAGAAATATCTTGGTTGTTAAAGAAAAGATATTTGTTGTGTTAACTGGAAGTTAGAGGGTTTGTTTTCTAATTGTCTTAAAATTAATTTCCGGAGAGATTGATTGAAATTGTGGAAAAAGAGGAAGTTGTTTTGACCGGAAAAAAGAGAGGATTTTAGAAATGGTAGAATTGTTTTGAAGTTTGAGGAAATTGTTAATCTTAGAAGCTCTCTAATAATTTTAGGAATCTAGTTTGTTGTATTCTTGGCTGTGGATTATTTTTGTTCTCTGGGAAGTGGCAATTCTTCTATAGGAAGCTTTGGTAGCTTTGGAAAATTGAAAATTAAAGGGAAGCTCGACATCAATCTCTGAATCGTCTGATCTTCTGGAACAGGAAATCCAAATGGTAGTGCTTTTAATTACATGAGTGATTTATTTTAATTACAAGTATTTCTGTAATTATGAATTGTGGGAGGGATATTTATTGTCGAGAAAATGTAAGTCTTCCTGACTGTTATTGTGGAAAGGGTTGTCATTTCTATTATTCGCCCTTGAGATTTCCTTTGGTAGTGCACATAGTTGGATTTAGTATTGGACATCCATAGGGATGTGTTATCTTTTATGTTATGTTGTTATCAATTTTAGTGCACTGTCTACCCTTGGCTTGTAGAATGAGTTATTGTGTTATCAATAGGTGATGAGGGTGCAACCCGAGACTTAGAAAATAACCTACAAACAAGAGATTAATTTTATTATTCAGAAAATAGAGCTTCTTACATACAAAGGATCTCAAATCCCCAAGTTCTACAACACATGCAAGATACAGAAAGCTACGGAATCACCCTTTCGTAATATGTGAGCTTGTCCCCCAAAAAGTTACCCAAAAATTAGAAACCCGCCTATAAATAGAGCACCTCTTTAGTTTGGAGCCAAAACAACATTCAAATTTGAGTTTAAGCGGTTTGGCACCAAAAATTTACAACATGAAGTTCAAATTTCTAAAGAGCATTTGCAATTGTATCTTCTAGAAAGTGAGCCAACTTCTCGGGGCCATAACTTTTGATCTGGGACTTTGATTCATGAACCATTTGAATCATTGGAAAGGTCACGAAGTTAACAATGCAAAATTAGCTATATCGATTTTGGCAAGTTTTGGGGCCGATCCGGGAACTCTAAGTGCCTCAAATCTAACTCATAAGATTTTTAAGTGTAAATATGGGAAACTAAAATTGCAATATCTTTCCACCCAAGAATAGAAAATAAAAACCGTAAATTGGAAATTTCATTAGGACGAAAAGGGTATCCAAAAATGTAAAAACATCTAAAAACTGAGAAACTTGAAATTTAACTATTTTTGGGTGATGCAAGATTGCCCTTACACCACTGGATGCTCCTGCATCAATAGGGAGTGGCTTTCAATGGGGGACAAGACACAAAGTGGTCCCAAGATAACTCGTGTGGAAGCCAATTTAATGGTGAAAATTAAATAACCTATATTAGGGGAATGGGTAGTTAACACATTTAACTTGATAATTAGCCTCGCTCATTGGCTCAAGGGCTTGTGTTAGACTTGAGATGAGTTGGGAAGGCCTGGAATGGCAAGATCATTATCTTGTCTTCTCGAAAGATAATCGATTTTTCACTGGTGTGCATGTGGGGCCGGATTTCATGAGAGGTTACCAGGATAACCCAAGATGGGGTTCGGGACCTAGGAAGATCTCCTTAGGATAACCAATGCAACCTTTGTGATGACACTCCTCTTATGATAACAATCAGTTTGTATTGTATAGAGGTTGTTCTTGATTTAGTGATTTTGTAAGCAATGTAACCCTATGTTTTGTATTTACTGGTACAGTGTGGTTTTGTACATTGCCTGTGTCTAGAGGTAGTAGGTTTGTCTTGGTTACCTTTTACTATCTCCTAGCACAGGGGTTGGTCCTACGAGTACCACATGGCTGGGTGGCATGCACCTTACACTTTTGGGCTTTCTTTTCATGTTCGTGATGGAGAGGTCTTCTAGTTCGAGGAGCTCGTGTGTTCTATGTATTTGTACTTCTCTTATATTCATTGTAATAGTGGGATACTATGTATTGTATTCCTCATTTGTAATCAAGAATAATCCTTGTGTTGTAATTGTAATATTATGTATGATCAATTCATTGTTGGATTAAATGGTATATATTGTTTATATGATGTTGTATTCGTGGAAATATGCTCATTACATTTCTATGTGTTAGACTTATTATGCAATTGGTTAATGCTTAGATGTATGTTGTTATCATGAGTTAATTTTCATATGCTATGGTTAGATTAGTTTTGTAAGTTATGAAATTCACATGCAGACGCATTGTGTGGCCTAGAGGATGTATGTGTTAGAGTAGTTTACTTTACTTGTCATTGTTACTCTTTTTAAGGAAAAAAATTAGTTGTGCTTCCGCAGTGTTGCATCGTCCTCTAGGTTGCAGGATGGGATTTTACAATAATATTTTAGGATTAATGTAGAACATGTGTTCCCAACTATAAGTTGAGATGTGCATCTATACTAAAATTTTGTGGGATCTATGGTGATTGAAATTAAGTAGAATATGAATGAAAACTTACAAAGAAAACAAACAAAGTGAAAAAATCATTTTTAAGTGGTGCAAGATCACTCTCACATCCTAAGATGCTTGTACATTAGACCCTCACACAAAACCACATAAGTTTACATACATCCTTTTCCAATATTAATTATATTATAAGACTAAAATATAATAAATAAAAGATAGTTAAAACAATCTCTTAAATAAATGTAAATCAAATTAATTACTCATCATTTATAATTTAAAATATTAAACATGTTTCTAATTTATACATTAAAAAAATTACCAAACACATTTATCAATTATATATTGATATATTTTAATTCTCTTAGCATTCTCCTTTTTTATAACATTTTTTAAATTTGATCTCTTGGTGTTCCCCATCAACATTAATATCTAATATAAAATAAACTAATCATATGCCAAATTGGAATTTAATTAATTAAAAATACAAATATAGAAATGTTTGTCTAAGGAAAAGATAGAGAGAGTAGTTTGAAAGCATCTTTGAACTAAGAGGGTGTTATGTGAATCTTGGGAGGCCCGAACTATAACATTTGAAAAGAAAAATTAGTCTCTTTCTTGAACAATGCATACATTTTTGTTTATTAATTTAATAAATTAAACAAGGAAATAAATATTTTGGTAATATACGTTTGTAGTAATTACATAAATATAAATAAAGGTAGCATTCGTGTAATATTTTTATTTTGGTAAATAATATGATTTTTTATTATTTACATATTGTTTAAAGTTTTGTTTAAGAAAATGTTTACAAGTTAAAAAGCATTTTTTTAAAGATGTGATATAGGTTTTTTTTTTTAATTATATTTATAAATTAGACTATTATATTTAGGAGTGTTTTCTTTCTATTAACTAAAGTGAGCTTTTATTAGATTGTTTTGTTCATTGTTTGATAATATTTGAAGATTGAATTTGATATTAATTATAACAAAATATCTATGATAGATAATCTTTTACAATAGTAAAAAACAAAGTTAAAACCACTTCAAAATTTCTCAATTATTTTATTAATTATCAATCTCAAGTCATATTTGTCTAAATTTGTTTTATTTACTCGTTTACTATTAATTAAAAAATAGAAAATCATAAGATTTTCTTTTTATCTCTACAATAAAAAAAGGAACACATTTTTGTGAAGATATTTCCACATTAACTACATGTGTTGGTGAGCATTGATAATTCTTGAATATTTTTTTGTGAAGATGCATTGAAAATTAAATAGTTGTGTTTTGGTAAATGACATAATTTTTATTGCATATGGATTAATATGAAGAATATTTCTATGAACAATTGACATAAATTATGTTTGAAGAAAATGTCTACGAGTTAACATGCAATTTTCTACGTATCTTTCTTTTATGTATGATTTTAGTTTTCTTCTTTATAAATTGTTAAAGTAAATTTCTTTTTATAAAACTTAACATTTAAATAATATTGGTGTTAAAAAAAAATATATATATTATTTCAAAATTTAGAATAATTTAAACCTTCTTATTTAAAAAAGTAAAATAAAATTAGAAATTAAGATAATAAAAAATTAATCTAATCTTATTTAAAACTATTTTTTAATAGAAAATAATAAAAAAATCAATTGTTTGAGATTATCTATTAATTTATTTTATTTAATATTAAATTATATCTTATTTTAAAAAATTATTAGAAAATAAACTTATATATTATAAAATATATTTAAAAAAAAATTATTTTCAATCAATTTTAAATTTTAAGTTAACTAAAAACACATTAAGTTTAGCTTTAGAAAATTAAATCTTACTTTATTACACACACAAAAAAAAAAAAAACAATAAAGTGTTTGGTCGTTTTCGTCCTCTTTGCAAAATTCAGTCAGTTTGAATAATCATGACGTAGAAGAAATAATAATGACCAATTATATTAAAGAAAAGTAAGTATGATTTTAGAGTAAATTACTATTATTATTTTCAATCATCATTTCAAAGCAAGTCAACCTAATTTTTTATTAATTTAAATGTGAAAGTGATAAAATATGCTTATGCTAAAGGAAACAAGTCTTCCCCCTTTATGAATCACTTTACCAATTTTAATCATCATTTATTTATTATGAAGCCCATAAATAATGTTTCTTATTTTTAAAAACTTGAGTATCATTTATTAAAAAACTATTTCTTTTTAGGTTTTTTTATTCTTTATTCTAATTAAATGCATAAGCATATAATTGGATCCCAAATGATTTTATGATTCTACATTTCAATATTTTAAATTTATTTGTTTATTATTATGAGTTAATTAAAATATAAAATATTTAAAATTACAAATAAAGTGTTATAAAAAGAATTATAACATATTTAGAATTTAATTTAAAAGAAAGATAAAAAATATTACATTAGCATTAAATCTTCTTAAGATCATGTTGTATATTTATTTGTATTACCATAGTCTATTTAGAAGTCTAATTAAAATGAACATTGCTCAAAATTTAGTAGATTTATTTGAAGGTATTTGTAAACACCATAAATGTCTTATTAGATTCAAAACACAAACATGTAATTTTAAGTTATTAGATTTTAGATAATTCAAATTTATGACCATTTTCATCCTCACAAAAATAAACTACCAAATTTCATAATTAAAATTTTTGATTAATAACAATCATCCATTAAAATTTAAGTAGGGGATATAAGCTTGACAAATAATTTTATTCTAGTTTTAGTTTTTTTTAACATATTATAAAATTTTAGATTCATTTACAAAATCTATTGCTGATTGTTTTGGTTTATATTTGCAAATATAGAATTGACCCAAATCATTTCCATGTCTGCAAAATTAAACATCAAACTTTAAAATTCAAATTTTAAATTCTAAATCTTATAATCCTTTTTCCATTAGCTTTAATGCACTAACCAAAGTGCAAACTATTTCAAATTACATGATAGAGTGGTATATTTAAGGAATAACCCTAATGTAGTGTCAAAAATTTGTCACCCTTAATAATTTCACATTATATTTTGCTTCCCCTAAATTAATGGACGTAATTGAGTCCCTAATAATTTTCTAAATTATGCATTCCAAAAGCCTATTTTTACCATTTTCTAAAGGATTGCAAGCATTGAATAAATGCAAACACCTAATGTTTTGATCCTGACACTAAATGTCCTAGAAGATAGGGCCAGGACCCATACACCCATGGGCATATGGGTCCCCCTATCTTGCCAGGGATCAATTTTTAATATGTTGTTCATGGCATTTTAACATTCAAATTTCAAGTGTTGGATTTTGGGATCTAATTTTTGAGAAATTAGAACAATTGCATATAAATACCTAGTATTTTCATCATTTGAAATCTAAGTGAAAATATACTGGAAAACTTATGATCAAGAGAACTATTAAGCAAGTCAAGAGCAACATTTTAGAGCATTGTTGCAACAATTCAAGATCCAACATCATTTCAAATTCCATATGTGTTCATGTTATCATTATTTTGTGAAGGTTGACCCTATTGTAGGTCTACAAAGCATTCAAGCAAGCTAGATCCAAGACATTGAGGTGATGTGCATGACTTCAATCCTTCAGTGAAGCCATTGAAGGGTGGTGAATTGCCGCTGTGAACCTAAGAATTTTATCCTTCCCTAACATGCAAAATAACTATGAAATGCAAGTGATAAAAGACCAAGGACACCTCAAGATTACCCAAAAGAAAGATAAAACAAGAAGGAAAATGGACAAAACAAGACACAAACGATTTCACCTTCCTTGTTGTTGATGTCTCCTTGATTGGCCCTTGCTTGGGATGATTTTGTGTGCTCCTTAGATGATTGCTTGAGTGACTAAATGCAAGATTCAATGTGCAAGATGATTAAAAGAGATGGCTAAATGATGGCAAAGGATTGAGGATGCAAATTGGCAGCATGTAGTTATGAAAATACCAAGTGTTGAAAATGCCCTTGAGGAGGGGGTATTTATAGGAGAATTTGAATTCTCTAGAGAATTCAACGGTCAAGATGCATCCAACAAAGCCAAGATGAAGGGCTATGGTGGGTTGAGAACCCACAAGCCCTCACATCTTGACATGTGGAGGGTGAAGTGGACAAGGGGATATGAGGTGTGAGTGAGGTGTCAAGAAGGTACATGAGGTGGAGGAAGGACATGCACCTTGGGGAGTGAGGAGATTTCCTCAAAAAGGGATTCCTTGTCCCCAAGTGGGAGTGAAAGGGACATTTGAGGAATTTTTGGAATTCCTCAAAATCTACATGGAAAAAGGAAAGGTGGTTGGGGATATAAATGTGAATTAAAAATTCACATTCTTAGGATGATCTAGAGGATAAAAGGTGGGCTCCAAAAAGGTGGGACTTGGTCACATGTGGAGATTAGACAAGTCCAAGGTTCTAGAAGCCTTGGGAGAATGGAATGTGAATTAAAATTCACATATAAAGGAGGGAATCTAGGACAAATAAATGTGAATTAAAAATTCACATGGGAAAGGGGTCAATGCCAAAAAGAAGGTAAATGCAAAGGTTGGCTAAAAAGTGGTGCTAAATCTAGCTAATGACCTTGGTTAAGGTTTTGCAAACATTGGATTAGGCTAATTAATGGAATATTAGAGACAAGTGGCAAATGTAGGAGGATGTGACATTAATCTTTGATTAAGAGGATGCACATCATAATCATGAATTAATTAAATTAATTCAGATTAGGGCAGGATTATGGAGGATGTGACAAGGAGAGAGAAAGTGAAGAATTTTAAATTGATTTTAAATCAAAAGGGGAAAAATGACTAAATTAAATAAATTAGCATATTTATTTAATTTAGAGAGGAATAGGGTAAAAGACAAAGTATTAATTATTAAATTAAATACTTTACCGATATGAGACAAAAGGTGTAATATCAATTTAATAAATTAATATTAATACGATGGATGGAAATGCAGTAAATTTAATCATTTGGAAGTGATTAAATTTGGATTTCTACAGCTGCATTTTATGATGTTATCATTCCTTCCTTTCAATTATCATTCTTATCATTGACATTGCCATTATGGAAGTGGAAACACTTACATGGGGTTTGACTGAGGCAAGCCCCTAAATGAACCACCATTTCATCTCTCTTTGAATGTGCAAGTTATAGGTTTGAAGAGGATTGAAGGGAGATTGAAGAAAAGTTGTCTATAGTTGCATTCAAAGCCCTAAAAGTTGTCAAGCCATGAAAAATCACCTACAAAATTATCTGATGGCATTCTCACAACTCTGCAACCAAAAAATAAGGTTAGATCCAACATTAGAGACTGCAAAATCAGTTTTAGGACCCCTTATCAGGGATCCATACTCCCATAGGCATCTGAGTCCTCCTCTACATGCCAGATCCAACTTTTTATGGCAAGTACATATCATCTGACACTTCCATGATATCTTCCTACAAGTTACTATTTCTATCTATCTATTTCCAGAATATTGCATTTGTCATATTAGGCCATATAACTCAATTAGGTTAATCATTCCAATTCATTTCTAGTCCATTTTCAAGGCCACAATCTAATGCATATCCAAGGTTGATTGACTCACTTTCATGGTTGAAAGTCAATCTATTCACCTTGTTGATTTGCATTCTAATGAAAATTTGAAAAAGGAAGCTAATTGATCGTAAGGTTTACACATTTGAACATTAGCATTTAACATCACCCCCCATTTTCCATGTTTCACTTTGGTGAACTTGATGTATTAACATTATATACCTTATGAAATTGGCGGTCTTTCAAACCCTAGATCTAGGTTTTGCATCATATTATTGTTATCACTAAATAGTGCACCCTTACCGAGTTGATAAACTCATCCTATTGGTGAAACATGGGATCTTTTTAGGTTTGTGGGTCACCTATGATGGAAAGAACCTCTAGAGAGGGTTGGATTCCTTTGGTTCTATCACTTACTATAACCTATTCTACTGTGTTATTGATGGAAAAGGGTAGTAAGAATAACATGAAATGAATCTACTACTAAGGTGATGTACCAATTTTTTTTTCTTATATTTTAAACTACTATTTTGACATACAACTAATCAATATTTTAGGCTTGTTTGTGCACAACATTGATGTTTCGATATACCTATATATCAATGCTTCATTGAAAGGTCTAGATGTTTTTTCATACCTTTAGAAGGAAGGTGAAACATAGAAAAATAGGTGACACAAGATGGATGGGAAATGGTATGATGCACCAATCCTTCTATTAATTTCATTAGGAAAAAGAGATCCCCTAGGGCAAGATTGACTTTCAACCCTTAGGTGAGTCAACCTTGATGGAGATCTTGTTTTCCTTATGACTTAGGATGGGGTAAATCAGCTTGAACTGCACTTTTTGGAGATGAATGAAAAATACTAAATGAAAGCAATTATGCAATGTAACATATGAAACCTCTAAATTAAACCTTAATCTAGCAGAATCAACAAAGTTTCAACAGATCTAAAAAATATATGATTTTATGCATTGTCACAAAAAGGTTGTGTTGAGTGTCCTCTTGGGGCTCATTCACCCAAGGGTGAATGGGTCTTGCTAGAGGGGTTGAAAATCTGCTTGAGTGATAAGTTTAAGAAACCCCCCTCAAAAAAGATATAAAATCTTGGTGAATCCTTCATTTTTTTAGGAAAAAATATTAATTTCTATTGGTGAATCTTTCTTGAAAAATAATAAGAAAATACATTAATTATGATGGCAAATCCATCTAATCTAAAAATAATTCTCATTGAAAACTAGGGGCCTGAGAGTGAAAATTATTGATGGGTTTAAGGGGTAGACTATAATATTTACTTGCCACCATTGTTTTAAAATATGATATAATGGCCCTCATTTTTTTCTGCAAGGTAAAATATACCCATGATTTGTAATTATCATGGGGCTCATCATTGCTTTTAGATCATTGATCTAACAACCCTTGTTGTACTCTACAAGGTAAAATGTACCTACAATCTATAATGCTCACAAGACACAAAATTATGGTCCCCAAATCGTGGGTACATTTTAGCTCATGGAATACAATGAGGGCCATTAGATTATATTATAAATTAATGGTGGAAACTAAAGATTAGAAATATAGTCCTAAAGAAACTAATAATTATGATATACTATTGGCGATTTAATATAGAGCTCTACTATAATTTATAAAATTTAGGAGAATCTAATCTAATCATGCATCGAATATTGTGGCTAATTGTTGAGTTTATTTTTTTAATAAAATAAATTCTTTGGCGATTTAAATAAGACTAGAATAAAATTTTGTAAAAATGTGGTGATTCAAGTCACATTATAGCTTGAACTATTAGCCAATTTTGGATTTCCAAATTTCAACTATTAGCCAATTGGTGAATATTAGCCACTAAAAAAATCATTGATCTTCTTTCACAATCCTCTATTCCTTGGTTTGCACTCCCAATTCCTCTGAGTTTAATAGTTAGAAAATTCAGAAATAAATTATGAAAGTGAGTTTCCATGGCTTGATGACAATGTTGACAACTTTTGCAATTTTTTCTCTTTTGATAGATCTTCAATCCTTCTTCAACCTAAGATCTGCAAAACACACAAGAGGGATTTTTTTTTGTTTTGGTGAATGGGAGTTTGCTTTGGTCAAACCCCATTTTGGTAATTAAACCTTGAAATGAAATGAAACATGAATGAAAGGAATGATGAATGAACACTTGCTATGTTGCAACTCACCAAACCATTGAAGGATTGAAACTTAGTACATCTCTCCAAGGTTTTGATCTTGCATGAATTGGCTTTATTGATGATGTGATCTTGATGGTTTAATTGTGACTTGAATGTTTGAAACCTACATCACAATGTTAGCTCCAAAAACATGCATGATGCTTGATAACTTTGACATGATGCTTGAGATCTTGAATTTTGCAACAAATGACTAAGAAATATACTCTTGAACACCTTTGAAAATAATCTTAGCTCTTGTGAAATTTGGATGGATGCTCTAGGATTTGAATTGATAAAAAGACCTTGCTTGTATAGGTAATTTTCTAATTTCCCAAAAATTAAACATTACAAGCCGATATTTGAAATTGAATTTGGGATCATAAATGACCACCAAAAAAATATTTAAAATTTGAATTAAACAACTAAAGGGGACCCATTTTCCCAGGGGTGAATGGGTCCTGACCTAAATTGCCAGGACCTGTTCATTTCAGGGTGCTAAAAATGATAATTACATTAATTAAATCATGGTTTTCCTTTCAAAAGTTGCAATTAATTAGGCTTGTAGATGCAAAAAATTGGGCCAATTAGAGGCTTAATTAAGTCTAGTTATTAAGGGACCCAAACATAGTGTGAAAAGGTAAGAGTACATTTTTTGACACTACATTTAGCCTCCACTTTAGTGAGAGGATGATTGCTACACTCAAACTCACACTAAAGTAGTAAAACAAGCATCAAGAGAGGTCTAATTGTATAACTATTGGAAATATAAGACAACAAAGGTCAAGGAGGATGATCAAGCCTCCAAGATCTAAGATCTCATGGAAAACCAACAAAGACACAAGGAGACACTTTCCTATGTTAAATATGTAGCAGCAAGACAAGATACACAAGCATATAATTTTAAAATTAGAGAAGAGAAAGAGAGGGGATGGATCAAGCCTCATCTATTTGTCCAATAGGTATGGATCGATCCTTAGCTATTTGTCCAAAAATGTTTGCAAGTGGAAACTTGCTATCCACTATGCTAACAAAATGCACTCACATGGGCTAGTGAAATCCATTGTCCACTAGGTGAGCCCCAAAAAGTGGCTAATGGGAAAGTCATGCCAACTATAGGCTTCCATTATACTAACCATTCCAAAGTTAAAGCTCTTGATAACTTTGATAAGGTGCCATAAAATTGGTCTCAAGGCTAGCAAGTTGCATTTTCTAAGCACCCATGAAAAAGGCTCCACTAGCAAGCAAGTTGTGTTATGCTTGGTGGCCTTGATACATGTCATAGGATATTCAAAGGGTGTTTTCTTAGTTTATGAAAGGTCTCACCTTAGGGAACATTGTGCCTAATGTCTCCAAGAGAGTGCTAGTTGAGAATAAAAGATTCACAACTTAGGGAATGCAATCTATAGCATTACCACTAAGAGGGATGCCATATGCCCAAAAAGGTCACAATCTTGAAGGACATCAAACCCAATGAAAACACCAAGAAAATGCATCATGTGAAGTAAGAATACCTCACTTTGAAGCAAACAATGAGAGAGGATGTATGTATGCCACCACTTTAAAGAAATTGCTAAAAACCATGCTGTGAGCAATTACTTTAAAGTAGAATATGATAAATGCCAATACATGAGAGCTTTATTTGGAAATCCCTATGTAAAACATATGTTTTTGAGTAGAGATACATCATGGAAAGGAGGGTTTCCCCCATATATAATCATAAGATAACACATAAGGGAACCATGGATTTGGGGTCAGTGTTTGTCATTGTTGTGACATAATTGAGCTTGAAACCATCATCATTCCCCAAATGACTCATGGAACAACGAGCACAAAGGAAGAATGAAACATAGAGCATGAAAAAAAAAGGGAAGCTTTTGGGTCAACATGGAAGATACCTAAACGTCTTGATACCTTGCGTCATCTGCAAAAGAAAAAAAAGAAGACAAGATAAAAGTTACAAAAAATAGACGAATGTAGATACAAATAGAAGAATTCCACAACAGATTCACTTCCTTTGTACCCTTGCACCAATGGAGTGACAAGGGTCATCCAAAGTAGGCTAAAAAACATATAAAGACATGCCAAGTAGCATAATACGAGGGATCACATTATGCACATGCAATCACAAAGAACACAAAAAGGAGACTAGTATGGCACAAGCGATTCAACCTATAGCAGGTCATCCACATCCCAATCTTGTTCATCATATGCAAAAGGAAGACAACTAGACAAAGGGACAACGAAAAGTGGTGTATTAGGAGCATCACTAGGTTCAACACATGTTGAGTCACTCTTTATAGGATGACCATCACAGTTGTTATCATCTAAGCTCATGGAAGAGGAAAAAAATAAATTCAGCTCATTACGCACTTCCTCATCTATTTTAGTAATCTCATCATCATCATCCAAGTTAATCATAACAAGAGGCCTAATGACAATATCCATAGAAGTTTCTTGTTGTTTTTATTGTGGCAAAGGTGGAGAGTCATCATTCTTTGTTTCAATTAATGTTTGATCTTGATTTTCTATTTTATTCTCTTCTTTTAACCTACGAGTAATAACACGATATCTACGTCTAATTTATTTTAAAATTATTTATATAATATTATTATACGTCACAAAACACCATTTTACTTAAAACAACCAAACATTATTTTTTAACAAATACATTATTTTAAAAGTAAATATAAATATACCTAAAATAATAATGATAAAATTAAAAAATAAAACTCTAATTTATAAATTCTCAAATATTAATCTCAATCACAAATGAAATTAAAACCTCAAAAAATTCTCAAAATACATTTTTTCATTATTTAAAAACCTAGTGTAACTTTCAAAATCACTCCAAATATATTCAAAATTCGAATCATTATCCACACCCACCTATAATCGACATTAGTGGCTACACGATTAATTTAATATAAGTCTGAAAACGAATCATAGCTTCACATAATTATATGTGAAATTCAAAGCATAATGTCTCCCTTAATGCAATGACAATAATATTATGTTGTCATTCGGTGGACAATTCTTTTAAGATAAAAATGATAGGGTTTAGAATTTAATGCAAATTATATACTTTTAAACTAGTAGTGCTTTGAATATGCAAAAGTTTTTTATTGGATAAATTATATACTTTTAAACTAGTAGTGCTTTGAATATGCAAAAGTTTTTTATTAGTAAAATATCCAATCCTTACCATAAGAACATAAGTGGGATGCCTCCAATTATTTTGAAATCTTATCAAATTATTTCTTAAGCATGATAATTTTTTTTATTTCTTTTCTTTATTTTATTTAATTTTATTAGGGCAGGGGAAGAGGGGGTGTGTGATTATGTTATAAGGTTTTCATTAATATATACGTTATAAATAAAGATGTTAAAATAAAAGTATTATAAAATGTGGAATGTTGTGATGAAGAGTGGAGATATCCCTAAGGTTTTGGCTACTGACTTTGTCAAGGTGATTTCCCTTGTGATTACTGTGAAAAAGAGAAAGGATATTGTGTTTGTTGATGATACTGCTGTTGCGGGTAAGCTGTTGGATGTGGATTGAACTGGTGAGAAGGGTGGTGTTAAAGGTAGTGTTTTGACTGGTGGGTCGAGGGCCAAAACTAGAAACAGAATGAAAGCTTAGAGTGGGGCCTCTGGTTTAGAGGTGTCTGATATTGTAGATAAAGTGCAAAAGATGGCTGCTAGTGAAATGGAGGTTGTTGAGATTTTGGACAATATGTAGTGGTGTTAGTTGACTGTCTTCTTTTTGGCTGTTGGTTTGTTGTCGTTGGGTTGATTGCTGCGTAATGTTGTTTTCTACTTTTATCAGCTGCTTTATTTTGTAAAGGGTTCCAGGCCCCTTCAAAACCCATTTTTTACCTCCAATCAAAACAAGTAAATGTATTAGGATTATGTAGTTTTATATTAGAATAAGGAAAATTCATTAAATTTGGGTAGATGAGACTTTCAAAACATTAAATTAGAAGAATAAGAGAGTAAAAAATAATTAAAACGACATATAACTATTAGGAAACTTCTTGCACTTTGTAATCAATATTCATTCATATCAGTCTAAGAGCATTTAGAATCCAAGAATAATATTACATCAGTCAAAAATGTTCTTTCATATTTGTTTTATGGTGTATGAGCCTAAAATTATTATAGTCATTTTACTCATTTTACTCATTTCATATTTGCATCAATAAAATTGTTGATATATTTGCATCAATAAAATAAAAAATTATTGATATATTTGCATCAATAATATTGTTGATATAATTTAAACTATAAATCAATAAAATTGTTACTTATTTTATATTTTTTATTATTCTAAAATATAAATATATTAAATATGTATTTTATTAATTACGTAAATAAATAATTCATTATTAAACCTTGGATCCATAACTACATTGCATAATTCTTTTAATCTCAAATAATATTAACAAATATCACCTAATGTGTTTAATATTAAAAGTGTATAATTCTTACATTATATAGGTTTTCATATAATTATTTTTAATTAATTTGGGAGAAAACTCATATATTCAAATATTTAATGGTAATTTAACAAGGCGTGGTATAAATTTAAAGCAAGTTTGATTTATTTAATATTAAAAGACCTAAACCAATCAATTATTTAATTTAGATTATTTTATATTATAAAGTAAAAAATAATTTTTTGAGAAGATTCTAATCTTTTTCTAATGATAAAAGTATAAATGTTATAATCTTATATATACATCAAAATAACACAACCAATCAATAAATCAAAAGATGAAAGATAAATTAAGTCCAATAATAATAGATCTAATACCATAATAGATCTAATACCACTTGATATGAACTTATAAATAATTATAAATAATTATGAACAAGAATAACATGTAAAAACTAATACAAATTAACAAAAATAAAATATTATAATCTTAGAAATTGCTGCATATATCCTTATACTAATGAATCTTGGTACAGGTGTTGCATGCCTCTTTCAATGATCAAAATCCTTAAGAAAATATCCAATATAAATAGGATTCCTAGGTACCCTTCTCTTTATTGCAAGCAAAATATAAAGGCATCACAAAAGTTACAAGAACATTACATTTTAAGGTATAAATCATGTGAGATAATTCCATAAATTTAATATGGATTCATTTTCCTATTATAACTTCATGTGATGCATGTGCAATAAATACAATATAATATTAACTAAATAATTATAGTATAATCATTACAATAAAATTAATAATAATATTAAGTTTGGATATAAAATTCTTAATAAAATTTTAGGACATAATGGTTATAAGAAATTATATAAAAATTATAACTTTTTTATGATTTTTGGAATCACCAAGTGACTCGTAAGAGGTAAAGGATCCATACAAAACCAAATAACATAATATAACAAAGATAAAATAAAATAAGCTATGGCAATACTCATACAAATATAAGTGAAATATACATACAATAATTCTTTTACAAATGCAAGAGAAAGGAAATAATGTAGTTGAGGTAAGTGACTACCCCACATGTGTAAATGACAAATGTAGAAACATGTTCCATATACAAATAAATTAAAAAAAAATATATAAAAATCGAAGTAATATTAACTAGCTATTTGTGAATAGGATTCATAAGTTATCTAGATAAATAAAGACACTTTTCATACAAAAAATGACCCTTAATTGCAACTTAGAGAGGGAAAAAGACTTGTGATGGATATCAAAAACTAGGTTTGATGAGTTACCCATGTAAAATAAAAGTATCTCACAAATGAAGAAAGGAGAAAAATCCTCCCAAAAAAGAGAGGAAGAGAATAATGCATAAACTTTCTCAAAAAAATTCCTTACAAGATTAGGAACATGAAGAACTCCATGGAGAAAAATAAGGTACAAAACACTACTAAATAATAATGAATATACTATTGGAATTAAAGAATCTCTATTAAAATTAAGATAAAAATCAAGATCAAGGTGGAAATTTCTTGTATATGTGACCCAATAAACACTACTCAAACAATGCATAGATGATTATTCACACCAATATATATTTAATCAAGTCAACAATTTGGTAGAAAATATTATAGATGTCAATATTCTCAATAAAACTAAAACCAAATGATGAAGGTAGAAGGTGATTCCATTAATCTAATAAAAACAAGGAAGCATTATCACAATCAAATGATATACCCCATAATGTTGACAAGGGAGAGGTATGGTAGATCCAAATAAAGTTTATGTCAACCACACAATGGAGAGGAAAAATTGACATCCAAAAATATCAACATGATGTACTTGTTGAAGTTGATGATTGAACTCCATAGCACCCATAAATCACCTACAAGCAATTATCTTATCACAAAAGAAAGATCAAAGCAACTAATTTGCTATGCAATCAAGAGAGAAAAGATTCATCCAGAAAAGCGCTGATATGTGCAATGTATTAACCTGAATGAATATTACAAATGAATTTTGAAGCTTTATAAAAGCATGTAAAGGAAAACTCTAGATGAGGATTTGACAAAGTAGTGACAAGTGTTCTAATCTCATGCAATGAGACAACTTATCCTATATTTAGTCCAAAATAATAAAAAAGAAACTCCTAAGTTTAGCTTAAGTGATTTAAGTAAAAAGAATCTAATAATTAATTAATGATTAATTAATTATCAAATAATAACTGATTTACTCCAACACCCCCCTTAAGATCAACTTAGGGAGAAACTAAACAACTGATAAAGGAATCTAAATGCATGCAACTGAAATCTCTTATAATCGGAGTAAAGGAGAAAACCTCAAGGGAAAAAAATCCTCTATAAAAAAGAGAAAAAATAAAATGAAATCATACATGTGACAAAGAAAAGTAGGACTCAAAATATCCCTCCAAGTGCTACTTCAATCACATAAGTACAATCAAGATCCCCCCATAGGAGAGAAAGGATGAGGTAATGAATCCCCCCAGAAGGTAGAAGCTCCTTTTCCAAAAGTGAATGCTCAAAGAAGGATTTTGAAGATGATCCAACAATGACAAACATTATTCCTCCCCTTAGAAAGAAACACATCCAATGGTGCATGAAGAAGAAACTCTCTCAGGAGAAACGATCTCATGATGGATTCCATGGAAGAATGATCAAGGGTCCCCATGTTTGAATCAAATGAAGCTAATCCAAAAAACTATGGAGACACATGTAGAAAAACCTCTAAAGGAAATGTTGATGTAATGAGTGGTGGGACATATCTATCATCGAATAGGAAGTGAATATCATCAAGTGTGTTTGCAATATTGGTAATGTGTGATTCAATGAATAACTCTGCAATGTTTGGCAAGTATGTTGGAAGATGGTGTTGTTCGACAACATGAGCATGGTATGTACATATTGCATGATCCAATGTTTTCATTGATTTCAACATTGTTTTGGATCATCCTAGTATTATTTATAAGTGTTTTTAAGAACATTTGTATTAGATAATTTGGTTTGGAAAGTACAACTACACATAAATTTTCCTAAGTATCTAACCTGCCAATACAGTTGTTTAGTGCATCAGTTTTTGGGTCCCCACTCCACCGAAAATAGTGATATCACTCTGTAATTATAACAATAATTTGGTGAACATTAGATACATCCAAATCCAATATATTTTCTTTTTTGGTGAAGTATCTTAGAAGATATGAATGAAAAAGTTTAGTTTTATATATTGCAGTTATTTCCTATACGTGTCAATGTGGGAGATTCTTCATTCCTTGACAAATAAATATTTTGTGTTGTGGCGTTGAAGCTAACTTTCATATATCATTTGAGTTGGAATTATGGATGGAATCAAGTTTTGAGTTCCACATGTGGTGAATTCGGTGAATAGATGAAGGTTTTTGTGTTTAGGTCTTATTTGGAGCTGACCTAACACGTTTGGTGTTACTTTGAAAAGGATGAATAAGTAATTATATCTTATGTAGGACCTATATTAGGTTCATCTAAACCTATATTGAGGTGAATTTAATTTTGAATTAAGACACAAGATGTGGATGAAATGTTTTGAGGACAACAAGTTCAATTTTGTGTGTTAAACTTCCAATTAGGTAGACCTAATTGATGTTAAACTTGATGTGGATATATATAGGAGATTGATTTCAGTGCTTTGAGATGGTGTGTGAAAGTAATGAGTGATAGATGACATGTATGGTGCACTTCCTACATGTTTGTGATGCGAAGGTGATTAGAGTTGTGCAAATTGTGTGAATTTAGAGTAGAGAAGAGCATTAATCTTGATCAGTGTAGAGATTATTTTTGTACTTCATTAGAAGTTTAATCCAACATACTATAGATGTAATTGTAATAGTTCAATAGGATATAAGCCACCCATTTTATCTTCTATCTTATTCTTTGTGGCAAGTGAATCCAATGGACAGTGAGTCCACTTGTAGTGAGC
>VDFB02271358.1:1034681003-1034987525 GCA_007258455.2 Sequoia sempervirens | reverse complement strand
TTCCTTGTAAATTATGATCAAAATAATGTAAATCATTTGAGAAAATGGGTTGATTCAAGTATCAGCAAGCTAGATGCTTTACCTTCCAACTTCCACAAAGGAACATTGTTTTAAATGCATTGTGTGGTAGGTGAGTGGGGAGTGGTGGGAGGCGATAGGGGTAGAGGGTGGTTGAAGGATATGAATGTGCAAAAAAATTATTCCCTAATTTAGTCGTGCCAGTAGTTATACAAATTCAAAGTATTAAGAACCCTCACATTGGTGATTGATTGCAAGAGAATAAAGGTGATAGGGAGGAATACTATGTGCAACTGTTGAGCACATCGACTGGCATATTCAATGAAATATTTTGTGAAGTAGAAGAAAATATTAGAGGAAGGCGATCTTGTGGTTGATGGCAAACTTTTAGCTGAGGACATGCCAAGAAATATGCCTTTGCCATAATAAATTTTATGTATAGGGAGGGAACTCAAGATGAAATGTTGTCATACCTATTGAAAGGAGCAAGACAACTGAGAGGGGGGTGAATCAATTGTCACCAAATTCAAACACAAAACTTCAAACACTTATCAACTTCACAACCACTTTATTTTGTTTAAGTACGAACATGAAATGCAAATAACAAAAAGCATAATCAACCCAAGAGAAACTAGTTTTTCATGGAAATCCCAATAATGAAAAAACCATGGTGAGGATTAGCTCACAATATAAAGTAGTTCCAAAACCGAATACAAAAGGCTCACTGCCAAAGGGCTCACTAAATAGAATAGGACTCACTGTCCAAATACAAAATCTCACTACTTACAAAGAGGACTCACTGTCCAAGAAAAAAGGATTACAAAATTGAAGTGGCTTCACAGCCAAAATGAACTGGTATGAGTACACCTAATATGTTCTGATTTAGTTCTGGTGATGCTCAATAAACTAACTTGACACACTTCATCATCTTCACACTTCTTCACATCCGCAACTTCGCAATACACCACTCACAACAATCTTCAAACCTTTCCAACATATATATTAGATTCAATCACAAGCATCAATTAGGTCGACCTAATTAGATGCAATCTTCATTCACAAAAAAACAATTGTCAACTTTAAGCATATACAAAATATTTCCAAAATTAATCCAAGCGTATAACATGCTACATCATGTTGGCATGGACCAAAGATAGGTCACACATATATCCTCATCATAAAATTAATCCATTACAACTTCAATAGAATACTAGGTCAGCCAGGGATAGACCTAATAGCAAAAATGCAACATTAGAAAATTTTTGATACACCATACGAGCACCTGTGCATGTGATATTTTGAACATACATGCTTTTAGCATCCATAAACCATTTCCTAAAACTACAAGCAACAACAATCAACCATGAAGGATTGCAGACCAAAATATCAAAGGATGTAAACTGGTTCTTCATACTGGTTTAGAGTACCGAATCAACCTAATAGCTCAAACAACATGGTGACATCAATGACAACACAAAACTATATATCAAGATGATCTTCTTCATTCTTCCAACAATCTCCCCCTTTTTCATTAATGGCAACATGTGCCAAAATTTACAACAATTCTGATCACAACATTCTCTCCCCCTATCAGTAATCTTTCCCCTTTTACTATTTTCCACATGACTCTCTCCCCCTTTGACATCAATGGCAAAGGGCAACCCAAAAAAAAGATGTAAACATAAGTACATGTCGATAATGTATATACAAAGGAATTCCAACTCCCCATTTCAAACATTCAAGTGAAAATAATGCTTTTTACCTAAAAAACTTTCTTGTATCTTTCTCTTATGGTCAAAAGAATCCTCTTCCAGGAAAATAATGTTGAACTCATTCTTGTACTCATACTATCCAATAAAGACAACAATGTAAATGAGGATGTCTATTCTAAAGATAGACATTGATGTTCATAATTTTCTACATCGGAGAGTATACCAAAGAGATGATCCAACTGAATCTCAATAATCTCTTTCACCAACCAGAAAGTTTTAACCAGATTTTCCCTCTATCTCTGAGCAATTAACAACTCCACTTGTAATTAACCAACTCTTATTCTCTATTTTCCATTTTTTTCTTTGAAGAAGTCAAAACTCTTTCCAATACAATTTATCTCAAATTCAATGGCTTCAATTCTGCTTCTAAAATTGTCAACAATTGCAGGCCATCGAAGACAATACCTGTAGATGTCAGATATTTCCTTAATGCATCATCTTGTATCATTAATGTGTTTGGATAACATTTGTTTGGCTTTGGCACATCTTCTCTCAATCATAGCTTCAAACTTATGTCCTTCGGGTCCTTCCAACAATATTCTTTCTTTAATAACTTCTATTAAATCATTCGGTAATAAGTCAGACACTTCTGAAACTGTAATACCCTTTTTGAGAAAATAATCAATCAACACATCATCAATTTTAAATCTCTTAATCAAAGAGCAGGCACACCACATTTCACCAATCTTCTTCATATCACCTTTATATAGCATCACCCAAATATCCTTTGGATCAAAGAATTCAAATCCAAATAGTGATTCTTCTTCATTCTTCTTTTCTTTTAAGACATCTTTTGTGATAATTTTTCTCCTCTTAGATTCTGGAGGGGCACTACCAATAACAACTTCCAACTCTTTCTTTCCAGAGGAGGAACCCTCTTCAAACTGACTAGGCACTAACACACTAGAGCATAAATTCTTTTGTAGGGATGAGAAATAGATTTTACATGCACTTTCTTTATCCTCCATATATTCCAAATACATGTAAACTTGCTTTCCAATAGGGATGTTGGATTCCCACTTAACATTCTATTTTCCCAATAACGAACTCATAAAATAAAATACCAAACATGTGATTAAGGACCCAAACAAAAAAGGATAACCCTCAACCAATGACATTCTGACATTAAATGTGTTGGCACCATGATTAGAAAGTGAATTTAACCGTCTAGTCGAGATATAACCCATGGTGCTAAAGTAGTAATGAATAACTAAAGTAGAGGAGAAAATGTTAAACAATGTAAGAAATAAAAAATAGAAAAAAATATGTAGAATAGGAGAATCCTCATTAACATAAGAGAAATTGGAAAAATAATACAAAGGAAAAAAGGAAAAACTCAAGAAAAAGGCCATGTAGAAACTTAAGAAAAAGAACTTCAACAATTACCTGGGGTTGGATTTATAGAAGCATATCTTAGGAGAATCCTATGAAAGTGAATAACAACAAAAATATTTAGGTAAGGGGGAACATGATTTGGTGATAAGGAATTCTAAAGAGATAATTAAGAAAAAAAGGAGAGGATGATAGTAAGACATGTTCCATAGAAAAATAAGTCTATAGATTGAAAGAATAGGAAAATTTGGTAGAATAAGAAGAGGTTAGGGTTCAAAGGTTAGATATGAAGAAGTTGGATAAGGTTATTGGAAAGGAACTCATGAAAGATGGAATTCAGGGGTTTTCTAGCTTCATATAATTAGATTTATCTTGTAAACAAAGGGAGATAATGAGTTTAGATGAGATGGAGGAGGAGTAGGGAAATTTCAGCTACTTTAGTTAATTATTTGATAAGAGATATGTTAAGGAGAAAATTATAAGTTATTGGTGTTCTTATTTGTAGAATTGTCGATTTCTTGAGAAGGGGATGGGGCTAAAGAAATAGAGGCATCATAGGTCAAAAAGGAGATGACCTTAAAATGATCTATCACCTACGTATAATCATACAAGGTGGTACAAAATGTTATAAAAGTTGGATATTAATGCAATAGATTTTGATTACCAAGATTTGGGAAAAGATTCCTAATAAATACCCTCTTGATATTATCTAGTTGAGAAGAATTTAGGAGATCTATGAAATAATGCATTGATAATAGAAGATAAAATTAATCACCTTCTCATTTGCACACCTTGATTTCAATGAATAACATTGATGAAATTGAACTACAATCCTATGTTGACTTGAATGTGTTCCATGAACATATAAGTGAGATAGAGAAAGGAATGCATAAAATATGTAGATAAATAGAAGAACCATTTTAAAACTTTTTCCTCAACATGGATAGAGAAAAAACTTAGTTATAAATTAATTTCATCAAAGTAATATCAATGCATATTGATCTATAGAGGATTGAACATGTACCTTATGATCGCTTATCTAATTATACATGTATGTCAATGTTTAACATGATGAACTATGGTTCTTGTGAGTGATTTATTATAGTCAAATAGATCATATTGTGGAGGAGGTTTAAGGTTCCATACCCCAAGGTATAAGATGATGGGAGAATATAGCCTCAAGCTTTTCTACTATGGGGGTGGCTATTTGTGCCACTCTATTTCCTTGTCCATCCAATAATATGGTGGAGTCTCCTAGCCTTTTTCTTGCTTGGATGTGCCTTCAATACTTCTGCTAAAGAAGATAAATCTTCTTCTTCTTGAACATTAGTTTTATTTTTTGGTATAGTATGGTTGAGCCATACTAGAAGACTTGTAGAACTACTTCATGTGGAGGTTGAGAAGGAGTAGGGAGAGTCACATTCACATCATATTTATTTCTTAGTGAGTGTTAAGTCGGCTCCTTGAATTTACGGAGCTCTAGCCTATGCCTAGGTGTCAAGATCTTCAATCTTTGGTTCTCTTAGCATCTCATCCACTTGGTCACCATCTCCTTCAAATTGGTTCACTAGTTGTGTCTAAGGGGATGAAGGTATGATTTTGGGTGGGGAAGAATGAGGAGGTGAAGGAATTGGAGTCAAATGTGGTGGGTTGGGAATTGGAGGTGGAGATGGAGGAGGAGTACGAATAAAAAATTCATAAGTCAAACTTTGAGCTGATGGAATAGTTTTCCTTGGAGGTGATTTCAATGGTTTGTTGTGTGGAGACAAGTTATGAGGAAAAGATGTATGGGGAGGAGATTAAACAAGAGGCTCTCTCTCTCAAAGGATGAAGATGAAGATTGAGATGAGGAAGGAGATGAGTGAACAACTAGCATTACATTATTGACATTTCTCTCTTTTTAGTCTCCTATGATATCAATTTAACAACTTGATAAAAATCTCAAAGACAATAATCAATCATTAAATATTCCTATATATATATATGCCCTTATGGAAATGTAATGGGAAATGAAGGTTATTTCTAAACACTCTTGATGTGCATTGCATGCTTACTCTTTTTTTTTTAATAAATTAAGGTTTGACCTTTAATGAAACACTATGGAGTGTTTTTTGAATGTTTTAGACTTCATGACAATTCATAATGGCTATGTGTTACTATTGAGGCCAAAATTTTGAAATTTGACATAGGACATGTAGGTTCATTTTTGTAAATTATGTAATTATCCTAGGTCTATTCTATTATTCATAGATGTACACAAATCTAATATATGTACAAACTAAAAATGGAATTTTGAAATTGAGAGTAATTATAATTAGAATCAAACTATGATCAATTTATTTCTCAAATTATTCTCAAAATACATCATTTTTCAAAACCAAACATTATATTAGAGATAACTAAATTATTAAAATGAACCAAAATAAATGAGAGATGAAGGATATCCAATTTTCATTTATAAATATTATGTAAAAGATCTAATAACTAGCAATTGCACTTTAGTGCCCAATGGGTACGTCGAAGAGGTGTGGAATGTCAATTAGGATTTTTTTTGGTCTATTTTTTGCATTCCTAAGTACATGAGGTTAGTTGGTAGGCCAATTAGCAAACGATATTGTTTGTGCAACAAAGGTCATAATGGGGAAGTGATAACTTCAAATTAACTATGCATCCACTTACAAGGATCCAAACACGACTAAAACAAAACCTACAAATCATGATGATAATCAACCTCCACTACCAATAGGCTCATGTTATATTTGCAATAGGGAGGGTGGGAGAGAGGGAGAGATAGGGGGAATAGAGAGAGTGAGAGGGGTAAGAAGATAGAGATATGTATAAATATAGAGAGGAAGATAAAAATTAGAGATGGAGATGGAGATGGAGATGGAGGTGGAGATGGATATTGATTGAAGGATATGGAGAGAGAAAGATGGAGAGGAAAGAGGGATAAATAGAGATGGAACCAATAAATATAAGAAGACAGAGAGATAGGAAGTGATATATAGAGAGGGGAAGAGAGAAGGAGATCTATAGAGGTAGAGAGAGGGAGAGATAGAAAGATAAAGATATAAATAGATGGAGAGCTAGAACGATAGAGATAGGAAGTGATATATAGAGAGAGAGGTAGATGATGGAGATACTTTGGGATAGAAAGAAAGAGAGATAGATAGATATAATTTTGGAAAGATAGACTGGGTGAGAGAGATAAGGAGAGGGAGAAATAAAGATAGAAAGAGGAAGACAATGCGAGAGGGGGAGATGGAGAGATAGAAAGATAGATATATAGGAAGTGATATATAGAGAGGATAAAGAGAGATAAAGAAAGGGAGGAGAGATAGAAAGAAAGAGATATATAGAGAGAGAGGGGAGACAATGTGAGTGAGTGAGAGATAAATATAGATAGAGATATGGAGTGTGTGAGAGTGAGAAAGAGAGAGATAGGGATAGAAAGAGGGAGAGATATAGAGGTAGATATAGTGAAAAATATCAAGGGGTAAGAGAGAGAGATAAAGAGAGAGAGATGTAAGAAGATAGAGATAGGGGAGAGAGATAGAGATAGAGATGGAGATGGAGATGGAGGTGGAGGTGGAGATGGAGGGAGAGATGGAGATAAAGATAGGGGAGAGAGATATAAAGACGGAGAGATAGGGATAGAAAGAGGGAGAGATATGAATAGAGAGGAGAGATAGATAGATGAAACTTGGCAAAGATAGAGGGGTTCAGTGAGAGAGAGGGAGAGAGATGGAAGGAGAGAGGAAGAGGGAGAGGGACAAATAGAGATAGAGAGACGAAGAAAATGTGAAAGGGGGAGATTGTGAGATAGAAAGATATAGGAAGTGATCAAAAATGTGTCATGGAACTGAAAACCTCTTAAATATTTGTTTTGAATTCTACCATTTTATGTTTCATTCATACAGATTGGTTTAAGAGGTAAACACCAACGTCTATATTCAAAAACAGGGGCAAATGATGTTCATTGGAAAGTTCAGGAACATACCCTCCCAATAATACTGCCCTAATATGGTACTAGGTAAGAAGTTTCTTTATGTTTCAGTTGGCAATAGGAAAAAATAGGACTATAGTTGAACCTGAAACTTCTTCAACTGGGAGAGTGCTAATCAAATGCCTTGAGCAGTGCGTTGTTCTGTGACTTTAAAACAATATCGAAGGGCATATTAACCTAACATATTTGGTCAGAAGAGAGGCAAAGATAAAAGTAGCTAAAGAGACCCTGGGGATGGGTTCATTGGCACCGGCGGCACGCTCCTCTGCATCCTGCAGAACTTTGTTCATCTGTGATAACCTCGCTGACATTTTCTTCCTGTCCGAACTCATGCAAATAGTTCTTCAACCTACATTGCCTACATACCATATTTTTAACTTAAGGACTGTAATAGTTTTCTTCTGGATCAAGAAATTTAAGGAACAAAGATTATTCGATAATTTGGGGAGGTGAAATAACCCACTGCTACTGCACAATGCCATTTTGGGCATGCCCACGAATGTTTCCATTCCGCTCAGTCCGATTTGCATCTTCTGAAATCAGATGTTTTGTTCGACCATATCACGTCCTTCTGCACGACAGCGGAGCTTCTCTGTAAAGACAAGGGTTTTGCCACTTACTAAAGCGGATCCAATGAATTCGCGAAGAATATCTGGAAAAACTCCTCAAGCAAATTCGCCTAGTACGCCAAGGGTTTCAACAGCCCCAGTGTGGCCTTCAGTTGCTTGTTTTCACGGATAATAAGATCGACGGTGCACTTGTTTTCAATCGTTGGCCAGGTGTTGTTTAAAGAGGTCAACCATTGATTTCAAATTTCAAGTTGATCTCTCTCAAATTGGATACGCCTTCGGCGTAATTTTTTTTTTAACATCCTTAATATTTTATGTAATAATAAGAGCTCTATCCATTATAACTATATTCTTTTCCCAATATGATAATTGTTTTCCAAAGCTCCCATTTCGACACAGGCTAGGAGCATGCTGCCAAACGTTGCAGAGTCTGTCTTTACATCTGCCAATTGCATTTACTTGAAAGCTCATAAAGCTAGGAGGATGCTGGCAACCAGGGCATTCCATGCGAACGCGTTTCTTCAAGGCATCCACATTCTGCGTATCCTGCAATCATGGCAATCCATGAGACCACATTTCTTTAGGTATTATGTCAAATAGTTCACTCCCCTTGTCTATGCTTCCACATTTTGCTTACACGTCTACCAGGTTAGCGGCAACTACAGCATCTGACAAAATTCTCATGCCCTTCATCTTTTGACGGATTCCATACCCTGTTCGAAGCTCCCATTTTGGCACAGGCAAGGAGGTTGCAAAGTCTGGCTTTACACCTGCCAATTACATTTGCTTGAAAGTTCCTGAAGCCTTTTCAACAAATACATTTTGCGTATATCCTGCAATCATGGCATCGGTCAAACAGTTCGCGTGCCTTGTCTATGCTTCCACATTTTGCATACATGAGTGTTTCCAAAGCTCCCATTTCAGCAGAGGCTGGAAGTACGCTAGCAAATGTGAGGTTTCCAAAGATATATAAGATCATGATTACATATATAGCTTTCAATAGCTCAATGGAATAAAGTACAAATGGTCCAAATGTCTTTGCTGGCATACATCCTCAAATTTTGGCTTCCTACTATATGAGAGAGACCATCACCCAAGTGTTTTTCCTCCAACCACAGACTTACTACGGTCCCTCACACATCTACCTAACTGGTAAGATGGCCTTATCCTTCAACGACGAGTTTGGTTTGGTATCCCTCATAAATGATAATATGCTACTAGGCTACCTGAGCTTGGTGTTGTGTCCTACATAACTAGAGCTACCATATAGTGGATACATGCCTACATCCATGACATTCCCAACTTGGTTACATAAACGTGGCTCACAGTGAATCAACAGTGTAATCAATGGCAACTTACACTACTTTGGCCAAAGACAAATCTTCTCTAATACATTGAGACAAAATCATATATGAATCATCTTCCAAGCATAAAGTAGTCACTTTAGAAGGTTCCATATTCAAAACATGCAATTTCATTGAAGTCTAGAGATCGAACTTTTTTATTTTAGGGAAAATAATTGTTTTTTGTTTTTTATTTTTTCACCTTGTTTTGGATTGAGGAGCTAAGCACAAAAATCATGCACCTTTCTATTTTTAGAAATTTATAGGAAATTCTCAATTCCGTCGAATTCTCCTAATTGATGGTATTGATTGTCTTATATGGACCTGCTCTAGCAATAGGCAATACTCGACTAGAATTGGTTACACAGTTGTGAAAGCTATAAGAGACAAGACAAAGATTCCAATTCACTTATGTTGGAATAAAGTCTGTCTCCCAAAGGCCAAGATGTTTGCTTGGATTTTCCTACAAATAATAATTTTAACCACTAATAGATTCAGGAAGCTAGGTTTCTCTGGCCTCTCTAGGTGTCCTCTTTGTAAACATGTTGAAGAATCCCATGATCATATTCTCCATGGCTATTAATTTCTTAGGAGTGTTGGAGATGGTTGTGCACAAAATTCGGTTGAGTAAGTGTTCTATCAAATTATAATCTTAGTTTGTTTCAATCAGGACCAATTTGGAATAATTCAACCATTTTTAAATGATTATGGATTTTATTTCCTTCCATTTTGATGTGGGAAATTTGGAAAAGAGAGAAACAAAAGAATTTTTAGGACAAAGAAATGTTTCTCCTATCTTTCATGAACAAATGTTGAAACATCTATAATTGAAAAACAAACAAAAAAGTTGGTTCAAAGATAAATTAGAGTAAAGAAATATTATATTTGGACAATCAAATGTGAAAGGGTGGTCGGGACTCAAGATCCCCCATGTTAATGGGGTTCAAGGCATTGAACCCCTTAGGAAATAAGTCGAAGCCAAATGGAACCCTCCACAATTTGGTTGGGTTAAATTAACTTTTGATGGTGCCTCCAGAGAGAATCCTAGTCCTTTGAGTGTTTGTTGCATCATTTAGGACTAGATGACAACCACGATTTGCAAAACATGTAAGTGACTCATGGATGGTACACACAATGAAGCGAAATTACAAACTTTACTCCTTGACTTACAAATATGCTCAAACTTAAATAAAACAAAAAATAGAATTGAGGGTGACTCATCCTACCATAAATGAGTTAGATCTAAAGAAATTGATGGATGGAAATTACTCTTTTCTCCTAGTAATTGAAAGTGAATCATCTAAATTGGAGGATTACAATGGAAAGCAAATTTAGAGGTTGATCCTTTGGCAAACATGACAATTGATGGGGCTAGTAGTATTAAAAAAAATTATGTAAAAAAATGAAATTAAACTTTAAATTTAAACTTCTCTTTATTTAAAGGCCTACGACCTACGTAAGCGGTCGCAACCCTTTACACACGCTGCAATATGCGTGGGTACCACCCCTTTTAATATATATTATTTTTTATTTTAAAAAGATTTAACTACTTTTTAAAAAAAAATCGTATTATTTTTAAAACACAAACTTTTAAATTAGTAATATAGTAAAACTTGGGCAATTAATTCTAGATAAAACTTGTATTAAAAAGTATTATTAATTTATATCAAATGAAATTTAAAAGTTTTAGTAATTTTAAAATTTAAACTATTTATTAAAATTAAACCTATATAAATTGAAATTTAATTCTTTTTCTAAATTAATTAAAGATTATATTAAAATTCAAATACAAATACAATTTATATAAATTTTAAATAAATTATAGACTATTTGTTTTTCTTTTTAATTAATTGAATCAAATTAAAAATTATATATTTTTTTAATTTCAAAATCAAATCTAAATTTTATAATTAATGAAAATAAAATAAAAAAATCATATTAATTAAATTTTATATTATCAAATTAATTAAATAATATATGTAAATAACCTAGAATTTGTTTATTCATTTGTAGAAGTGGATCTTTCATTTTCTAATCCTCGCCCTAAATACACTAATCTACTTATTGAATTCCATTGTTCAAATTTTTCTTGTTCCTTCTTTCACATTTTCTCCTCTATTTACAATATTTCTAATGTTTTCTTTTGATTACATTTTATGATTAATTTTCATTTTAAATCTTTAAAGCAATTTTTTAGATAATTAGAAAATAAAAATATTAATTAAATATTGTTTTGATTATATGGGAAAAACAGGTTTTGAAGGGACCTAAAACCCTTTACAATTGTAGATATTAATTAAATATTGTTTCATTCTCTTGTTTTCAATATTTAAGTTTCAAAATATGTTTAGGATAATTCAAAACATTCTTTAAGGATAAAATTTGAGATAAAAACTCTAAAGCAAAAATAATAATTTTAAATTCAAACCAAGATAATTTCAACACTATGCAAATAAATAAAAAAGGTAAATGTGGCAGCATCACTGTAACGAAGATTTTATTGATATATATAATTGTGCAAGTACATAGCTAGACTCCATGAGTCAAATTGCAAGAATAAACAACATATCACATTACAAAATGGGCCATTAACAGAGACCCAATAGCTGATAATTGCAATTGCCAATCCAAAGTAGGCCTTTACAAAAGAAAGGAACCATAGTAGTATACCATGAAGGCCCTTTGATGTAGGAGCATTCTGTTGATAAAATTACAGCAGCAAAATGAAAGAAGAAATTATAGAAAGATAAGAACAAATTTAAAGATCTAAAAAAAACAGAGATGAAGAACACAAGATTTATAGTGGTTCGCCCAACAATGGTTGCATCTAATTTCAACAGAGATTCTCTTTTATTAATTTTCAATACAATCTGCATTCAAGCAACAACAACTCTTATAATTTAGTCCCATCTCCAAAATAGAAAAATCTACCAAAGCAGTTGACTTCTAAATTAGTAAATACATGCCAAAAATGAGTCAGTTACAAAAGGCATCCTTTTCGAGTGTGACAGGTACTACCATTATAATTAGAAGGAATATTTGGGCTTCACCGAACCCAACAATCTCCCACTTGAAGACCAAATATTGTTGCAAGAGAGTTGTTCAGGGATATCCCCGCTTTAGACTTATTTTCACGTCTTCAAAATGCCAAGAGAAGCTCTACAAAAATCAAAATTCTCCCTCGTTATGATCTTCATCAAAGCATCTGCCATAACCTATCCAAGGATATTCAAAAAATCTGAAGTATCACAACTTGCACTCTCCCCCAATGGAGAATCACCATCAATTTCAGCTGCAACCTTTTCTCTACCCACAATCAATGCATTTCACTCTGCCTCTACTTCTGCAATCTTTATTAATAAATCATCTCTCTCCTTTTCTTTTTGAAATCCAATTTCAGCTGCCTTAGGGTCTTTGGCATCAACCCACTCACTATCATCTAACTGATCCCCAAAACTTTCACTTTCAAGCATACTAAGAAAATCGTTAATAACATAATTAGTTTCAACATCTAATTCATCCAAAAAACTTTTCTAGGCAGTCCATATTTCACACAATGATGAATCTGAAGTAGGATGAACAACTCCCACTTCAGCATGACTCTCTATTACATACAGGGTGACTAATTTTTTGCCCCTTGCAATTACCAAGGCCCCCTTTTTAACTTTGCATCTATTTGATTCAAAACTAATTTCACAACCTTGAGAACCCAATTGTCTAGCTGAAATTACACTTTGTTTACGTTGGGGACATATCTAACATCACTTAACAACCAAGTATAACCATTTTTCAATTTTAATAAAATATCCCCTTTTCCAACATCAAGAGAATCATTGTTACCAAGAAAAACCTTACCGAAGTCACCAATTTGTAGATTTTTGAAATACTCCTTGCATGAAGTGACATGAAATGATACTCCTGAATCAAGCACCCAACTATTAGTTGGAATTTATTCTTCGGTTAAAATAATAACACCTGCATCTTCTTGATATGTTGTGTTGGCTTCATTATTTATCACCTTTTCTTGTGCCTTTTTGTAGTTCCAATAGTTCTTTTTTATGTGACATGGTTTGCCACAAAACCAACAATCACCATTTCTGCCCCTAGACTTCGATCTTCCTCTATCATTATTTCTTTCTTCATCTCGGCCCCTTCCTCTATTGTCAATACTTACAACAGTCAAGGCATCACCGAGTGAGGGCTCTTGATTTTTCTCCTCATGTCTTCACTAAGAAGAGTGGCTGCAACATCATCAAATTTTAATTTACTTTTGGAAGCTAATAAAGTGCTAATTGCCATCACCAAACCTTCCCAGTTGTTTGGTAAAGAACATAACAAAAAAATTGCCTCAATCTCATCATCTAAATTAATACCCACCAAAATCAATTGGGTGACCAAGGTATTGAATTCATTGAGGTGATTTGACATAATCCTACCTTCTCTCATTTTCAAATTATATAACTTTTTCATAATGAATACCTTGTTCAAAGCTGATGTGATCTCTTACATTGAAGAGAGTTTATCCCATAGCTCTTACAGTATTGTCTTCTCAGCTAAAACATTAAATAAAACTTTTTCGAACAATGAAAGAAAAATAGTTTCTCTTTCTTTCCTATCCAATTTCTCCCAATCTTTGTCTAAAAGTGAACCTTGCCCTTTGAAATATGCTAGCCAATTTTTTCGTTGAAATTTACACAACACAACCAGCACTTGGCCAACTTGATTAGCGTTAACACTAAATCCAAAACACTATCAAAGCAACTCTAACCAAGAATGCACCCTAAAACCATTTAAGGAAGAGGGGTGGGCATATGGTCAGAGGATCCTTAGGATTCAACTCAGAACAAAAATTGAATGCAATTGAACTGAAACAAACTCAACGTCAAGAATGTGCACTCAAGATCCCAGTGAGGGCAAGGTGCTAACATATGACAGAGTTATTAATTGAAACTAAAACAATTAGGCGGATGACCAGCCATAGGAACTCATACTAACTAATTCTTCTGCTGCGGCGGGCATCCACATAAAGTGGGGATTCACCACTTGAAAGTGGGTACAATGAGAGCTACAAATGTTCATTCTCCACACTGGTGGTAAACCATCCAGGGGTAATTAAGGCGAAATTTGACAAGTAATTGTAGAGACTAAAATGGTTGGATTAGTACTACTATATCTCAACCTTACAATCATCAAATCTGCAAATTACAAATTACAATAATTGAGAACAATGCTAAGAAGAGAAGAATAAATTCTTTCAATGCTTTTAACTCTCCAATCGTGAAATAAGGCCAAAACTGAAATCTAATGAAATCTGATATAAAAACTGAGTTCTAGAATTTTGATCAGCAATTGTGAAATTCAAAGAAATGATCATAACTCATTCAATATACCTCTGATTTATGTGAAACAAAATCCAATGTACTTCTGGAGGATAGGCGCCCATGCTCAGATGAAGAAACAACTTCAAAAACTTAAGTTGTGATTCTTACACGAATTCCAATGCACCAAGAATGGTACGACCTTCAAGAGGGGCGATTTTCTTCTCAAAAATCATAAAATTCAAAATAAAAATTTGCAATTGCCAGAGAAGGGTCGCCCTAGCCAAAGAAATTAGATTCTAAAATGCCCATAACAAAATAAAAATCACTCACAAAGCTGTATGCAACATTGACTTTCAGCTGTAACTAAATCAACAACTTCAAAACTAAAAATTTCACCAAAATCTTCAATTGTTGAGCTCACTCTGCTAGTCTGATTTGAGAAGCAGCAAAAAGGCCAACTAGGTGTTATCTTTCAAACATGAAATTGGACAAGAGGCTTGGAGGAAAGCTTTCCTTGAAGCAATAATTCAATTGTCATTTCAATAGCATAACATTAGCAAAATTCATGGATGAGAAAAGCTAGAGCAAAGCTTTCATTTTATAGAAGATTAGAAGACTCTTCAAATCCCCAAGAAGGTACACCAAGAGACACCAGAGTCTTTTCAAAATTCCAAAACTCTTTTTTAATTCTTCAATATGGCGTCCACTTTATCAAGGCAGCAATAAAACTTTATTTGTAAATAATAACACCTTCATTATAAGGCGTCCATTTTTCCCAAGGCATTAATAGACTTAATTAATATTTTATTCATCCTCTTATGAAGGCGTCCCCCTTCAAGACCACCTTTTAAGAACAACATAAAGTTATTTTCCTAGGCCAAGGTGTCAACTGCAAAAAATAACATTAATGCCTTGTAATTAAAAACATGCCACAAATATTACATATTGAAGTCTACATCCAAAAAACCAACTGCTCCAACAAGAAAGAATACACTAAAGCATTTCCAAAAAGACCATTGCTAAAAATAGTATTTACTATAAATAGTAAACACCCAGAAAAAATCCATAGAACCTACCAAACATGGAAACCCTAATTTTATCCCAACAAGCCTACGGGCCTTCGGAATAGGCTAAAGAGCATCTGAACTTATCACTAATGAGAAGGGGACATTATAGTTTTCCCTCCTCGAGATTGCTTGTCCTCAAGCAACCAAAAGGATGGATGCAACAAAATATGTTCTCATTCCCACGTGGCATCTTCAATAGCTCCATCTAACCAAGTATTCCTTGATTGTTCTTCTTCTCAAGGAACGCTCTCTAGTATCAAGAATCTCTTCTGGAATCAACACCAACTGACCTTCCTCATCCAATGGAGGTAATTCTAAAGTAGCCACAACATTGTGCCCAAGTCCCTTCTTGAGGCGTGACACATGAAAGACGTTATGCACCCTACTTTCAGCTGGAAGCTCCAACTCATAAGCAACTTCACCAATTCTTTTGGTGACTTTGAAAGGACAATAATAACGTGGCTTTAACTTTTCAGCACCACTCTTCTTAAGGGTAGATTGTCGATAGGGTTGAAGTCTCAAGTAGACCATGTCTCCTACTTCAAAAGATCTCTCAACACATTGTTGATCAGTGTATAACTTCTGCTGATTTTGAGCTTGTTGCAGATTTTCCTCAAGAGATTTCAAGATGTCTCGGTTCTACTGAAGCATATCATTTTCTTTTGGAGCTCTACTATCACCAAACACCAAATCTACAAAGTTAGGAGCATCATAACCATAAAGAACCATAAAAGGAGACATCTTAATTGACATATGATAGGAAGAGTTGTAATGGTACTCTCCCAAATGAAGCCACTTAATCCAAGCTCTTTGCTGCCCTAAAACATAATTTCTAAGATAGCCTTCTAGCCACATGTTGACAATCTTAGATTGCCCATCTATTTGTGGATGATAACTAGTGCTTGGAGTAAGCACTGTTCCACTTAACCTGGAGATCTCTTGCCAAAAATTACTTAGGAACTTACTGTCCCTATCACTAACAATGGTTTTAGGCAACCCATGCAATCGAAATACTTCTCTAAAAAATAAATCAGCCACTTGAGTTGTTGTAAATGAAGTTGTGACAGCATAAAAATGAGAAAATTTTGTTAATCTATCTACCACAACAAAAATGAAATCACGCCCTTGCACCTTAGGCAGTCCAGTGATAAAATCCATTGCAATGCTTTCCCATTTCTGATTTGGAATTGGAAAGGGCTGCAACAAACTAGCTGGAAAAGAATGTTCATTTTTATTCCTTTGGCAAATAGAACATTTTCTTATGTAATTCATGATCTCTTCCTTCATCCCTTTCCAAGCAAAAATTTCTCTAATCTGCTTGTAAGTCTTGAATATGCCTTGATGACCAGCAAGAGGAACATCATGAAAATACTGTAGAATCTTCTTTTTAAGCTTAGATTCATGCACTAAAAAGATTCTACCTTTATAGAAAATTAACCCATCAACCAACTTATACCTTTCATCAACCAAATGACCTTCAAGCAAGCTGGTTGCAAACTGATTTTTAGCATAATCAACAGCAATTAACTCCTTCCAATCTGCTAATAACTCACAAAGTGACTACAAATGAGGCCTTCTTGAAAGGGCATCAACCACTATGTTATTTCTCCCTTTGACATATTCAATGTCAAAGTCATATACTTGGAGCTTACTTACCCATTTCTATTGTCTTTCATTTAAATCTTTTTGGTGCATAAGGTGTTTAAGACTGTTATGATCAGTCTTAACAACAAATTTACTCCCCACTAAATGTTGACGAAACTTAGATAATGCATGCATAATAGCAAGCATTTCTTTGTCATATATTGAGTAATATTTTTCTGCTCCTCTCAACTTTATGCTCTCAAAGACAATGGTGTGCTTGTCTTGCATGAGAACAACTCCAACTCCCTCACCTGAAGCATCACATTGCAATTCAAAGGGATTTGTGAAATCTAGTAGGGACAACACTAGACATGAGCTCATCATGTGCTCGAACTTGTCGAAGACTCCTTTTGCCTTATCTGTCCATAGCAAGGCTCCTTTCTTTGTAAGATCTATAAGGGGCGCTGCCATGTGAGAATATCCCTTAACAAGTCTTCTGTAGAATCCTCACAAACCCAAAAATCCTCTCAAGTGAGAAATATTCTTTAGAGGTGGCCAATCAAGGATGGATTTAATCTTATCTGGATCAACTTTGACACCCTTGGCACTAATGATGTGGCTGAGATACAACAACTCTGTCATCCCAAACTCATACTTTGATTCTTTGGCAAACAAACATTCCACCTCCAAAATGCTAAGCACTTCTTCTAAGTGTTTGAGGTTCTCTTCCCAAGACCTACTGAAGATGAGAATATCATCAAAGAAGATGAGCACAATCTTCCTCAACTGTTGTCTAAAAATATTGTTCATACAAGATTGGAATGTAGTTGGAGCATTTGTCAAACCAAAAGGCATGTCAAGAAATTCAAAATGCCCAAAATGGCATCTAAAAGTTGTCTTCTCTATATCTTCCTCCCTCATTCTGATTTGATGATAGCCCGAACGAAGATCAATCTTTGAGAAAAACATAGCCCCATTGAGCTCATCAATAAGCTCATCAATCCTAGGAATAGGATATCTATTCTTGATGGTCTTTTGATTTAATGCACGGTAGTCAACACACATACGCATTGTTCCATCTTTATTTTTTACCAACACCACTGTTGAAGCAAAAGGGATTTTTCTTGGCCAAATAAAACCCATCTCCAAAAGCACTTTGATGGCTTTCTCAATTTCATCTTTTTGCTTCTTGGGATAATGGTAAGGCATGATGATGACGAGCTTTTCTCCTTCTTCTACTTCAATCACATGCTCAAACCTCTTTCAGGAGGTCTCCCAGGAGGTAGGCTACCAAAGACTTTACTCTTCTTGGTAAGTAAGGCTTGGATATCAGGATGATATTGCCTCTTCTCTTCCACTGGATCAGCTGGTAGGACCATACACTTTGCTGCCCACTCAACTTGATCATGACGGATCAGCCTTTCCATTCTTTTCAAGGACACAATTCGAGGGCCCCCATTTGACATCCCTCTCAAAACAACCCTCTTTCCATCAGCTTGGAATTTCAGCTCCATTGTTTGTAGATTCAATGTGATCTCTCCAAGAGATCGCAACCACTATATTCCCAACACGAAATCGGTATCACCAATACCAACAACATAGAAATCATCTTTAACTTCATAATTTCCTAACTGAATAGAAAGGTTAGGAATATTCTTTGTACATGACATGGTGAAACCATCAACTACCATTACTTTGAAGCCTTCAAATTCTTTAGTCTTCAATCCTCTCTTTTTCACCAATCCTTTGTCAATGAAGTTGTGAGTTGCTCCAATATCAATTCGAGAAACTATCCTTTGAGATCCAACCACTCCATGAACCCAAAAGGACTCATTTTTCTGAAAACTTGATAGTTGTGCGAAAGCACTACCATCTCCAACCTCATCGGGCTTCTCTTCTGGATCTTCTTCACCTTCACTACTTGTTGATTTGTATTGTTGATTAGACGAATCAGATTTTGATCCATAATGAGAATAACCCCCCATTCAGTTTGATTTGCCTCTTCCATAGCAACAGTGACCCTTAACCCAAGGTTCACGGCAAGTGTAGCAAACTCCATCTTTTCTAAGCTGTTCTTTGAGCTCTTCTAAAATCTTTGGTGGAAACTTCTTTGGCAGATTTGAAGAATGTTTTTTATCCTTCTTATGGTTGAAAGGTTTCAAATGAAACTTGGGCCTAGGGGCTTCCAACTTAAGCTTAGATTTATGCACTAAAAAGATTCTACCTTTATAGAAAATTAACCCATCAACCAACTTATACCTTTCATCAACCAAATGACCTTCAAGCAAGCTGGTTGCAAACTGATTTTTAGCATAATCAATAGCAATTAACTCCTTCCAATCTGCTAGTAACTCACAAAGTGACTGCAAATGAGGCCTTCTTGAAAGGGCATCAACCACTATGTTATTTTTCCCTTTGACATATTCAATGTCAAAGTCATATGCTTGGAGCTTACTTACCCATTTCTATTGTCTTTCATTTAAATATTTTTGTTGCATAAAGTGTTTAAGACTGTTATGATCAGTCTTAACAACAAATTTACTCCCCACCAAATATTGACGAAACTTAGATAATGCATGCATAATAGCAAGCATTTCTTTGTCATATATTGAGTAAGGCTTTTCTGCTCCTCTCAACTTTATGCTCTCAAAGACAATGGGGTGCTTGTAATGCATGAGAACAACTCCAACTCCCTCACCCGAAGCATCACATTGCAATTCAAAGGGATTTGTGAAATCTGGTAGGGCCAACACTAGACATGAGCTCATTATGTGCTTGAACTTGTCGAAGACTCCTTTTGCCTTATCTGTCCATAGGAAGGCTCCTTTCTTTGTAAGATCTGTAAGGGGGGCTTCCATGTGAGAATATCCCTTAACAAATCTTCTGTAGAATCCTCACAAACCCAAAAATCCTCTCAAGTGAGAAATATTCTTTAGAGGTGGCCAATCAAGGATGGATTTAATCTTATCTGGATCAACTTTGACACCCTTGGCACTAATGATGTGGCTGAGATACAACAACTCTGTCATCCCAAACTCATACTTTGATTCTTTGGCGAACAAACATTCCACCTCCAAAATGCTAAGCACTTCTTCTAAGTGCTTGAGGTTCTCTTCCCAAGAGTTACTGAAGATGAGAATATCATAGAAGAAGATGAGCACAATCTTCCTCAACTGTTGTCTAAAAATATTGTTCATACAAGATTGGAATTTAGTTGGAGAATTTTTCAAACCAAAAGGCATGACAAGAAATTCAAAATGCCCAAAATGGCATCTAAAAGTTGTCTTCTCTATATCTTCCTCCCTCATTCTGATTTGATGATAGCCCGAACAAAGATCAATATTTGAGAAAAACATAGCCCCATTGAGCTCATCAATAAGCTCATCAATCCTAGGAATAGGATATCTATTCTTGATGGTCTTTTGATTTAATGCATGGTAGTCAACACACATACGCATTGTTCCATCTTTATTTTTTACCAACACCACTGCTGAAGCAAAAGGGCTTTTTCTTGGCCAAATAAAACCCATCTCCAAAAGCTCTTTGATGGCTTTCTCAATTTCATCATTTTGCTTCTTGGGATAATAGTAAGGCATGGTGATGACAAGCTTTGCTCCTTCTTCTACTTCAATCACATGCTCAAACCTCTTTCAGGAGGTCTCCCACGAGGTAGGCTACCAAATACTTTACTCTTCTTGGTAAGTAAGGCTTGGATATCAGGATGATATTGCCTCTTCTCTTCCACTGGATCAGCTGATAGGACCATACACTCTGCTACCCACTCAAATTGATCATGACGGATCAGCCTTTCCATTCTTTTCAAGGACACAATTCGAGGGCCCCCATTTGACATCCCTCTCAAAACAACCCTCTTTCCATCAGCTTGGAATTTCAGCTCCATTGTTTGTAGATTCAATGTGATCTCTCCAAGAGATCGCAACCACTGTATTCCCAACACGACAATGGTATCACCAATACCAACAACATAGAAATCATCTTTAACTTCATAATTTCCTAACTGAATAGAAAGGTTAGGAATATTCTTTGTACATGACATGGTGAAACCATCAACTACCATTACTTTGAAGCCTTCAAATTCTTTAGTCTTAAATCCTCTCTTTTTCACCAATCCTTTGTCAATGAAGTTGTGAGTTGCTCCAATATCAATTTGAGAAACTATCCTTTGAGATCCATCCACTCCACGAACCCGAAAGGACTCATTTTTTTGAAAACTTGATAGTTGTGCGAAAGCACTACCATCTCCAACCTCATCGGGCTTCTCTTTTGGATCTTCTTCACCTTCACTACTTGTTGATTCATATTGTTGATCAGATGAATCAGATTCTAATCCATAATGAGAATAACCCTCCATTCAGTTTGATTTGCCTCTTCCATAGCAACGGTGACCCTTAACCCAAGGTTCACATCAAGTGTAGCAAACTCCATCTTTTCTAAGCTATTCTTTGAGCTCTTCTAAAATATTTGGTGAAAACTTCTTTGGCAGATTTGAAGAATGTTTTTTATCCTTCTTATGGTTGAAAGGTTTCAAATGAAACTTGGGCCTAGGGGCTTCCAACTCCATGCTCCTTGCTTTCTTGATGGCTTCATCTAAGGTTGGTGGATCAAAGGCTTTGACCCATCCCTTCAAAGGTTCCATTAATCCTTCTAAAAAAAGAACCACAAGTCTTCTCTCAGTAATATTAGGCACCATTACTGATAACCTTTGAAAATCAGCCACATAATTTTCTAAAGATCCTTGTTGCTTCAACTGTGCCAATTCTCTGAATCTCAACTTAGGATCCTTGGTATCAAATCTTTCGATTAGCTTGTTGGTAAACTCATCATAGGTGCAGATGAGGTTATGGCCAAGAGTGACCAATCCATGAGTGCACCATTCATGAGCTATCCCATCCAAATGCAATGTGGCAAATTTAATTACAGCTTCTTCTGGCATTGGTCTGAGAGAGATAGTTATCCAATTTTTGCACCCATGATCTGGTTGTACACTTATTACTACCATCAAAATGCTCCAAAGTTATCTTTCCCAAAGCTTGGTAAAAATTATTTCTAGGCACCATAGGAGGAAGTTGCTCATTCCTTCCACCATTTCTCCCACTCCTTTGATTCATGTATTGATCAAAGTTCCAAGCATCTCTCAAATCAAGAGGTAAGGAAGCATACTCCATGTAAGCTTGACGTGCATCATCAACAAAAGTTGATGCAACTTTAACCGGTTGTTGCTCTTCCCTTGGAGTGAAAGTGGGGAAAAGAGGTCTAGAGGATGACCCACTAGGAATTGTAGCATGCTGACCCACAATTTTATCTTTTCTATTCACCTCAGGACTGCCATTACTATTATTTCCATTAACTCCACTGCTTTCACCAATTGGATTATTTTGCCCAGGCTGAATGACATTATGGGCTGCTTGTTGATCCAATTTGGACAATAATCGGCACATCATGTCTATCATTCCATCAAACTTCTTCTCAACTCTATCCCTCTCTTCATTAGCTTTCCTAACACTATCTAACATTATTTCAATTGTTTGACCAACTTCTTCAACTAACTTTTCTGTACCTTCCACTGTTTTTCCAAGATCCCTTAAAGCTTCTGAAAATATCTTTGCCTCTGGAACGGGTGGAAACTGATGCTGAGTTCTAGCCTGACTTTTGGTGAATGGTCTAGTGTCTCTTTCACTCATCAAATAACCAACTGAAAAATACCACAGGATGGTAGGGTCTTCTGCTCTGATACCACTAAAATATGCTAGCCAATTTTTTTGTTGAAATTTACACAACACAATCAATACTTGGCCAACTTGATTAGCATTAGCGCTAAATCCAAAACACTATCAAAGCAACTCTAACCAAGAATGCACCCTAAAACCATTTAAGGAAGAGGCGTGGGAATATGGTTAGAGGATTCCTAGGATTCAACTCGGAACAAAAATTGAATGCAACTGAACTAAAAGAAACTCAATATCAGGAATGTGCACTCAAGATCCTAGTGAGGGCGAGGTGCTAACATATGACAGAGTTATTAATTGAAACTAAAACAATTAGGCGGATAACCAGCCAGAGGAACTCATACTAACTAATTCTTCCACTGCGGTCCAAGGATTCACCACTTGAAAGTGGGTACAATGAGAGCTACAAATGTTCATTCTCCACACTGGCGGTAAACCACCCAGGGGCAATTAATGTGAAATTTGACAAGTAATTGCAGAGGCTAAAATGGTTGGATTAGTACTACTATATCTCAACCTTACAATCATGAAATCTACAAATTACAAATTACAATAATAGAGAACAATGCTAAGAAGAGAAGAATAAATTCTTTCAATGCTTTTAACTCTCCAATCATGAAATAAGGCCAAAACTAAAATCTAATGAAATTTGAAATAAAAACTAAGTTCTGGAATTCTGATCAGCAACTGTGAAATTCAAAGAAATGATCATAACTCATTCAATATACCTCTGATTTACGTGAAACAAAATCCAATGTACTTCTGGAGGATAGGTGCCCATGCTCAGATGAAGAAACAACTTCAAAAACTTAATTTATGATTCTTGCATGAATTACAATGTACCAAGAATGGTACAGCCTTCAAGAGGGGTGATTTGCTTCTCAAAAATTATAAACTTCAAAATAAAATCTGCAATTGCCAGAGAAGGGTCGACCTATCCAAAGAAATTAGATTCTAAAATGCCCACAACAAAATAAAAATCACTCACAAAGTTGTATGCAAAATCGACTTTCAGCTGTAACTGAATTAGCAACTTCAAAACTTGAAATTTCACCAAAATCTTCAATTGTTGAGCTCAATCTGCTAGTCTGATTTGAGAAGCAGCAAAAAGGGCAACTAGGTGTTATCTTTCAAACACGAAATTGGACAAGAGCTTGGAGGTAAGCTTTCCTCGAAGCAATAATTCAATTGTCATTTTGATAGCATAACATTAGCAAAATTCATGGATGAGAAAAGCTAGAGCAAAGATTTCATTTTATAGAAGATTAGAAGACTCTTCAAATCCCCAAGAAGATATGCCAAGAGACACCAAAGTCTTTTCAAATTTTCAAAACTCTTTTTTAATTCCTCAATATGGCGTCCACTTTATCAAGGCAACAATAAAACTTTATTTTTAAACAATAACACCTTCATTATAAGACGCCCATTTTTCCCAAGGCATTAATAGACTTAATTAATATTTTTTTCATCCTCTTATTAAGGCGTCCCCCTTCAAGACCACCTTTTAAGAACAACATAAAGTTATTTTCCTAGGCCAAGGGGTCAACTGCAAAAAATAACATTAATGCCTTGTAATTAAAAACATGCCACAAATACTACATATTGAAGTTTGCATCCAAACAAACAACTGCTCCAACAAGAAAGAATACACTGAAGCACTGCCAAAAGGACCACTGCTAAAAATAGTCTTTACTATAAATAGTAAACACCTAGAAAAAAGCCATAAAACCTCTCAAACATGGAAACCCTAATTTTATCCCAACGAGCCTACAGGCCTCTGGAATAGGCTGAAGAGCATCTGAACTGATCACTGATGAGAAGGGGACATTACACCCTTTGTCTTTTCCAACCAATGCATTTGAGAGATCTTGCTTGATGAGCAACGACTCCATCTGCACCTTCCACAAACCGAAGTTTTGACCTACAAACTTCTCAATCTTCTATTTGTCTGCATCGTCCATACTTCTAAAAAATCTTCACCAATTTCTAAAGAAAGGCTTCACCACCGAGCTCTGAAATTAGGCTCTGATACCAATTGTTGATAAAATTGCAACAAAAAGAAAAAAGAAATTGTAGAAAGATAAAAACAAATTTAAAGATCTAAAAAAATAGAGAACACAAGATTTATAGTGGTTCGCCCGACAATGGCTACATCCACTTTCAATAGAGATTCTCTTTTATTAATTCTCAATACAATCTACATTCAAACAACAACTCTTATAATTCAGTCCCATCTCCAAAATAGAAAAATCTACCAAAACAAACAACTTCTAAATTAGCAAATACATGCCAAAAAGGAGTCAGTTACAAAAGGCATCCATTTTAAGTGTGAGAGATATTTTAGTTATAATTAGAAGGAATATTTTGGCTTCACGGAACCCAACAATCTCCCACTTGAAGACCAAATATTGCTACAAGAGAGCTGCTCAGAGATATCCCCGCTTCAAACTTATAGTCACAAAATGTGAAGAGAAGCTCTATAGAACTCAAACTTCTCCCTCGTTACGATCTTTGTCAAAGCATCTATTGGACCCCATCCAAGGATATTCAAAAAATATGAAGTATCACAATTTGCACTCTACCCCAATGGAGAATCACCATCAATTTCACCTGCAACTTTTGCTCTACCTGCAATCAATGCATTCCACTATGCCTCTACTTTTACAATCTTCATCAATAAATCATCTCTCTTTTTCTTTTTGAAATCCAATTTCAGGTACCCCAGGGTCTTTGGCATCAACCCACTCACTATCATCTAACTGATCCCCAAAACTTTCATTTTCAAGCATACTAAGAAAATCATTAATAATAGAATCAGTTTTAGTATCTAATTGATCCAAAAAACTTTTCTAGGTAGTCCATATTTCACACAATGATGAATTTGAAGTAGGATGAACAACTCCCACTTCAACATGACTATCTATTACGTGCAGTGTGCCTAATTTGCTACCCCTTGCAATTACCAAGGCCCCCTTTTTAACTTTGCATCTATTTGATTCAAAACTAATTTCACAACCTTGAGAACCCAATTGTCCAACCGATATTACATTTTTTTTGAGCTAGGGGAACATATCTAACATCACGTAACAACCAAGTATAACCATTTTTTAGTTTTAATGAAATATCCCCTTTTCCAACAACAACATCAGAAGAATCATTGTTACGAAGAAAAACCTTATCGAAGTCACCAATTTGTAGATTTTTGAAATACTCCTTCTATGGAGTGACAAGAAATGATGAACCTGAATGAAGTGCTAACTTCCATCACTACACCTTCCCAGTTGTCGGTTAGCAAATACATGCCAAAAAGGAGTCAATTACAAAAGGAATTTGTTTCAAGTGTGAGAGATATTGTCATTATAATTAGAAGGAATATTTGGGCTTCACCAAACCCAACACATCCGAGTATAGGCACAATCAACATCACACAAAAAATAATTGTTCCAAGAAATCAATAAGCTTTCATGGTGAATCCTTGTATAGGAATACTTTTAAAAGCATCCTAAATTAATGGTGAAGATTTTGAAGTCATAGCTTGCATGGTTTAGGAGAACTTAATTTTTTGTGTTCTTGGCTGGCGATTTTCAAGAAAATTTATTTCTAGAGTTTTATTCATTCTAGGAAAAAATGGCTTGATGGAAAGCTTAGGAATGTTATTTTACACATCCTCACAAGATTTCATTCAAAGAGGAGCTTCTAGAAAGAAGATATGCAAAAGGTCATTTTCTAGTGTAATTGTGTTGCATTGACAAAACCCAAGAAATTAAATATAATCATATAAATTAAAAACAATGAGAAAAGCTTATAACTTATGTAGGAAAGAATAGGAAGAGTTGGCCCAGAGAATAAGATGAGAAGGATAGAAAGTGACATTTTGAATGTTTAAAATTGAAAAATCCAAATGCCAAATAAGTATGGGGAAAATGAGAATGCAAAGGGGCAATGTTTTGTAGGGAGGATTTGGAGTTTTGAAATAAAATATAAGAATGCAAATTGGAGAAAAAAGAGATGGGGGTTGCACTTGATGGCGAAGAAAGACCCACAAAATTTTCCAAGTGCAAGTGAAAGCACTTTAAACAGGCTACTATTGTGAAAAGGAAGATCAACGACAGTAGGTTTGAATAAAAAGAGAGGTCTACACAACCAGAGAGGAGGTTTAAATTTTGAAAGGGAGATAAAACAAATTTTTAGATCTAGTGTTGGGCTGCAATTCAATGTTTGAGCAGGCTTACCACATATAGGCATGGGTGATACAAATAGGAAGTAATAAAAATAAATGAAAAGTGTTGGAGGGAAAAATCCAATGCAGATGGACAACATGATGGGGAATGGTGAAGAACAGAGAATTTGATGATTGCAAATCAAATTAAAATTTACAATTTATAATTGTTGGCAATTTGTGATTTGTGGAATCAATCAAATAAGATTATTTGAGTTGCAATTGAATTCCATCATTTGAATTTTTAAATATAAATAGAAGTTGTGTGTATGTGATAATTCAATGAATAGAAATAAATTAAATTTTTCTTTATTATATTACAATCGGTTTTAGTTGACAAATGCGATTGTCAATTCAATGTGAGTTGGCTGCAAATTCGTGACATAAAATAGTAATTTGGTAACCTGTGGAATTGGAATAAGGAGTATTTGGTTGCTACAAATTTTGGTCCTAGTTTTGTCTATTTGAAAATTTGAATTTATGAGAGGATTTGGGATTGAACAATGAGGTTGGATTCTTTTTCTACATCACCTTCAAAAAACATTTGTCAAATATTCGGTGCCAAAATCTTATTAGACGAAGAAGATAATCGGCACAAAAAACCCAAGCAAAAAGCTAGTACCTATCAAACCCCACTCTCTGTAGAGGAAGCCATATCTGAGGGAGGGGAAAAATATGTCTTGTAGAACAAATCTTCTAGAGCATGTTTAAAGAGAAGCTAGACTACGCAAAACAGAGTCAACAATTTATCCGCTAGGCAACACCCCAAGGTTGGTCTCAAGGATCGAAGACGGGCCAGAAATGAAGAAGAATGAACAACCACCAAATCATGAACTATGACATTGATTTAAGGGATTGCAAGGCTGGCGAAGATAGGAGATTCTCACGGTAAATGACACCCCTAAGCAAATTTGCACCAACACGCGCCTCCAAGAGACGAGGCGGAATGGAAGCTCTGAAAAAACTATCCATGGTAGCCCAAATAACCACAGGCTCTCTACAAACCCAAATGAAGAATAAACTACAAATAGGCCATAAGGAGCAGTATCCAAAGAAAAAGGTGGCCTTCATGAAAAATTGTGCATGTGCAAACAAAGAACTTGTACAAAAAACTAGAAACCGACATGATCACCATGAGGAATTACATTGGCAAATGAAACCACAATTGAGGCACAGAACAGATGAAAATCAACCATGAAGCCACCTCACAGTAAGGATATCATTGAAAGGACAAGAAGTTGAACCAAAGCTTACAAAGGGCCCACCAAACATGCATTCTTAATTAGGCAGTATTCCAATTCCGTCTGTGTGGGATTCAAGATGAAATGACCCAAACGCCTATGAAATGTACCTCCCGTATGTGCCAATGATGTCAAAAGCACTTTCGCAGTCAATGCAACCAATGAACATTAATGCCAAGTAAGCCATAGAACCACATCATCAATGTTGAAGCACCAAGGAAGTCAACGTCATGAAGACCGTCCCAAAGCCACCTCAGCAAATGAAGCCACATAAAGATCTGAGATGTCATGGGGACCATATCAAAGTTTTAAACACAACAAAACCCTCAAGTGCATGATTTCATGGGGACCATCAAACACAATAGGAAGGACAATCTTTGGATGTCAAGAAGACCACCATGCAAGATAGCCAGAATGCCAAGATTGAATAACAAATATCACAATTACAGAGATGTTGTGGAGGCCACCTCATTAGCCAAAAATTTGAATGAATGCACGAAATCATGAGGACCATCTGATGCAAAAATAATAGCACTCTTTAGACATCAAGGGACTGTCACAAAAGCTAGCCACAAGTGTCGACCTAGATTAACAAGTTCCACACTATCAGAGGTGCCATGGGGACCACCTCAACAACAAGAAAAGTGCCACACCAAACTTTCCATGATCGACGTTGAGGAGACCATTGGGCATCTTATCACAGTAAATAAAACCTTTATAATGCTAGAGTTTCAAGCAGCGTGTCATGGAGACCATGAATATAGCCACAAAGATAAGAGAAACACGTTCGTGTTCCCAACCAAAGGCAACCAACAGAGAGCATTACAAGACTACCACATGTCAACACACATTAGTCTAGGAAACTTTCAAATCGTCAGATGAGAAAATAGAAAGAGGGAGGGAGAAATCAATTGCCCTATTGGCCAACCTATCCACCAAAGAATTTGCTTCCCTGTAACAATGCTACAATTGATAAGCTGAGAAATTTTGTAGCAAAAGGAGAGCATGCTCAAATAAATATTTAAGGTGCTAAGAACCAAAATCTTTGTTGGTGAGGGCACCACTTACTAACTATGGGTCCCCCTCAATAACAATGTGGGAAACATTATTGCTTAATGCCAACTCCAATCCTATAATTAGTTATCAAAACTCTACCACATTGTTAGAGCCAATGGTCAAAATTTGACAAGCAACCTTCACAATAGATCCATTACTATCCCTCATAACCACACCTGCCCCATATAAACTAGGATTACCATGTGAAGCCCAATAAAAATTCAGTTTTATCCAACCATCCAACGGGGGAGACCACTTAACCATCTTTCTTAGAGCAACAGGTTTGCAACTTTTAATTGAGCCATGACTAGGTAGAGCCTTAAGTAGAGACAAAGATTTAAGCAACCCATCATTCCAGAAGGAAAAATAATTTAGACTATGCAACTACTTAAGAACAAAAAACATAACCGATTCTGAAATTGAGGCTTCAATCCTTAGAATTGTGTGATTGACATCACTAGATTTCTACTTGAATATCTTGTTATTTCTCTCTAGCCAAATGTTTCATATAACTATCGAGGGGCTAATAGTCCAATTACATGCATAGAAGGAAGATTTATAAAGAGGTCAACTTTGAAATTTTTTCGAGTGCAATGCAAAGGACCATCCCAACCGATTTTTTTCAAAAGCCAAACCCAACAAGCATAAGCAAAATCACAAGAAAGTAACAGGTGATTTGTAGTCTCATAAGCCTTGCCACAAAGAACACAAGGAAAGAGAGGAGTAATGCCCAAACGATCCAACCGCATTCCAGTTAATATTATTTTTAGTGTCATCCAAGAGAAAGCTCCAGCCTTAGGAAGCACTACAAGGCCCCAACAAAGAATTTAAGTCCAATCCAAAGAATTTTCTACCTGGGTGATCCCACAAAACTGGTTTATGATTTCTGGGATATCCTAATTTTTGCCAAAATCACATATTTTTAGAAAATATAATGATTTAAGCCTTGAAAAGTTCCATTTAAAGGATTCCAATTGAAGAGAGTTTGATCAAACCACCTTAGATCAAACCCCCTTGGATAAAACCTCACTAGTTTTAAACCATACCTATAATGGAGTCTCCTTTACACCTATCAAAATGATGATAAAAAACACTTTTTCTTTACCTTTGGGGGATTAAATGAATTCATTTAAAATTTATTTTTGTAACTATGTAGTCCTTATTATAAGCTTCCTAAAAAGTATAATTTTAAATATATTTATTTTTTATTTCTTGTGAATGTAGGTTTTTCACTGAAAATCAAGCTCTTTGTTCTACACATGTGGAAAAATAGCAGATTATAAAAAATTGAAAAATATCAGTGCACTAGATATTGATGTCCTTGATCCAACAAAAAAAAATAAAACTGAATTCTGATACATATGGAAAAGTTATGTTTTAGCCAGTAAATCATGTATAAATTGTAATTGGTTTGACTTTGAAACTTAATTAAGAAAAAAATGTTCAATGAAATGCTATGAAACCAATTCCATGCACTAGATATAGTAATTACAAATCTAAATTTGAAAAAAATAGAATTTTATCCTTCATAGAAAAAAAAGTTATGTGTTAGCCAGTAACATCACTCTTTAAAAATGGTGTTTACTGTTAAAAACTAGTTTTCGAAGGAGATGGAAAAAGAAGTGCAATTTGATTCCAAAAATTTTGAAAAAAATATATTTAGAATCTATAGACAAAATGTCACAAATCACTAGTTTGCATCATCTTCAAATTCCTCACGATTTAGCCACTATAGGTGCCCGAAAGTGAATATTTAGTTAAAAAATTTAGTTCAATGTCCAGTTTGGCCAAAAAATATAAACCAGTATTATGGGATCACCCACCTCCACAAGAGACATATAGCCTTCTTTGATAGAGTAGGAGCTCAACTTTGACTTGATCCAAATTATTTCATCATCCTTTTTAGAAAACAATTTTTTTCTCTTCTCCAATTCCTTATAGAGAGAGTTCTTTAGGTCCTTAGGAACAAGTAAAAAATAAAAAGACCTCCACATGGCTAAAGAAAGAAATGAAGATCGATCAATAACCAGATATAGTCTCTCACTCTGCAACCTCATAGTCTTTTTAACACAATTGTGATTGCATCCCACTTTCCAATGGACTGAAGTGGACAATGGCCATTCCATGCATCATCCCAAAATAATGCTTTCCTACCATTGTGGACGACCCAAGATAAGTGAGGAAGAATAATATATCTACAAGAGATGATGAAATTCCATATCTTGGATCTAGGAGGGGGATTTTTCAAAGTAGAAATATGTTCTCTTTCCAAAGAATCCAGATACTTATGTCGCATGATTTGGAACCATTTAGCATTGGGATCGTAATAAACTCACCACAAAAGCTTAGCTCCTAGAGCTTTATTTTGAAGGACCATATCCCTCAACCCTGCACCACCAAATTCTTTGGGAATGTAGACCTTCTCCCAAGAAACCAACCATAGTTTTTTCTTTTCCTTTACATTCTCTACTCACAAAAAATCCCTAAAAACCTTTTGCAACTCATCTGACTTTCCTTTTGGAATATTTAGGACTGACATTAGGTCAATTAGTAAAGCCTAAAGCACAAACTTAATCATTACTAGTTTCCCTACCAAAGATAACCATTTTGATTTCCATGTTAAAATTCTACTTGAAACTGATGAAATGACATTGTCCTAGTAATCATGCTTCTCCCTTTCAGAGAAGAAAGGGACACCCAAGTATCTGCAAGGAAGTGATTCCAACTTGAAACCCAAAAACATCATGAGCCTACCTTGTACCATAGGGCATACATTAATTTTTTATTTTTTTTCCTTATTCACAAATTGGCCCAAGAAAGTAGAGTAAACTGCCAAGACACTTTGCATAGCCTTAGCCTTTGCCATGGTGGCCTGACCAAATAAGTGTGCCATCTACAAAGAGGGAATGGGTTATTGGCCATAGAAAATTGTTTAACCTTACCCCTTTCCATTGGTTCTTCCCATTTGCTAAAGAGATCACACAATTAAGGCCTTCTACCATAAGAATAAACAGGAATGGAGAAAGAGGGCCCCCTTGCCTCACTCCCTGAGTCACATTAAAATAGCCACAAGGAGAACCATTTACTAGTACTGAAAAACTTGCACCTGAAATGTATGAGTAAACCCAAGTGCTTACACCATTTTTGAGAAAAACCAAACTTTTTCAGTACTTCCATCAAGAAATGTCAATTTACTCTATTGTATTCTTTTAGCATGTCCAATGTCAGAATGATAGCTGGAAATTTCTCTTCCTTGAGAGAATGAAGAACCTCATGAGTGAAAATAGCCCCATCTATTGTTTCTCTACCCGAGACAAAGCCCCCTACTCCTTAGAAATGATCAAGGGGATCAAAGCGACAAGTTTGATGGTGATCGCTTTGGTGAAAATCTTATATAAAGCACTAAATATAGAAATAGGCCTAAAATCAGCAAAGGAGATAGGGAAAGCTTTCTTTGGAATGACTACAATAAAAGTATTAATTTATTTTAGAATATTTCCATGCTTTTTGGACTCTTCAAGAGAAAGGAGAATGTATTTCCCTATGAAGTCCCAACACTTCTGAAAGAAGAGAGCTATATAACCATCAAGATTGAGGGATTTATCTGGAGCCATTGAGAAAACCACTTTCCTAACCTCATCAAGGGTGAGCTCACTCATGAGCATCTTGTTATGCTCAACCGAAATTAGACTAGGGATGCAATCCAAATATGTAGAATCCATAGAAAGGTTCCCTTGAGCTAGAGCTAAGAGACCCTTAAAAAATTTGACCACCTCTTCTTCGATTTCCTTAGGAGTGGAGAAGTTGACACCTCCCTCACCCTGTATCGACAAAATACTATTTTTTTTCCATTTAATCTTTGATGAAGCATGAAAAAACTTAGTATTCCTATCTTTGTCCTTCAACCAAAGCTCTCTATATTTTTTTAGCCAATAGATCTCTTCTCTACAAAGGACTTCATCCAACTTAGCTTTTAAACATTTCTCTTTATCAAAAGAAGATGCATTAATCCCATTTTTTATAATGGAATCATATAGGATAGACAATTCCTTTTCAATTCTACTTTTTTTCCATAAAAACATTCTTAAAATGGTTGATATTCTAGAATTTTATCTTTTCTTTCAAAAGTTTTAACTTTGTGAACAATTGATACATTCTAGAGCCTACAACATAAGGCCTTGAGCTCCACCAATCCTTAAGGGGGAGATGAATTGAGCATCCCTAAACCATATGGCCTCAAACTTAAATGGTCTCACAACCATAGGTCTCTCCCAGAAAATAGATAGAGAAATTGGAAAGTGGCCAGACCCCATCACTAAATGAATTTGAGAGAAAAAACAATGAGAGGAAGCCAACCAATTATCAAACAACAAAAATATATCAAGCCTCTCAACAATCTAACGTAAATCTCATCTTTTATTTATCCAGGTAAAAATACCATTCTTTGGTACACAATCAAACAACTTATTTGACCCACGAAAGTTCTAAAGTCCTCCACCACTCTAGTAGGTGGGATTATTCCACCCCTTTTTTCTAACATACTTAAAACTGCATTAATATTTGCCCCAAACACCTTTAGATCCCCCCTTGGAAGTAAAGAGTAAGCCATGGACAACTCGTCCCAAAGCCGGTTTTTCATGGGGGAAGAACATGGACCATACAAATTGAATAACCATAAATAGTTACCAGATGATATACAGGACACTTGAGTCCCCATCCAATTATCAATTGAACGATAAGAAACTACTTCAACTTTCCTTGTATCCCACAGAATTGCAAGGCCACTATAAGCCCCCCTAGCAGCCACAAACAAAAAATTCCATTTAACCCAAGAACTAAATATAACATTAGCCTATGATTCTCAAATCTTTGTTTCTTGTAGCAGCACTATATCTGATTGCAAACCTTCTACCTAATGCTTAATCAAGCGTCACTTGTTAGGGACATTTAATCGCCTAACATTCCAGGTATATTTATGATTTTTTTGTTATATATATTATACATGTCCAAGAGTTTATACCTTATGGTATTCTAGTCTTAAAGAAGAGGAATTTACATCTTGGCAACCCAAAGCCATATTGCAAGGAAACTATAAGGTGCAGAAGAAAAAAATCATCTCAAGCTAATAATGTCCTCCAAATTAGATATGAATTTGCTAAACATTGTAAACATGTGAATATTTGAGTCTTATTGAAAGAAAGGTTTATGATTGTTTATGAACATGGAAACATAAAAATATTACAAGATAACTTGGAAATAATCATGAGAAATGGAGAATAATCAAAAGGGCATGTTGAAGAGAGAAATCACATTAGTTCAATATGCTTGTTTGTAGCATTTTATGGTAATAGTCAAATAGTGATAACTGGAGGGTATTATTATAATATCTAGGTTATCATAAGTCAAATATTTGATAGCATTAATTGTTATATTGGGGAAAATGGTAAATATGGAAGTACCATGTTGGAATGTCATTTTGTGATGTTACTTAAACCTGTATAAGGAATGAGGTTTAATCCTTGGATTAGGATAAACCAAGGTTGGGAGTAACCTAGATGGTCATTTAGATCACTTGAAAATGAATTATCCTTTGGGATGGAATCATGTTATGAAATAAACCCATTAAGAGTTAGTATGGTCATATTATTTACTAAATCGAGCAAAAGGGTGGGTGAGCATACGATGTCCAATTCATAGAGGTGAGACACCACTCCTTAAAAAGTGAGTTTGAACGTAATGATCAAATCTTTGGCCAAAGTAGTGTAAGTTGCCACTGATTACATTGGTGATTCACTATGAGCTAGGTTTACATAACTAGGTTGGGAATGTCATGGATATAGGTGGGTATCCACTATATGGTAGTTCTAGTTATGTAGGACACAACACCAAACTCAGGTAGCCTAGTAGGATATTATCATTTATGAGGGATACCAAACCAAACTCTTTGTTGAAGGATAGGACCATCTTACCAGTTAGGTAGATGTGTGAGGGACCATAGTAAGTCTGTGGTTGGAGGAAAAGAACTTAGGTGATGGTCTCCCTCATATAGTAGGAAGCCAAAATTTGAGAATGTATGCTAGCAAGGACATTTTGACCATTTGTACTTTATTCCATTGAGCTATTGAATTCTATGTATGTAATCACGATCTTATATATCTTTATGAAAATGTAATCATTACTTGTGATTATGTAATGTTACTTTATTGGAATGCAATGGAAATTTGAAATGGGATTATTTCAAATGTGCATCTTATTATTGAAAAGGGAAAATAAGGAAAAAAAATTATTGGTATGTGTTGGTGAACTTAAACTATTCACATATGGGTTAAACTTATGTGAAAACTAGAAATGTAAAACATCGGGCATGTTACAAAACCCATCTTGTTTCAGAACCTCTTACCAAAGATTCAAGAAAAACTACTATTCATAAATTGCAACTCCCTTTCTAAGCTAATCTTAAGAGCTATTGAAGTTGATTGCATTCTTGCATGGTAAAGGGACACATCCACTTCATCCTCTAGGCCAAAACAAAGAGAATACACATCATGCCATAATCCACTTGAACATATCTCATCCTTTCTCCTAAACAATGAATTGATCACCTTACCAAAAAGGATTATTTGAAGAAGACCTAGATGAAACTGTGAAATCCATATTGAGTTTTTCTTACCATCATACCTTAGGAAACTTTGATCAATATAAAATCCTAAGCAATCAAATTTGAAATATAGTCAACAATGGATAGGTACCTACTGACACCACCCTTTCACCTAGCACCATATATTGGAAGGACAAGCTAAAGGAGTTCTATACAAATGATTCATAAGGCACAACACTTGCTAAAGGTTTTCCAAATGGGACAAGAAACTAAGTGGAGTTGACCTTGGGGGAAACTCCATGATCAAACATGATTGAGTGAAACTGACATTATGAAGGGTGACATCTAGAAAGTCCCAATGCTTCACCACTATGAGCATCACCTAGATGCATAGATTCATGCTTTAATTTGTAACTTTTGTGATGACACAAAACATAACAATGGATGAGAAAAACCTCTTTAAATTTGTAGGGGATGCCATTATTTAATTTACTCTAAAGTCTAAAATAAAAATAAATCTACTAATATAAAAATTATATAATCTATTTTTTGGGTTTTTGTATAAATATAAAATGAATATATAAACTTGACTCGTCAATTTTGATAGTATAGCTTAGAACACAAGACTTTGAAGAATTATTATTTTCACCAATCAATTTTCTCAATTTATGAAACTTAAAATATAAACAAGAATATTGTGCAAGAATTAAAAAAAATATCGTTGGATTTGTATCAACAATTAATTTGATCTTGAGAACAACATAAAGTGTGGAAATAAAAATGCCTAGAAGAAGAATGTATGAAGACAATCAATCACCACAAAGCATTTAAATTTATTTCATAAGATTCAAACACTGATGTCACACAAAGTTAACATGGATCTTATTATTAATTGCATTCTTCCTTGAATAATTTCAACACTTGGGGTTGGACTTAAATGGAAATTTTGGCAACATAGGGAAACTTCAACTTTACATTATTTACACAAAGACATTTAACAATTTATTTGACCTCAAAATTGAGTGGCAATTTCTATAGCATAAGTCAAACATGAACTCCCATTTCATTGTATGTATAAATAACACATATTTATAGTTTTCTAGTTACACATTTTTAAGCTTCAAAAATAGTAAAAATAATTCTTTGAAAGCAATTCTATTCTCATCCTCTTAAAATAATATAAAATATTAATTTATTTCTATTTATGCTCCTCATCTTGAGCATCCATTTGAATAAATGGTTTTTATCTTTTGATTTTAACTTTAATTTGTTTGAACTAATCCTCAATCTTAGCTTGGGTGTCTCTTTGAATGAAGAGCTCGTATTCATTGTGTTTTCTCTTTTACTCCTCTTTATTTTCTTTCCAATGTTCACTTGAGTGCATGCACTACCTTGGATGTCACTTTTTATTTGTTTCTATCTTTATTTTTGACAAGAAAATCATGTTATTTGTGTCCAAAAGATCTAAGGCATACAATTGTTTTTGTTTTTTATAAATTTCATCAGGGATTTTCATGTGTGAACATCAATAATGAACTAGGAATGGGTTCTTGGATACTTTTTGAAAAGTTTTCAAATGATTTTAGAAAAATATTAAGATATTTTTATTAAAATTAATCCATTTTTCTATTCTCGAGCACTACACAATAAAATTTCTAACTTCAGTGATTTTTTTGTTATTTTATTGCCTCTTGAAACCATTTTCACTTAATGAAGTTGGAATCTATATTGTTTACCTTTTGTCATTGCCATCAACTACTTTTCACCCAAAAAATAATCTCAAAAGCAAAAAAATAAATTTCTAAAGATAGAAAGGTGTGATTTTCATGCTTAGCTCCTCAATCCAAAACAAGGTGAAAAAATAAAAAACAAAAAACAATTATTTTCCCTCAAAATAAAGAGTTTGATCTCTAGACTTCAATGAAATTGTATATTTTAAATATGGAACCTTCTAAAGTGGCTACTTTATGCTTGGAAGATGATCCTCATATATGATTTTGTCTCAATGTATTAGAGAAGATTTGTCTTAGGCTCACTCATTCCTTTGTGTGCCTGGTATTTGTCACCATGGTCTTTTTTTAACTTCACCATTTCATTCCTCTATTGATACTAGAGTTAATTCCTCTTTCAAGATTTGTAGCTTGATAATCCTCGTGACAACCAGCCGACATACATCATTAGTAAATCAAGATAGAGCAACATCTAAAGATTTAACTAATTTGATAGGAAAGATACATAGTTGACATTGAGTCAACAAGAATGACTTCACTTTTGGCTATGGATCTTATCAAACACAACCTTTTAGGGGTAGCAAATTTGCATACCAACAATGCAATGAGTGATAAATGATCATTTATGCTTATGTGAAATGAGTTATTGTGAACCACTATTCATGAAATATGAGTCAATTTGCTTGACACAAAAACTACACAATTGAATCCTAATAAAACATCACATAATAGTTTGTTTGTCAACATCTCTTTCAAAACTATTGACTTTTATTTGTGACAAAAATAATTGCTCATTTATAAATAATTATAAATCCACAAGTGAGATTAGAGGATTAACAAGATGGTCCACATTTTGTGATCATTGATGTTTTTTCGTGAGACATTAGAAATGCAATTTCACAAATCATGGCTCACTTAAGATCATTTGTCACCTTAAATTTGTGATGCTTCTATTCATTGTGTTGCTAGCTTCCTCTTACACCATTATTGCATTCCCATTTATCCACACCACAGTTTAGGAATGTTAAGACCGTCAACATACAAGTCTTATTTGACATGGTTACCATTTGGCCATAAATGTCATGACAGAACCTAGGGTTGATGAAACCCTCCATCCTCATAAGGAGCCATCCAGATTGTCTCCTATTTTGGAAATATAATCACATTAATTTTCCAATTTACTATATATAAAAACAAAACATATTGGGGTGGTTGGGAAAAATCACCTTAGAATTAGATGATTGCATATGTAATACCTATATGTATTAATCCAGCTTTACTCTTAAGATGGTCCACCCAACATAGCTGATGTTATTCTCTTCTTTAGAACACAATGATAGAAAAATGCTTTGAATCCCCCCTTTAAATGAAACTGCAAGGAACAGCTATCAATAATAGGCCAACATGAGCATGCTTGGGAGAGTCCTTAAAGCTGATTGTGGTGGGTCTGACAGTCAGATTCAACAATCTCAATGATATAGAGAACCAGCTATCTAACTTACCATCTTTTTGTTTTCTTTAAATATATGCACATGCCTAATGTTAGAGGCATGTATTATGTGGTTCACAACCCATGTTGCAATCCATATATTTGGTAAGTATCTTCTTTATTTGCATTAAGAAGGGAATCTCTAACTATCCAACCCTGCAAAGTCAAAGGTCCATGGAAAAATTAGATTTTAAAAATGATTTTAATGCATAAAGAAAACCTGTTATGCATAATATGCATTTACCTGAATTGCAGCCTTTTCGTTGAACACTTTATAATGAGCCTGAGAGTTGTTGCAACTTGAGAATGTTGCAGACCCAATAGCACCTTCTGCCAGCAATTCAACATCCATAGCACACAAAATATGATCAAAAATATTTTCAAAGGTACTTCTTTTACAACTTTTCTGAGATGCCCTGTCCAGAATGTGCAACAGCATATATGCCTGCAAGATTGAAAACGACGTCAAAACTGATTGAAATGAATAGATGACAAGGTTTCTTAATAAAAAAATGTAACAGCTTCCATAACATCTTCTGAAGTAGCAGCTTCTTTAAGAACAACATATGCTCGTTTTCTTCTTCTGTTGAATGTGATGAGGTAATTTTTATCCTGTAAAAGTATATGGCATTGTAATGGTTTCACTTCAAAAACCTTCACTAAGATCAAACATTAAAACATGACCAACTTCATTTCTAAACAGCTAGCATTTAATGATTGAGAAGGTAATAACACAGTTTTCTAACACACAACTATCACAACTATCACTTGTATGGGTAGTGGAAATTGGCTTGAGTCTTTGGTTTGCTCCCCAAGATCTTGGATTCGACTACCTTTTGAAACAGCGGCTCCATTATGAAGGCATATGCTTGCTTTTCTTCTATTAAATGTGGTGAAATAATATTTATCCTGGAATTGTAGTGGGTTCACTTTAAAAACCTTATGAACAGATGATCAATTTCATGTCCAAACAGGCAGAAGTTTGAATGGATTAATAAAAAGAGAGCCTCTGATGAAATATGGTTAGGTGTTACAGCGAATGAAAGGCATGGGTATCTTCAGGAGGCCAAGAGAAATGTGGTCTCGTGGATTGCCATGATTACAGGATACACAGAATGTGGAAACATAGACAAGTTTAACAGAATGCAGAATGCCTTGAAGAAACTCCTTCTCATGGAATGCCTTGATTGTGGATTATTCAAAAAGTCGATTTTTAAAAAAGGCTTTATGAGCTTTCAAGCAAATGCAATTGGCAGATGTAAAGACAAACTCTGCAACGTTTGCGAGCATCCTCCTAGCCTGTGTTGAAATGGGAGCTTTGAAAAAATTATCATATTGGGAAAAGAAAATAGTTATAACGGATAAAGATCTTATTATTACATAAAAATCAAGGATGTAAATTTATTTTTATTAAATCTTTTACATAATATTTATAAATGAAAATTGGATATCTTTCACTTCTTTCATTTATTTTGGTTCATTTTAATAATTTAGTTATCCATAATACAATGATTGGTTTTGAAAATTGATGTATTTTGAGAATAATTTGAGAAATAAATTGATCATAGTTTGATTTCAATTATAATTACTCACAATTTCAAAACTCAATATTTAGTTTGTACATATATTATATTTGTGTACATCTATGAATAATAGAATTGACCTAGGTTAATTACATAATTTACAAAAATGAACCTACACGTCCTATGTCAAGATTCAAAAATTGGGCCTCAATAGTAACACATAGCCATTATGAGTTGTCATGAAGTCTAAAACATTCAAAAAACACTCTAGAGTGTTTCATTACAGGTCAAACCTTAATTTATTTTTTTTAAAAGGTAAGCGTGCAATGAACATCAAGAGTGTTTAGAAATAACCTTCATTTGTCATTACATTACCATATATATATATATATATATATATATATATAAGAATATTTAATGATTGATTATTGTCTTTGATATTTTTATCAAGTTATCAAATTGATATCATAGGAGACTAAAAAAAGAGAAGTGTCAATAATGTAATGCTAGTTGTTCACTGATCTCCTTCCTCATCTCAATCTTCATCTTCATCCTTTGAGAGAGAGCCTCTTGTTTAATCTCCTCCCCATAAATCTTCTCCTCCTAACTTGCCTCCACACAACACACTATTGAAATCACCTCCACGGGAAACTATTACATCAACTCAAAGTTTGACTTATGAATTTTTTATTCCTACTCCTCCATCTCCACTTCCAATTCCTAACCCACCACATTCGACTCCAATTCCTTCACCTTCTCATTCTTCCCCACCCAAAATCAAACCTACATCCCCTCAAACATAACTAGTGAACCAATTTGAAGGAGATGGTGACCAAGTGGATGAGATGCTAAGAGAACCCAAGATTGAAAATCCTGACACCTAAACACAAGGAGAGCTTAGTAAAGTCAAGGAGTAGGCTTAACGCTTACTAAGAAATACATATGATGTGAATGTGACTCTCCCTAATCCTTCTCAGCCTCCACATGTATGGGTTCTACAAGTTTTCTAGTATGGCTCAACCATACTATAGCAAAAAACAAAACTAATGTTCAAGAAGAAGAAGATTTCTCTTCTTTAGCAGAAGTATTGAAGGCACATCCAAGCAAGAAAAATGCTAGGAGACTCCACCATATCTTTGGATGGACAAGGAAATAGAGTGGCACAAATAGCCACCCCCATGGTAGACAAGCTTGAGGCTATATTCTCCCATCATCTTATACCCTGGGGTATGGAACCTTAAACCTCCTCCACAATATGATGTGTTTGACTATAATAAATCACCCACAAGAACCATAGTTCATCATGTTAAACATTGGCATACATGTATAATTGGATAAGGGATCTTAAGATACATGCTCAACCCTCTATAGATCAATATGCATTGATTATTACTTTGATGATTAATTATAGCTAAGTTTTTTCTCTATTCATTGATGAAAAATATTTAAAATGGTTCTTCTCTTTATCTACATATTTTCCAGGTTCCTTTCTCTATCTCACTTATATTTTCATGGAACACATTCAAGTCAACATAGGATTGTAGGTGAATTTCATCAATGTTATACATTGAAATCAAGGTATGCAAATGTGAAGACGATTGATTTTATCTTCTATTATCAATGAATTATTTCATAGATCTCCTAAATTCGTCTCAACTAGATAATTTATCAATAGGGTATTTATAGGGGTCTTTTCCCAAAGCTTGGGAATCAAAATATCTTGCATTAATATCCAACTTTATAACACTTTGTACCACCTTGTATGATTATACATAGGTGATAGATCATTTTAAGGTCATCTCCTCTTTGACCTATGATGCTTCTATTTCTTTAGCCCCATGCTCTTCTGATGCTTCTATTTCTTTAGCCCCATGCTCTTCTCAAGAAATTGACAATTCTACAAATAAGAACACCAATAGCTTATAATTTTTTCCTTAACATATCCCTTATCAAATAATTAACTAAACTAACCAAAATTTCCTTACTCCTCCTTCTCATCTAAACTCACTATTTCCCTTTGTTTACAAGATAACTCTAATTATATGAAGCTAGAAAACCACTGAATTCCATCTTTCATGAGTTTCTTTCAAATAACCTTATCCAACTTCCTCATATCTAACCCTTGAAGCCTAACCTCTTCTTATTCTACCAAATTTGCCAATTCTTTCAATCTATAGACCTATTTTGCTATGGAACATGTCTTACTATCATCCTCTCCTTTTTTTCTTAATTATCTCTTTGGAATTCCTTATCACCAAATCATGTTCCCCCTTCCCTAAATATTTTTGTTAGTTTCATAGGATTCTCCTAAGATAAGCTTCTATAAATCCATCCCTAGGTAATTGGTGAAGTTCTTTTTCTTAAGTTTCTGCGTGGCCTTTTTCTTGAGCTTTTCCTTTTCTCCTTTGTATTATTTTTCCAATTTCTCTTTTGTCAATGAGGATTCTCCTATTCTACATTTGTTTTCTATTTTTTATTTCTTACATTGTTTAACATTTTTCTCTTCTACTGTAGTTATTCATTACTACTTTAGAACCATGGGTTATATTCTGACTAGACAATTATTCACTTTTTGACCATTGCGTCAACACATTCTAATAGAACTACTAAATTTGGGACAATTAGAAATATCATGTGATTTATCACCAAAAAAGTCATATGTGGACTTTACTCCTTTATTCCTTTTGTGTTTATTAGCATAACATCCTAAATTTTACCATAGTTATAATATTATGGCCTTTTGATCCTTCCTCTTTCTATCATACCTCTATTATTATTGTGGTAGCCTCCCCTACAACCTCCTTCTCTACAATTATCATGGAAACTCATGGAAGGTCCTACATCTTGAATTTTTGGTACCACATAGTGCATATTGTTAAGTGTTGTTATACTTGCTCTCAATTTAAGCTACCACTATCCATGTACCAAATAAAACATTTAATGATCTTATAGATAAACCATATGCTCCACCCATACACATATCCATAAACTACTTCCCTATTCAATCCATGATCCATTGGTTCATATTCATTTTCTTCTTGAAGTAACATTGGACACCTATTTGTGTCATGTTTGTCCCACTTTATATTTTATAGTGTATACTTGCTATGTTTCTATGGGATTTATCTAGTTCCCGTTATAGTGTGGTAACTCTCTTAGTGCCTTTTATTATCTTTCATTCCTTGATGTTCTTCCCTACTGTCATTTTAAACCAAAATTTATATGTTCTAGGTGGGGGGAAGTCTTAGCCTTCTCACCTTTCATTAGAATTCCTTACTTCAACATTACATTTTCCAACTCTAATTTGAAATTATCAATTTCATCATTTGCTACTTAATTATTCTCCCATATCTTTGACTATGATTCTATTATGGTGATCAATTCTATCACATCTTTATATGAAGAGGAAAAAAATTCATTTACTTCCACTATAATGTGAGGGGTTAGCCCTAAAATAAACCACTCAATTCATTTCTCTAACGTGAAGGTTTCTTCTAGTTTTCTAACCACACTTTTAAATCATTTTCATCACATTTTACTAATTCCTCAATTTTTTTTCACCTTCCATATAAATTATTTATTTTTTTGTTCATACATTACATGAGTGGAAATTTGTAAAAAATAAGTCACTCAATTCTTCGCATGTTTTATCATGCTTAAAGAGAAATCTTTAATGCACCATCTTAGTGCCTTATCATTGAGGTTCTCCATAAAATCATATAATTGGATCTAGTCATATTTAATGCTAACCCTAAAGCTATTTGGGTTCTAGGAGTGTGAAAGAGATATATTTTGGTTGGATATGGATAGAGGTTTCTTGGATAAGCATAAATGTTGCTTGGATATGGAGGTATTTTGAGTGGTCGCTCTTTGTATTTTTAGAAGTGCATTCAAAGGGAAATAATTTCTTGGATGGGGAGGTTTTCATATTTAATCACATCAAAATGCACTTTCCTACTTGCTTTTGGTGGTTATTCTCTTGTAAGATAAGTTTCATGTTTGGATTGGTCCAATAAAGTGACAAGGTGACATGTAGGAAAATATCACTATTAGTATATGGCATTGGCTTTGGTCATTAATGGATTATCTTCTGGTAGGTTTTAATTAGTTAGTGGATCTATAGAGGTCTAAGTTGTATTGAGTAGTTGTGAACTAGGGTTTGTGCTTACCACATGCTAACTTACTTTTAGGGAAGGTTGTATAAAGAATCTTAGGAGTTTAAAAGGAAAATATGTAAAGAGGAGCAACCTAGTTAGGGAAAGGGATACCCAATAGTGATAGAAGAAGAAGTGGTATAGGATGAGGGAAAATCTGATATAACTAAATAAAATGGACAAAAGGGTAAAGGAAAGGAATCAAGGATCAAGGATATAGAGTGCCAGATGTACTTTTGGTAAAATAAAATATAGAGGTTCAAAATGAAATGACTCAAGAGAAATGGGTTAGGGATCATTAATTTGGTATGCCTAATGCTAGAAGAAAAAAGAGCAAGAGAAATAAAGTGGAAGAATTTCAAGGTTTAGGGATTGGTTTTACTGCATACCTTATACATTTTTTGGTATGATGGTATGAGTTATTGTACAAGTATGGGTACCATAACGAGGAAGGGATATGGGAAGTGGGATGAGGGAAATGCGTAGGGAAAATACTAAATAACCAAGATTTTGAGACTTAAAGGAAAAGTGAATCCTCAAATTAGGAATTGGGGATGGTGAATACTCAATGCTAAAGGAAACATGAAAAAGAGTAAGTGGGGGAGAATTGAGGTTCATGGATCAATATTATAGCTTAAAAATTGTATGATTATATGGAGACCTAAAATCCTAGGGCCAAGGGAAAAGACAAAGTAGGAAATGGAAACATGGGGAAAGCCATGATAAAACACCTACGTAATGAGAAGTCTAAAAGACTAAAATAATTAAATTATAAAAAAAAATGGAAATATTGGGTTGAAAAGAATTGAAGGAAATAATGCTAGCAGGAGAAAATCTATAAACCCAAAAAAGGCTAAAAATAGACGCAATCACCCCTAACACTTAGAAATTTATATAGTTTGAGATATTTAGGTATATGACAAGTATAACAAAAGGAAAAACACTACAACAAGAACATTTTTAAATAAGGGGGTCCATTGAAGGAATTCTTAGATTGGTTATAGATGATGGGAAAACCATGGCTCTATTAGGAAAGGAATCACTAGACTTAGATAAGTTTCCATTTACTAATATAGGCCACAACATTACCTAGAAAAGGGCAAGACAAAAATATTGCATAGAAATTATGTTCCTAAGTGCAATAAGAGTAAGCATAAGAAATTTTGGCATGCTTAACCTTAACATTTTAATTTATTATTTTTATTCTATTCCTTTGATTGACTTAGTAAGGATGAAGGAACGTTTCCCTACATAGTTATGCCTATAAATAAAGAACACAAAGGCTCTCCTAGACCATCATAAGTTTAACTATTAAATTTATAATATTTTTTTCTAATGAGTAGAGCCCCCCGTCAAAGTGCTCAACTATTTCATTAATTTTGTTTTATTTATTTCTAAGAAAAATTCTAACATGTGGCTTTAGTAAACGACTTTGTGGTTTATGGTTTTACTTTTCTTGTATATTATTTCTCGACAATGGAGTAATATATGAACTTGGTATGATTGACTTGTAAGGCGCAGTCAACGCTTAGTGTGTACTCTTTAAGCCTAGTCAATTCATTGATCTTCTGACCAATATTCCTTTCATTCATTCTAGGTCTTTAGTGTGTGCAATTGTAACAAGTAATATTCCATTGACCAGTATTCCTTCCATTCATTCTAGATCTACATTGATTAGCTTTATGCCCAAATCCATAGCATGTATAACAGTAGCCTTTGAAAGATCAAACCATTCTACCATTGTTATAGTCATTCATCATTTGACTTCTACACTCACTAGCTCTATGGCCAAATTTCTTGGACGTAAAACATTGACCAAATAAAGGTGGAATGTATTTTGATTCATTTTGCTTCTACATTCCATTTCCTTATGTCCAAATTTATTGCAAGAATAACATAAACCATTAAAAGGTGGGAACCTTTGTGCATTTGGTTGTCTAACTAGTGGTTGTCTAGCTTCATTCCTTTGATTTTGGATTTGCTTGTCATTGTTCTTACCTTCAACATTTGATGTCTGATTTGAAATTTCACCCTTTTCAAATCCTAAACCTTCTTTATCTTTAGAGCCTTTATGAATTTCAATCATTTCATCAAGCTTTGTAGAGCTTATCTTGAATTTTTCTTCATGACTCCTTGCTTTCTCCAAATCTGATCTCAGATTTACCACTTCTTATTCAAGCCTTGTGCATTCCTCAGATTTTCTTTTCACCATTGCATTTAGAAATTCCTCAATTCTTTTCTTTTATTCAACTTGCACTTTTAGACTAGTGATAGTTTCATTTGCTTGCTTCAATTGTTCACTGACTTCCTTATGCCTTTCTCTAAACTTCTTGATTTTTTCTCTTAGTTTTTTGATGCATTCATTTGATTATTTGAAAAAAAATCTTTTAGATCTCCATTTTCATCTTCAATCCTTTCAATATCTTCAAGGGAAACTTTGAGTTCTCTATCATTGTCAAGCATGCAATATTCTTTTATGGATACAATAGTAGGAATCTCTTTTGGAGGAGTAGGTAGTCTTCAAATATCCATGTGTTCAACCTCCAAGATCTTGACCAAGCAGTTAAGCTCCTTCAAAGGAACCAAGCTATGATACCAATTGTTGAACACCTGGAATACTTAGAGGGGTGTGAATCAATATTATTTTAAACCATTAAAACATTTAAATATCCAATCCACTTAGAAGATTCAATTGTAATAATGATAGAAAGGGGTATGTGTAGGATCATCATGGAAAAAATAGGCCCTTAAGTGGTGATGAAAATTTAAAAAAATCAGAGTTACGCAACTTGATGTAAAAATTTGAATAAGTTATCTATATTATTTCAAAAATATGTAAGAATAGAATTTGTAGAAAATTGAATGTAGATTCTACACTACTAGGTTTATTGAAAAAAAACAAAATCTATTTGGTGAAAATTTGAAATTTCAATGTAGTAGCACTTAAATTTCAGGGAAAAAATAAGAAGTAGGTGTCTGTCTGACCACCCTAACCACAATAAAATGATAATATTTTTTATAAGATTTTAGATATAAGTAGAGGACTCATGTCCTAATGTGATGCATATTTTTTTGTAATTTTTTTCCAAGTAAATAATTAATTATGATTTTTTATTACACCTTTTAAAAAATATAAAAACCCGTATGTCTGACCACCTTAACTTGGTCAAAACTTCATGAAATTCATTTCTTTTAAATCCTAGAGTATGAAAAGCATAGAATGTGATACATGTTTTGGATTCAAAAAATGTGATACTGTTTGAAAGCTATAGATATTTTTCAATCAGCCTATCAATAAGGACTTTAGTCATAATTCAAATAGAAAATGAATAATAATTATTTATTAAATTCAAAGTAAAGCATAATAAATATTGGTGGAAATCTGAGAATCTCCTTTAAAATCCATTTCATCAATTTTGGGTTAAAAAAAGTCGTCAACTACATACCCTACACGTACCCATCATATCACCACTTTTTGGTCCATCATGATCCTGCACATACCCAAAGCTTGAAACACTCAAAAACATCACATAACACATGAACACTAGGATTTTTATGTGGAAAACCCAAAATGGGAAAAATCATGGTGAGGATTAGCTCACAATATATTATAAAAACTTATAGTATATTTACAGAAGTGCTCACTGTAAGTGGACTCACTGCCCACTGCGAAAAAGATAAAAGAGAGATTGTGGCTCACAACCTAGTTTGAACAGTTATAGTTGCATCTATCATATGCATGAATTACAATTCCAATGAAGCTCAATAAATTGACTCTACATACTTCATTTGATTTTGATACAATAATATTCTTTTCTTTGCATTCACATAACTTCTAATCTTATACTCAACATTCACAACTTAAATTCACACTATTATGATAGTGTTTTCATCATTCTCATCACTTACATTTATTTTCATACCTTAGATACATTAAAACGCCGAAAATGATCTAATATATATATCCACTTCAAGCATAACATTAATTAGGTTGGCCTAATTAAATGTAACATAAAAAAATATAGAAAGTGTAACTTGTCGACTCAAATCCTTTTGCATATGCCTTGCACCAAAATTCAAATCTCAAAACTTTGAAATAGGTCAGCATGGACCTATAATAGCTCCCATATAACACCACAATACATATTTAACCCTCACATACCTTCAAACTTATTAGGTCCACACCACAAAAGACCTAATACCAAAATTCTTCAGCTATGTATCCATATTCAAGCACATGTACCTCAAAACATCATGCCAACTAGAATTCATACTCTATTGGCATGTGGCAATATCTTCTTAATATTGCAAATTCAAAAACTTATCCACAAAGAACTAGAAACTCTCCCACTTATATCTCTCAAACAAAGAAACAAAACATGTGTAGACATCCAAATTTGGACACCTAATTTATCCAAATTTGTCACTTTTCTTCTAAACATCCTCTTATCCAAGTTAATTAAGTAATATTACTATTATTTAATTAATATCCTTAATTCTGCCAAATCCCTAAGGTATTTAATTAATAATTAAATACCTTACCCTCCTTAATCCCCTTTTCATCAAATGAATTAAATAAATATTACATTTATTTAATTCCTCACATGTCATTTTCATCTAATCCTAATCCATCTCCTAATCTCTTCATTAAGGATGTGCACATGCCTAATCCTTGATTAGGATGTCACATCCTCCAACTTTTGCAAGTTGGCTTCTAATCCTCATGAACCCCTAATTATCTTCTAATTATTAATTAGTTAAGCCTAATTAGTACCTTGGTCAATTCTTCCCATCCCCCAAGGAATTTTTAATTCCTTTTTATTCATCCAAGACTCCTCTCTTCCCCATGTGAATTTTTAATTCACTTTTGTTCCTCCTAGAATCCCCTTTTCCCATGCATCTTCTAGAATCTTTGACTTGTCACATCAAATCACATGTGACAAGCTCCCACCTTTTTGGAGACCCTCTCTTATCCACTAGATTCTCCCAAGCATGTGAATTTTTAATTCACATTTATTCCTCCAAGGAATCTTCTCATCTCTCAATGTACTTCCAAGGTAGATGTCCTTCCTCCACATCATGTACTCTCCTTCCACATCACCTACACATCATCTCACCTTTAGCCACTTCACATTCCACATGTCAAGATGTGAGGGCTTGTGAGTCCTCAACTCACCATAGCCCTACATCTTGACCTTGGTGGCTCAATCTCAACCATTGAATTCTCTAGAGAATTCAAGTTTCTCTATAAATACCCCCTCCTCCAAGGAATTTCTAACACTTAGTCATTTTGCAACTAAATGCTGTCATTTTATGCACTCATCTAGCCATCCATTTTATCCATTTTCATTTGCATCCAACCATATAGTTAAATCTTTCATTTAGCCACACCAAGAGCCATCCAAGGAGCATACAAAGTAATCCAAAATCAAGGGCCAACCAAGGAGTTTCAGCTACAAAGAGAAGGTATAACCATTTGTCATCATCTTTCACTTTTTTTCTCTTTGCATTAACATATTTCTTAGGCTAATCTTGAGGTGTTTCTTTGTGTTTTTTCATTGTATTTTAGTTGTTTAGAATGGGTAAAACATTTGGATATCACATTTCTAGCACACCCGGTGGGACCCACAAACAGGTTCCTTAATTTCACATTTGTTGTTGTTGAGTTGTTTGCAGGAACATGTTGCAGAGGAGCGACTACACCCTCTTGGTGACTATAGAAGGGCAACTACACCCTCCTGGTGACTACAAAAGGGCGACTACACCCTCCTGGTGACTGCAGAAGGGCGACTATGCCCTCTATTTCACTGCAAAAAGGTGATTACGCCCCATCTTTCACTGTAGAAGGGCGACTATTCCCTTGTTTGGATTTTTGGCTTACTAACATTTTTTGCAGAAGGGTGAGTATGCCCTTGTTTGAATTTTTGGCTTACTAACATTTTCTGCAGAGGGGCGACTACACACTTGTTTGGATTTTTGGCTTACTAACATTTTCTACAGAAGGGCGACTACGCCCTTGTTTGGCTTTTTGGCTTACTAATGTTTTCATTAGAAGGGTGACTATGACCCTTGGTTGAACTCCATTTTCTAACATTGCACTGCAAAAGGGCAGCTACACCCCTTGGTTGAACTTTGTGTGCTAACATTTTACTGCATAGGGGCGACTATGCCCTCCTAGTTACTGTAGAAGGGTGACTACGTCCTCCTAGTTATTACAGAAGGGCGACTACACCCTCTTGTCACTACAGAGGGATGACTACGCCCTTCCTTAGCACTATAGAGGGGCGAATACGCCCCAAAACAACACATTTTGAAAGGTGAAATGACCATTTTAGCTTTGTTTTTGCTCTCATTTTTTGCTATTTTCATATACTAACCCCCTAACATTGTTTCTTGCAAGGATATTTGTGTTTTTGCTAACATTTTGCAGCATATTCTTGTGTAATTGATGAAGAACAAGGGATAAAACAACTAACATTTGCTTGCAGGGCTATCCATTTGCTCATATTTTTAAAGCTATCCTTGTTGTTTTTGTTAATTTAAGAACATAGTTTAATTAGGGGAAGTAATATTCATTGCTTGTTGTGTCTATCTTTTTCTGTTACCCAAAGGGGGCATTAGTTTGTTTTCACTTTCCCCTTGCACTTCATGTGAGCCTGGCGAGTAGTTGGAAACGATTAGTGCTTTCTTTATAGTGGGACCTACTTGGGGATTTCATCACCCCAAGGGACGATTCCAACCATGTGTATCGGAGGGGTATATAAAGGGGGGAGAGCGAAAGCTATACCTCAATCCAGTCACATCATAATTGGCAGATCGTCAAAGCTAGGGTGATACCTAGATAGACGTGAAGAGTTGGTCTAAGCCCTTCAGTATCTCGCTGGGGTTCCTAACTCATGCTTGTGACGAGCTAGTGTTCACAGTTGTGCCTCACGTACCGAGAGTAGATCGAGGACTCCCTAGACACCTTGTGCATCCTAGATTAAGACCTCATTGGCCATAACCTTAACACTAATCATAGGATTGTGTTTGCTTGAAAGTGTTTTTCTTGTGAAGAACCAGTAAACTTTTTGACAAATTGCCCTTATTATTGTCATTTTAAAGTCCTTGCCATAGTCATTTTCATCAAACCAAGTCCCTGTTCACTACAGAAGGGTGACCACACCCTCTAATTTACTGTAGAAGGGTGACTACACCCTCTGATTCACTGTAAAAGGGTGACTACACCCTCCTATTTACTGCAGAGGGGCAAATTTTCCATCCTGAACAACCAAAATCACCTCGTTTAGCTTCGTTTAGCCTCTAAATCATTGTCTAATCATTCCAAACCTTTATCTAATCATTCCAAGCATCTGTTTTGAATTATAAACCTCTGAAACATCCGTTTGGTCATTCTAAAGCTCCATTTTATCATACCAAACCTCTGTTTAGCCATTCCAAACCTTCACTTAGACATTCCAACATTAGTTTGACTAAGTAGTCTTTCATCCCTTTCGATCCTCCGTTACTCGTTTCAAGTAATCTTTCATCCATTCCAAGCATCCATCTCCTCATTCTTAGAGTTGTTCATCCTTTGTAATCAATCGTTTACTCGTTTCGAGCTTTCAATTGTTCGTCCATTCTAAGCAATCATTTACCAGTTCTAAGTGCTTGTTCATCCACTCATATCATTCGTTTTCCCAATCCAATCATCTATTTCCTCAATTCAATTATCTAACACCCCATTCCAATTGCACGTCTCTTCGTTCTAACATCCTGTTTACCCACTTAAATAGTCCACAAAGCAGTGGGGTGAATTTTCCCCATAATGGGGTGAATCTACCCTAAAATAGGGCGAATCGACCTTGTAGAAGGGAAAATTCACCCCTCTGTGAGGGCATAGTCGCCCCAGAGGGGAAAATTAGCCCCTCTATGAGGGCATAGTCACCCCAGAAGGGAAAATTCACCCCTCTATGAGGGCATAGTCACCCCAGAAGGGAAAATTTGCCCCTCTATGAGGGCATAGTTTCCCATCTGTGAGGGAATAGTTACCCCAGAAGGGAAAATTCGCCCCTCTGTGAGGGAAAATTCACCCCTCTATAGCAAAAATTTTGCAAACAAACATATCCAGTTCCCAAATCCGACCGGTGAAACCAATCCCATCATATCTTTCAATCCAATCCTAATTCCAAGCACTTGTTCACTCGTTCTTAGTACTCATTCGTCTATTTCAAATCTTCCTCCCCTCGTTCTGAGAGTCATTCATCCATTCTGAGCACCCGTTTTCCCATCATCAACACCTTTTCATAAGTTATCATTTCATCACCAAAATTTCATAAGTGCTACTTAGAACATCATTAGAGTCCATATTCACCATCAAATCATCCATCCCAATCAGCTAGACTTCATTTCAAGAGTTTTGATTTTTATGCCGAAACTTCCGAAGGCCATAAATTTTGACTCGGGTGTCCGTTTGAGCTGAAATTTTGTGCGTGGTTGCGTTATGAGGTGGCATGCGGATTCCCAATAACCTTGAGTTGGTTGGACCTCATTTTTTCACATTTTCAGGGCCTCAAACTTTCATCTTGACCATCAAAATCACAATTTAGTGTTTTTTTCAAATTCATCCTATCTTAGTTTTGGGTATTTTTCAAAAAAAAAAAAATGGACTCTCAAAAGTATGTCCGTGAAGTTTCCTAAAATGGCAAAATTTGACAATTTTTGAAAATTGCCAAATCTAGAAAAATCTGATTGTCAACACCTTACATCCTTTAAACCCCACAACTTGGTGTAGAATCAATCCCATCACATCCTCCAATCATTCTAGGCTTCAATCCAATCCTAATCTGAGCTTTAATCTAATCCCAATTTGGGCATAACCAAAACCCTATTCTGAGCTTTAGTCTATCTGCAGTCAAGGTATTTGGATATTGAAACAAATATTAAGATCCCTCTCTCCATCTTCTTCAAGTCAACCTCCTAATCTAAACATTTGGTCATTCATTATGATCAATCATTACTTTTTTCAACCTTTCATCCATCCATTCCGAACATTTGTTCCCTCTTTTTTGATCATTCATTTATGCATTCCGTGTAAACATTCATCTATTTTGAACCTTCATCTATCATCTCAACCTCTTTTTTAGCCATCTCGATCATCCGTTTACTCGTTTTGAGTAAACATTCATCCATTTCACACCTTCATCTATCATCTCAAACCCTTGTTTAGCCATTCTGATCATCCATTTACTCATTCCAAGTAAACATTCATCCATTTCACACCTTCATCTATCATCTCAAACCTTTGTTTAGCCATTCCGATCATCTGTTTACTTGTTTCAAGTAAAAATTCATCCATTTGAAATCTCCTATCATTTCAAACTCTCATTCAACAATCCCAATCAATCATTTAATCCAAACCTTCATCTTCTGGTTCTGAGAATCATTCATCCATTGTGAGTGGTTGTTTACTCGTTTTGAGTAGTCGTTCATCCCTCACGATCATCTGTTTACTCATTCTGAGTAATCTTTCATCTATTCTAAACCTCCTTCTCTCATTTTGAGCAATCGTTTGTCCATTTCTATCATCCATTTCTCCAATCAAATCATCATTTTCCCCATCCTAATCCTCTGAACTTCATTTTAGGATATTATCCAAATTGACCTAAGTGTCTAATCTGATCGTCACCATCAACATCTTCTTAGGATTGTCATCCATCCTAAGTCATTCAATTATCGTCGTCGGCCCAATCAATGCACTTTCAATCTCAAAGTGGATTTGGTGCTGCAATTGTCCATTTATCCTTTAATCCGATCAATCAGCATCCTAAGTCACCTAGGATAATCTCTTAATGAGGTTTAGAATCCCTTCCATCATCTTATCTGATCCATTAGTTGGTCTTATCAATCATCAATCAATCCAATCCAATCGCATCCCTATCCATTCACCTTCGACCCAATCAATCTACTTCCATCTCGAAGCAAATTCATTGTCATAATCATTTTTTGATAATCAAATCCGATCATCAGAATCATTCCCATCGCATCATCTAATCATCCTAATCTAAGCTTTAATCCAATTCTAATATGATCTTAACCTAAATTTGAGCTTTAGTCCGTTCCCATCCACAATCTTGGATCCATCCTCTTTATCCTTTCATCATCATGAATCCTTATCCTCTATCAATAGTAGTTAAGGGAAACCCTAATTACATTGACAATGATAATGAAAGTCTTGTCGATCAAGAAGAATATGACATAGATCCCCTTGACAATATCATTTCTAGTAAGCTTTCTCCACACATTTTCCAAAATCCAATCACCCCTTCCAGTTATCATGTTATGTCTTCATCTATGCCTAATCATACTCCTCATGCTACCTTTGACAAGGGATATCCATCCTATCCATCATATCCTTCATCTACATCATCCTCTTATCCAACAACTGCATCCTCTTATCCTAGTCTACCATCACAGTACCCCTATCCTAATCCCCCATCCACATCCTCCTATCTCAATCCTTCATCCACATATACCGACTACCCTAATCTTCCATACCAATCTGCTCACCCTAATCCTACATTCACACCTTCCTACCCTAATCCTACATTCACACCTTCCTATCCTAATCCAACATCCACGCCAACCTATCCTAATCTAACATCCACATCTTGTTATCATAATCTGAAATCCACATTTCCCTATCTCAATCTACCACCTCAATCTTCCCATCCTGATCCACCATCCCAATACCCTTACTACAATCCACCACCTGCATCCTCATGTCCTAATTCACCATTCCAATACCCCTATCTTAACCCTTCATCTAATCTTAATCCCCCATCTATTCCTAGTCCTACATCCAATCATATTTCCCCATCTAATCCTAGTCCACCAATACCTAGTCCTAATCCCCTGCCAATCCATAATCCTTCATCCACTCCTACCATGCCATCTCAGCCTAGAGTATTCAAGTTTCTCACTCCAGAAGTTCTCCAGGGACTTATAGCAAAGAAGACATCTCCCACTCCACGCCTTGAAGTTATGGAATCATGCCATCCCAACCCATCATCCATGGTCATTAGTGACGAGACCCTTCTCCACCCAACACCTATCAGTGATGATACCACCACTAGCACCACTCAAACCATCAAAACCATCACATCCTCTAAATCCACTCAGCCCCCATCTCCTACCAGCACATCTATCGAATTCATTGAACACCCACCCCCTACTTCGAGAGTCATCAAAACCATCGATGACACCCAAATCCAATCCACTAAAATTCATTCCCTTGAGCTTTATGAGTCCTCCATCCTTCCATCTCCCCCACTTGAAGAGTCCCACCAAGAATCCATTATCATGCCTCCCGCACATGATGAGTCATGCCAAGAGCCTAATCCAAATCATTCCAACATATCTCCTTCTCCAAATCAAGATCCTACCATCCCATCTAGTCCACTTCAAGATCACAGTCACCCATCCATTCCATCCCATGATCCCCTTGTCATTCAAGATTCCAACACTCCATCTCCACCTCCATCGCATGAATCTGCTACCACAAATTTAGATCCTATCATATCCCCTAATCCCTTTCTAGATACCACCCATCCAAATGCTTCTATCCCATCATCTCCCTCTCATGATCCCCCATCAACACCTAAAACTACTATCCCCACACCACTTGCATATCCCCTTGGTACTCTCACATTCTTCCATGGTGGCCTCCTTGCAGAAGAAAAAAATAGTGTATATACCACCCATCATCCTCCATCTAATAATGGACTCACATCATGTTTTTAGAATAACACAAATCCTATCATGGATCGCATGCTCAAGAAAATGAACTATTAGGGAAAAGGTCTAGGCCTTCATGAGCAAGGTATTTTAGAGCCCATCCAAGTCAAAGAACAAATTTGCATGCAAGGTCTTGGACCTATTTCCAAAGACTCACAATCTAAAGATGTTGGTACAACCTTTAGATATCCTCAACGAGCCTTTTCCAAAAGAAATGTTGGATCTTCCCATCACTCCACTAGATCATATGCTTCCATCCCTCCTCCTTCATCATATCACCTCAAAAAAAATTGTCCATATTCCTCCTTCATCTACTCCATCCATTTTGGGTCCTTACATCCCTCCATCTACCATCTCCCATCCTTCATCTACTCCATCAATCTTGGGTTCTTATGTCCCTCCACCCACTTCACCTGCTTTTGGTCTGTATATCCCAAAATAACCTCCTCCATCTCATCCTTTCATCCATCTAACACCTATCCAATTCATCCATCATAAACATCCTAATCAAGATCAACAAAGGAACATACCTACACATCTTCCATCCACATATCATCCTCCAAATCCTACCTCCATCCCTCCATTCATATTCTATCCACATCATCCATCTGCTCACATCCATCCCATTGCTACTAAAAGAACTTTGGATGCCAAAGTACAAATACATAAATCCAAATATCCACATGAATCTAAAGCTCCCCATGTCCCCTCTAAAATACATGGTGAAGAGAAGAAAAATATAAATCCAAATCAAATCCATAAGCCACAAAGGCCCACCAAGCAAATATCAAAACCATGTGGATCCCAAAGAAAAAAGATGCAATGCCATCAAATGAAAAATATGTAAGAACATCCAAAGTTGCTAATCCGAATTCCAATCATACACTTCCTCCATCTCCTAAATATGTATGGGTTCTTATGTCCCAAAAATCACCATCCCATCTCCTCCATTATTCCCACATTCCCCATCCATTACTACTCCTATCATTTCACATTCATCACCATATGTGCCAATGTTGGTCTTGAACTCACCACCCCATCACACATCTACCCCATCATTCTATCCATACCCTTTCCAACATCCCCTCCATTACCCCACATATCTTCCCCATCAAATCCCTCTAATTCATCCTCTTGTATAATCCATTTATCCTAATAAGATTATACCAACATCCGACAGTCACTTCAAACATGGGCTCTTAACATCTTGTATGGAACTTGATGCTTAATTCTTTCATCCACCTCCTTATCACATGTCTTCTAAATCTTCTTAGCCGCCTCCCTATCCTTATCCATCTCCTTTTGCATGATATCCAAAAAGTCAAAAATTCCAAAAAAATTCCAAAAAAAAAAGTAAAGAGAAATAATTCATCCAATGGTGAAAAGTTGGCAACAAGCGCCTTAAATAAGTGTCATGATGAAAACCTAAAAAATAGGCATTATGCATAAATCCCCATCCATCCTTGGGGGTAGCTTCCTGATATGCCTTCCCTCCATCCGCTATGCTTCCTGCTATGCACCCGTCTTCCTGCTATACATCCTCTTCGTTCATCCCCTCCATCTCACCTATCTACTGCATCCTACCATCATATCCCATTTATCTCCCATCCCTCCATCCTTCTTGTGATCTTGAACAAAAAAATGGCACCTATCTATGCATGTTTTGGACACCTCTTGGTATACATTCCCTTCATCCATGCTCTATCGTATTCCTTAGTCACTCATCCTATCCTCCTCTAGTTATCTCCTTTATCTTCCCATCCACTCATCTTCCATCCCTCATGCATCATCATACATGACATATCTAGAGTGGGGGCATCTACTTCCTTTGTAACATAGTCCTTGAAGACATCATCTATCATAACATCCCCTCATCTCCCTATCCATCTGTCACATCATTCCTTCCATCTCCCCATCCTTACTTTCCTATCCATCTATCCTAGCATCCCTTTCACCTCCCAATCATTATCTTCCTATCCATCTAAACAATCCCTTCCATCCCCCATCCCTATCTCTTTATCCTCATCCCATTTTGTAATCCCTTGTCATTGGTATCTAGCTATAGGTTATTCCCTCCATGCAATCCAATGCCATTTATCTAATTGTCATCACTCCTACTTCTCTTGCACATCTTTCATCACTCATCTATCTATCATATCATCCTCCCAAGTCATTTTAATGATTTGGATAACTATCCCATCCCTGAGCTTTATGTGATCATCAGCATCCTATCCAATCCAACAGGTCTATCCTATTTCATCATATCGGTCCCATCATTTTAATATTTGGTCAAACTACGTTGCCCCTATGCTTTTGTGTAGGCAAGGTTGATCATTTGATCCGCCCTCGAGGCTCTGTTCGTCCACTCCTTTATCATCTATCACTGGTAATTCTACTTATGTCTGTCTTGTCTTGGTCCTCTATCAAGGTCTCCATCATCCTCTTCCCGCTTTTATCCATGGTCAGTCATCAACCTTTTATCAAACTACAAGGGCTCTACGCTTTCACGTAGGCAAGGCTAATATTTGATCAGCCCCTGAGCCCCTAGGTCTTTAGGTTGTGTCAGTCTCATGTCTTGTCTTCCTTGTGTCGTGTCGTCAAGCTATGCCCTTATCTAGCCAATTCTTCACAAACGAGATCCACTTGTATCATGAGATCCAATCAATTTTGAGCATCCTACGTCATAACAATCTTTTAGTTTAGTATCCATCATCTTTGGTCTCAACAGGATGCATCCTTCCTAACATACCTCATCAACCCCATCCATCCCTTTTGATCCTATGGTTGTTAGGGTTAGAAATGGCAGATATCTAACAATTAAATGCAGATTTAATTAATAAACAGAGAAACTAAAACACACATAGAATAAATCATAACACAGAGAATTTAACGTGGTTCACCCAATCTGGGCTACATCCACCAAACCGCAGCCATCCAATACTTTTATTATCCAGTGTAAAACCTATTACAATCTTGCGAATAATCGTATTTTTCATCATATAGTAATACCCATCCGAACCCCTTTTTAACAAGCTTAGAATCTTCTAGATTTTAGGGTTCTACAAAATCAGATTTTTCTTTTTTTTATTGATTTTTCCCTTTTTCGGTGAATAGGGGCCAGGGTGTATAGTATACCATGGGCTATACAGTATAGCATGATCAGTCACCACATACCAACAATCTCCCACTTGGAGACTGATCCTGGACGACACTATTGCAATTACAACTCCCACTGGAAATAAGTACCTTGGACCCTGCTGCTCTGTTATACTTGAATTCAACCTTGAAGACCAATCGAAGCTGAAGAGGAGCTCAGATTCTCCCTTGTCATTGCCTTCATAAACATATCCGCTCGATTGACATCTATATGTATCTTGTCCAGCTTGACCTATCCATCCTCCAACACTGACCGAATGAAATGATATCTCAACTATATGTGTTTTGTTTTAGAATGCAAAGCAGAATTCTTTGCAAGATATATAGCACTCTGACTGTCTGTAAACAAGTAATTTCCAGCCTATTGTTTTCCCAACTCATCCATGAAAAGTTGCAGCCATATCATCTCCTTTGCCGCTTTTGTTGCAGCAACATACTCTGCCTCTGTGGTGGATAAGGCAACCACCTTCTGCAATCATGAAATCCAACTCACTATTGTCCCACCAACTATAAATAAATAACCTATCGTACTCCGCCTGGTATCTATATCCCCTTCCAAATCTGAGTCAACATAGCCTTTTAAATCAGTATTAAAGCCCCCAAAACATAGACAATTATTGGATGTACCTCTCAAGTATTTGAGAATCCATTTTACTGCATTCCAATGCTCAACTCTGGGATGACTCAAATACCTACTAACAACTCCTACAACATGTACAATATCTATTCTTGTGCATACCATGACATACATCAAACTACCTATAGCTGAAGCATATGGTACCTTGGACATTTTTTCTTCCTCCTCTTGTGTCTTTGGACACATATCCTTAGTCAATTCGACATGACTAGGCAAAGGTGTGATGACAGTTTTTGCATTCTCCATATGAAATATCTGCAACACCTTTTCAACATAATTAGCCTGAGATAAAAACAATTTTCTATTTTTCCTATCTCTACAAATTTTTATACTAAGGATTTATTTTGCTGCCCCCAAATCCTTCATAGCAAAACATTTTGCTAACTGTTGTTTTAGCTCACTTATGTGATCCATGTTAGACCCAGTTACAAGCATGTCATCAACATATAAACATAAAATAATGTAGTTGTCATTATCTAACCTCTTAAAATAAACACAATGGTCAGAATTACACCAGCTGTAGCCTTGCTCAGCTATAAAACTATCAAATTTCAAGTACCACTGCCAAGGTGCTTGCTTCAAGCCATATAGACTTTTCTTCAATCTGCACACTAGTTTCTCCTTACCTTTGACCTCAAATCCTTGTGGCTGATCCATATATATTTCCTCTTCCAAATCACCATGGAGAAATGTTGTTTTAACATCAAACTATTCTAAATGCAAATCTTCAGCAGCCACAATACTTAAAACAATATGAATAGAAGTCATTTTAACAAGATAAAAAATCTCATTAAAATCAATACCCTTTTTCTATGCAAATCCCTTTACAACTAATCTGGCTTTAAATCTTTTTTTACCTCCATCCTCCTCTTTCAGCCTATAAATCCATTTGTTTGGTAAAGCCTTTTTACCTGTAGGCAACTTGCATAAATCCCAAGTTTGATTTTCCAACAAGGAGTCCATTTATTCTTTCATTCCATGCTCCCACTGAACCTTGGTATCCACCTGCATAGCTTCATCATAATATTCTAGTTCACCAGCATCAGTTAACAAAATAGTATACAAAGAGGGAGAGAATATTTCTGGAGGTCTACTTAACCTTGAAGATTGTCTAACAAGAGTTTGTGGTATTTGTTGCTGCTGTTGTTGCCCAGCATGAGGAACCACTGAAACATCATTATTGGGAATATCATCCAACACTACATAATCATTTTCTTTCTTCTCATGTTGTAGCAACAGATGTTTATACAACAATTTTTCATTGAATATGACATCCCTGCTTCTCACAATTTTTTGATTTTCAAAATTCCAAAGCCTATAACCAAATTCATCAATGCCATATCCAACAAATACACATTTCTTTGATTTTGCATCAAGCTTGGTTCTATTTTTAGAATCTACATGTGCAAATGCTTCACAACCGAAGGTTTTAAGAAAAGAATAACTCACCTTCTTACCTTTCCATGCTTCCTCTGTAATACCACAACCCAGAGGATTAGAGGGACCTCTATTGATCAAATAAACAGCAGTGTTTACAGTCTCTGCCCACATTTTTAAAGGCAACCGAGCATGCAATCTCATAGTTTGTGTATGCTCCATTATTGTTCTATTCATGTGCTCAACCACTCCATTTTCCTGTGGAGTCCTTGGGACCGTTTTCTGCCTACGAATACCATTAGATGAACAATAATCTTCAAACTCTTTACTACAATACTCACCACCATTATCAGATCTGAGACATTTTATCTTTTTACCCATCTCATTCTCAACCAAGCTTCTCCATTTTTTAAAGGTTTCAAATACATTAGATTCCTACCTAAGGAAATAAATCCATACCTTCCTAGTTGCATCATCAATGAATGTAACATAATACAAAGAGCCACCGAGAGAAGATACCTAAGCTGGTCCCCATACATCTGTATGCACAAGCTCCAATTTCTCATCTTTCTTTTGCTTCCCATCCTTGAGAAAACTTACTCTCTTTTGTTTTCCATACACACAACTTTCACATAAATCCATATTAACACATTTTAGACCTAAAACATTATTTGAATGAAGTACTTTCATACCTTTTGCACTCATATGCCCAAGTCTATTATGCCACAGTGTTGATTCAGAGTCCACAACAATTGTATGATCTTCTACCTGCTGAACTGCAACAACTATTCCTGAACATTGACATTTTTCTATAACAATTAAAGTAGAAGGAATAGTATGACCTGTACAAAGATATAAGGTTCCTACTTTCACACCTTTTCTACCACTAAGGCACCCTTTGTGACCCTCCAATTTTTATCACTAAAAGTAACAACACAACCTTCATCATCTAGTTGCCCTGCTTGAAATTAAATTTATGCTTAACTTTGGAACATGCCTTACCTCGTAGTAGCCAATGATTTCCATTCTGCAACTTAATCTTGATTCTTCCCTTTCCAACAATCTGATAGGGTTTGTTATCTCCTAAATAAACTAGCCCAAAATCCCCTTGGACATAATCAAGAAAATAACTTCTATGGGGGGTAGCATGAAATGAAGCCCCTGAATCTAACACCCAAGAATCATCAGCATTATCAAGGGAAATAATCAAAGCATCCTCATTAAATTTATTACTTACAACATTTTCCTCTTTGCTTCCTTCCTTTTTGTCTCCATCTTTATTTTTCTGAGACCAGCAATCTTTCTTCAAATGACCCGGCTTACCACAGTACTAGCAATCCCTCTTGTCTCTAGATTGGGACCTTTTGTCCTTTGATTTTCCTTGTGACTTCGCACGATTTTCAGAATTGTTTCCTCTCCTTTGTTCTTCCCCTACTTTCTGCATTCAAAACACTGCCTGATGTGGATGTTCCACCTAAGCTTTTCCTACGAATTTCCTCACTCAAAATAACACCAAAAACATCATCAAATTTCAATGTATTCGAATCAGAAATAAAATTGCTAACAACCATTACCAAGCTATTCCAGCTTTCAGGAAAAGAACATAGAATCAAAAGAGCCCTAACTTCATCATCAAAGTTTACTTTTACAGAAGTTAATTGACTGGTGACCGTATTAAACTCATTCAAATGATCAGTAACTGACCTACCTTCTACCATTTTCATATTAAATAAACGCTTCATAAGAAATACCTTATTTGAAGCGAAAGGCTTTTCATATAACTTCACCAGGGTTTCCATCAACTCTTGAGTTGTCTTTGCAGTTGTAATATTGAATGCCACCGATTGTGACGGGCATAGATGAATACTGCCAAGAGCCTTTCTATCCAAGATCTCCCAATCCTCATCTAACATTGCTGCGGGTTTCCTTGCTTTCCCTTCCAATGGCCACCATAAATCCTTCTAATAGAGATAGTCCTCCATCTGCATCTTCCATAACTGATAGTTCTGCCCATTAAACTTCTCAACCTTCTTACCCTCGTCTGCCATTGCTCCCACTCAACCGTGAGACTCTCACTCAGTCGTGAGACCTTCCTACAGATGATAATCAAAACACAACTCACTCTAATACCACTTGTTAGGGTTAGAAATGGTAGATATCTAACAATTAAATGCAGATTTAATTAAAAAATAGAGAAACTAAAACACACATAGAATAAATCATAACACAAAGAATTTAACATGGTTCACCCAATCTGGGCTACATCCACCAAACCGCAACCATCCAATACTTTTATTATCCAGTGTAAAACCTATTACAATCTTGCGAATAATCTCATTTTTCATCATACAGTAATACCCATCTGAACCCATTTTTAACAAGCTTAGAAGTTTCTAGATTTTAGGGTTCTACAAAATTGAATTTTTCTTTTTTATTTTAGGGCAAGAATAGGGGTCGAGGTGTACAGTATACTATGGGCTATACAGTATAGCATGATCAGTTGCCACATACCAACAATGGCAAAGGACATTTGAACTCGATTGCGATATTTCGATACATTTGGATTTTGTTTATCATTTGAGCTCCCTATCATCACTTGTCATGGTCACCTTGATCCATCATATCATGGTATGCTTTGACTAGTCAACATAGGGGCGTATCTTGATCTTTTATTGTTTCTGTATTCTTGGTTGTCCCACGTAGTACCCACCAAGATCCTTGTGGTCTTGTGTTATGTTGGGGCATCCTCGTGTGCTCGTGGTTATTCCAATACCTGGCCCGACCAAATTCATGGCAAATTTGGGGTGTTGGGATAGCCTTCTTATCTGTTGTGTTTGTTTCATGCATTAGACACTAATCTGCCTTGGTTCCACATACCCTATCACTTAGTGTCTTATGCTATAGCAAAAATCAGTGCTTTGAAGATGGAAAATTGCATTAGGATTGAATTTCATCTTCCCTACCCATGCATTCATCCTTCATCAATCTCCCTCCCCTATCCATCTGATCTTTTATCATCATCATCATCCTCAAGATGTCTTCTTCCCTATCCTTTAATGGTGTTTTGGGATGTATCCTTCCCTACCCTCATGTTATTTAAGGATCTCTCATTCCCTCATTGACAACACTCCATCCATCATCAACCCCTTTTGGCTTGTACCTTGACTGGGGCAACATCATATTTGTCCTCAAATCTATTTGTGCTTCATCCATCCCCTATCGCTTATCCTCCTCTCTTACCCATCACTTTGCCTCATCTTCCTCATATAATTTTGCATTGTTTCATCCATTTTGAGAGCACACCCGTGTTCTCTTGAACCTGCACGTCCTCTCGAGGGGGCATCCTAAAACCCTACTCTTCATCTTGACCCCCATCATCTTTCTTCCTAGTCATCTCTTTGATGACTGGGGCATCTTTCCCAATCTAACCATCTTCTTTTGGGTTCTATATGTTAATATTCTTTGAAATGATGCTATTTTGTAACACCATCTCAAAGAGGGGCAAAATGTAGACATCCAAATTTGGACACCTAATTTATCCAAATTTGTCACTTTTCTTCTAAACATCCTCTTATCCAAGTTAATTAAGTAATATTACTATTATTTAATTAATATCCTTAATTCTACCAAATCCCTAAGGTATTTAATTAACAATTAAATACCTTATCCTCCTTAATCCCCTTTTCATCAAATGAATTAAATAAATATTACATTTATTTAATTCTTAACATGCCATTTTCATCTAATCCTAATCCATCTCCTAATCTCTTCATTAAGGATGTGCACATGTCTAATCCTTGATTAGGATGTGTCACATCCTCCAACTTTTGCAATTTGGCTTCTAAACCTCATTAACCCCTAATTATCTTCTAATTACTGATTAGTTAAGCCTAATTTGTACCTTGGTCAACTCTCCCCATCCCCAAGGAATTTTTAATTCCTTTTTATTCATCTAAGGCTCCTCTCTTCCCCATGTGAATTTTTAATTCACTTTTATTCCTCCTAGAATCCCCTTTTCCCACGCATCTTCTAGAATCTTTGACTTGTCACATCAAGTCACATGTGACAAACTCCCACCTTTTTGGAGACCCTCTCTTATCCACTAGATTCTCCCAAGCATGTGAATTTTTAATCCACATTTATTCCTCCAAGGAATCTTCTCATCTCCCAATGTACTTCCAAGGTACATGTTCTTCCTCCACATCATGTACTCTCCTTCCACATCACCTACACATCATCTCACCTTTAGCCACTTCACATTCCACATGTCAAGATGTGAAGGCTTGGGAGTCCTCAACTCACCATAGCCCTACATCTTGACTTTGGTGGCTCAATATCAACCATTGAATTCTTTAGAGAATTCAAATTTTTCTATAAATACCCCCTCCTCTAAGGCATTTCTAACACTTAGTCATTTTGCAATTAAATATTGTCATTTTATGCACTCATCTAGCCATCCATTTTATCTATTTTCATTTGCATCCAACCATATAGTTAAATCTTTCATTTAGCCACATCAAGAGCCATCCAAGGAGCACACAAAGTAATCCAAAATCAAGGGCCAACCAAGGAGTTTCAGCTACAAAGAGTGTTGGAGTTATCAACCCAAGATCTTCAATCTGCAACACCAAAGAACCTCCACAAGAGATAGAGATAAGCAACAATGGAAGATGCTATTCCACCAAACAAGGATTGCAATATGATACAATATGATCAATGTAATACAATACAATGCTATGCAATATATTAATATGCTAGAGATGCCTTGCTTATAAAGGCAAGGATGAGAGATAGGATAAGACAAGATCATGGCAAGTGTATTAATCCTATGACATGAGACAACTAACTCATAACTACCTAGGAAAGTGGAAATTCTAGATAAGACAACTAATACTTATCTAGATATGACAACTAATATCCTAAGTAAACTTAACATGTGAATTAAGTCCCCTAAGTCCCTAGTAAAGGAATAAACTAGGTACAAGACTTATTCACACCAACACCCCCCCTTAAGTGCAACTTAGGGAGGTACAAACCAATGCATAAGGAAAAGGATGGGTCCCGACAACTAGGCCTAATGAGGTACCCATGTACAAAACAAAAAACTCTCACAAGCGGAGAAAAGGAGAAAAACCCTGTGGGAGAAAACTCCTCTCCAAAAGAGAGAAAAAGCTATAAAGAAAACTAATGAAGGAAGGAGGACTCCTCAAGACCCCCCAAGGACAAATTCCTTCACCCCAAGCATCGATCGCAACTAAAGATAATGAGGCGATGCCAAAGGTTTAGTGAAGATGTCTGCAACCTGCTGATCTGTAGGCAAATACTACAAGCTGAGAACACCATCCTAGATGAGTTGCCTGATGAAGTGCATGTGGATCTCAATATGCTTAGTCCACTGATGCTCCACTGGGTTGCGTGAAATATGGATGGCACTCTGATTGTCACACCAAAGAGTAGTGGGCTGAGTGGAAGGGAATCCAAACTTAGTCATCAACTGACGAAGCCACAAAACCTCCTAACTAGCCAACACGGCACCTCAATACTCAGCCTCTGTCGATGATAATGCAATAGCAGTCTGCTTCTTGCATGACCATGCAATCAGACCAGAACCAAGGGAAAAGACAAAGCTAGAAGTAGACTTCTGATCATTGACATCACTAGCCCAATCTGAGTTAGTGAAGCCCACAATCTGAGATGCACCTAAAGTGTAGTGAATGCCAAAATGAGTAGTGCCCTAAATGTATCTCAAGATACGCTTGGCAGCCTTCCAATGACTCTCACGAGGCTCTTGTGAGAAGCGAGAGACGAGGCCAACTGCAAAGGATATATTAGGACAACTATGTGTCAAGTACAAAAGACTGCCAACCAACTGCCGATACAAGGTAGGATCAACTGTAGGAGTAGTGCAACTGGAAGATAGTACAACACCTAACTGGAATGGAGTAGGGGCAAGCTTGTAATTAGCCATGCCAAATATTTGAAGCAAATCAAAAGTATACTTCTACTGGAAAATGAAGATCCCCTTAGAAGTTTGATGAACCTAAAGAACAAGGAAGTAATGTAAAAGACCAAGGTCGGTCATATCAAATCGCTCCATTAATGCTCGCTGTGTACTATGAATCATGGAAGTAGAACTTCATGTGAGAATCAAATCATCCACATAGAGCACAAGTATAAGTAGATCCTCTCCATGTCTCTATGTATAAACTATGGGATCAGAATGGCAACAAGTGTAGCTGGAAGCAAGAAAGAAACTATCCATCTTCTCATACCAAGCCCGAGGGGCCTGTTTGAGACCATACAATGAGCGTCGAAGCCTACAAACAAGTGAAGAGTCCTGCACAAAACCTGGTGGCTGCTCCATATAGATCTCCTCATGAAGATCCCCATGTAAGAAAGCACTCTTCACATCCATTTGAAGAAGACTAAGTAGGTTGTGATGAAGAAGAAGTCAAAGGAGGATCTGGTCAAGTGAAGGTCTCAGAAAACTAAACATCACGTCGAAAATGAACCTCTTGTGTGTCAGGATCAAACAATTTGTATGCCTTCACATCCTCACAATAGCCAACAAAGATGTACCACTGACTCTTCTTCTCCATGGATTTACGCTGACCATTCAGAATGAATGCACAAGCCTCACTACCAAATACTCTGAAGAAGGATACATTAGGCTTGTGATGAGACCAAGCCTCCTCAGGGGTCATATTTCACACTGCCTTGTGGGGCATATGATTCTGAATATAGTTGACACAATTGATAGCTTTGGCCCAAAAGGTGGGAGCCATGGACCTAGACCAAATCATACAATTGGCCATTTCCCTAAGAGTCATGTTATTTCTCTCCACCACACCATTCTGCTGTAGAGTGTAAGGAACTGTGTGCTAATGAAGAATACCATGCTCACTGCAAAAATCCTAAAATTCCTAATTGACATACTCCCCCCCATTATCTGTGCGTATCTGTCGAAGAGAAATACCTGGCTGCTTCTCCACAAATGTTTTGAAGGTCTTGAAGTTGGTGAGGACTTCACTCTTGAGCTTCAGAAAATAGACCCATGTCCAATGGGAAAAATCATCAATGAATGTTAGCACATACTTAGCCCCTGAAAAAGAAGGAGTTGGGAATGACATGAGATCACTATGGACCAACTCAAGGGGTGTGGTTGCACGTGTAGCTTGACCCTTAGGAAAATGATCTTGATGTTGCTTGCCAAGAACACAACCTTGACAAACACAATCTGTGCAAGTGATCTTTGGAAGACCAACCACTAAGTTATGTGCTTGCATTTGCTAAAGATATCTATAGCTCAAGTGCCCAAATCTCTCATACCAAATCTTGCTCATTGAATTAGCATGAGCAACAAAACATGAACCTGATGAGGACTCAAATCCGTCAAATCGATACAAGTGATTCTCATGATCAACTATCCCTGTAGCAACGACCTTCTCATGATCCTGCAACTATCTAATAGTCACATTCTGTGGAGTAAACTCAACTGACTTCCCATCTCCACAATGACAAATCTGATATATGGAAAGAAGATTTTCTAAAATATCAGGAACAAGAAGAACATCCACAATGCACCCATCTAGCATCTGAACGAAGCCTGTCCCCAAAACTAGAATTTGTGAAGAGTTCCCAACTACAATCTAAGAAGTAGAAGTATGAAATATGGAATCAAGAAGATCACATGAATTGGTCATGTGATGTGAAGCACCTGAATCAAGAATCCAACTATTTGAAGGTGAATGCATAGCTCGTGCTGAAAGAGCTTGCCCTTTGCCCATGGAAGAAGGCTTAGCCACTAAAATATTGTGCTTCTTCATAGCTTCCTCCAAGGCCTCTAATCTCTTAAAGCAATGAGATGCATCATGCCCAGTTTTGCCACAAAATGAACCAGGATCTCCTTTCTTTTTCTTGGACTTGGAAGAAGAATCTCCAGAGGTAGAAGAAGAAGGAGATTGAGTGGACTTCTGATTGTTCTTCACCTTTGGTTTGGAGGGATTCTCACTACCAGAAGATGATTCTGCTTTGGGCTTCTTCTTTTTCTTTCCTTTACCCTTGGATGATTGAGCCATTAGAGCATGATTCTTAGAATTAGGTAAGGCATCCAACTGAATTAACTTGGCCTCCTCCCTAGTAAGACGCTCACAAAACAACTCAAATGTAGGCATTTTGTAATCTTTCCCTATTGCATCCATAGTTGAATAGAAAGTAGAAGAAAACACTTGATAAGGGCCCTTTAACTTAGACAAAATCAAGAAGAACATTCATCACTAGATACATCATGTCCACATCCTTTCAACTATGACAAAATCATCTTGAATTGTGCAAGGAAATCCTGAATTGAAGGAAATGAATCTTGAGAGAGGGATTGTAGTTTTGCTTGAAGTTGCAAGGTTCTAAAATGATTTGTTTTATCATACAATTCTTCAAGTTTATCCCAAACATTCTTAGGTGTTTTGCACTCTGAAATATGAAACAACAAATTATCAGATACATGTAAGCTAATGAGCCCTTTTTCTTCATCCATTTTACATCTATGGACAAAATTTTCATAATCCCTTGTAAATTCAGGTTGTTATGCATCTAACATTGGCCATAGACCCTTAGATTGTAACAATTGAGTCATTTTTAGCTTCCATGTATGATAATTGTGTGGAGTGAGTGGTTCAATTTTCCTTAGATCTGCCATGAACACCAAAAAAAAGAAGACAATGTGGCACTGAAATTATGCCTTTCACCCCCCCAGAATGTATTAAAACTCAAATTGAACCCCCCCCCCAAAAAAATTACAATGAACAAATTTTGCAATTTTTACAAGTGACAAGCTCAAATCAACCGTTTATAAAACACGGTGATTTTTACAATTTTTAGAAAAAAGAGCTTGTCAAAGCTGAAAATAGAGGTTATGTAAATAGATTCCTTGTGATTTTATGATCAATTTCAAAAAAAAGTTTGCCAAATTTTGACTTTGTTTGCAAAAGTTACACCAAGAACAAGCAATAAATGCACTTGTACCTTCAAGCTGAAAAAACTGGAAAAAAATGTCAAAATTTGGAAAAATCACCTACACCACTATGAAGTTCGTTGAACCAGCTTTCCGACGATATCTCGGTTTCAAAAATCTGACTCCATGGTGAAAAGTTATGCAAAAATGAAAAAAATGCCTATTTTAGGCACTGTGAACACTAAACAGGAGCAAAGTTGAAGACTATATGGGCACAAAAATAGAGCCCCCAGGTGCTGGCCTTTGGTCACTCACGTGACCGCATGCTGGGCTGAGGCAAAAAAAACTTTGGCGGTTTGGCAGGCATCGGCAGTCTATGGACCGCCCGTTGGCGGCTCCCGCTAGCGGCTCCCGGTGGCGATGACTGCAGCCGCTGCAGGCTGCTGCGACTGACAGTTTACTGTGGCTAGTGGTGGCCGTTGGCTGCCGCTAGCAGTGGCCGCTGGCGTGACTTTGACCACTATGGACTTAATAACAGTCTGCAAATATAAGGGCCGCGGATTGAACAGCGCTTAAAGCGCTTTATAAATTTTTATATTTTTTTTTGAAAAATAAAATACCACCTGGTAAGAAATTCAGAATATTTTTTTTAATAAAAAAAATTCCGTCGTACCTGCGCACACTAGGGGGCCGTATGGCTCCTCATCTAAAAAAATTTTGCCCCGAAAACAACTTTTGCCAAATATGGGCAAATTATATATCAAAAAAATCAGAAATGGCCACCCAGACGCAATGGAAGGCTTATTTTTTGCCAAAAGTGCTCCTATAAAAAGTTGTTCACCAGATCTGAGCTTGAAACCCTTCTTTGCCAAAGTTGCAAATGGTGACGAAATTGAGTGAAACAAAATCCAAATGTAACTTTTTCGAGCCTCCTGGACGCAATGGGACAGCCTAAAATACTGCCACTATAGCCAAAATTGTTGTAATCACTAGATCTCACCAAAATACAAGCATGCAATATAGGATACAAGAAACTCAAAAATCACAATAAAGCTTGATGGAAATTCTCTAATAAAGAAATGGAAGGGGCTTTCCAAATTCAAAGCTCTGATACTATGTTGGAGTTATCAACCCAATATCTTCAATCTGCAACACCAAAGGACCTCCATAAGAGATAGAGAGAAGCAACAATGGAAGATGCTATTCCACCAAACAAGGATTGCAATATGATACAATATGATCAATGCAATACAATACAATGCTATGCAATATATTAATATGCTAGAGATTCCTTGCTTATAAAGGCAAGGATGAGAGATAGGATAAGACAAGATCATGACAAGTGTCTTAATCCTATCACATGAGACAAATAACTCATAACTACCTAGGAAAGTGGAAATTCTAGATAAGACAACTAATACTTATCTAGATATGACAACTAATATCCTAAGTAAACTTAACATGTGAATTAAGTCCCCTAAGTCCCTAGTAAAGGAATAAACTAGGTACAAGACTTATTCACACCAACAAAGAGAAGGTATAACCATTTGTCATCATCTTTCACTTTTTTTCTCTTTGCATTAACAAATTTCTTAGGCTAATCTTGAGGTGTTTCTTTGTGTTTTTCCATTGTATTTTAGTTGTTTAGAATAGGTAAAACATTTGGATATCACAACATGAAATAAATGTAACTTTGCTAGGCTGAACTTCTATTACTTATATCTCTCAAACCAAGAACCAAACCATGATGAAATTTTGGAATCAAATACTTCTATCAACCAATAAAATAATGTTAGAAGGATAGAGTGAAATATTCATTCGCAAACTAGTGTAGACATGAAAATTATATCTCTATTACACATAATTAGCAAAGTTGACACTTTATCGAATTTCCATCACAACCAACTTTACTGGATCAAACTATGTTGTGAAAATGTCTTCCAGAAACACTCCAAAACCTATTAGAATCAACCAAAATGAGCTAAAATGATCTATAACATGATCTCCACATCAAGATACAATGTTGAAATTAATGGCAACACTGCAACACATAGTAATATACCTTGTTCTTATCCCTCATGATCATGTTGCCAACAATAGCATCAATGACATTCTTCCAACAAAGGCTGCAATATTGGGTAGTTTGATAAGACCCCCCAATCTTGAATGTATCAATAATGACTTCACTTTTGGTTATGGATCTTATTAAACACAACCTTTTAGGGGTAGAAATTTGCATAGGTCAATAATGCAATGAGTGTTAAATGATCATTTATGCTTATGTGAAATGGGTTATTGTGAACCACTATTCATGAAATATGAGTCAATTTGTTTGACACAAAAACTACACAATTGAATCCTAATAAAACATCACATAATAGTTTATTTTCCAACATTTCTTTCAAAATTATTGACTTTTATTTGTGACAAAAATAATTGCTCATTCATAAATAATTTTCCACAAGTGAGATTAAAGGATAACAAGATGGTGCACATTTTGTGATCATTGATATTTTTTGTGAGACATTAGAAATGCAATTTCAAAAAATGTAGCTCACTTAAGATCATTTCTCACCCTAAATTTTTGATGCTTTTGTTCATTATGTTGCTAGCTTCCTCTTACACCATTATTGCATTCCCATTTATCCACACCACTGTTTAGGAATGTTAAGACCACCAACATACAATTCTTATTGAACATGGTTACCATTTGGCCATAAATGTGATGAAAAAATCTAGGGTTGACGAAACCATCCATCCTCATAAGGAGTCATCAAGATTGCCTCCTATTTTGGAAATATAATCACATCAATTGTCCAATTTACTATATAAAAATAAAATGTATACGAGTGGTTGGGAAAAAATCACCTTAGAAGGTGATTGTGTATGTAATTCCTTTATGTATTAATCCATCTTTACTCTTAAGATGGTCTATCCAACATAGCTGATGTTATTCTCTTCTTTAGAACATAATGATAGAAAAATGATTTTAGTCCCCTCTTTAAATGAAACTACAAGGAACAACAATCTCACTGATAGTAATAGGCCAACATGTGAATTCCTAAGAGAGTCCTTTAAGATGATTGTGGTGGGTCTAATAGCCAGATACACCAATCTCACTAGTTATACTTAAACCAACTATCTAACTTACCATCTTTTTTTTTTCTTTAAATATATGCACATGCCCAATGTTAGAGGCATGTATTATGTGGTTCACAACCCATATCGCAATCCATATATTTGGTAACTATATTTTTTATTTGCATTAAGAAGGGAATCTCTAACTATCCATCCAACCCTACAAATTTAAAGGTCCATGGAAAAATTAGATTTTTCCAATCTGAGATGAAAATGACATTGAATAGATACCATCAATGTTAGAAATAGACCCACAAATATTGGGATGCCGAAGGTAGGTGTTGAAATAGTTGATGTAGATAGGAGGCCATTTGAACTTGATACAAGGACCAAGTTTTCTACGAAACAAACAAGAATTAGTTACTAGAAAATAAATAAAGTATAATTCGTCAAGTGTAGAAAAATAATCAAAACAAAAGGTTATTGCTTGCTATGTAGGCTCTTCTAACTATAAAATGTAGGTTTTTTAACATGTGTTGATAATTGTATACACAAAATTTAACTTATACACAATGAAAATATCCCATAGAATTAGATTTAGAGATAGATGAAGATTGAAGTTGCATGCCTAAGATTCCCGAAGTAGAAACATCTTTAAAAAATAATAAAAAATGAAGTTTGCAATAATAAAAATTAAGATAGTCAACATAAAATTCAATAAACAAAACATCTTGAGAAAAACCATGTTCATTAATATTTTCTCGACTAAAGAGAAGGAAAGATATTGAGGAGGTTGACTGAATATATGGGGTTAGTGATATCGGATTTCCACAATCCATAGAAAACACTGCAAATTTATTTTTGGATTTTATTTTGTAAGTTTTTTTGCATCAATGTTTCAGATCACACACAATGATCCATCATCAGGATGAAGAGTTGAAAAAAGATGTGAAGTTGGAATATTAAAGTATTGGAGCTTAACATTATATGAACTAGTATAAGAAGGGGTGAAATCTAAGGTACCTCAATCATCACCAAGAAAATAATGAGAAGAAGACTTGGATGAAAATTTAGATGAAGATTTATTTTTAAAAAAAAATAGTTCTAAGACATATTATTAAGAGGAATAGAAGGAGAATATCTTAAAGGAATTAAGTATGAAGGAATTGATTTCTTACACACACTTATAGAAAGGAGCTTGTACACCCTCTTGAAAGGAAATTTACATTCCCTTTAAAATCTGACCACTGTCTTTGATATTTTATAAACTTAAATTTATATAATCATTTTTCTATTATTATTATTTAAAGATATAAATATATAAATTATATTTTATAAAAAAGACTTATTAAAAATATAAATTTTTGATTCAATTTTATACATATAATGTATTCTAATGTTTTAATGAAAATGTCAAAATAAATTTTGTAATATAATTCTATTTCAAATACCTAAAGAAAGGAATATCAAAATATCAAGACAACATAGTGAGAAGAGATTAAAATGTTTGATTACTATATTTTGATCTCAATATTCTTTGTTTCATAAATAGTAAGATCATCAACATATTAACACACCCCACTATACTTTCACTGACATGAGAAATAATAACAATGGTCAATGTAAAGAACAAAATTCATCAATTCTAGAATTTCTAGTAACAAATGTCTACATTGTAGAAAAAATCATAAAAATCTTAATCAAAGTTAAGTATAAATGATTTCATATCTTAACACATGCACATATTTGTAGATCTAATATATATTTAAAAAATAAAAAATAATTTAAAATAATTTTGATATGTAAACTTGTTTCATAATGGATTATTAGAACATTTAATTGTTTTGAATATTTTTTTATAAAAATGTTGAAATATTACATCTTAATATAGTAAATATAGATTAAGCAATTAAATGCCAAAATTGGCATGGTGTGATGGTTTAAAGGTGGCATTTTTGTTCTTGCCACCATGGTTCAAACCCCATTGGGGTGGTATTGTTGAGTGGTTGCATTCCAGTTCATAGCTTCGATTCAAAAGTGTTTACCCCTTAAATAATAGATTAGGTAATTAAATATAATTATTAATATAAAATAAAACAAATATGATTTTTGAAATAGTTAAGAGGAAGGGAAATTGAAAGCGAAGAGCAGGAGCGGTGGCATAATGAGAGCATCTAGTCTCAAGACTGGTTTGAGGGTCACATCAAATTCCTGGTCGGGTGGGCCAGGCCTTCCCCCACAAAGGTAAGCTTCCTTTGTGCCCCTCGATAGTTGTCCTCATTAAGTGCTTTGGTTTTTGTGTTGTTTCTAGGGTTGTTGTTGTCTTTGTTTGTGTGTTCATTGGTTCTTTCTCCTCCTATCTTCCTTGGCTGAAGGGCCTACTGTTCATCTCAAACTCAATGGAGGGGGGTACACACCCCCTCATTCCTTCTGGGGACTCTACATTCTCTGGTGGGGTAGTTAATAATGGTAACCACCCCAAGTCTTTCAAGGATGATGTTGCAAATGATTTCCCAAAATGTTTGGAGAATGCAAAATTCTTCCTCAACTCCGCAAGTGAAGGAGAAACATCTGGTGCAAATGGAGGACCACAAGGTAAGATTCCTCTAGATACCACTTTGGTTTCTCCAAATAAGGATATGCTTGATTCTATTCATAAGGAGAGGGGTAGGTTATTTGAGGTCACAGTCTTCATGGTTTCCATTGACCTAGATAATCTCCCCTCGAGAAAATACTTAGATAGCTGGTTCAGCTCTGTTTGGAACAAGAAATTAAATGTGAAAATTTCCCTATGTCATATGATTCAAAAGGGTTTGTTTTTAATCTAATTTAGAAATCATGAGATGCAAACCAAAATCTTGAAGAAACCTTACTAGAGTGTCAGTAAATTCATCTTTAGGGTTTTATCCTAGAAGTTGGGGGAAAACTATGATGAAATCCTAGCCCTATCTAGCCCTAGGTGGTTGTTGATAAAAAATATTCCACAAGATATGTGGTCATTTTTTGCTAAGGTTGTGGAACCGTTTGGAAAAGTGATCAAGTTAGATTGGCCTAAAGTCACCTTGCCAGACTTAAATGCTCAGGTGCTTGTCTCCCTTATCCCTAGGGTGGTTTTTCCTAGAAACATTGGAATCAAAATTGATGGCTCTATCCAGATCTATCTTGTTGAAGTCCTCGGAGGGATTGGTGCTTGCTATCTGTGTAGGAAAAAAGGGTATTTGAGAAAGAATTTCCTATTGATCCTTGGGGGTCTCAGCTGGCACTTCGCAAGGGCCTCCAAGGGTTTTGAAAGTCAGTGCTTGGCCTACAAATGGTGGGGTTTTGACACCCTCCACTGGCTTGGGTGTCCCAATTGGTGTCACCTCCCCTTTTCCCTCGACCCTATTGTCTCCTCCCTTGTCTGGTGACAACCCTCCCACTGTTTCCAATCCTCTTGTCACCTCCCTCTCCATGTTGCTTTTTGATCTAGAGATATCTTCCCATAGCCACCCCTCTCATTCCTCGATCCTTCCCCCATCCCCTCCACCTTGCCAGTCATCCCCTCCTGCCCCCTTGTTCCCAACACCAGGCCCGGCGATCCAGTAGGCACTGTTAAATTAAATGCACAACAGTTAGCTCTACAAGACATCATGAAAAAAGGTGGTAACATGAACAAGAATGCTCAAAAGAAAATTGAAGTTATTAAAACGTATGTCAATGGCATTGTGGTCGATGAAGAAACTGTTATTTATGATTATCAAGTAAGTGAAAACAAAAAGAATAGTGATATTTCCTCCATGGTCAAGAATCCAATTTCTGCCAATGAATCTAATCAGCCCTCCAAAATTCCCTCTAAATCTAGCCTTAAAAAGTTGGATCCCCTAATTGGTGAGAGTTCTATTGTTGAGGGTGTCACAGGTGGGGTAGAGGAGGCCAATGCAAGCAACTGTGGGGACTCCTCCTCTACCCCAATTGGGGACTCCCTTGATTCTTTGACTAATATGGTCAATAGATGGTCAGTGGAGATGACCGATGCTCCACTTGTCAAGGCTTCCACTCTCTGCCCAACCAGTGATCTTGCGAGTCCCTTTGGTTACCTTGATGGTGAGTAGACCCCTGGAAGTACAATGGGCCTCCCTTGTAATGAGAATATAGAGAATAGTGATGGAAAAGACTCTGGAAGTAAACCTAAGATGAGCCTACAAGGAACTGACACCATTGATGGGGATTCTATCCCCCCTCCTCCCCATAAAGAGACTAAAAAGAGGGGCAGGAAGAAAGGCAACACCATAGCCATTTGCAAGAATGGGACTGTGATCTCCAAAAGGAAAAGAAAGAATACCAACATAGTGTTGGTTGTACCTTCTCCTAAGAGAATGGAAAATGAGGAAAGTGCTATCAAGTTCTTTGAAATGTTTAAGAATGCCAAAGAGCCCCCTACCCCCAAGTGTAATAATGATGATTAACCTAACCTCTTGGAATGTCAAGGGTTTAGAATCCCCTGACAAAAAAGTATGTAGTCAGAAGATTTCTTAATCTAGATCAAAACAAGGATTTTGTCTTCCTACAAGAGCTCAAGGTTGTAGGATTTATGCTTGAAACCAAATTAAATTTTATCTAGGGGAACTCATGGTTCATGGCCTCCAAGCATGAGAAAGGAAAGGGGGGTGTTTCCATCCTAGTGGCTAATAAATGGAAACCCTGCCTCACTAACTCAGGGGTCTCCCCGTGCAACAGGGCAATTTGGGCCACCTTTGAAAGAAGCGATGCCAAATTTGGTGTTTTCTCAATTTATGTTCCAAATGACTTTCTTAGTAGGAGTGAGCTCTGGAAGTAGCTTGCAGAGCTACTGGATGTCCCTTGGGTGTTATGTGGGGACTTTAACATGATTAAACATAGAGAAGATAAAAAGGGTGGTATTGATATGGAATGGAAAGGGAATGAGAGACATTATTGGCTTAGAATGAATAATAGGCTCAATATTATCGATCCTCTTGAAGGTCTTCAGAAAGAAAGAAATGGTGTGTGGTTTTCCTAGTGTAATGCTCAGAAGGGTTGCAAAAGAATCTATAGTAGATTGGATAGATTCTATCCCAATAAAGATGTTTGTTGCTTTGAGCTCATTAGTGAATGGAATAAAGTTCTGGTTTTTCCATACACACCATCAGACCATCAACCAATTAAAGCAAAAATAACTATAAATAGTGGGATCAAGATTAGGCACAAGAATAAAGATAATTTCCTACTCAACACTAGTTTATTGAGAGACCAAGATGGCATTGAGGCTATAAATACCTTAAGATGTATCAATAGGTGGATGTTGAAAGACCTCAACCCCATTGATAGATGGAATCAAAATGTCTTATCTTGGAAATGTATCTTCCGGATAGTTGGCCAGAAAAAGGCCCTAGATAGGATGAGGGAAGAAGATCATCTCCTAGATGTTTTACTTGCTACTGAAGCAAGGATTCAAGAAAAGCATACAGATGAGTAGCTCTATGAGGAGCTCAATAAGGCCAAAATCTCCTTGAGGAAACTGCAAACCAAAAAGATTTAGGGGCTGAAAGTGAGGGAAAGACTCAATTGGCTTAGTAATGGGGATAAAGGGACAAACTTCTTTTATATACCTCTTTTTCAAGTATATAAAAGAAAAATCCATGAAGGAGAAAATTGATCAGATCTGTCACAATGGTGTGACCCTGTCAAATCAAGAAGACATCTTGCAATAGTTTACTCTTTTCTACAAGGACCTCTTCAAATCTGAAGATGATGAGGCTAACTATTTGGGGGCTAGAAACAAGCTCAAAAGGTTGATGCCTAGGAAATTTTCTAAAGAAGACAATATACAACTAGCTACTGAGATTTCCAAGGAAGAGATCAAAAGAGCAATCCTTGCCATTATTAATGATAAATCTCCAGGGGTAAACCCACAGTAGTGGGTTACAATTTTTTGAACGAAGAAAAATTAGAAATGCTCATCAAAAAATTTAAAATAGTTTACCCCTTCTAATGAAGGGGGTTCGAATGAACCACCCCCCTTCTAATGAACCCTCCCTTCTAATGAACCCCCTTCTAATGAACCCCCCTCCCTTCTAATGAACCCCCTTTTGCACCATGTAAGGGGGGTTTGAATGAACCCCCCCTTCTAATGAACCCCCTTTTTTCGTCTTCCCCTCCACTATTTCAAAATTTATGCATTTCTTTTTACTATAGAAGCTTGGGAAGGAGGTGCAAATGGAGTCAACTTGATAAACCAAGTTGGATGATTGTAGTGATTGAAATGTGCTTTCCAACAACTATAAATTTAATATATTTTGTTTTTATTTTAAATTTTATTCTTTAGTTTTACTGTACATAGGTTTTTCACCGAAAGTCAAGTTCGATGAAAAATCATTGTGGAAAAATAGTAAATTTGAGAAAAAAAATGAAAAATATAGATCCACTAGGTATTGGTGTCCACGTTCTAACAAAAAAAGAAAAATTGAATTTCAATACATACCAAAAAAGTTATGCGAACCGAAGTGAACCTATGTCTAAATTATAAATGTTTTGACTTCAAAACTTAATTAAAAGAAAAATATTCAACAAAATGCTATGAAACAAAATGAAAGAACTAGATACTTGTGTTAGCAACCTAAATTAAAAAGAATTAGAATTTTATCCTTTGTAGTAAAAAAGTTATGCGAGTTGAAGTACACACCACTTTTTAAAAATGTTGTTTACTATTAAAAACTAGTTATCAAAGGAGACACAAAAAAATTACAATTTAATTTCAATTTTTTGTTTAAAAAATAAATTTAAAATCTACAGACAAAATCTCACAAATCACTAGTTTACATCATTTTCAAATTCCTAATAGTTTATCTACCATAAGTGTCAGAAAGTGAAGTTTTCTCTGAAAATGTTGATTTCAATGTCAAGTTTGGCCAAAAAGTGTAACCCGTTATTGTGGGATGACCCCTGGGGATAGACGATCTCTCTGTGGAGTTCTACAAGGTCTTCATTGATTGGATTTGTGAAGATCTTCACCAGGTATATATGGAAGCCCTTGCAAAAGGGTCCTTGGGATATTGTATTAATGAAGGCCTAATCAAATTGTTTCCTAAAGAAGGAGATAAAACACTGATTAAAAATTGGAGACCTATCACTCTATTGAATGTCTCCTACAAAGTGCTTGCAAAAGTTCTAGCTATGAGGCTCACCAATATCCTCCCAAAATTCATAAACTCAACTCAGATTAGGTTTATCAAAGGGGGATACATTCTTGAAAACTTGATAACTAGTTGGGAGGCTCTAGATTGGACCAAAAGTTTACGACAAAATGTGGCAATGCTCTTACTAGATTTTGAGAAGGCCTCTGACAGAGTGGAGTGGTCTTTCTTAAAAATGACTATGGAAGCATTTGGGTTCCCACAAGGCTTCACTAGGGTGATTAGTACCCTCCTAAATGATTTATCTGCTATGATAGAAGTGAATGGAGCTAGGTCAGAAGCCATTAAGTTGGAAAGGTCAATTAGGAAGGGATGTCCTATTGCCCCTACCTTGTTTGCCATTGCCTCAAATGCCCTTCATTATCTGCTAAGGGACAAAAATTTATCTCCTAAAGTGGGAGGGGTCTCTCTACCTGATAATAACGAGCTCCTTAATATTCAATTTGCAAATGATACTTCTATTTTTTTGGAATTGGAAGAGGAAAACTCAAATAGGTTACTAACCAAGTTAGATCTTTTTTTCCTATCCTCTGGAGAAAAGGTCTCAAAGGCTAAGTCTATTGTGCTAGGGTGGCTTGACAACCCCCCTTGTTGGTTACAAAAGTTTGATCTTAAGTGGGAGGGGCCTAGAAATAGGTAAGGTATCTAGGGATACCATTTTCTGTATCTCCAAACCTAAAATAAATGCGGCACTGGCTGAAAGAAAAATTGATAAAAAGTTGGATGGCTGGAATAGGCATTACCTATACCTTGTTGGGAGGGTTCAGGTCTACCAAAAGATACTATCTTCATACACTCTATACTTTTCCTCAGTTTGGTTCTTTAATAGCTATCAGGTCAATGAAGTTCAAAATAAAATTAGAGGGTTTCTCTGGTCTAATGGGAAAGGCAAGAAGAAGGTACATTCTATCAAATGGGCATGGTGTTTCCTAGAGAAAGCCTATGGTGGTCTGGGTCTAAAAGACCTGAAAAAACATGGTATTTCCCTTGTAGCGAAGTGGTTCATCAGGGCCTTGGATGGGAATGAACCTTGGAAGGTCCTAATTAGGAAGAACATTTCTCAAGTTGTCCTCAAAATGGCAAAGTCCTGGAAGGCAAGTTGCCTTTAGTGATCTCCTCTTCACCAAGTATCCAATTGTACCTGCAAGATCACTGGTCTTAAGAAGTATCTGGAAGGCTTGGGAAGCTATTAGATGTAAGTTCTCTAGCCTTCTCCTAACTGATTCGAACAACTTTTTGATCCACCCCAACAGATTCATCTAGTGGAATTTAGAGCATAATGGTAAGCCCTTAGCTCTGTTGTAGGGTTGCTCAGCAAAAAAAGGAACCAAATGCGAATTAAAACTTTCAGCAACATTATAAGGGGTGGATCATTGGTTTTTTGGAACTAGTTGAGAAAAGACTATGGAATACCATCCTCCAACTTTAGAACCTACTTTGTTTTAAAAGAAGCTTGTAACTCTTGGCTCCCTCTTCAAATGGAAAAATGGAAAGATGAGCCAATGATCATACAATGGTTAGGTACTCTCCCTCTACAAAAGGTTAAAACTGAAACTATTTATAAAGAAATCCTTGCACCTTGCACTCCTTTTGATTACCTGAATAAGGCTTGGAAGACTAATCTTGAAGATAAAGTATGGCAAAAAACCTTCTCTTATCTATGGTATAATGGATAGATGCTAAGAAGAATTTTTTCAGGTGGCTTGTTTTACTTCATATGGTTCCCTTTAAATTCAAAAATTTTGATGTTGATATCTATGAAATTTGCAAAGTTCCAAAAAATGTGTACCATTTTTTTTTACTATCTTTATGCTAATGAAATTTGGAATATGTTTTGGAATGATCATGATTCTTGGTGCTCAAACAGGAAGCTCAATTGGAAAGAGATTCTAATGGGTTTTGATTTAAAACTGAGTAAAGAACTTCATCTCTTTTGGTTTATTCTAACAACTGAAATTTTATGGGTTATTTGGAAAGCAAGGAATGAGGACAAGTATAGTGGGGTCCGGAGGAATCTTACTGAGTTGAATAAAAGGCTCACTCTTTTCAATGTTTCTTTGCAAGTTGGAAATCATGGAATTAGCAGAAAGTAAATTTCCCAAGCTAATTCAAGATGGTACAATGCTTGTCCATTGGAAACAAGGGCACCCTAGCTTGGTTGTTTTCATCCAAGCATTAAGGATCTTCAAAGAGGAGTACAAAGATCAATTCAACAAGGTGAATGGTTGCAAAGATGCCAAAAGCTCTCAACTGTCCAACATACCCAACCATGAAACAGAGGAAGTTTTCTCTAAAGATGAACTTGATGTCATCGGTGCATTAGCAATTGGAATTCTGAAAATAATTGTTAGTGCTACATGTGTTCTTTTTTGCTCTATGTCTAAGACAATGGGTATATTATATCTATTTTGGGATTCTCTATCTCTCTCTGGACTGTGAAGCTACTGAGTTTATTCTTGTCTTCATATTGTCTTTTAAATCTGTTCATGTTCTTTAATTCTGTTGCAGCTAAGTTGCTAAATGGCGTTATAAATAGTGAATAGCTATAATGAGTTTACATTATCTTAATACAAAAAAAATAGTTAAGCAAAAGGATCCAGTAGTTGAGCATGTTCCAATAGTTGTTATAGCATTTGTTAATTTAATGTTCAATATTTTTAACAATATTGTGACTTTAAAGTAGTTAGCCTTGATGATAACTACCAATAATTGAATAATATATATTCTTTAGATCTAAAAAGCAACAAATCATGTGATACCACTTCAACGCACCAATAAAACATGATTTAGTGCACAAGTATCAATCTCAAATTTTTTTTGACCTTTTTGGACACCTCGACAAAAAGCATGTTGATGTGGCTTCATATTTGATGATGTGACCCTGAAACCTTAGTTATAAGCTGGGGTGTTGCCAAGCAAAATGCTGTAAAAAACTCGAATTCTTTTGAAGTTTCCAAGTAAGATTTTGAGAAGCGCGAAGTTAAGGTGCTCAACTACCCACCGGATCCTCTCCCCTAGATGAAAATAAATTATTTTGAAAATCATAATCTTTAATGTTATCAATGTAAATTCATCTCAATAACATATGTGTGTGGGGTGGAACCCATAAAGCAAAGTCTTACCGTGTCACATCTGCATGAGACGCCCTCCACTCATATTGATAAATCAAGGAAAAATGAATCTATGATCATCATCCGTATCTCCAAACCATCAGAGGGTCCGATCCAAAACCTTTAAAATTCAATATATTTAATTTAAAAAATATATAATATAATATCAGAACACCTTACAATTTTGTTCCTGTGGTATAACTATGATGGCTCATCCTTGCTACACTGTGTACTATGTGCATGACTCTACATCTAAAATTAACTTTTAGCAGTGCTTGATCATACCACCAATCCATGAGAAGAACGAAGGACATTAACGGAGGATTGAGATGGTACGTTCCCCATAAAAGACTTCAAGAAATTACTGTCAGTAAAGTGATGCCAATTGAACAAGCAAAAGGTGGTCAAGCAAGTGATTGTACTGTTTACTGCAGTTAAATGAAGAAGAATAGTTGACGACACCTTCTGCAATATATCCCAAACAGTGTTCTTCACAGGAGGGAGATTCTAAGGTAGAGGGAGTAAGTAGAGTGGCGTCATTGGAGATTCACTGACCAGCCACCAGTCCTTGGATTCTCTGTTCACATTTTTATTATACTATCATGTTGAATGCTGTTGGGAGCAATATTTTTAAAGTGGTAGTTATTGTGGTGGTTTACTTAAATGTACTATTTCTCAATGGTCAAAGTCAATAGTAATGAACTATATTATTAGTATTTTTCAATGGTTCTATTTTTATTGGTCAAAATTTAAAATTTATTTTCAACCACTGAATTGATTAAAAGGTGACAAAAAATAATGATGCATCATCAAGCGTTACTATTAGACATTTGTTTGATAAAAGAAAAAGGGGAAATGTCATGTATAAAACCGAGGCATGATGTGAAGGGAAATGTCATTTATTTACTTTTGTAATTGTAGACAAAAGTGATTATTTTTAGTAAATGGAGAAATAAGGTGTTAGACGATATTGTATAAAATGTGTCTTTTATTGAACCTAACACCTTACAAATAAAATATTTCTCTTGTCACCTACTTTTGAGGTCATTCATATGACACCTTATAGGACTTTTAGAGATTTCGATGTTGTATCTAGTGGATAAAGTGTGATGAGGTCAAAGAGGAGGGTGGTAGACATTGACAATTCGAGGAATTTTTATATCTTTAGTTACTTCTCACTCATAAATTCTATTTGATATGAGAAACACTAGTTCTTCATTTGTGTCTCTTTTTGGAGCAAGGGGGCTTGAAACTTTTATAAGCACAGATAGTTATGCATAGAGTTTTACACTTTGAAGTCAAGAAGAAATCTACTGTAGTTAAAACTCAATATGGATGGCTACCTAAATAGTGTAAGAATTTATGAATCTAAAAAACTATACTCTTACAACCTGGTCATTATACAACTTCATGGAGCATTATGGATGTAACTCAACATAATTGGTTGTCTAATAATTTGGGAGATTCTTAATTTTAGAGTTTGGGGAGATGAAATTTGAGAACTCAAGAATTTTACTAGAGAGCTACACCTTTATGGGGGTTGTATAATACCTTAATGGAGTCCTACCTAGTCCAAGAGCTATTTTCAAACACAAGCTTCTAATGAATATGTGGTTCTATTTGGTTTTGATATAATAAGAGAGTAAAATTAGAATACTACATCTTAATAGAATAACTATAGGTTAGATAATTAAATTTAATAAATAATCTTTAGTATAGAAATAATACAAAAGCTAGTTTTGTGGTAGTTAGTTGGATGAATTTTTTTTTCTTATGAGTAACCACAATATTTGTAAGCCAATGCATATCAATGTAAAATTATCATGATGAACATTGATATAATTTAATATATCCAACGATATCTCTAAGTTCAACATTTAGTTTTACAATATTCATTATAAATTTTAATAAAATTTCTTAACGAAACAACATAATTGATAAGTCTTAGTCTATGAGGTTAGTATTAGTATTACCCAAATTAAAATAGTACTATACATAGTAACTACAACTCTCTTGTAAATGAAACTTTTAAACATAAAAAATAAAAAATGCTCAAAATCCTCCATCTTTCTTCAATTAAATTTAATTTCTTTCTTTTGATTCCTTTCCAAACACTATATGTTGATACTAATGAGAAATAAGCAGGTTCATTACCAATTGTTGGGAAATTCGATATCTATCCAAATATGATTTCAATGGATGAAATACAAGGTTTGGACTACATCAACATGAAAATCTGAAACTTATATGCAAATCTGAAAACTAAGTTTCTTTAATATGGAAATACCATGATTAGACCCATCTTCTTTATGATGCCAAAAATCAGCCAACATAACATGCTTATTAGCACCATCTTATGTGAACTTATAACATCAATATATAAATATTAAAATCACAATAAGATAACAACAATCAGGTACAAATCAACAACATAAGATCATTACATTACACAGGATTTACATGGAGAAACCCTTGTGGGAAAAAAACTCTACCAAGAAGAGAGGTCAAGTATACATTATCTTCAAACAAATGAGATTACAATACATTAACTTCCATCATCCATTTTGTCTCCACCATGGCCACACCTGTGCTTAGATTTCCACCTCAGAATGCGAAAAGGACACTAGTTTTGGCTCTAATACTTTCCCTCCAACTTGGACGCCCAAACTTGGGAGATAAACATTACATTAAATCCAATAAATGATGAAATACGAAGAGACAATTGTTGCCTCATTCCAAGATCCCACTTGGAGAATACCAACAGTCACTTATTTGTCATTTTCCTTATCAAATTTATTATCAAATTTTAGGAATCCACATGTGGGGAAAACAATATTATATATTTATGTCCAAAGTCACCTTTATTGTTGCTAGTGGACCCATCACCCCTTATGAATATATTACAAACAATGGTGAAAAATAATATTAAAAAATATTTTCTCAATGCACCCTAAGTGCCTAGAGACACTTTCCAAGGATGTTGGAACCATGACATGGGATTTACAAGGTGTATGATACCTTAACCCTAACAGATACACCACATAGTCAATATCCACTATTAGTGTTATAGTTGGTGATTGAACCCCATAACTCTTAGAAATAACCTACAAGCAATTATCCTATCACAAAGAGAAATCAAGAAAGATGATTTTTCTCAACAAATTGATACTTCTATTGATGCAATAACCTAAATGGATGGTTATAATGAGAGATGAGTCCTTATGAAACGGGAAAAATAAAACCCTAGATGAGGATTTGATTAGATTGTGGCAAGTGTCATTATCCTATGCAAGGAGACAACATGACCTATAATTAACTAATTATAATAATTTAAAAATAAATTCCCAAGTATAGCTTGAATAATTAAAGCAAAAGGGGCCTAATAATTAACAAATCATTAGGTGATTACCTTTTTACACCAAAAATTAGATCATTCATTATCAATTGGTGACTAACTTTGACATGCATACCCACATTCCCCATTCTCTAAATTCTAAAATTCCAAAGCTAAATTTATTTGTTCATTACCATCAAACATTGAAATTGGGCATATTCAATACATATAAGATCTATAACCCCAAATTTATTCTTGAGTTCCATTTTATTGATTTGTACTTTAAACTGTTACATGAGAGTGTCTTCAACAGGATTACATTTTCTTAAGAGAAATTAGATCATTTATAGCCTTTTTCCATTCCTTGGCTCCTACATAAGTTAGCTCGCACTCAACCCTTAAAATAAAGGACACAAATTGACTATCAATTCATTTTCTATGGGCATCCAAGGTTACAAAACTGACCAAAATAATTCATAATGTTTATGTCCATATTAGCATCATGTAATGACATAGTAGACAACATGGGGATAAAAATGGATTCTAGAGCAATGATAATATATATATATATATTTTATGGAGTACAATCACTTCCTCATTTTATATTTGATAAGATCACCATGAATTATTTGACCTTAACCCACATAATTATTTATGTAAATGAGCTAAGAAAATAAATTAGACAAAATGTTAAAAATATCATCAATGGGGTTTATTAAGAAAATCAAGGCTAACTTGTAAGCTACTCATTTGATTGTGATATCAGCTTGATTCAATTCCAAGATACATGACTAAGAGATGTGATTATGGAATTCATCATTTCTCACCAGGTTTTGGTGTATGCAACTTAATAAAGACATTTCCATTTTCATATACCATCACTAACAATTTTTTCTATCATTTTTTGAAAAAATCTTCTTTAAAAACCTAGATAAATAATCACAATGTAAATAGATAGGGGTATAATCTATAATTTAAATGGTTTGGTTTTCTAGAAGGTTTACTTATAAATCAACTATTACTAACCATGAAGCTATAGAGGAAATGAAAAAACTCATGTCATTGAAATCAACAATGAAATCAAAGGAGAAGAAATAATATTTAGTGTACACATTATTGAAGGTTGTAGAATAAGATGAATGGTAATATAAGATAAAATTATCAAAAATTGTTGTCGAATATACATTGAAGATGCAAATACCATTAGTGAGTGAATTTGAGATGACATAGTCTCTTAAAGTATATCTAGATTTTCTTGTTTTTCTCCTTTCACTTCCTCTTCATTTTTTCCTCTCTAATTAAACATAAATCAATGAAATATAAACCCTTAAATTAGTGTATTATGAAGATGAAACAACTAGTTTTTTCTAGTTAATCAAGGCCAATCTCTTTTTATCTCTAACCCAAACAAATAAATATCTTTTGGATTTGCTTGAACTTTAGTGCTATATACTTAGGGATTTTGAATAAGTAAATGAAGTATATTGGTATTCCTTGAAGAGATTCCTTGAGTAATTTAAGTTTACTTGCTTGACTAAATTTTTTCCTTCCACCTTGGAAGTTTCCTTTGCACCCTTTCAAGGGATGAGCTCCAAAAAGTTTAAGAAATTTTCTTCATAGTAAGAGGGAGCCCTAGATAGGAAGCCAAGATTTGGGCACAATTGCATCCCGGTTTATCCTTTACATTTTTTTATGTAAGTCCACCTTAGTGTTGAAAAAATAGACCTAAATCTTCTCACAATTGATACTTTGGCCCAAAACAATGACATAATCCTCCAATCATTGCTTCCATATCTCGGCCTCAATAATAGAGGCCAACCCAAAAACAATGGTATCGGAAAAAAACTATCAAATATTGAATTTTGAAAAGAATTTGCAGCTTTAACCCTTTTGAAGTGTCCCAATATAATTATTTTTCCAAAAAAATTTCCAATTAATTCCACCAATATTATCAATATATAAGAGGATAAGGAGTCCCCTATATAATACCTCTACTATAATTAAAGATACCTCTATGGGTTTCATTGATTAGAGTTAAAAACATTTGGGTGTTAATACACTCTCCAATCAGGTTGATCACTCTATTTTGAGAGCCAAATTTATGAAGTAATTTAAGAAAGAACTCTTAGGAGGCCCTATCATCAGCTTTAGAGATATAAATTTTAAGGATCATATCTTGCACATGGCTTCAAATCCCATGTGGTGTTTGAAATCTAGAAAATATAGATAAATAACAAGGACTTATTGGCTAAGTTTTGTTGGGGTTTTTTAAGCATATAATAAGGATTGGAGTTCCATGGTGAGACCTAAATATTTGGGTAATATGGAGGTGGCTTCCCTATTTTCTTCTCCCACTGTACCTAAAGGGTCTCTTAGTTGGAATAATGTGCTTAAATATATTAGTTTAGTACAAAAAGGGATATTGTGGAAGATTAGTGATGACATGAAAATAGATTTTTGGGAATATAGATGTTTGGATCCCCAACCCTTATCCTCTAATTATACCTTCAAATTCTTGCAAAACACTTCCCAAAACTTTTTTGGTTCTAAAGTTAAGGATTACTTCTATAGAATTGGGCTAATATTCAATGGAAATACCTTCTAGAGTGTTTCCCCAATCAAATTCACTTGAGGGACATTGTGAAAAGCCTTTAGAAGAGACTCTCAAAGATCATAATCCTAATTTTTCTTGTTGATGATGAAATTATTTGAACTCTAAAATATAAATACGTGTTCTCCATTTAGTCCGCGTATAGTTTGTTGTCGGAGACCCTTGCTAGATAATCTTTTTGGGGGAAGGTGTGGATTCAAAACCTTATTCCTAATTTTTTTTTTTTTGGCAAACTACAACTCACAAAAAAATCCCCACCCAAGAAAATTTTAAAAATTAAATTATTCAACTATCTAAAAAATGTATGTTGTGTCAACAAAAAAAGTAAAATATTCCCCACCTATTCTTCCATTATGACTATTCTAGAGTTATATGGGAAAAATATATGATTAAATTCAATATTTTTTGGGTGATGAATGATAACCTTGAGAGATTTATTGAGGGATAGTAATACCCACTTTTCATCTAATTCTCAAAGAAATCTAAAAATAGGTTCCCCCTCACCTTGTGTGGTGTATCTAGAAGGAACAAAATAACCACATTTTCCAAGAAAGTGGGTTAGTGAAGAAGGGGCCTTCTTTTCTTCCACCAAAATTTTTTTGCAAAATTTTTCCAACTCCAACACATAATTTGAATTTCCTCTTAGAACCTACTAAAATCCATATTATTGATAACTAGGGAATACAAATTGAAATGAGTAAAGTCAAGACATGTCTAGGAAACTAATATGTGCTAATACCTTTTGGAAACCTCTGCATTTGGGTTAGGTTGAGTTGAACTTTGATGGAGCTTCTAAAGGAAATCTTGGGCTAGTTAGTATTGGAGGAGTCTTGTGATCTCATGAGGGGAAGGTTGATGCTACCTATGCATATAAGATAGAAGTTAAACCTAATATAAGGAAGTAGAAGCCCTTATGGATTTTCAGGGGATTAAATTTGTATCCAATGTCTATATCTTGAAGGTTATTTCAAAGTGATTATTGATCCCTTAGTTGGGCATGGAACCCCTAGTTGGAAATTGGTGGATATCATACAAGACAACAAAGGCCTAATCAATAATCTTTAAAAATTTGAGATTATGCACATCTACCTTGAAGAAAACATTGTCATGGATTACCTTACCAATCTAGGTTTACAATTTGATTCTTCATGTTGTTGGAGAGGTGAGAAAAATTCCCCCTCATTATTTTCCTCTCCTAAACATTATCTTTTTAGGATTTTGACTTTTGAGATAAGGTAAGAATTTATGTTGGTTATGAAAGAATTATTATGTTGGAGATACTCTGGTAATTTTTGTCAAACCATGATTATCATGAGAGAAGAATGTAATTATCAAATTGAAACCAACAATAATTTTGTCAAGTTGGCTAATACAATGTGGCAACATGATATATTTTTGTCTTATGTCATAGGATGAGGACACATATCATGATCTTGTTTTATCCTCACCTAAGGTTTCTAGGTTTATTATACTTTTACAAGGAATATTTATTGTATAATCATTAAGATGCACATTCACAATGATTCATGCTTTTTTGGATCAATAGCTCTTGTCCTCCATATTTTTTCTATTCTCTTTTTCTATGTTAGGTGTTTGATTGTAGGTGATCTTTGGGAGTTGTAGGGTTGAGGAATCAACTCCATGATACAATGTCGTATTAGTGGCCAACATGAATGATCTTGGTAATACCTTATCCATGCAAGTATCGAGAGCATTTTTTAAATAGTCATCTTGAACTAGAATGTTGAACCCCTTTATATAAAATTTATCAAGTTTGATATAATAGAAAGAAATATACTCATAATTAAATTCAATAAATAAAGCATCTTAAGCAAAATCACATTCATTAATCTATTCTCAACTAAAGAGAAGGAAGGATCTTGAGGAGGTTGATTGAATGCATGGGGATTAACATTTGAAGTTGGAATATTAAAGTATTGGAACTTAATATTATAGGCACTAGTATAAAGAGTGAAATCTAAGGTACCTCAATCATCCCCAAGAAAATAATCAGAAACAAACTTGGACAAAAATTTAGATTGAGAATATTTTTGAGTATTATTAGTAGAAGACATAGTATTACGAGGAGTAGAAAGGGGAGATCTTAAAGGAATTATGAATGAAGGAGTTGATGTTTTACACACACCTATAAAATAGAGTTTTCACACCTCTTGAAAGAAGACTTAGGTTCTCTTTAAAATCTTACCGCTATCTTTAATATGTTCTAAAACTTAAATTTATACAATAAATTTTCTATTTTAATTATTTAAAGATATAACTATACATAATATTTTATAAAAAAGACTTATTAAATATAAATTTCCGCTTCAATTTTAATACATATAATATATTCTAATATTTCAATGAAAATGTCAAAATACCTTTTATAATATAATTCTATTTCATATACCTTTAAAAAGAAATATCAAAATATCAAGACAATGTAGTGGGAGAAGAGATGAAATATACTTGATTACTATATTTTATTCTCAATATTCTTTACTTCATAAACAAATAGATCAACACCCCACTATGCTCCCATCAAAATGAAGAAACATAAAGCATAACAATGCTCAATGTAAAAACAAAATTCGTCAATTTTTAAAATTTCTAGTAACAAATGTCTACATCTTAGAAAATTCATAAAAAAATAATTCAATATTAAGTATAAATGATTTCAGTTCTTAACACATTCAAATATCTGTTGATCTAATATTCATATGAAGTAATTAACATTTTCAAGAAAAATCTAATAATTTTAAATAATTTTAATATGTAAACTTATTTCATAATGGATTATTAGAACATTCAATTGTTTTGAATATACTTTTTAAATCTTAGAAAAATTGCATCTTAATATTGTAAATATAGATTAGATAATTAAATATAATAATTAATTATTAATAAAAAATAAAACAAATTTCTTTTTGTAATAGTTAATTAGATGGAAAAATGATACTGAAAATCATAAGCTTTACAAACTAATACTATCATTATAAAATCATCTCAATAAACATATATGTATATATCTTCTCGGACCCATAAAGTAAACTCTTAACATGTACCATCATAACCTCTATCTGCATGAGATGCCCTCCACCCATGTTGGATGATCATCATCTGTGTCTCCAAACAATTAGAAGGTCCCATCCAAAATCTTTTAAATTCAATATATCTAGTTTAACAAATATATAATATACTATCAGACCATCTTGCAGTTTTGTTCCTGTGGTATAACTATGATGGCTCATCCTTGCTACACTGTGTACTATGTGCATGACTCTACATCCAAAACATAGGATTGAGATGGTACGTTGCCCATAAAAGCCTTCAAGAAATTCCGTTAAATGAATAAGATAGGATAGGCCGTGAAAGAAAGAACGAGAATAGTTGATGACAGCTTCTGCAATATATGCCAAACAGTGTTCTTGAGAGGAGGGAGATTCTAAGGTAGAGGGAGTAAGTAGAGTGGCGTCATTGGAGATTCACTGACCAGCCACCAGTCCGTGCATTCTCTGTTCACATTTTTATTATACTATCATGTTGAATGTTGTTGGGAACAATATTTTTAAAGTGGTAGTTATTGTGGTAGTTTACTTAAATGTAATAATATTTCTCAATGGTCAAAGTCAATAGTAATGTTATATTATTACTTTTCAATGGTTTTATTTTTATTGGTCAAAATTTTAAATTTCTTTTCCACTATTGAATTGAGTGCAAGGTGACAAGAAATGATGGCGCATCTTCAAATATTACTATTAGACATTTGTTTGATAAAAGAAGAAAGGGAAATGTCAAATAGAAATGAGGTATGATGTGAAGGGAGGAGTATGAATGTTTTGTCCCTTAGTGAGTGGAGATAAATGATCTTGTTTTTGTTTATTTTACCACCTTTCAAATCATTTTCAAAGAAAATTTGTTAGGACACTAGTTTAAAGTGATAGCTCCACTAGTAAAAAGTCGTTGTCCGGAATTAAAAGGTACATGGTTCAAAACCTTTAAGAGAGTCATCTATGCACTTGAAGATAGTATGAAGGTTTAATAAGATATATATATCGTCAAAAGAGATTTTTTTGGTAAATGGAAATGTAAGGTGTTAGACAATATTGTATAAAATATCTTTTATTGAACCTAACACCCTACAAATAAAATATTTATCATCTCACCTACTTTTCAGGTCATTCATGCGACACCTAATAGGACTTTTAAAAATTTCAATGTTGTATCTAGTGGATAAAGTGTAATGAGGTCAAAGAGGAGGTTGGTAGACATTGACAATTAGAGGAATTTCTATATCTTTAGCTACTTCTCACTCATAAATTATATTTTACATGAGAAGCACTAGTTCTTCATTTGTGTCTCTTCTTGGAGCAAGGGGATCTTGAAACTTTTATAACCATAGATATTTATGTATAGAATTTTACACTTTGAAGACAAGAAGGAATCTAGTGTGGTTAAAACTCAATATGGATGGCTACTCAAAAAGTGTATACTCTTACAAGGGTCATAAGACAACTTGATGGAGCATTGTGGATGTAACTCAACATAAATGGTTATCTAATAATTCAAGGGAGATTCTTAATTTAAGAGTTTGGGGAGATGAAATCCAAGAACTCTAAATTTTTACTAGCTTTCTAATTTAAGACATGTTGGACCTAGCTTTCTTCAATTCCTCCATTATGTCATAACTTGTTTCACTCTAGAATGGAGGTTGTAAATGGACCTATATTCTAGTTCCTTAAGATATAATTCCCCTTAGTGGTTTGAAAAGCTTGGGAATCATGAAATTCTACTTTGGGATTATTATCTTCCTCAAAGGGAAATACAAAATTTTCTAGCATCATGGTAGTGTTTATATGACTAGTGTTTTCATTTGAATTTGGTTGAGAAGATTGTGAATCAGGTTGGGAAATTCTAACCATTTTCTCCATTTGTGGGCAGTTAACCTTGGAATGGGCTAATGTATCATGTAGCTTGCACCAAGTGGTCATGAAATTCATGTCTACTAGGTTTATTGTGTGAGCCAGAGATGACGTTTGATTCTCCTCAGCTTGGTTGGAGTTTGAATAAGTAACTCCGTCGTTAGTAGGCTTAGTTGTTGCAAGAATGAAGGTGTTATCATTGATTTCAACTGGCTATCAACCAATTGTTGTTGTCATTGATGTCATATTGGTTGTATATGTTGACGATATTGAGAAAATTGTAATAAGGAAGGTTTGTTGGTTTGCTCTGGGTTGTGCTCTAAGATGTGTTTCTATGTTTGTGTGGTTCAAATATATTGTTCATGACTGTTAATGGTTGCTATTGATCTGAGAGGATCTAGAAAACTGAAAAAAAAAATGAAAGTCTCCAAATCTTGATGGAGTTGGCCCTAGTGCATAGAGCTCATTGATACAATCTTGACGCAACTTGAATTGCATCAAAAAGAGGTCGAATGAAAAAGTTATGCTTGGTCAAAGTTCAACAGGGTTAGAGATTCTAGATGTTGACTCAAGGCCAAAAAATTGATTATCTCCAAATTAGATGGAAATGGCACCAAGTCAAAGAGCTCATCAAGACAATTCTGACGTCGCTTGAATCACATCAATCAGAGTCCATATGTGAAATTAATGGCCGATCAAAGTTGTGGAAAAAAAAGGGTTGACCAAGTACTAATGATGATGTCAGCATGATGATTTCGCATCACCAGAACTTGACATGTGGCATCTATACAGTTGATGTGGCATCACCAGTGGTAGACACATGGTATTCGTATGTTGATGTGGTGTCACCAGGGCAGGACACATGGCAAGCCATACATTGACGTGGCATGTACAGTTGGCATGTTGATATGGAAAGAGAAAAAATTGGCGCTTACATCTACCAATCAAATGTTGACATGTGTCAGTAAGAAGGAAATTAATAAGGTACCATGTAGCCCAATGGTTGGGTGCCACGTGGGACCACTAGAAGGTTGCTCTGATTTCATAGTATAATGAATCAAAAGTTGATTGGGGTATTCAAACCCTCAACCTCTCTCTTCCTAATTTTCCTCTCAACCACTAGACCAAGGGGATTTCCTTGCTACATATGTGGATCTAGTTTTATTTAAAGTTTAGCAAATCTCCTATCAAGCTAAAAAAGGGAGGTTGATGAGCTTGAACCCCAACCTCCCTCTCTCAACCAAACACTCCTAACCACTAAGCCAAGTGGTTTGTGCAAGGTATAACAGCCCGAATGCCTATTTAAAGGCTTAAATCGTGGAGATATTTAATTAAACCATAAAAATGATATTAAAATCTTAACACCCAAGTCCTTAAAGGGTTTAAAAGGGTTTTTAAATATTTTTATTTGTTTTAAGGGATTTATTTAGTTGATTTGGGAAATATTATTGTTTAAAACCCAAATAGCATTTTGTATATGTATTTAAATAGGAAATTTTGATCTTGTGAGACAATTATCAGGAGAGAGGAGAAGGGAGTAATCAAGGGAATTAGAATAATTCTCTTAGAGAGGAAAAGACGAGGATTTTGCTCATGAAGGTTGATTTTTTGTTTTTCAAGATTGAAGAGAAACAAAGAGGCAAGCTTAAGGCATCTCAAGACCTATGTGCAGAATGAAGATTTGTGAGTGGATTATTTTTAATTCTCCATATATATTATTATGCTTGGGTTGTATATGCAAATTAGATATTCTTTGTAAAAACCTAGATTGGAAAGAGCATCAAATATGCTACAATCTTTCCATCAAGTGGTGAAGAATTGATTTGCAAGTTGAAGACCAAGCTGTGATGTAACAAAGCCTTATTGAGATTCACATTAGTTAATGGAGCGGCAATGTAGTTGAGCGAGCTCGGAGATGTACCCAAACATTGGGTGAACTTTGTTATCAAACCAATTTTCGTGTCTTTTTGCTTACTCTTATTGATTCCGTCATGAGTTGTTAATTAGTATGTCATTAAGTTGATAACTGATTAAATAAACCTAATTTTGTAACTTCGGGTAAATGAACATAACGACACAATTTTGTTTTACGATTTGGAAAATTTGTGATTAAGGTTAAGTGCAAGTTATTTTATAAACCTTTTAGTTACAAATCAAGTTGGTATCAGAGCCATTACTAGGAAATTTCAAGTGGTGGATGTTAACCAAGTTTGGCATTTCCAAGATGGGTAAAAGGTTAAAGCGTGAAAGGCTTCAAGAGTTGGAGGAGATCAACCAGAGCATCCAAGCAGAGAATGTTGAACTTAGAAGACTACTTGAAATTGTAGAAGACAAGAAGAGGAAGTTACATCTTTTGTTGGAAAGTTCTATAGAAGAGTAGACTACAGAATGCTCTACTACAGGAGACACAAAAATTTATAAGACTATACAAGCTTCTAGCCATAACAAGTATACCAGTTATGGTTCCTATCATGAGAATACTGATGTATGCACCTTTTTTTAGAATTTGGAGGATATCTCCTATGTGTCGAGGAACCAAGGTGGTTTCTTGGAAGCTTCATCAATAGTTTCAATCAAATCCGTACAAGAGGAACAGTTGGAAAAACTTTAGGAAGTGAAACAAAGGTCACCAATAGGAAAGGAGGTGAAAAGTACTCCATGTTCAATTCCTTCTTTTGATAATGATAATTCTTCTTTGGTGTTTTCGAAAAGCATACTTTAGGAATTGGAAAAAATTTCCTAACCAAGATGGGGTATAAAGGAGGTGATCTTGGTGTGAATGGCCAAGGTATAGTTAAACCACTGGAGGTTAGAATAAGACCTCGATTGGCAGGTATAGGGTATAATGGAAAATAGAGCCTAGAAAAGGCTACATAAGGAAGCTCTTTGGAACCTAACTTGAAACCAAAGTCTCTTCAGCAAGAGAAGGGTAAGTCACCTATCGAGAGTGATAGATCTATCAAGAGATCTCTGAGAAGATTCAAATCTCCTCATAAATTTGGTGGCAACAAGAGTCTGCAAAGGTAATAAGTCCTACTCCAATGTATTCTTGAACTATAAGAAACATGGTGATATTTTCAATAGCCTATGTAATAGTTATATTGTTTATTTTATGGGAAGGATAACCATTGTGTTGCCAAGTGTGCATAGTGTAAAGCTCTGTACAAGAAGGTGTTGTTAATTAGTGGTGAAATTGGACATGAAAACCATCCTTTAAAGAAGAAGAAGAATGACAAGAAGGATTCAAAGATGAAAAACTTCTACACTCATTGTAATATGAGTGGTCACTGGGAATCAAAGTGTTGGAATCTACATGCAGAGCTTTATCACTCACCAGGAAAGAAGCCTATGCAAGAACCTAGTTAGAAGAAGGTTGCACATGAGAAGGTAGAGCAGTGGTTGTCATCACTGAAGAAGTTTGTGAAGAAGATCAACCAAAGAAGGAAAGTTCTTTTAACCAATTTAGTAAGAGTTGGATAGACTATTTGTGTAGTTGATTGTTTCATATTTTTCTTGTAAAGCATGTTTCTTGAAACCCATGAAGGGCATAATTGTAAAAGTAATGTGATTTATAAACATCACTTATGACATAATGTTTAATTAAACCTTTTTTAAGGTATTTCTAAGTAGCCTTCTTGGAAGGTGGATACAACAAGGATGGATAACATGTTAACTATTTTTGGGAACGGAATGGTGAAGCCTTGAATCAGTTTCATTTTGAAGTACAAAGGTGAAGGAGTGTGTTGAAGTTGAGGAAAATTTTACCATTGTTCGAGCAGTTTGTGAATAGGAAGATCATCATAGTTATGTGAAATCTTCCTTGAAGTTGTCAATTGTTCTGTGAAGACCATGTGATGATAGGGAATGAAAAACTACATGAAGATAAACTTTTGGAGTCCAAAAGCTCTTTCTATGGGAAGGAATGATCCAAGAGTATCTAGAAAACCCTAAAAAATGAAATTCTTTAGATCTTGATGGATTTGGCCCCAGTGTGTAGAGCTCATTGATACAATCCTAACAAACTTGAACTGTGTCAAAAGGAGGATGCAAAATTTATGCTCTATAAAATTTTAGCGGGGTTAGAGATTCCAGATGTTGACTTAAGGCCAAAAAATTGATCATCTCCAAATCAGATGGAAATGGCATCAAGTTGAAGAGCTCATCGAGATGATTCCAATGTCACTTGAATCGTGTCAATCAAAGTCCATACACGAAAGTTATGGCTAGTCAAAGTTGTGAAAAAAGGGTTGACCAAGTACTAATGATGACATCAGTATGATGGTGTGGCATCACCATAACTTGACACATGGCATCTATATAGCTAATGTGGCATCACCAGTTTTTGACACGTGGCATCTATACGAATGATGTGGCATCACCAGAGCTTGACACATGGCATCTTTATGCTAACATGGCATCACTAGGGCATGACACATGGTAGGTTGTACATTGATGTGGTATGTACAGTTGCCATGTTGATGTGGTAGGAGAAAAAATTTGTGCTAACATTAACTAATTGAATGTTGACACGTGTTAGTAAGAAGGTGAATAATAAGGCACCACATGGACCAATGGTTGGGTGCCACGTGTCACCACTGGAAGGGTGCTTTGGTTTCATAGTATATTGAACCAAAAGTTGGTTAGGGGATTCGAACCCCCAACCTCTCTCTTCCTAGTTTTCATCTAAACCACTAGACCAAGCAGATTTCTTTAAAATTTAGCAAAATGCCTATCAAGCTAAAAAAAGGAGGCCAACAGGCTTGAACCCCCAACCTCCATCTCTCCACCAAACACTCCTAACCACTAAACCAAGTAGTTTATACAAGATTTAAGGGCCTAAATTCCTATTTAAAGGCTTAAATCATGGAGATATTCAATTAAACCATAAAAATATATATTAAAATCTTAACACCCAAATCCTTAAAGGGTTTAAAAGGGTTTTTAAATATTTTTATTTGTTTTAAGGGATTTATTTAGTTTATTTGGGAAATATTATTGTTTAAATCCCAAATTAGAATTTTTTATTTGTATTTAGAGGGGAAATTTTGCTCTTGTGAGACAATTCTCAAGAGAGAGGAGAAGGGAGTAATTGGGAATTAGAATAATTCTCTTAGAGGAAAAGATGAGGATTTTGCGAAAGAATTTGAAGGGGAGATAAAAACTAAAACAAACAAAAAATCAAGACATTACATATTGAATAAATACTCTAAGTTTCAACTCAATCATACAACACCATCATAGGCTTCTTACATCTAAATTGGATGCATACATTATAGCTCTACAGAGTTGGACTTGTCTGAGAGTAAGTATAGAGAGCAATATTCTACCAATATATAGACATCCAAGGATTTACAACTAATAGTCAACAGAATGAGTAGCTGGAGAAGATAAGATCATATCTTGATCTTTAATGCTGAGATATTAATGAGATCACATGTTGATAAGGAGAAGACAAGTCCAGAGCTAAAGAATACAATGCAGTAGTTGAGATTAAATATTCCAACACTCCCCCTTAATATCAACTACGAATTCCAATTTCTTTCTTGATATTTTCCAACGATGCTTCAGCATTTGCAATCTTGAAATTTCATAGATCAAACCTAGGAAATCCCATTTTTCTGTTGGAATGCTCTAACCACAAGCTCTGCCCTTCTTCTTACAAATCCATCATAGGTTCAGGTGTGAAACTCCTATTTTTCTCAACACCTCCCTTTGAGCTACACTTGCTTGGTGCTAGGGATCCTAACATCAATTGGATTTACTAGCCTCATACATTTCTTACACCAACACATAATGCTATTGTATTCAACCATATTATTTCTTCACCAATTTTTAGCTTCATTTCTTTGTCCTCTTGATCTTCTGATCTTCTTCAGCAACTCCTCTTTTTCAATATTCTGGAAACTTTACGTTCCTCCTTTAAACAATAGCAAATATCTATGGTTGTGTAACTGCTATGACAGTTTCTTCATAATACCCACAATCTGATTGGGGATTGGATCTCCTTTGGCAATAGTGGCTATTGCAAGATCCTTGCAAACTCCAATGCTAGTGATTCCTTTGCTTGAACACTTACTCTTCTCCACGATTTCAAAAACAATTGCTACTTCCATTGGTAGCTTAGACATCTTCAACTGCTACGGTAGTTTCTTTGATCTGACATTTTTGTTGTACAAAGCATCGACACTCAATTTTTTTGTTCCTTTGTTCCTTAGCAGGAACTTCTCACTTCTACAAAAGCTTTTCCCATGTGAACGAACTAACTACTACTTTTTCTTTGCAGCAACAAATTAATTGCTAAGATCCTTATTTGAATAGACCTCTTCCTTTGGACAACCTGTGGGCTTCTAAAAACTCCTACATCTTCTTTGAAACAAATGATCTCCACTTTCCAATGTCAGCAAGTCTTGATCAAACAACAATCTGACTTCTTTTCAATCACTTGAAGGAAACATCAATCTCTTTGACTGCAGTGATTAATCCTTATTTGGCATCTTCCAAACATTAAATCTGCAACCTCCTATCGACCCTAGTGATACCTCCTTGTAGCTTCAAAAACTAAACAATGATCATTTAGACTTTCATTTCTTCAAAATTGCATTCAAAACAACTATCTATAAAAAATACTACACATTGGCGATCCACATTTATCTCCTCTCTTCTTTATTGTGGATGGGACCTTGTAACTCCTTTTCCAATGTTCTTTTATGTCGACTCCAATCTGCTATAGCTTGCAAGACAATCTGAACTTATCGGGGAAACTTCTACCAATCAGCGATCTTCTTTAACAGTCTACCAAACTACATAAAAAATACTCCTTTGACTGTGAATCATTTATTGTGGACTCTACAGGTCCTTTTCAATCACCTTCAAGTTGCTTCATCCCAGCAGCTCTATGACCAGTACTGATGGCCTTCACTTGGACACAATCTCTTATAAAAAACTATGAACCTTTCAAACAACAAACCCCATCTTTGAATTAGACAATCTAAGCAATGAGACAACGACTTATTCCAAACTCCACTTCAAATTTGACTTTAATGGTGCATGATCTCCTTTGGAGTAGCAACCTTACTTTATCATCGTCTACTTTTGCTATTAGTGGCAACTTCAAATTGCAACTCCCTCTAATTTCTATGATATCAACTCAACTTGGGATCTAACACTCCTTACTTTGATAGACTACTTTCTCCACATAACATCCTTTAGAGTGAGTTCTTTGACAACTATTATCTACAAACAATTTTTTTTAATATTGAGCCTCCTTTGCTTCAGTTTTGCATCTCCTTTCTTTCTATGGTGAACTAAACACTAGCGGCACACCTTTCAGCTCAAACAACAAAAAGGGTATCTAAGATTGGGCATGATTTTCTCCTAGCCTATAGACATTGACCTCTTCCACCTTGGTTTAATGCAATGGCTTTAGATCTTTAGATCCTTTCATTCTCAACTCTTTTTTTTATATATAAATAACTGTGATTGGGCTTCTTGCTGAACACTTTGTCTTCAGTTGAAACTGCAGATCTTTGATCATAAGGGCAGATTCTTTCTTCCTCAACAATGGCTTACACATCAAACATATTATTCTACAACATTTCTATAGCTCTCCCTACAAAGACAACATCAAGAGGACCCAAAAGAAGCAAACAAAAAATATCCAACTTATTGGGCATTTGCTTCTGCAAATGTTCAACCCATATGAACTTCTCAAACTTGGCTCTGATACCAAATGAAATAATTTGAAGGGGCGAGAAAAACTAAAAAAAAACAGATTACCAAGACATTACATATTGAATAAATACTCTGAATTTCAACTCAATCATACAACACCATCAGATTCTTATATCTCAACTAGATGCATACATTACAGCTCTGCAGAGTTGGACTCATGTAAGAGTAAGTATAGAGAGCAATATTCTACCAATATATAGATAGCCAAGGATTTACAACTAATGGTCAATTAGCTAACAGTCAACAGACTAAGTAGCTGGAGAAGGTAAGATAATATCTTGATCTTTAATGTTGAGATATGATTGATATCACATGTTGATAAGGAGAAGATAGGTGCAACTGAAGAATTCAATGCAATAGTTGAGATATCATGATCTTTAATGTTGAGATATGATTGAGAGCACATGTTGATAAGGAGAAGATAGGTGCAACTGAAGAATTCAATGCAGTATTTGAGATTAGATATTCCAACATTTTGCTCATGGAGGTCGATTTGTTATTTTTTGAGATTGAAGAGAAACAGAGAGGCAAGCTTACGGAATCTCAAGACCTATGTGCAAAACAAAGGTTTGCGAGTGGATTATTTTTAATTCTCCATATATATCCTTATTCTTGGGTTTTATATGCAAATTAGATATTCTTTGTAAAAATATAGATTGGAAAGAGCATCAGATATGCTACAATCTTTCCATAAAGTGGTGAAGAATTAATTTGCAAGTTGAAGACCAAGCTATGATGTAACAAAGCCTTATTGAGCTTCACATTAGTTAATAGAGTGGTGTCGTAGTTGAGCGAGCCTAGAGATGTAGCCTGAACATTGGGTGAACTCTGTTATCAAACCAATTTCTGTCTCTTTTTGCCTACTTTTATTGATTCCTTCATGAGTTGCTAATGAGTATGTCATTAATTTGATAACTGATTAAATAAACCTAATTTTGTAACTTCGGGTATATGCACATAACCACACAATTATGTTTTACAATTGGGAAAAAATGTGATTAAGGTTAACTGCAAGTTGTTGTGTAAACCTTTTAATTACAAATTGGCTATATCCAGAATTTGGGCTTCTAGATCATCGTACAGTGTGAGATATTTTCACTAGTATGTGTACTATGTTTTTCTGTGTATCTGGTTGTGGTCTAGGAGAATTGTAGATGCTTTGAATTTCTTTGATTTTTGGTTTTAGGACTTGTAATTCTAGAAATAAGCTGATATGATCATGTTCAAGTTAATTCTGTTAGCCAAAGAGATTGGATCATGTTAAGGTTTTGTGTGCTTAATTATTTTGTGTTTTACATGGGTATTGGTTGACCTTGTGTTAAACACTACTTATGAAGTTCATGTAAGTGTGTTGAGGTGTGTTGGGACTCATTTAGGTCCTTACTAAGTGTTTTTTTTCATCACCCACATTCTAATTCCACTATAGAATGTTTTGGCACCGACCTAATTTGAATTATTAAATACAAATGGTGTGTGGCCGACCTTGGATGAGTTTCAAGGTTGAAGGCTGTATAAATATAAGTTGATATGTTTGTGGAAGATGAATGCAAGAGAAAAATAGATGTGAAATAGTGTGTGTGATGCAAGTTTGAGTAGATCAGTGTGAAGTTCAAGTGGCAAGTTTCCAAAGGAAATGAGCTAAAGGTATACTCTATCATTCAATCATGTCTTCTAATGCTCACCATGGTTTTTCCCTCATTGGGTTTTGCATGTAAATATGGTGTTATTGTGTGTATGGTTTTGGTTCTTTTATTTTCTACCTTTACACTTAATGATTAATCACATTGGAAGAGTAAAGGATTTGTGAATGGTAAATTATCTAACTTCTAGTGAAAGTTTCAAAGGTTAAAATTGTTATAACTGATTCACCCCCCTCTCAGTTTTCTTGTTCAACATTAGTATCCCATTTTTTGTTATAAGGGATTTGATTATATCCCTTACTCTGGTTTTGATAATTCCTTTGATTTTGGTAGTTTTTCTAATTTTATTTTTGAGCAAGATTGATTCTAAATTGATTCAATTCATTTATGGCTTGAGAAACAGTTTTCTTAAGATTCAATCCTAGATGAAAGGTGGTTGGAAACCCCATCATTTGTTCTAGGCTATTTTGTATCAGAGGTTTGTGATATATTTTATTGAGGATTATGTTAAATAGGCATAGGACAATTAAGAGGGGGGTGAATTAGTTGTCACACAAATTCAAACTTAAAACTTTATCACTTATCAATTCTTCAACCACACTATTATGTTATTAAATATGATCATGAAACACAAATAACAAAAAGTAAATAAACACAATGAACACCATATTTTTACATGGAAAACCCAATAAGGGAAAAACCACGGTGAGGGTTAACTCATAATATAAAAATTATAAAACTGAATACAAAGGCTCACTGCCCAAAAGAGGACTCACTATCCAAATACAAAGGCTCGTTATCCAATAGGGAGGCTCATTGCCTACAGATACAAAAGAGAGAAAAATATCCTCCACTGCAATTAAAACACATTCGTAGGATTACAGAAACCTTTAGTTCACGACATTCAGCACACTAAAAAAATTGCTATCACAACTCACTCACACACACTTCTACTCTTATGATTTGTGGCACACTTTCATTACTTTGCATCACACTACCATGCAACTCTTCATAATTCATCTTACTTTTATACCATTCTCAACCTTGGAAGCATTTACCAAGGTCAGCCACAAAATAACCCATTTCATAAATTCAAATTAGGTCTGAAACTCAAAATTCCCACGATGGAAAGGAATAAGAGTGGACTAATAAAAATATTTAACCAAGACAAAAAATAATATTCTTGAATCTTCTACACGCTCCCTCAATTGAATTTTCTTCTTTGAATGAAGTGTAAACACCAGGTCAGCCAAACCTAATGAAAACACAAATGAATAATGGTGCACATGCTTCCCAACATGAAGATGACATGCAGACACCTCAACACGCTTCATTATTCAGGAGACTTCATCTCAGACTTCTTCATATACATCCGTAGCAAAACAATATACTTCATACACTAAATAGCTTTCACCAGATCATCTGAACTATGAAAACCTGTACTAGAATATAGAAACATGACATCCAGATTACCAAACTTCAACTTTCTTTGCTAGAGCATAGAAAAGACCTTCATAAAACATATCCTAGATCTACAACATTTGAAACAAAACAGCAAAGAACTACGGAGAAAAAATATTTCTCCCAATCCACAAAACACAAGTTCTACTGGTAGAACACACACTGGTGTACACAACTTTCACATACCATCTCACAAGAAGTTGAAACTCAAAGTATATCATCATTAGGTCACCGTAATGAAAACTTCAGAACCTCATAGGCATAGTATCAACACAAGAGAAACATGGAGCACATAATGGAGCACAATCTGAACACATTCATCACTTTGACTTCTCTTCTTTATTAATTTTCTCAAAAGCACTTGGAAACTCATCAACACAACACATCTGTAGCCATATAAGATAGTTCCATGTACTCACAACATCTTAGCAGCATCTCAACTATACATGTGCAATCTGTAACATACTGAATAGTGTTGACATCAATGACAACACTAGACTAGCCCATACTTGCAATAATCTCCCCCTTTGTCATTGATGGCAACACATGATGTGAAAAAACATCAAAGAAAAAAAAATTGCACATTACCTCAAGAGAACACCTTCTCTTCTTCTGCAACTATTTTTCACATGATTTTCTCTTCCCCTTTGAAATTAATGGCAAAGAACAACTGCCCGATTACTCCCCATTAGGAGTACACTCATCCTGCAACAATGAAAACCTTTTCAACTCCCCCTTGTGGAGTAGACCTATCTATCAATCTAGATAAATGAAGATTCTGTGAATTCACTAGACTGATGCACCTTTGTGTGCACCTAGTTATGAGGTCCAATGACCCCCAACCTCTCCCTAAGATGCTCAAAAGTATCCTTCAGAAGAGCCTTAGTAAATATGTCCACAATTTGTTCCTTTGTTGTCACATACTCCAGTCTGACCTCATTCTCCAACATTTTTTCTCTTAGAAACTGTTACTTGATAGAAATTGTTCTTCATTATTGAATGCATAACTAGGTTCTTTGAAATGTTTATTGCACTTGTATTATCACAGAAAATGGAAATAGGCTCATCACATACCACACTAATGTCTTTTAGAGTTTGCTTCATCCACAAAACTTGTGTGTAGTAGGATGTTGCAACAATATATTCTGCCTCTATAGTGGATAAAGAAACCAAGTCTTCCTTTTACTCAACCATGAAACTGATCTTCCGCCAAGAAAGAAAGCACCACCACTAGTACTCTTCTAGTCATCTACACATCCAACCCAATTAGCATCTGTATAGGCACTCAATGTGAAATCATCACTCTTAGGGTACCATAGTCCATAATCCGGTGTGCCTTTAAGATATCTAAATATCCTTTTTATAGCTATAAGATGTGCTTCTCTAGAATCTACTTGAAATCTAGCAACTAAACACACTACATGCATAATATCTAGCCTAGTAGTAGTAAGGTACAATAGTCTACCAATCATGGATCTGTATTGCTCTAATCAGTCTTAGCAGATTCATCATTCTTACTCAATTTACATCTAGTTACCATAGGGTACAATCTGGTTTAGAATCCTCCATCCCAAACTTCTTCAACAACTCTTTTACATACTTAGATTGTGAAATTAATATCCCTTTATCAGTTTGATTCACTTGTAGACTAAGGAAGAAATTCTATTCACCAAACATAGGCATCCCAAATTCTTTATGCATTTCTTTAGCAAACTTTTTACACATGCCATCATTTCCACCAAAAATAATATCATCAACATAAACAATACAATCAACATCTTATTACCTTGCACTTTGAAGTAGAGGTTGTTGTCAGCAGAACCTTTGTTTAATCCTTGCTTTGTTAGATATATGTCCAGTCTTGCATACCAAGCTCTAGGAGCTTGCTTCAATCCATACAATGCTTTCTTCAATTTACAAACCATGTCTGACTTGTCAGACAACTGAAACCCTTCAAGTTGCTCCATGTACACTTCTTCCTCCAACTCATCATTTAGAAAATCCAACTTAACATCCATCTGATATACCTTGAAGTCCTTGTGGGAAGAAAATGCCAAAAAAATTATGATAGCTTCCATTCTGGCCACAGGGGAAAATGTTTCTTCAAAACCTATGCCTTCAACTTGTGAATATCCTTTGCATACCAATATTTCCTTATTCCTTACTACTCCATTTTCATTCAGCTTATTCTGAAACACCCATTTTGAGCCAATCACATTTTTGTTCACAGGCCTAGGGACTATTTCCCATGTCTAATTCTTTTCTATCTGCTGCAATTCCTCTTTCATAGCTTTCATCCAACTTTCATCTTCACATGCTTCTTTTATAGATTTACCTCAACTGTAACTCTACTTCTTGTCGTTACACCTTCACTCTTATCTCCAATTATTTGATTTTTAGAATGATTCTTTATACATATTTAGGAGTCCTAGTAGTAGGTTCTAGTTCATTCGTGCCTTCTTCTTCCACTTGTTCTTCTTCTTCTTTCTCTTCTTTTTCCTTCTCCTTTTTTTCTTCAAGTACATATCTGCAGATAGGATCATCAAGTTCAACTTCACTTATCTCAATAGGTTTGCATATGTCTTCATCAACTTTCACATTAGCACTTTCAATAATATTTCTCAACCTTTTGTTAAAACATCTGTATGCCTTGCTAGTAGTAGAGTATCCAAGAAATATTCCTTCATCACATCTAACATCAAACTTTCCAAGATTTTCATCATCTCTTTTAATATAGCATCTACTTCCAAATACCTTAAAATATTTCATAGTAGGAGTCTTACTAGTCCATAACTCAAAAGGTGTCTTTGTGTTGTTGTGTCTGATCTAAACTCTATTAAGAACATAAACAATAGTATGTATCTCTTCTCTCCAATATATATCTGGTACATTGGACTCTTTCATCATAGTTCTAGCAGCCTCCTGTACTATCCTATTTTTCCTTTCAACTACATTTTGATGTGGGATTCTCAGAGAAAAAAACTATCTTTTTATGCCATGCTTCTCACAAAATTCATTAAATTCACCAAAAGTGAATTCACCACCTCTATCAAATCTCAAACACTTGATTTTTTAGATTTACTTCATTTTCTACTCTTGCTTTGAATACCTTAAACATATCCAAGGCCTGATTCTCTAAAAAAAGAAACCCATGCCATTCAATTATAATCATCAATAAGCAACATAAAGTACTTGTCTCCATTCAGGCTTCTAGTCTTATTCATACCATAGAGATCAGTGTGTACTAACTCTAGCATTCTAGTAGTAGAATGTTCTTTTCCCTTAAAGCTACATCTTGTTTGTTTCCCCAATTGACAACTTTTGCAAATAGCATTAGTAGGTCTCATGATTCTAGGAAATCCTCAAAAAATCTCCTTAGCATTGATCTTGACTAGGTTATCAAAGTTCACATGTCCCATTCTCCGATGCCATAAGCAACTTTCACTGATTTGAGATACAAGGCAATGACCGTCAACTCCCTTCAGGTAATAGATGTTTACATGATTTCTTCTTCCAGAAACAAACATATCTCCATTTCTAGATCCTTTTCTAATTTCACAAGTATTTTTTTGAAACACAAGTTTAAAGTCATTGCTACACATCTCACCAACACTTAGAAGATTATGCCTCAAATCCTTCACATAATATGCATTATCAGTATTGTGCACTGCATCAAAACTAATTGAACATTTACCACAGATCATACATTTCTTCAATAATAGAGATCTTGTCATTGTAGCATTCCAGTAAAGTGATCAAGATCTTCTTGATTATGTCTTCATCTAATAGTTTTCCTCCTTGATTTCTAACTTCATTTGTTGCCAATTCAACTCTCTGAAAGAAACTTGTAAATTCTTCACCATCTTCCATCTTCAGGTTCAAAAATCTATGCTTTGCCACCAACCTCTTTTTCAATTTCACCTTTTCATTTCCTTAATACATGTCTTCCAACTTCTTCTAGACTTCATATGCAATATCCAATGAATTAACCTTAGTTCACTCATTTTTAGATAAACCACTAAAAATTGCATACTTTTCCTTCTCATTTTCTTCATAAGTAGAGATCTCATCTATAGAATTAACACCACCAAACAAAAGTGTATACTTATTCTCAATAGCCTTCTAGGTCTTGAAACCAAGAGAGATAATATATCCTCTCATCTGCCCCTTCCAATCATTGTAGTCAGTTCCATCAAACATAGGGATCACCAACTTGTGTGCCATCGAATCTTCCTTAAGTGGTTAAGCTCTACACAAGGAACCAAAACCTCTGATACCAATTTTTAAACAGGCGCAGGAAAAATGAGAGGGGGGTTGAATCAGTTGTCACACAAATTCAAACTTAAAACTTTATCACTTATCAATTCTTCAACCACACTATTCTATTATTAAATATGAGCATGAAACACAAATAATAGAAAGTAAATAAACAAAATGAACACCATATTTTTACGTGGAAACCCTAATAAGTGAAAAACCATGGTGAGGGTTAACTCACAATATAAATATTATAAAACTAAATACAAAGGCTCATTGCCCAAAAGAGGAATCATTGTCCAAATACAAAGGCTCACTACCTACAAAGGACTCACTGTCCAACAAGGAGGCTCATTGCCTACATATACAAAAGAGAAGAAAAGATCCACCATTGCAATTAAAGCACATTTTCAGGATTATAGAAACCTTCAGCTCACTGCTTTCAACACACTGAAAAAAACTGCTATCACAACTCACTCACACACACTTCTGCTCTTATGATTTGTGGCACACTTTCATCACTTTGCATCACACTATCATGCAACTCTTCACAATTCATCTTAATTTAATACCATTCCCAACCTTAGAAGCATTTACCAAGTCAGCCACAAAATAACCCATTTCATAAATTCAAATTAGGTCGGCAACTCAAAATTCCCATGGTGGAGAGGAATAAGAGTGGACCAATAAAAAACATTTAACCAAGACCAAAAATAATATTCTTGAATCTTCTACACGCTCCCTCAATTAAATTTTATTCCTCGAATGAAGTGTAAACACTAGATCAGCTAAACCAAATGAAAACAAAAATGAATAATAATGCACATGCTTCCCAACATGAAGATTACACACAAACACCTCAACATGCTTCATTATTCATGAGACTTCATCTCAGACTTCTTCAATACATACACAACAAAACAATATACTTCATACATTGAATACCTTTCACCAAATCAACTGAACTATGAAAACCTGTACTGGAATATAGAAACATGACTTCAAGATTGATGAGTCTAGTTTATGACTCAATTTTGATAGTATTTATTATCTATTTGTTGTAGTTTTCATAGGCTTTGATACTTGGATGCTGAATTTTTTGTGATATTTCCTCAAAACTATAGACATTGGGCATCAACTATTTTTGTAACCTTTAAATGAAATTGACATGCTATATGAACTATCTATGGTAATTTTACATGTGGACTAATGAATGTTACTTTGTGATAGTTTTAAATATGCAATTGTTTTGCATACTAATATTGTTATGCAGATATAATTAGCAGCCTACAAAATTGAGGAAGATTTTTCCAGCTGGTCACTCGCCATCACAGTCAACAAGGTGATCATTCAAAGGTCAATGGAGGGAGATTCCTAGTTTAAATCAAAGATTTATAACCACCTTGTAACTAGTCTTAATTGTTTGTTGAGTGAATATAGAAGTTACTATTATGCTAAATCTGTGTTAAGTAAAACATGCTTGACCAGATTCCACGCATGCATAACCTCCTCTCCACTTTTCATGCTTTCCCTAAAGTGGCATCCTCCTATTCTGTTGGAGTTGACTGCCTTGCTAGGTAGTTAGTTAGTAGTTTTTATTCCTATAAATAAGACTCACATTCTCCTAAGAAGGTTGATTGATTTGATGATTTACTCACATTCTTAGTTTTTCAAGTAATATAGTTATGTTGCTCTATTATGCTTTTGTTTTCCAATGAATAAAATGAAGTTATAAGTTCGTGCATCTGATATTACATTTGTATAAAGGGATACTCATCCAAGGGGGCCCACTTGGTGAGAATCTCATCCTTTAGCTTAGTTGTTACTTTTTGTTCAGTAATTAGTTAAGAATCTAGCACGGTCTGTTCCTGCAGCCACTAGAATTCCATTCTATGACTATTCCTGCAACCAAAGGAAATAGAGTAGTTTTTTGTTTGTTTTCTTAGATTTTCATTTTTTCCATGCATTTCAGCTTAGTATAGTTATTGCTTGATGATTAACACTCATGTTATCTCTTTCCAAGCATTTTACTTTCAACATTATTTATTTCTTAGCTGTAGAATGAATATGGCTACTTTGGATTCCTAGTGCACATATTGTGTTTACCCATTTCAAGTCTACGTCCCTGGGTTGAAAAGTTAAATGTACCTTCATGTGATTGGGATAGCTATTCAGATTAGATGTCCAATCTCTAAATCACAATTGTAAGGGATTAGTTGTTAGAACATTGTAGGAGGCCAACATTTTTGGCCCTATTGTCAGGGATGGTGTTAAACTAGGGAGATATTTGGAGTCATTGATAGTTTTTCTTGTTGTAGTATTTTTGAAAGTTTGTTCTTAGTATACCCCCTCATTTAGGAAAGTAATGATCCACCATTCTTTTTCCAATTCTTTGTGTGAGCTGGCTAATAGTGAGTTGATACTGTATGCATGGAGGAAGTAGGAGAGATGCCCATGGGAGATTCCTTCCTAACAACCCTAATCCATTCTAGCTAGATGAGCATTTGAATCTACCAAGAGAAGAAGAAGAAGAAGTACACCCCTTTGTTTATGCATTCCCTAATTTGAGCAATTCTGAAACCTCATCTTAAGATCAAAATCAGCTTGAGAATCCCTTTGCTTTGGAACTACATCAAGTAGGCATGGGTGATGCAAATAGAAACAAACCTAGCCAACCAGCTTTTCCTTTTCCCATTTCTCATCAGAATGAAGTTGACAACCTCAAAAATATCCCTCCTTCAGTCCTTCCTAAGTTTTATAGACTTGTCACAGAAGATCATAATACTTTATTGTTCAAGTTTGACATACTCTGCAGGAGTTATGACTATACCACCGATGCCCATAGGCTTATGTTATTCCCTACCACCTTCAAATAGTATTTTTTATGTCTCAAACCTCAGGATTCTTCAATTTTTAAGGACTGAGAGGCCCATTTACCCACTAAACATTAAAACCCTTAATTTTAGGCCTTTAAAGCACAATTATATGAGGGTTTCTTGGAAACATCATTTACCAACCTCCAATTCACCTACCACTGTTTCAAACATCCTCAAAAAATTCTTCACAAGAATTTTAATCAATCTCCATACCATAGCAAGTGTTATTTCACCTTTTCATATCATAGAGGCACCATTTTTTTGAAGGAGAAACTCAGAAATTTGCTTGGAGCAACAACAATACCTTATAATCTTGCCTTCCCTACACTCAAACACACTTTAAAAATTGAAAAGAAACTAAAATAAATCCATTCCACTGATCTAACTAATCCTACATCGGTGGAATGGCTAAATTTCCCTTAAAGGACTCTCAAACCCTTAATTAAGGTTACAGACTGAATTACTGTAAGTCTGCCCTCAAACACTTTATACAAAATGAAGTGACTTAAAACTCCTTTCAAAAGAGATATGACTCCTTCCTTAATATGATCCAACAAGAACCTAATATATGAAGTGATAAACTTTCTATATATGTCTAAAACAAGAGAGAAAAAGACTGCAAAATACAAAAACAAGGATGTATTATTCACTAATTGTTTCAAGAATTACAAGTGTTGCTTTTTCCTCACCTTGTACATTCTTATATAGTTGTTTCTCACTTAATAGCTGACTCTAAAACTTCTACATCAATTGAAACTTCCTAAACTACCTCTTGTCGCTTCACATTCCTCATTTTGTGCTCTTTTTTGCATATTTACATTATTGACAACTTTTCCCACCTTTAGCAAAATTTTGAAAATCTATTTTTGTGATCACCTAAGGACCTATTTATGACTTTAAATACATTTTAAATAACCTTTTCATGACCCTATCATATTCTATTACATCCTTTTTCAATTTCTTGTTATTTCCCCATTTTTATAATTTTTGCACAAGAAATGACATTTTTATGAGATTTGACTCTATTTACCTCCTAAAGACCTTTCAACATCTAAAATGGCTCTTATATGACTTTTACAATGCCATATATACTTGAAAATTCATCTTTTACAAATGTTCCCATGAAAGGTATTTAATGACCAAGGTGCTCCTGCACCACCAAGTTCCTTGGGAGGATATCAAGAAGATATGTCAGAACTACTCTAGGGAAACTTCAAAGAAAGGGAGAGTTTACCAATCCTGTATGGGTAAGTCATCTATCAGTGGAGTTTCAAGAATGTAGATTTCTCACTTGTTGGAAGACTTCAAGCAAGACATTATAAACAATCTAGTTACTCAGTTGGATACACTTCAGGCCAAGAAGAAACAAGAGGAGGAAGAGGCAATGTTGGCAGAGTATTTCCCCCATTGTAGACAAAAGAAGGACGACAGATGTAAGATGGTAGCTAATATTGAAAGTAAGCAAATTCCACCTGAGTTCAAGCCAATCCAAGGTGAAGATGACCAATTCTACTACATTGCACAAAGGAGGCCATGGGCTCTAAGACAAGGTATGCCATTTGATCCACTATCTTTTGTTGGGCCTTATTTTAATTCTCATGCATCAAGTAACCAATGGCATCCCCCATATCCATCCAATTATGGAGGATATCCACAACAACCTTGGAGAAACCCTTCAAATGCTTGGCCTAATCACCAAAACTCTCCACCTCAGTGGTAGCAACATCAGGGGAATTGGTAGTAGTTTCAAGGAAAGTGGCAGCCACCTCCAAGAAACTAGCAACAAACATCTCAATGGAGGGGAGGACAACAATGGCCAAACCAAACAACTAGTTACATGCAGCCACCTTCACGGCCCCAACAACCTGCTATAATGCCTCCTGCTAGTTCAAGTCCAAACACACCCAAACCTACTCAGCTACCAGCTCAACCCACACCTAAGCCAAATAACAAACCATAGTAGCAACCAGTATACTCTGCTGATCCAAATCAATTCCCTACATATGTTGTGAGTGTAAGTGGCATCCACTTGCGTTCAGGAACTACCTTGCCAGCTCCTCCCACACCCATTATCACTAAGCTTCCCATGGAAGAAGAGGAGCATCTGAATTACCCCATTCAGCCAAATGCACCTAGAAATCCTGAACTAGTCCCAGTTAAGCAAACTAAACAAGAACCACCATTTCCTCATAGGTTGGAAATTGCTAAACAAAAAGAAGAGAAGGAAGAACCATACTTCGATATTCTAGACTAGTTGAAGCATGTATGTGTCAAGATCCCTCTATTTCAAGCCATAAAAGATGTTCCAATCTATGGCAAAGCAATTAAGGAAGCATTCCTTAAGAAGCTAAGCAAAAAAAAGAAAGTCCCCACTATAGTTCATGTGGTGGAACAGTTGGCTGACATCATGCTTGGGAAAGTGATTGTTCCCAAATACAATGACCCAAGGAGTCCTGTGGTAGGAGTTTTCATAAATGGGATCCAAATAAAAAATGCTCTAATTGATTTGGGAGAAGCAATAAATGTAATGACCAAGGATATCCTGCAGTAACTAAATGTTTCCAACATGAGACCTACTCCTACCATCCTATAGCTTGTTGATAGTTCAACTATTAAACCTGACAGTATAGTCGAGGACCTTGTGGTAGCTCTAGATTCATGGGAGTACCCAGTAGATTCCATGGTTCTTTCTCCTAAAGCTACACGAGGCAGGTACCCTATCATTCTAGGAAGACCATGGTTAGAAACAAAAGATGCATAAATTGTATGTAGGATAGGATACATGACCATTTATGATGGAAAAAGCACCAAAAATATTATTCTCTACCCTTCTGCTTAGCCATCCCACGATATGGATAATCCCATATGGCCACAAGTTGGTGAAGAGGCCGAGGAAGTTAATTTTGTGGCACAACTTATGATGTTAGGAAAAATATTTCATGCAACTTCAAGAGGAAGATGGAGTATTGTCTAACATAATTCAGAATCATTGTGAAGTAGAGGAAGCATCATCCTCTCATTCTATTGATCCAGTAAAGACACTTTTTCCCACTCTTCCTACAGCAAAAATTCATGTAGTGACAGGTATGTCTCAAACATTTTTGCCACATGAACTCAAGGTACCCAACATTAGTGAAGCGGCTATGGTAGAAATAACTACACAAGTGCAAGTGATAGAAGGAAAGTATCTAAACATCAACAACAAATTAAGTGAAGAAAAACAATTGTCATTGACAAACTTACTGAAGACCCACCAACATGCATTTGCATGGGACTATCATGATATGAAGGGATTGGACCCTAGGATTTTCACTCATAGGATATACATCAAAGACGATTATACACCAATAAGGCAGCCACAAAGAAGAATTAACCCTTCATTAAGAGAAATTATAAAAAGGGAACTACAAAAATTGGTAGATGTAGGATTTATTTACCTCATCTCAGATAGCCAGTGGGTGTCTCCATTGGTGATTGTGCCCAAAAAGGGATGGAAGTGGCAAGTTTGTATTGATTACAGGGAACTCAATGCTACCACCAAAAAAGACCATTTTCCTCTAACTTTCATAGATCAAGTTCTAGATTCACTTGCAGGAAAGTAGTACTTTTCCTTTCTAGATGGACTCAACGGCTATAACCAAATCCAAATTGCACCTGAGGATCATTAGAAGACCACCTTTACCTATCCATGGGGGATCTATGCCTACTCAATCCTTCCCTTTGGATTATGCAATGAACCTAAGGAGAGTCCTACAAAAATGTGAAGACCACAATCTATCTCTAAATAGTGAAAAGTGCTTAATGATGATGTAGGAAGGTGTAGTCCTTGGCCACTACATCTCTCACAAAGGAATTATAGTTGATCCTGCAAAGATTGAGGTGATCACAAATCTTCCTACACTTGCAAAATAAAAATATGTTAGGAGTTTCTTGGGCCATGCAAGCTACTATAGGCATTTCATCAAAGATTTCAGAAAAATAGCAGCACCATTGTACACCCTTCTCACTAAAGATGTTGAGTTTCAGTGGACAAAAGATTGTAACAAAACATTTTCTAATTTGAAGGAAGCTTTAACTCATGCTCTTGTTCTCAAAGGGCCCAATTGGGAGCTTCCTTTCCACATCCATACAAATGCATCAGACTATGCCATAGGAGTTGTCTTGGGGCAGAAAGAAGGAGCTATTGAAAATGCTATTTATTTTGTCAGCAAAAACTTGCAAGGAGTTGAATTCAATTATATAGTGACAAAAAAGGAAATTTTGGTAGTAATCTATGCCCTTAGCAAATTTAGGCACTACATAATAGGCTATCAGATCTTTTTGCACATAGATCATGCAGCCATTAGGTATCTCATGAATAAACCCTTGATCTCAGGTAGGTTAGCATGGTGGTTGTTGTTGATGCAAGAGTTTGACATAACCATTGTGGATAAGTTAGGGAAGGCCAATGTTGTTGCAGACTTTCTTTCAAGGCTGACTACATCAAAGGATAACCAAGTCATTAATGACTCTTTCCCTGATGAGCATCTATTCTCCATTAGTGTAAATACACCCTGGTATGCTAACATAGCTAACTATCTAGTCACAGGGAGAGTTCCTCCTCACTTCTCTCCAAAAGAGAGAAGGGTACTCAATCAAAAATCATTTCCTTTTTCATGGATTATAGGATGTTTGTTTTACACGGGACCAGACCATGTCATAAGGAGATGTGTGAGGGAAGATGAGACATGATATTTTGCATGCATTCCACAATGAACCATGTGGAGGACATTTTGTAGCCAAAAGGACAACAATGAAGATTCTGAATACAGGATATTACTAGCCAATACTCCACAAGGATGCAAGGAGATATACAAGAAAGTGTGATAGATGCCAAAGTATATGCAAGCCAACCAAATCTAATGAGATACCCCTTTACCCTCAGGTAGTAATCACTCCATTTGACAAGTTGGGATTGGACTTTGTCAGACCCATTGACCCTCCATCAAATGGTAAGTCTTATATCTTAGTATGCACTAATTATGTAACCAAGTGGGTAGAATTTAAGGCCATGAAGCATGCAAAAAATAATAAGGTTGTTGAATTTATTTATGAGGATATTTTCACATGGTATGGGGTTCCAAGAGAGATAGTGACTGATCAAGGGGCTCAATTCACCTCAACCCTTGTTGTAGCACTGGTCAATGAGTAAAACATAAGGCATATAAAGTCTATCCCTTCACCCTTAGGCTGATAGCTAAGTTGAGGTGACTAACAAGGAAATTGAAGCCATTCTACCCAAAATAGTGGCTGTTCATAGGAAGGATTGGGAAAACAGGCTACCTGAAGCTTTCTGGGCCTATAGGACAACCTGGAAAACAACCACAGGCTTCACTTCTTTTGATTTGATGTATGGAAAGATAGTTATGCTACCCATTGAATTTGAGCATAAAACTCTTGGAACTCAATGCTTTGGATGAGATGAGGAAGGTGGCCTTGAATCACACAGAGGTAGTGTAGAATCAAAGAATAAAGTGGCATGATAAGTTTATCAAGGACAAGAAATTCTAGCCAGGTGATTGGGCACTGCTCTACAACTCAATGTGTCAAGATAATGTAGGAAAACTACAGAAAAGGTGGCTAGGACCATATGAGGTTGCTAAAGTCTTCTCCAATGGTGTTATTTAGCACACTACCATTGACTCAATCATATTTCAGTTGCTTTTCAATGGTCATCGCCTCGAATTGTATCACAAGCCAACTTCCAAGGAGGCATTCCTGCAACAATTCGCTCAACATGCAACTCCTGAACTTCCTGTAGCCAAAGGAAGTAGACCTAATTTCCCTCCTTTTGGCTAACTAAGGTATGTCACTTGTCATAATAAAGACTTCCACTCTTGTGGGATTCCATTTCTTCATTCATTCACCCATCTGCCCATCCATATCCACCTTTCTCTCTCTTCCATCACACCACCATAACTTCACTTCATTCCACTTCACTTCATTCTACCACATTTTCATTAATTGCTCAACTTTATTTTTAAAAGGTGACCGGTACTTTCTCCATAATCTTTGCAATAGATCTTCCAACAATTTAGGTACGTGCGCATCAAATTGTTATCTCTTAATTGTATTTTAGAGCATTCAATTAATTGTTGTAAATTAATGTAGATGTTCTACATAGCATGTAATTATTCACTGCCCTATCAAATCATCATAAATATTGCACATGTGAGGACGCATGATCAAATTTAGGTTAGGGGGAAGTGTCAATCCATGTTGGTTCACATCAGAAAAGTTTAAATTGAGCCAATTTGAATTCTGAGTAAGATGATGACTCACATGTGTGAGATGACATCCACCGCTGCCATTTTTCTGAATCATAGTCTTCATTTATTACTTCTTTACCACCTTTATTGCTCTTGTCATAATCCTAAGTCACCAAAGAAGGAAAATTCAAATGACATTGGCATTGGGAATTTAGCAGAGTTGCAGGAAGGAGAAATTGGGCTTTCAGATGAGGATTGTAGGAAGAGAAACCTTGCAGAGTAATTTTTTAATTGTAGATAACTAAACAATGGGAGGTGGGTTAATTTGAAATGAACCCATGGCTCATGATGTATTACTGCAAGACATACCTTGGTAGGTCAAATTCAGAAATTGTAGGTGGTAAGATTATTTTTTGAAGCTCAATGGTTTTGATGAAGACATTGTATTGGAATTTTCTCAAACATTATCTGAAGGAAAGGCCACAGTAAAAGGGTTGGAAGTAATGGCTACTAAAGAAAGGATTGTAGAAGTTATAGGGTTGCTTGTTGATGGTTAAAATTACCCTACTTCCGGAGATGACAGGTCAGTTAGGGCTGAATTTATAGAACCTGGTGACCCTCCATTGAGTGTGGACAAGCAAGTTGTGAAGAGAACCTCTCTGCCTAAGCCATGGAAGTAGGTAGTTGTTTATGTTGCGAAGTACATTACCTATGAAGGTCATTAGTTGAACCTACATTTTGTGCTCTTCAAACTCATGAATCATATGAGGCATGGGAGTAGAATGAACATGCCAAACATGCTATACCACCTTCTCTCAATCATGGCGGAAGAGACCCAAAAAGGTAGGGATACTTCTATTTCCCACCATTTTCTAATCAAATTACTGGTAGAAAAATCTTTGCATGATGTGTCTGAAATGACTTAGGAAAAATTCTTAAAAATTGATCAAATTAGACCAGAACATTTGCAACCTATGATTTTTCCTCAACCCCGTAGGGCTAGTAGGAGATTGACCACTGGTGAAGCCATTCCTAGTGCCTCAACTTTTGGTGCAGGCCCTAGTGTAAACCCTCTTGCAGCTGAACAAACCATAGAGACTATTTCTTCTAAGGTAGAGCATTCAAACAAAAAAATATCCTCTTTATATTTTGATGATGATGTTCCTCTTGGCATCCTAATTCAAACTAGGGCATAGAAGAAAGAGGCAGAAATAAGGAAGGGTAAAGCTAAAAAGAAAACTACATGAAAGGAAGTGTTAAGCTCTAAGAAACAGAAGGCTGACACTATTCTTCCTGCAACTGAAGAAAAACATGAGAGCCCTCTAAGAAAATCAAGACCAATTGGGAAAACCTTTGGTGTGTCTCCATAAGGAAGCCCTAGGACTAGAGAAATGTCACAAGAGGACACAAAATCCCTAATGGGGTAGGTGAAAATTGGAGAAAAGGACATATTTGAGGAAGCAGCAAATGTAACATTGGTAGACCTTGTTGCCATTGTTGAACAAGTTGAAAGTCGAGAGTTTGAGGAAAATTAGGAGCTCCTGCAACAAGAGTAGAAGCAAGAGTCCTGCAACAAGAGAAAGATCCAAAGCAAGAGCCAGAACAAGAGGCCCTATAGCTAGAACTAGGAGAACAATCAGCACCCCTACAACAAAAATTGGTTGAACATTCAAAATCCCTGTAGCCATTCCTAGATGAAAAGCAAGCGTCAGTGCTAGGAAAAATTATGGTAGGAATACATAGGCCCTCTAATTTTTCAATGCACATGGTAGCTCTGAATTTATGGAAGGAGATACAAAGGAGGTAAGAAGAATGGAAAGAGGAGAAACATAGGTTAAAGAAGGAAATTCAAAAGAGAGATGAGGAGATTAAAGATAACAATGCATAAATTGTTGCTCTAAAGGAAAAGGTGGACAATATGGCAGCCTTAGGACCTTAAATATTAGAATGCAGGACTCCTCCAAGGGTCTATGTTCTATATCTAAAGGAGAAGCATCTTTCTTTTAAACTAGCAAGGATTATCTGAGATTTGAATCCTTCCATTGAGACTCCTCTTGAATTTTTCAATGCTTATCGGATTGCTCCTCCTAAAATGAAAAACTTATTGTGTGAATTCTATTTGCATAATTATGCTATGACCCAAGACCATGATTACAAACCATTGTTGTATGTTGGGGATGTCTAATTAATGGCATTTATTTCTTGGATACAAAATGATATTAGTTGGGGACAACATTTTAGGGCTTATAGGCAAATAGAATCCAACACTCCCTTGGCCATCAAGGCTGAATCTAGAAATCCATGGGACATTTTATGGGATTGGCACAAAATTCTTTATAGACCAAGCTATGGTAGTAGGATCTTTCCTAAGAGAGAAGTAGTTTATAAGGAATATGAGAAGATAGAAAAAACCACAAGGGAAGCCATAATGGGAAATTTGTCACAAAGGTGGAACAATCTGACTGATGAGTTAAAACAACCTGAACCTCACTCTCTACAGAACTATGCTACAACATTGAAGAGGGTTGATAGATATATACAAATGGGAAGGGAAAAGGGGCAATTATGGCTTCCAATAACCTTTCAACCACCTATCCTATTTGGCATGTGCCAAATTTCAGATATTATCAATATGATATAGCTACAGAGAAATAGAAATGGAGCAGATTGGACAAACAACAAGGGTTCTATTGGGACCCTAATTCATGTACTGCAAGAAATGATGTAGGACAACTGGCAGTTGCAAATTTCATGGCATTAACAAAGAAAAAGAACAACCCTTCTTCTTTTATTGGAGGACCAATGAAGTCTTAGGTTGGGGGGAGTGATGAGTCGAGTTTATGACACAATTTTGATAGTATTTATTATCTATTTGTTGTAGTTGTCATAGGCTTTGATACTTGGATGCTAACCTTTTTGTGATATTTCCTCAAAACCATAGACATTGGGCATGATCTATTTTTGTAACCTTTAAATGACATTGACATGCTATATGAACTATCTATGTTAATTTAACATGTGGATTAACGAATGTTACTTTGAGATAGTTACAAATATGCAATTGTTGTGTGTACTAATATAGTTATGTAGATATAATTAGCAACCTACAAAATTGAGGAAGATTCTGCCAACTGGTCACTCACCATCATAGTCAACAAGGTGATAAGGTCAATGAAGGGAAGACTCTCGATGGAGGGAGATTCCTAGCTTAAATCAAAGGTTTATAACTACCTTGTAACTAGTCTTAATTGTTTGTTGAGCAAATATAGGAGTTACTGTTGTGCTAGATCTACATTAAGGCAAACATGCTTGACCAAATTCCACACATGCATAACCTCCTCTCCACTTTTCATGCTTTCCCTAAAGTGGCATCATCCTAATCTATTGGAGTTGACTGCCTTGCTAAGTACTTAGTAGTTTTTCAGAAGGTTGATCGATCTGATGATGTACTCACAATCTTATTTTTTCATGTAATACAGTTATGCTACTCCATTGTACTTTTGTTTTACAATGAATAAAATAAATTTATAATTTTGTGCATCTGAGTTTACATTTGTCTTAAGGGATACTCATCCAAGGGGGGCCACTTGATGAGAATTCCATCCTTTAGCTTAGTTGTTACTTTTTGTTTAGTAATTAGTTAAGAATATGGCACAGTCTGTTCTTGCAACCACTAGAATTCCATTTTGTGATTATTCCTGTAGCCAAAGTAGAAAGAGTAGTTGTTTGTTTGCTTGCTTAGATTTCCACTTTTGTCATGCATTTCAGCTTAGTACAGTTATTGGTTGATGCTTAGTACTCATGTTATTTCTTTCCAAGCAATTTACTTTCAGAATTATGTCTTTCTTAGCTGTAGAATGAATATGGCTACTTTGGATTCCTAATGCACATACTGTGCTAATCCATTTCAATTCTACATTCCTGGGTTGACACGTTAAATGTACCTTCATGATGATTTGGATAGCAATTCAAATTAGATGTCCAATATCTAAATCACAGTTGTAAGGGCTTAGTTGTTAGATCATTCTAGGAGGCCAACATAGATTACCAAACTTCAACTTTCTTCGCTGGAGCTTAGAAAAGACCTTCACAAAACATATCCCAGATTTTCAAGATTTGAAACAAAACAGCGGAGGATTGCGAAACAAAAATATTTCTCCCAGTCCACAAAACACTAGTTCTTCTAGTATAACACACATACCAGTGTACACAAATTTCATGTACCATCTCACCAGAAGTTGAAACTCACAGTATATCATCGCAATGAAAACTTCAAAACCACATAGGCATAGGATCAACACAAGAGAAATGTGAAGCACATACCAGAGCACAATTTGAACACATTCATCACTCTGAATTATCTTCTTTATTAATTTTCTCTAAAGAACTTAGAAAATCATCAACACAACACATCTATAGCCATATAAGATAGCTCCATGTACTCACAGCATCTCAGCAACATCTCAACTATACATGTACAATCTGCAACATACTAGACAGTGTTGACATCAATAACAACACCACCAGACTAGCCCATACTTGCAATAGATTATGTCTTCATTACTACTCAAAATATGAGTTTCCATTAGGTGATACTAAGGTATATGAATCTTGGCATGTTATTTTCCATGATTTGGCTAGGGTAGCATTAGTTTTGGAGGGATTTGGTTGATTGGTTGAGGCATATACATTAAATTGGACATTCCTGACATAGTTTTTATCAGTGGGACATTGTTGGTAATAGCTTGGTTCAACACGAACATCTATTTCAACATTGGACAGGGTACCTAAGTGAAGGTAAGGATCATCTTATCCTTCTTGGTGTTGGGTTTCTTTGATGTTTCAACTAAATGGCTAGGTGGTAAAATTTAACTAACCTATTTGTTTCATGGTTGGTGTATTCCCTTTTTCAAAAATAAAGTAGTCGAGGGATCCAAGGCCTTAGGTATGCTTATATAGCTACGTATTTTGCTATAACATAAGTTGTCTATACCATCTTATACATTCTCTAGAATCTTATATTAAATAGGGGCAAGGGCTCATTTGGTTCTTTCTAATAGGTAGAAAATTGTTTGATAAATGCATCCTCTATGTCTCACTAATAACTTGTTGAATTGACATGTAAAATTAGATACCAATTCTAGACCATATCTCCAAGTGAATAGGTAAATGACCTACACAGTATGTCTTGATGTTCTATCTGGGCTCTCACTGTAACATCTTTAAAGGCCTATATATGTTATTATGTACTTCTACATTCTCCATGAATATTTTTTGAGAAAAATTATTTTGGATTCTTGGGAGTTTCAAGGAAAGCACTTGGGATAATACCTATGTGTGAGTGGTTTGTTGTAAATAATGTCATTTGAGGAGGTGAGTTTGGTGATGCTAATTGTTTTACCATCGATAAGACTTTTGGTGGAATAATTTCTCTTCTCTAATTACTCCTTAGCTTGGTAGGAAATCTTAACTCAAAAAACAGTCCTTTGTTTGGGGTGGATCTGGGTATTATTTTAAGCCTTTCATGCAAGAAAGAACTTATATGCTCCAATTTGTGTTTTTAAATGGCCCTCCTTCTAGAACCAAATTTTTTGATGACCAATTTGACATAAGCAACATAGGTAGGGTGTAGATCACCTTACCTCTTTTGAAAATGGGTAATGATTTGTAAAAATAAATCACCTTCCAAGGTCCTAGGTGTTAAAAACCAAGATCAAATTTGCAAACTGAAAAGACCTTCCACATAAGAGAAAATCAGAAAAAGCAGAGAGGTTGCAAGAAAATGTGCAACATAATATTATTTGAGAATTCAATAATTACAAGATAATGATTTGCTTTATAAAAGCAAAGATGCATAAACCTAATCTTATCTTGAGCAACAAGATAGCTCAAAAGATAAAGATAAGAACCTAAAACATAGGAATTAAATATGCCTAAGTAAACTTATGCAAATGTGTAATTAATAATTAATTACACCATCACCCCCCATAAGTGCAACTTAGGGAGACTAATAAAGCATGCACCTAAAACTAAGATGAATGCAAGAAAGCATGAATGGGTCCCGACAACAAGGCCTAATCAGGTACCCAAGTACAAATGCAATAAACCTAATCTTATCTTGAGCAACAAGATAGCTCAAAAGATAAAGATAAGATCCTATAACTTATGAATTAAATAAAGCCTAAGTAAACTTATGCTAATGTGTAATTAAATATTAATTACACTAACACTAGGTGTTGGGTCACAACTATGTTCTCTAGCTAAGTGGTCAATATGGTTGTAACGTTCAATGGGGCTACTAGTTTGTATCCCAAACTATACAAATTTATTATGATCTAATCCTAACTTAATAGGGGTTTAAATAAACTTCAAAAGATAAATGGGGTAATGTCGAGAAATGCAAAGATGCTTATTCCAATCATTGTAATTGATGCAGGAGCATCCAGTAGTGTAAGGGAAATCTTGCATCACCCTCTTGCATCACCCAAAAATATTGTATTTTGTTTGTAGTTTCCTTAGTTGTCTTGGGGCCCATGGAATCTCATGTAGTCTTTGGGATAGTTAGAAGCTTGAAACAACCCAAAATAGTCACCTGCTATTTTCAGTACGTCAGCCTATTTAGGTCATATGGACACAAAAATTGACCCCAAGGAATGAAATTAGAAAAAACAAATTTTGGCAAAAGAATCATCTCGAAATCCTATACCTTTTAGAAGATATTAAATTTTCATCCTGGGGAATTTCTCTAATGAAGTTTAAAAATGAAAATTGATTCCCTTTGGAGCCCTAGAATAGGGTGCAAACTCTATGATCTTTTAGATATAGTGAAAGATAGTTGTATATCTCTTCACAAGTTTTCCAACGATATATTACAATTGAAAATATGATGGTTAGATCAAAAGTTATGGCCCTGAGTAGCTACCCCACTAAAAAGTGAATTTCATTAAAATATCTTCCTAGGAAAGAAATCAAATGATGGGACTTTTGGCACAAAAAAATGGGAAAGTTACACTTTCTAGAACATTCTAGGGTGGCTATTGGGTAAAATAAAAGGGTTAAGTGGGGGTTGTAGAAGGTTGCTCCATTAGTGCGGATTGTGGCTCTAAATAATAGATTTTCTTTTAGAGTTGATTTTGTTGTAATGAATCAAGCCCATGAGGCTATAGCATTGTAAATTTTGAATCTGTAATTTTTGAACCAGTTACATTGGATAGGACAAGATGGTTGGATTTCCTAATCCAAGATGGGATGTTGTTTAGAGGAAGCCAATTATACATTCCAAGGAGTTCTATGAGAAAGAATCTAATCAAGGAGAAGCATAATGGAGGATTGGTTGGGAATTTTAGTTGAGATAAAACCATTTCTCTTGTTAGTGAGAATTATTATTGACCACAATTAAAACAAGATGTGATGAAGTTTGTGCAAAGTTATAGTGTATGTAAGATAAAAAAAGGAACAAGTTAGAATATTGGATTGTATCAGCCATTACTTGTACCTAAGAGGCCATGGGGGGATATTAGCATGGATTTTGTTATTGGATTACCAAGGACACAAAGAGGGAATGATTCCATATTTGTGGTGGTGAATAGATTTTCAAAGATAGCACATTTCATTCCATGTCATAAGACTAGTGATGTTCATGTTACAGAGTTGTTTTTCAGAGAGGTGGTGAGACTACATGGTCTACCAAAGAGTATAGTTTCAGACGGAGATACCAAATTTGATGGTTATTTCTGGAGGACATTGTGGAAGAAGTTGACAACATGTTTGAAGTTTATTTCTACACACCATCCACATATTGATGGAAAAATGGAGGTGGTGAATAGGATTTTGGATAACCTGCTAAGATTCTTAGTAGGAGATAATCCCCCAAGGAATGGGATTTTATTATACCACAAGTAGAATTTGCTTACAACAATTTTGTCAATAGGAGCACTATTAAATCATGATTCCATATTGTATATGGTAGTAGTCTAAGGAATGTTTCTAAGTTGAGGAAGATGGAAAAAGTAGAGAAGAGTAGTGCTGAGGCTAAATATTTTCATGAGCACCTAAAGAATTTGCATGAAGAGGTGAAGAAACATATCAATAAGATGAACTCACAATATAAGGCTAAGGAAGATCAAAAAAGGAGGTATAAGGAGTTCCAGGTAGGAGATGAAGTCATGGTTCATTTGCGAAAGGAGAGGTTTCCAATTCGTACATACAACAAGTTAAAGATGAAAAAGTTTGGACCATGGAAGATCCTAAAGAAGCATGACTCAAGAAATGCATATGAGATAGAGTTGCCTAATGAAACTCATATTTCACCTGTGTTTAACATTTCATATTTAAAAAAATATCATGAAGGAGGAATTGTTGAAGAAATAATAGAAGCACAGTGGAATATTCCAACACCTACTTCAGAAAAAGAGGAGATAGAAGAAATTTTGGATAGTCGTGTGGGTAGAAGCACAAGAAATAGGAAATATGCAAAGTACTTGGTGAAATGGCGAAGCTGAGGTTAACTATCTTGGTTTCACTCTAACATCTGAGAAGTGACAGGGTCAAATTTCAAATTACCTTGAGTGTTTGATGTAGGAGCATCTAATGGTGTAAGGGAAATCTTATGTCACCCAAAAATATTGTATTTTTTTTGTACTTTCCTTAGTTGTATTGGGGCCCATGGTCACTCATGCAATCTTTGGGATAGTTAGAAGTTTGAAACAACCAAAAATAGTCACCTGCTATTTTTAGTAAGTCAACCTATTCAAGTCGTATGGACATGAAAATTGACCCAAAGGAGTGAAATTAGAAAATAATATTTTTGGCAAAAGAATCATCTTGAAATCCTATACCATTTAGAAGATATTAAATTTTCATCCCAGGGAATTTCTCTAATGAAGTTTAAAACTAAAAAATTGAGGCCTTTCGGAGCTCCAAAATAGGGTGTAAATCTTTGATCTTTTAGGTCTAGCAAAATATGGTCATAGATCTCTTCACAAGATTCCAAATATATATTACAATTGAAAATTTGACAGTTGGATCAAAAGTTATAGCCCCGAGAAGTTGCCCCACTAAAAAGTGAATTTCATTAAAATATCTTCCTAGGAAAGAAATCAAATGGTGGGACTTTTGGTGCCAAAACAAAAGGGAAAGTTACACTTTCTAGAACATTATAGGGCAACTATTGGGTAAAATGAAAGGGTTAAGTGGGGGTTGTTGAAGGTAGCTCCATTAGTGTAGATTGTGGCTCTCAATAATAGATTTTCTTTCAAAGTTGATTTTGTTGTAATGAATCAAGCCCATGAGGCTATAGCATTGTAATTTTTGAATCTGTAATTTCATTTTTTGAAAATAATTGAAAGTTATTTGTGTCTCATATCTTTTGTGTTGGTACCTATTGTTGTGTTTTGTGTGGGTTTCGAGCAATGTAAACCCCATCTTTATTTGAAAATACTCAATCATGCATGCTCTTGAAAACTATTCATACCCTTTAAAATTTTCTAACACTTAGGCGATTAGCCCTATATTAGGTTCGTCAACTCACTCCTATTTGAACTTGGTCTTTCAAAAATATTTGATATTTCTAGTGTGCATCTATCTAGCCTCTTTATATCATCTTTAACCCATATGAGATTGGCTCTAATGTTGATTAATTTATCCAAAATTATTTCTCCTTTTTCCTACATTGTGTTGATTTCTATTTCTACCTTCTTGTCCTAGGTTCTCTTAATAGTTTGTACAATGTCCAATTTGTGTGTATCTAGTAATAGAATATCTATACTGATAATGATAACTAAAAAAATTCAAAATTTGAAGAATTTTACTCTTTATGTAACTCCAACATATTCAGTTTGTGTTTAGATATGAGATCCATTTTAAAACATTTAATATTGATAACTTTTATCCACAAAATTGACGTCTTCATCACCCAAAATAAAAATATTATTTAACTCTTCTAATCCCATCTTAGTTATCTCTTGAGATGTTTTAATTCAAACCTATACTTTTCATCCTCATCCCTCAAGTTTTCTATATACTTTTGCAATTGATCCTACTAAATATAAGCCTTCTCACATTGTCGATATCCAAAAACAAAAAATTCATCATCTCTTTCCTAAACATTTCAATCCATTTATCAAAAAAATTAAATTTCCTATTCATGTCATTAAAGGAACCTATTTCTTTGTGTGTCATTAAAATGGGAGCCTTAGATGATGTAGCATATTTGGCAACTAGAGAAACTAATCCCTTTAGGAAGGCCTTCATCTACTCAATTTGAGCCTTTAGCTCATCTTTTCTATATTTATCCTTGGTCATCCTAGCTTTGACCGAATCAACTACTATATCCAAGGATGTTATTTTTTCCCTCCTTGTTTGCTTCCCAAGGTTGACCATGGATAGTTGATAGTTTGTTTCCTACATTTCTCTGTCATCCTTATCCACCATGGGAGTAGCAATTTCTATCATCATCTCTCCCAAATCATTAAGCAAGTGGTTATGTGCAAAGTCTTGGGATTTTTATTTGGTTTGTTCTTCTCCACCTCCACAACCATATCATTCCAAATAAGAGGCCAAAATGTCACTTGATACCTCTTTTTCAATTTCAATTTTAACCATGAGGGAGCTCTAGGGTGAACATACACTTGCTTGTCACTTACTTTCCTCTCATCTCAAATTTCAACATATTGTCCCTTCACCTCTAACCCTTTATCCCCCATTATTGATAAGGAAGATTTATATTTCTCCTATTATCTTTCTATAGTTTCAATCAATTCTTGTTGTTCCTCAGTAGTCAACATATGTTCTGCTTCTTCTCTTTCTTCATGGATTTTTGGCTTCCCTTGCTCATCATGAGCTTGTTGATCTTCAACATCTTGTTCTTTCTATTCATGTTGTTGAATATCCATAGAATCATCTTCAAATATCTTTTCCTCCACCATGGAAGAGTATTTAGGAAAATTAGGTTTTATATCCATGTGATCACTCTTTTGGCCTTCTTCACCTTGGTGCAAGGCTTCTTCTTATTTCTCAATCTTTGAGGGTGTAGGAGAAGGGAGATCTAGCAAGTTCAACACCTCAATGACTGGTGGCTCTACCTTAGCTTCTTTCCAATGTGCTTGTTCTAGAGTATCCTTAGTTGGGAGAACTTATCCAATAGACATTACACCTAACCCTAACACAACCCCTATTTTTAAAAATATCTCATATATGTTGGTATATTAATATTAATATTGGTATATATAATATAATATATAATATATATGATATAATATTAATATACATTAATATTAATACTAATAATATAATATTATAAACTAATACATATTATATAATAATATTTATGATAAAAAAAAATTGAAAAAAGGCATAAAGTTTGTGTGTGTGTGTGTGTATATATATATATTATAGAATATAAAGTTTATAAAAAGGCCAGAGAAGGAAAACTAGCATGAACTATAATACATAGAGTAACATGCCCTGATATTACACTTCATTACATATAGTTGTTGCAAAAAAATGCTTGAAATGGGATATTTATTTATGATATTATTAATATATATTAAAATATAATCATAACAATATAATAATAAAATATTATTATATAATATATAATAAAATATTATCATTATATAATATATAATAATATATTCTTATATAATATAAAATATAATAATCTTATTATAATATATAATAATATAATAATATTATTATTATATAATAGATAATATTATATTATTATAATAATATATATATTATAATAATTAATATACATGGCACTCGGTCTCTGAAAGCTTGTGTCTCAATAACAAATATCCATTTATTAGATTAAGTAATAGATATCCATTTTTAAAAATCAAATATCCATTTTTGCTTGTTAATATTAGATATTTGTTATTAACGGAAGCTCGTTTTGCTTTGGTGTATACCATAGAAAATGTACTTTTTACCAACCCAAGTAAAATTTCAAACATGAATTCCATGATTTTTCCTTCCTCATATCATGTTTTTTTTTAACATTGCCACTATTTGACCCCCCATGGTCATGCACAGACCTGATTCCTTGTTTGGATAGGATGTGTGGGTGAGGAACAACAAATACCACCACCACAAGTTGCAATTGAGGATAAAGAGTCATAGGATAAGCAGGATTAACACTTGAGTTTAAGAATTTGAAAGAAAAACTCAAGTAGAGTAGGGAGCAAGCAAGAATGGAAAAGGAAGAAGGAGCCAAGAGAGTTTTAGACCTAGTTGACAACATGTTGGGCCACAAGTTTTCTAGTAATTTGAGCCATATTGATAAGGTCTAGAATAATTACAAAAGTATGAAAGATACATTCACTAACCATGCCAAGACAAGGGTTAGGTTGAAATTATTTTAGGTCATTTGGGCTCCAAGATATTTAGCATTATTGAAGATTATTGCAACACACTTGGGTTTTGATTATAATTTTATGTTTGACATTATTTTTAAGGTTGATTCTTTAAATGATATCATCTACCACAACAATAAATCCACAACACTCATAAAGATGGAGTTGGATATCTTTGAGGGCTTTGAGGAGTTTCAGATGCCTCCTATTTTGGATGAAAGGGAGAAATAAAATTTTGCAAGGAGTGGAAATCCAATTTTTCTAACATCCTCCCTCCTATTTATGTAAATATTAATAAAGATAGTGAGATCAATGCAAAACAATTAAATTTCAACATGGAAATTTTCTCCAAACTTGACTCATAGTTGGTTTCATATACTATCCTATAAGACCATAATACCCTCCAATTTAGCAAACACACATAAGGCATTATTAAGCAATGACCATGAATACTATCCTATAAGATCATAATACCCTCACTTTTTCACATATGTATAAAATATCCTCACATGTACAAGAAAATAAGCTAAGGAAATGATGAAGATTAGTAGAATGAACTTCATATTTAGAAGATGAGAGAAACTAAAAGAATTAAGAACCTTCTCATGGTCACATTCATTATTTTTCTACAAATTCATAGATTCAACTATACGAAAAAATATACTCCTTCCAAGGATTAATGTAATATCAAGGATATCTCTTCCACAACCTAACAATTAGGCTCTGGTAACACTTGTTGGGAAATTACCAATTTCAAACTATTTCCTACATAAACTTCTGAGATAAAATTATGCATACAAACTTACATAATAACCATAATGAAATTATCAAATATAAACCACAAGATTACAAAAGGTATATTATGGGAAATCCATCAAAAAGGAAAAAAAATTCCTCCAAAGGCAACCAAACTTAAGCAATTATTAAGCAATAACCATAAATACTACCCTATAAGATTATTATATCCTCACTTTTTCATATATGTATGAAATATCCTCACATGTACAATAAAATAAGCTAAGGAAATCATGAAGATTAGTAGAATGAGCTTCATTTTTAGAAGATGAGAGACACTAAACAAAATTAAGAACCTTCTCATGGTCATTGACAACCAAATGAATATCAATAGTGTCACCCAAACAAAAGGAATTATAGTCCTCAATAAAAGGATGAGTGTAAACAATAAAAAATCTCTTATGAGAAAAGAGATTTGGAAGAAAGAAGAATAGGTTTTGAAAGCCAAGCATGATCATTAACAATATAAAGGAAACAACAATCACAATGAAAATAATAGGAATCATAATATTCACCTATAAATTTGACCAAGGTCTTCTCAATAGAGAAATTATCCAATAAAGAAACATGGGAAGAGGGAGCAAGGTCAAAAAAACTCAAGATTGGCTATTGAAAAAGGATTCCTACTGATAGAGAACATTGAGCAATGTCTATCATAATGATAACTAGCCACCTATACCACATGAGGAGGAGGATATCCTATACCTACAATGTCATATCGGTGACCAAGATGAATGAGCTTGGTAATACATTATCCATGCAAGTACCAAGAGAATATTTTTAGTATCCATATTGAACTAGAATATTGAACCCCTTTATATAAAATTTATCAAGTTTGCAATAATAGAAAGAAATATACTCAACATCAAATTCAATAAACAAAACATCTTGATTTTCTAAAAGTGGCACTTAATAAAGTGGTAATTCTCTACTCTTGTGGTCAAGCATTTTGTTACTAGGTTACAGGTTTTAGAAATGTATAAACATGGAGAATTTTGAGATTGTTCTCTGATATGATTTTTGTTAATTTGTTGGTCATGTATTTTTGCCGTTACTTCACTTGTTACAGACTTGTATAAACATTGACATCCTTAGGCAAGCATTTTGAGTTTACTCTGCTTGTTCCAAATTTGTAATGTTTTTCCAATTTTCAATATAAATCATCTTTATAGTGTCCTTGCCACTTTTATTTAAAAAATAAAAAATAAACAAAATATCTCGAGCAAATACACATTTATTAATTTATCCTCAACTATAGAAAAGGAAGGATCTTGATGAGGTTGATTGAATGTATGGGGATTAACATGTGAAGTTGGAATGTTAAAGTATTAGAGCTTAATATTATAGGCACTAGTATAATAAGGGGTGAAATCTAAGGTGCCTCAATCATCGCCAAGAAAATAATCAAAAACAGACTTGGACAAAAATTTAGATGAAGAAGATTTTTGAGTATTACTAGTAGAAAAAATAATATTAGGAGAAGTAGAAGGGGAAGATCTTAAAGGAATTATGAATGGAGTTGATGTCTTACACACACATATAGAAGAGAGTTTGTGCATCCTCTTGAAAGAAGACTTAGGTTCTCTTTCAACTTTGACTGCTATCTTTTATAAGTAATAATGCTTAAATTTTTACAACCAATTTTCTATTTTAATTATTTAAAGATATATCTAAACATAACATTTTATAAAAAAAATTATTAAATATAAACTTCCTATTTAGTTTTATACGTACAATATATTCTAATATTTCAATAAAATTGTCAAAATACATTTTGTAATATAATTCTATTTCATATACCTTTAAAAATAAATATCAAAATATCAAGACAACATAATGAGAGAAGAGATGAAATATGTTTGATTAATATATTTTATTCTCAATATTTTTTACTTCATAAAAAGATAGTTCAGGATATTATTACACCCCACTATACTTCCACCAATACGAGGAAACATAAAGCATAACAATGCTCAATGTAAAAAATGAAATTTGTGAATACGAAAATTTCTAGTAACAATTGTCTCCATTGTAGAAAAATTCATAAAATTCCATTCAACATTAAGTATAAATGATTTCATTTCTTACCACATTCAAATATTTGTTGATCTAATATTCATCTTAAGCAATATAAATATTTCTTACCACTATCATGTTGAATGCTGTTGGGAGCAACATTTTGAAGTGGTACTTTACTTAAATGCAATATACATCTCAATGGTCAAAGTCAATAGTAATGTTATATTATTAGCACTTTTCAATGGTCCTATTTTTATTGGTCAAAATTTAAAATTTATTTTCAACCATTGAATTGAGTGCAAGGCGACAAAAAATGATGATTAATCTTCAAATATTACTGTTAGACATTTATTTGATAAAAGAAGAAAGGGAAAGGTCATATAGAAATGAGGCATGATGTGAAGGGAGGAGTATGAATGTTTCGTCCCATAGTGAGTGGAGATAAATGATATTGCTTTTGTTTATTTTACCACCTCTCAAATCTTTTTCAAAGAAAATTTGCTGGGATATTAGTTTAAAGTGGTAGTTCCACTAACAAAAGTCATTGCCTGGAATTAAAAGGTGCATGGTTCAAAACCTTTAAGAGAATCATCTATGCACTTGAAGATAGTATGAAGGGCATATATATATATATATATATACCTGATTGTAGCCAAAAGTGACTATTTTTAGTAAATGGAATAGTAAGGTGTTAGACAATATTGTATAAAATGTCTTTTATTGAATCTAACATCTTACAAATAAAATATTTATCTTATCACCTATTTTTAAGGTCATCCATGTGACACCTAATGGGACTTTTAGAGATTTCAATGTTGTATCTAGTCGATAAAGTGTAATGAGGTCAAAGAGGAGGTTGGTAGACATTGACAATTAGAGGAATTTCTATATCTTTAGCTACTTCTCACTCATAAACTATATTTTACATGAGAAGCACTAGTTCTTCATTTGTGTCTCTTCTTGGAGAAAGGGGGTCTTGAAACTTTTATAACCATATATAATTATGTATAGAATTTTACACTTTGAAGACAAGAAGGAATCTAGAGTGTAGTTAAAACTCAATATGGATGGCCACTCAAATAGTGTATACTCTTACAAGGGTCATGAGATAGCTTGATGGAGCATTGTGGATGTAACTCAACATAAATGGTTGTCTAATAATTTGGGAGATTCTTAATTTAAGAGTTTGGGGAGATGAAATCCAAGAACTTCAAAATTTTACTAGCTTTCTAATTTAAGACATGTTGGACCTGGATTTCTTCAATTCCTCCATTATATCATAGCTTGTTTTACTCTAGAATTGAGGCTTAGTAGAAAAGGTGGGGTTCACTTTGACTTGTGTTTCCGTAGATCCTTTAGGTGGATAGGTATTGTTATTAGCTCTAGGATCTGGAGGAGTTGGTCCATTATTAGGGGGAATGGAGGTTGTAATGGATCTCTATTCTAGTTCCTTAAGAAATAATTCCCCTTAGTGGTTTGAAAACCTTGGGAATCATGAAATTTTTCTTTGGGTTCATTATCTTCCTCAAAAGGAAATACAAAAGTGTCTAGTATCATGGTAGTGTTCACATGATTGGTGTTTTCATTCGAATTTGGTTGAGAAGATTGTGAATCAAGTTGGGAAATTCTAACCATTTTCTCCATTTGTGGGCAGTTAACCTTGGAATGGGCTAATGTATCATATAGCTTGCACCAATTGGTCATGAAATTCATGTCTGCTAGGTTTATTGTGTGAGCCAGAGATAATGTTTGATTCTCCTCAGCTTGGTTGGAGTTTGAATAAGTAACTTCGTTGTTATTAGGCTTAGTTGTTGCAAGAATGAAGGTGTTGTCATTGATGTCAACTAGCTATCAACCAATTTTTTTTGTCATTGATGTCATATTGATTGTATATGTCGAGGATATTGAGAAAATTGTAATAAGGTTTGTTAGTTTGCTCTGGGTTGTGCTCTGAGATGTGTTCCTATGCTTGTGTGGTTCAAATATATTGTTCATGGTTGTTGATGGTTGTTATATCCAGAATTTGGGCTTCTGGATCATCGTACAATGCGAGATATTTTCACTAGTATGTGTACCATGATTTTTTGTGTATCTAACTGTCATCTAGGAGAAATGTAGTTGCTCCAGATTTCTTTGATTTGTGGTTTCAGGACTTGCAGTTTTGGAAATAAGTTGATATGATCATGTTCAAGTTAATTTTGTTATCCAGAGGGATTGGATCGTGTTAAGGTTGTGTGCGCTTAATTTTTTTATGTGTTTTACACGAGTATTGGTCGACCTTGTGTTAAACAATACTTATGAAGTTCATGGAATCTTGTTGATGCATGTTGGGACTTATTTAGGTCCTCACTAAGTGTGTTTTGGTCGCCCTCATTCTAATTCCAGCATAGAATGTTTTGATGCCAACCTAATTTGAATTAGTAAATACAAATGGTGTATGGCTGACCTTGGATGAGTTTTAGGGTTGAAGACAGTATAAATATAAGTTGAGATGTTTGTGAAAGATGAATGCAATCGAAAAATACATTTGAAATAGTTTGTATGATGCAAGTTTGATTATATTAGTGTGAAATTCAAGTGGCGAGTTTTTAGAGGCAGTGAGTTGAAGGTATACTATAGCATTCAAGCATGTCTACAAGTGTGTGAGAAAAATGTGGTGGAAATATCCGTTGCATTGAGATCATTTTCTCTCTATAGAAATTTTTTTCTATCTTCTTTGTAATTATGTGGTAGTGAGCCCTCAGGGTGGTTAACCCTCATTGGACAGTGAGTCTTGTTTTGGACAAGTTAGTCCTATTTTGGCAGTGATCCTTTCTAGTAGTGAGCCTTTGTAATCGGTTTTGAAATTCTTTATATTGTGAGTTAATCCTCACTATGGTTTTTACCTCATTGGGTTTTCCACGTAAATATGGTGTTATTGTGTGTATGGTTTTTCTTCTTTCAATTTCTTCTTTTATACTTAATGATTAATCACATTAGCAGAGCAAAGGATTTTTGAATAGTAATTGATCTAACTTCTAGTGAATGTTTCAAAGGTTAAAATTCTTACAACTGATTCACCCCCCCCCCTCTCAGTTTTCTTTTTCAGCAATTGGTATCAGAGCTTGGTTCCTTGGAGAAGAGTTTAACCACTTAAGGAAGATCTAGGATGGCGAGCAAGATCACTATTGAGTGTCCTAGGTTCGATGGGACTGACTATTCCTTCTATAATACAAAGATGGAAGGATATCTAGAATATTGTGGATATGATGTTGAGAAAGCTTATAAGATTGCATACATTGCTTCTATTAATGGTCCAAGTAAAGTTGATGAGATCAATGTGCATGAAGCAAACAATAAGGAAAATTTCATTTTGAAGAATAGTCTTTCAAATTTTGAATTAATTAAAGTTGCAAATCTAAAGACTACTAAAGAGGTTTGGGATGCATTGGAAAAGATTCATGAAGGATATGAAAAGGTTAAAGAAGCAAAGTTACAAAACTTGGAGGCACAATTCGAGATTCTACAAATGTTTGAAGATGAGAACATTAAATCCTATGTACAGAGAGTGGATGAGCTAGTAGGTGGAATGCGAGGACTTGGTGCAATAGTGGATGAATTTGGGACAGTTAAAAAGATTCTAAAAACTCTTCCTGATGCATATAGTGAAAAGATATCTGCTATTGAGGAATTTGTAGAGAATAAGACCTATAATAAAGATCAATTTTTGGGTACTCTAACATCATTTGAAATGAAGAAGACTAGCTTGAGTAATCGATCGAAGAAAAAAACTACTTTGAGGGCTACAAGAGTTGAAGATCTGGATGAAGAGAACTTTGATGAAATGGAAGCTAACTTTGTAAGAAGAATGAAAAAGGGCTTAAGTAAGTATCAAGGTAAGTTACCTTTCAAATTTTTTAGGGTTGGAGGAATTGGTCGCTATGCTTCGAGATTTCCTTAAAAAGCTGAGAAGAACAGACAAAGAGAAGGAAAAGATAACAAAGGAAAAATGATCAAAAGCACATATTATGTGAATGAAGATGTTGGTATTTCTAATGAAGAATCTAATTATGGAGATTTTGATGATAATGAATGCTTGTTCTTGGCTATAAAATATTAATCTACTTCTACTAATACTGAAAGATGAGTGAAGGAAAGTACTCTGAAGAAAGTTGAAGATACTGTAATCTCTGGTCTTCATGCTAAACAAGAAAAGAACTATTGGGTAGTTGATAGCAATTGTTCAAATCACATGATTGGTGATAAGAGTAACTTTGTTAAAATTGAAAAATATGATGGTGGCTTAGTTAAGCTTGGAGATGATACTAATGCTAAGATCTGTGGGATAGGTTCAATTATTCTTGACGGGTAGCATAACATTGATGTTGTCTACTCTGTTAAGGGTTTAAGGAATAATATCTTGAGTGTTGGACAGATGTGTAGTAGAGGATGTGTCACATGAATTTTGACAATACGGTGAGAATCAGTGTTGTACAAGCTGTGAGAGATTTACCAAGGATTACAAAGCCTATTAATGTTATTTGCAAGGATTGTCAATTTGGAAAGCAAGCTAGAAACAACTTTAGGTCAAAGGAACAATCTACTACCAGACTACTAGATATTCGATTCATACAGATCTCTGTGGTCCTACAGGGGTGAGAAGTCTACAAGGTGATAGGTATTTTATGCTTTTGATTGATGATTACTCTAGATTTACATGGGTTACTTTTCTTAGAGAAAAATACAATGCATTAGAAAAATTCAAGGCATTCAAAGCTATGGTTGAAAATGAAATGGATATGAAAATCAAGTGCTTAATGTCTGACAGAGGCGGAGAATTCACCTCCAATTTGTTTTAATATGATTTGTGAAGCACATGGAATAAGAAGACAGTTTTCTACTTCGAGAACTCCGTAGAAAAATGGAGTTGTTGAAAGGAAGAACACGATGGTTCAAGAAGCTGCTAGATCAAAGATTACTAAGGCAAGTCTACCAGAAGTTTACTGTAGAGAATAAATTCACACTATTGTTTATGTGTTTAATCAAGTTCAAGCATAAGTAAATAGTAGGAAGACTCCCTATGAGTTGTGGTATGGAAAGATTCCTATTGTAAAGTATTTCAAGGTATTTGGAAGTAGATGTTATATCAGAAGAGATGAAGAAAATTTAGGAAATTTTGATGCAAGGTGTGATGAGGGTATCTTCCTTGGATACTCCTTTAGAAGTAAAGCTTATAGATGCTACATTAAAAAGTTGATAAAGATTGTAGAAAGCACAAATGTCAAGGTTGATGAAGCATTGAAGAATTCAATTGAAGTTGATGGCTATGTATCAGATGAACCTGATTACAGAGAACCAGAAGAAGCTATGGAAGAATAGGAAAAGCAAAATGAAGAAGAAGAAGCTCTGGTAGTGTCCCCAAAGACACCTAAATATGTGCAAAAGAATCATTTAGAAGATCAAATCATTGGAGACAAGAGAAAAGGAGTATTGACAAGAAGTAGGGCTGCTACTGCCACTGAAATAAATGTATTTACTTTCTGAAGTTGAACTTAATACAGTGAGTGAAGCATGTAAAGATGAGCATTGGATGAGAGCAATGGAAGAAGAATTTATGTAAATTGAGAAAAATCAAACCTAGGAATTAGTTCCTAGATCGATAGATAAAAACATAATTGGATCAAAATGGGTATTCAAAAAAAGTTGAATGAGAATGGAGAAGTTGTCAGTAATAAGGTGAGGCTTGCGTGTAAGGGTTACTCACAAGTAGAAGGTATAGAATTTCAAGAGACCTTTGCTCCAATGGCAAGGATAGAAGCTATCAAAATGTTCTTGGCATTTGCTACACATAAAGATTTTAAAGTTTATCAGATGGATGTAAGGTCTTCATTTCTAAATGGTGAGTTGGAAGAAGTTTACATGGAACAATTGGAAGGATTTCAGTTGTCAAATCAACCAAAAATGGTCTGCAGATTAAAGAAGGCTTTATATGGATTGAATCAAGCTCCTAGAGCTTCGTATGCAAGGTTGGATAGATATTTGATTCAACAAGCTTTCAATAAAGGTACATTAGATAGAAATCTTTTTTTCAAAATTGAAAATGACAATATTGATAGTGGTTGTATATGTTGATGGGGTATGTACAGGATCATGATGGGCCAAAAAGTGGCGATATGATGGGTATGTGTAGGGTATGTGGCTGACAACTTTTTTTTACACAAAATTTATGCAACGAAAAGGGTTTTTAAAGGAGATTCTCAACTTTCTACCAATATAAATTATGTTTTACTTTGAATTTAATAAATAATTATTATTCATTTTCTATTTGAATTATGACTATAAAGTCCTTATTGATAGGCTGATTGAAAAATATCTATAGCTTTCAAATGGTATCACATTTTTTGAATTCAAAACATGTGTCACATTCTATACTTCAAATACTATAGGATTTTTAAAAAAATTGAATTTCATGAAGTTTTGACCAAGTTAAGGTTGTCAAACAAATGATTTTTTATATTTTTTAAAAGTTGTAATATAAAATTCATAATTAATTATTTACTTAGAAAAAATTACAAAAAAATATGCATCACATCGGTACATGAGTCCTTTACTTATATCTAAAATCTTACAAAAAAATATTATCATTTTATTGTGGTTAGGGTGGTCAAGGAGACACCTACTTCTTATTTTTTCCCTAAAATTTAAGTACTGTTGCATTGAAATTTCAAATTTTCACCAAATATATATATTTTTTTTAAATAAACCTAGTAGTTTAGAAACTACATTCAATTTTCTATAGATTCTATTCTTACATATTTTTGAAATAATATAGATAAATTATTCAAATTTTTACGTCAAGTTGCATAACTCTGATTTTTCTAAATTTTTTGCCACTTAAGGGCCTATTTTTTCCATGTTAATCCTACACATACCCGATGATATTATCTTTCAAGGAAATGAAACAATGTGCAAAATGTTTGCTAAAGAAATGAAAAAATAGTTTGAGAAGTCTATGTTTGGTGAGATGAATTTTTTCTTGGGATCTACAAATCAATCAAACAAAAAAATGGATTTTTATTTCACAGTCGAAGTATGTAAGAGAAATGTTGAAGAAGTTTTGGATGGATGGTTCCAAATTGGTATGCACTCCTATCGTGACTAGCTGCAAATTGAGTAAAGATGATGATTCACCTAAGGCTGATCAAATCAAATAAAAATCTATGATTGGAGGTCTGTTGTATTTAACTGCTACTAGCATGCATGCAGTTTTTCTTGTGGCTAGATTTCAAGAAGACCCTAAAGAAACACATGTTGTTTTTGTTAAGAAAATATTCAAATATTTGAATGATACTCTGAATTATGGCTTTTGGTATCAATACTACTTTTACACTAAGTGCTTATACAAATGTAGATTGGATAGGTTGTGTTGATTATAGAAAAAGTACAAGTGCTGGTGCATTCTTTCTTAGTTGTAGATTGGTGTCATGGTTAAGTAAAAAGCAAGATTTAGTTTCCTTATCCACTATAGAGGTTGAGTATATTGCTGCAACATCCTGCTACACACAAGTTTTGTGAATGAGACAGACATTGAAGGATATTAGAGTAAGGTATGATGATCCCATTTCTATCTTCTATGATAATACAATTGCAATTAAAATTTCAAAGAATCTAGTGATGCACTTAAGGACAAAGCATATATTGATAAGGTATCACTTTTTGAGAGAGAAGGTTGTGGAGAATGAATTAAACTTGAGTATGTACCTACAAAGGATCAAGTTGCTAACATATTCACTAAGGCTCTTCCTAAAGATACTTTTGAGTATCTCTAGGAGAAGTTAGGGGTTATTACCCATCCTTTCTTGAACTAGATGCATACGGAGATGCATCAGTCCGATGGGTCTATTGATCTATCTTCTTTTTGGATTGATGTTTGGTGGCTACCTCTCAGGGGGAGTAGGTAGTGTCACATATTGTCATTGAAGAGTTGGTTGTGTGTACTCCTAAGGGGGATTATTTTGTATTGGTAAATGTTCTTAATGTCAAAGTGGAAAACAATGTAAAATATTTTTTTCCTTTGCCATTGATGTCAAAGGGAGAGAAAGTATCAAGTGAAAAGATATAAAGTAAGAAGGAGAAAGCACTTTTGTAGATTGATGGTTCAGAGTTGTTGTGTTGTCTTTGATGGTTTTTCACATCTTTTTTTTCCATCAATGACAAAGGGGGAGATTGTTGCAAGAATGAAGGTGTTTTCATTGATGTCAACTAGCTATCAATAGGTTGTTGTCATTGTTAGAATAGTAGGGGCCCAGGTTGGGTGGGGACAGTTGCTTCGACAAGGGATTTTATCTGATCAAGTCCAAAACCTCCTGCTCATTTGAGATTCGAGAGTCCAGTTGATAAAAGGATCTCTACACAGGGGGATAGAGAGGAACCTAACACGAGAATTGATCCCATGCCTCATTCGTCTGCCACCCGAGTGCCATAAACCATGAATCCCTAATGGACCTAGAAGACCTGGAGATTTGGTAGCTGAGAAGCTACAATTGGCCGAGTGTGAAAACCTAAATGGGGTTGAATCATCAATCAAGTGCAAATGGATCAGAACGGGTCACGAAGAAGTCGTGGACACTCATTGAATGAAGTGCCCCTCTTATCTATCTCCTCCAACAATTAGTCTACCCATCCCCCCACAAAACTATATCTATTCTGATCCGATCAACCTCCATAAATGTCACCTTAGATTGATTCATTCATTGATTCATTGGAACCCTCCACCATGGAATGGTATTATTCTGTGACGCATCCCCAGTTGCAGTGCATCCCCATAGGGGAGCCCCTCAAATCTATTGTTGAAGAATGGGAGGGAGTAATATTTCATGGAGGTGGTCCCCCATTTCCTATCATTGTTGGCTGGGTGGGGTTCATCGAGGAGCGAGGATCTCTGTCTCTACATCCACGGGATTGAGTTCCACCCAGTTGCTTTGGATCCCCCCCTCGAATCATGGTATTTCAACTAGAATCATGGGTGTGGAATAGCGATTAGCTCATGCCACTGTCGGTCATATTTGTACCTGTGCCCCAACACCCAAACCAACCCTGAAAACTCTGACCCATTTCTTCCACTGGGTCCTTTCCTCCTATCTGGCTAGAAGCTTCAACAAGTGCTTCAAGGATATTGAGAAAATTGTAATAAGGAAGGTTTGTTGGTTTCTTTTGGGTTGTGCTTCGAGATGTGTTCCTATGTTTATGTGGTTCAGATATATTGTTCATGACTGTTAATGGTTGCTATTGATCTGAGAGGATCTAAAAAACTAAAAAAAATAAAATGAAAGTCTTCAAATCTTGATGGAGTTGGCCCCAGTGCATAGAGCTCATTGATACAATCCTGACACAACTTGAATCACATCAAAAAGAGGTCGGATGCAAAAGCTATGCTTGGTCAAAGTTCAACGGGGTTAGAGATTCTAGATGTTCATTCAAGGTCAAAAAATTTATTATCTCCAAATTAGATGGAAATGGCACCAAGTCGAAGAGATCATCAAGACAATTTTGACATTGCTTGAATCACATCAATCAGAGTCCATATGTAAAAGTTATGGCTGAACAAAGTTGTGGAAAAAAAGGGTTGACCAAGTACCAATGATGATGTCAGCATGATGATGTGGCATCACTAGAACTTGACATGTGGCATCTATACAGCTAATGTGGCATCACTAGTGGTTGACACATTGCATTCATATAGATGACATGGCATCACCAAATCTTGACACATGGTATTTGTATGTTGACGTGGTGTCACTAGGGCAGGACACATGGTAGGCCATACATTGACGTGGCCTGTATAGTTGGCATGTTGATATGGAAAGAGAAAAAATTGGTGCTTACATTGACCAATCAAATGTTGACATGTGTCAGTAGGAAGGCGAATAATAAGGTGCCATGTAGCCCAATGTTTGGGTGCCACATGGAACCACTAGAAGGTTGCTCTGATTTCATAGTATAATGAATCAAAAGTTGATTGGGGTATTCAAACCCTCAACCTCTCTCTTCCTAGTTTTCCTCTCAACCACTAGACCAAGGGGATTTCCTTGCTACATATGTGGATCTAGTTTTATTTAAAGTTTAGCAAATCTCCTATCAAGCTAAAAAAGGGAGGTTGATGATCTTTAACCCCCAACCTCCCTCTCTCCACCAAACACTCATAACCACTCATCCAAGTGGTTTGTGCAAGGTATAACAGCCCAAATGCCTATTTAAAGGCTTAAATCATGAGATATTTAATTAAGCCATAAAAATGATATTAAAATATTAACACCCGAGTCCTTAAAGGGTTTTAAAGGGTTTTTAAAGATTTTTATTTGTTTTAAGGGCTTTATTTATTTGATTTGGGAAATATTATTGTTTAAAACCCAAATAGCATTTTGTATATGTATTTAAACGGGGAATTTTTCTCTTGTGAGACAATTATCGGGAGAGAGGAGAAGGGAGTAATCAAGGGAATTAGAATAATTCTCTTAGAGAGGAAAAGATGAGGATTTTTCTCATGCAGGTTGATTTTTTGTTTTTCAAGATTGAAGACAAACAAAGAGGAAAGATTAAGGCATCTCAAGACCTATATGTAGAATGAAGGTTTGTGAGTGGATTATTTTTAATTCTCCATATATATTCTTATGCTTGGGTTGTAAATGCAAATTACATATTCTTTGTAAAAACCTAGATTGGAAAGAGCATCAGATATGCTACAATCTTTCCATAAAGTGGTGAAGAATTAATTTGCAAGTTGAAGACCAAGCTATGATGTAACAAATCCTTATTGAGATTCACATCAATTAATGAACTGGCATTGTAGTTGAGCGAGCCCGGAGATGTAGCCCAAACATTGGGTGAACTTTGTTATAAAACTAGTTTCCGTGTCTTTTTGCTTACTCTTATTGATTCCTTCATGAGTTGTTAATTAGTATGTCATTAAGTTGATAATTGATTAAATAAACCTAATTTTTTAACTTTGGGTAAATGAACATAACGGGTATGTGCCAGATCATCATGGAAAAAACACGCCCTTAAGTGGCAAAAAATTCAGAAAAATCAGAGTTAAGCAACTTGACGTAAAAATTTGAATAAGTTATCTATATTATTTCAAAAATATGTAAGATTAGAATTTGTAGCAAATTGAATGTAGTTTCTAAACTACTAGGTTTATTTTTTTTAAACAAAATCTATTGGTGAAAATTTGAAATTTCAATGCAGTAGTACTTAAATTTCAGGGAAAAAATAAGAAGTAGGTGTCTGTCTGACCACCCTAACCACAATAAAATCATAATATTTTCTTATAAGATTTTAAATATAAGTAGACGACTCATGTCTCAATGCGATGCATTTTTTTTTATTTTTTTTTCTAAGTAAATAATTAATTATGATTTTTTTATTACAACTTTTAAAAAATATAAAACCGCGTATGTCTAACTACCTTAACTTGGTCAAAACTTCATGAAATTCATTTTTTTTTTAATCCTATAGTATACGAAGCATAGAATGTCACACATGTTTCGGATTCAAAAAATGTGATACCATTTGAAAGCTATAGATGTTTTTCAATCAGCCTATCAATTAGGACTTTAGTCATAATTCAAATAGAAAATGAACAATAATTATTTATTAAATTCAAAGTAAAGCATAATTTATATCGGTAGAAATCTGAGAATACCCTTTAAAAACCCTTTTCATTTCATTAATCTTGGGTTAAAAAAAAGTCGTCAGCCACATACCCTACAAATACCCATCATATTGCCACTTTTTGGCCCATCATGATCCTGCGCATACCCTAACCACACAATTTTGTTTTACGATTTGGAAAATCTGTGATTAAGGTTAAGTGCAAGTTATTCTATAAACCTTTTAGTTACAAATCAAGTTGGTATCATATCCATTACTAGGAAATTTCAAGTGGTGGATGTTAACCAGGTTTGGCTTTTCCAAGATGGGTAAAAGGTTAAAGCATCAAAGTCTCTACGAATTGGAGGATATCAACCAGAGCATCCAAGCATAGAATGTTGAACTTAGAAGACTAATTGAAATTGCAGAAGACAAGAAGAGGAAGTTACATCTTTTGTTGGAAAGTGCTATAGAGGAGTAGACTGGAAAATTCTCTACTACAGGAAACACAAAAATTTCTAAGACTAGACAAGCTTGTAGCCATAACAAGTATACCAGTTATGGTTCCTATCATGAGAATACTAATGTATGCACCTTTTTTCAGAAGTTGGAGGATAACTCCTATGTGTTGAGGAACCAAGGTGGTTTCTTGGAAGCTTCATCAATAGTTTCAATGAAATCCGTACAAGAGGATCAGTTGGAAAAACTTCAGGAAGTGAACCAAGGGTCACCAATAGGAAAGGAGGTAAAAGGTACTCCATGTTCAATTCCTTCTTTTGGTGTTTTCGAAAAGCATAATTTAGGAATTGGAAAAAATATCCTAACCAAGATTGGGTATAAAGGAGGTGGTCTTGGTGTGAATGGCAAGGGTATAGTTAAACCACTGGAGGTTAGAATAAGACCTTGATTGGCAGGTCTAGGGTATAATGACAAAGAGATCCTAGAAAAGGCTACATAAGGAAGCTCTTTGGAACCTGACTTGAAACCAAAGTCTCTTCAGCAAGAGAAGGGTAAGTCACCTATCGAGAGTGATAGATATGTCAAGAGATCTATGAGAAGATCCAAATCTCCTTAGAAATCTGGTGGCAACAAGAGTCTGCAAAGGTATAAGTCCTACTCGAATGTATTCTTGAAAAATAAGAAACATGGTGATATTTTCAATAGCCTATGGAATAGTTATCTTGTTTCTTTTCTGGGAAGGATAACCATTGTTTTCCAAGTGTGCATAGTGTAAGGCTTTGTAAAAGAAGGTGTTGTTAATTAGTGGAGAAATTGGACATGCAAACCATCCTTTTTGGAAGAAGGAGAATGACAAGAAGGATTCGAAGATGAAAAACTTTTACACTTATTGTAATATGAGTGGACACTGGGAAGCAAAGTGTTGGAAGCTACATGCAGAGCTTTATCACTCACCAGGAAAGAAGCCTATGCAAGAACCTAGTCAGAAGAAGGTTTGCACACGAGAAGTTAGAGCAGTGGTTGTCATCATTGAAGAAGTTTGTGAAGAAGATCAACCAAAGAAGGAAAGTTATTTTAATCAGTTTAGTAAGAGTTGGATAGACTATTTGTCTAGTTGATTGTTTCATATTTTTCTTGTAAAGCATATTTCTTGAAACCCATGAAGGGAACAATTGTAAAAGTGATGTGATTTATAAACATCACTTGCAACATAATGTTTGATTAAACCTTTTTTAAGGTATTTCTAGGTAGCCTTCTTGGAAGGTGGAGAAAACAAGGATGGAAAATATGTTAACTATTTTTGGGAACTGAATGGTGAAGCCTTGAATCAGTTTCATTCTGAAGTAAAAAGGTGAAGGAGTGTGTTGAAGCTGAGGCAAATTTTACCATTGTTCGAGTAGTTTGTGAATAGGAAGAACATCATAGTCATGTGAAATCTTCCTTGAAGCTATCAATTGTTCCATGAAGACCATGTGATGATAGGGAATGACAAACTACATGAAGATAAACTTTTGGAGTTGAAAATATCTTTCTATGGGAATGAATCGTCCAGGAGTATCTAGAAAACCCTAAAAATTGAAAGTCTTCATATCTTGATTGATTTGGCCCCACTGTGTAGAGATCACCAATACAATCCTAATGCAACTTGAACTGTGTCAAAAGGAGGATGCAAAATTTATGATCTATAAAAGTTCAGTGGGGTTAGAGATTCCAGATGTTGACTTAAGGCCAAAAAATTGATCATCTCCAAATCAGATGGAAATGGCACCAAGTTGAAGAGCTCATCGAGATGATTCCAATGTCACTTGAATCATGTCAATCAAAGTCCACACGCGAAAGTTATGGCCAGTCAAAGTTGTGGAAAAAAGGGTTGACCAAGTACTAATGATGACATCAACATGATGGTGTGGCATCACCATAACTTGACACATGTCATCTATATAGCTAATGTGGCATCACTAGTTGTTGACACGTGGCATATGTACAAATGATGTGGCATCACCAGAGCTTGACTCATGGCATTCATATGCTAATGTGGCATCACTAGGGCATGACATGTGGCAGGTTGTGGGCTAATGTGGTATGTACAGTTGCCATGCTGATGTGGCAGGAGCAAAAATTTGTGCTTAGATTGACCAATCGAATGTTGACACGTGTTAGTAAGAAGGTGAATAATAAGGCACCTCATGGACCAATGGTTGGGTGCCATGTGGTACCACTAGAAAGTTTCTTTGGTTTAATAGTATATTGAACCAAAAGTTGGTTAGGGGATTCGAACCCCCAACCTCTCTCTTCCTAGTTTTCCTCTCAACCACTAGACCAAGCAGATTTATTTAAAGTTTAGCAAATCGCCTATCAAGCTAAAAAAAGGAGGACAACAGACTTGAACCCCTAACCTCCCTCTCTCCACCAAACACTCCTAACCACTAAGCCAAGTGGTTTATTCAAGATTTAAGGGCCTAAATTCCTATTTAAAGGCTTAAATCGTGGAGATATTCAATTAAAAAATAAAAATATATTAAAATCTTAACACCCGAATCCTTAAAGGGTTTAAAAGGGTTTTTAAATATTTTTATTTGTTTTAAGGGATTTATTTAGTTGATTTGGGAAATATTATTGTTTAAATGCCAAATTAGAATTTTGTATATGTATTTAAAGGGGAAATTTTGCTCTTATGAGACAATTCTCAAGAGAGAGGAGAAGGGAGTAATTGGGAATTAGAATAAATCTTTTAGAGAGGAAAAGATGAGGATTTTGTGAAAGAATTTGAAGGGGAGAGAAAAACTAAAAACAAACAGATAATCAAGACATTACATATTGAATAAATACTCTGAGTTTCAACTCAATCATACAACACCATCATAGGCTTCTTACATCTCAACTAGATGCATACATTACAGCTCTACAAAGCTGGACTCATTTGAGAGTAAGTGTAGACAGAAATATTCTACCAATATATAGACAACCAAGGATTTACAACTAACAGTCACTTAGCTAACAGTCAACAGACTGAGTATTTGGAGAAGATAAGATCATATCATGATCTTTAATGTTGAGATATTGTTGAGATCACATGTTGATAAGAAGACAAGTGCAGCTAAAGAATACAATGCAATAGTTGATATTAGATATTCCAACAAACCCCCTAATCTCAACTACGAATTCCAATTTCTTTCTTGATCTTTTCCAATAATGCTTTGACATTTGCAATCTTGAAATTTCATAGATCGAACCTAGGAAATCCCATTTTTCTGTTGGGATGCTCTAACCACGAGCTTTGGCCTTCTTCTTACCATTCCATCATAGGTTTAGGTGTGAAACTCCTATTTTTCTCAACACCTCCCTTTGAGCTACACTTGCTTGGTGTTAGGGGATCCTAACGTCAATTGGTGTTACTAGCCTCATACATTTCTTACACCAACACATAATGCTACTGCATTCAACCATATTATTTCTTCACCAATTTTCAGCTTCATTTCTCTGTCCTCATGATCTTCTGATCTTCTTCAGTAGCTCCTCTTTTTCACTATTCTGGAAACTTTATGTTCCTCCTTTAAACAATAGCAAATATCTATGGTTGTGTAACTGTTGTGGTAGCTTCTTCATAAAACCCATGATCTGATTGGGGATTGGATCTCCTTTGGCAACAGTGGCTATTGCAAGATCCTTGCAAACTCCAACACTAGTGATTCCTTGGCTTGAACACTTACTCTTCTCCATGATTTCAAAAAAAATTGCTACTTCCATTGGTAGCTTAGACATCTTCAACTGCTACGGCAGTTTCTTTGATCTAACATTTTTGTTGTAGACAACATCAACACTCAATTTTCTTGTGCCTTTGTTCCTTAGTAGGAACTTCTTTCTTCTACAGAATCTTTTCCCATGTGGACGCACTAACTACTGCTTTGTCTTTGCAGTGACAAATTAATTGTAAAGATCCTCATTTGACTCGACCTTCTCTTCCTTTAGACAACTTGCAGGCTTCTAAAAACTCATGCGTCTTCTTTGAAACAAATGATCTCCAATTTCCAATGTTGGTGAGTCTTGATCAAACAACAATCTGACTTCTTTTCAATCACTTGAAGGCAACATCAATCTCTCTTACTGCAGTGATTAATCCTTATTCATCATCTTCCAAACATTAAATCTACAAACTCCTATCAACCCTAGCGATACCTCCTTGTAGCTTCAAAAAATGAACAATGATCATTCAGACTTTCATTTCTTCAAATCTACATTCAAAACAACCATCTATAAAAAAGACTACACATGGGCGATCCACATTGATCTCCTTTCTACTTTATTGTGGATGTGACCTTGTAACTCCTTTTCTAGTGTTCTTTTATGCTGACTCCAATCAACCATAGCTTGCAAGATGATCTGAACTTATCAGGGAAACTTCTACCAATTAGCGATCTTATTTAACAGTCTACCAAACTGCATAAAAAATACTCCTTTGACTATGAATCATTTATTGTGGACTCTGTAGGTCCTTTTCAATCACCTTTGAGCTACTTCATCCCAGCAGCTCTATGACCAGTACTGATGGCCTTCACTTGGACACGATCTCTTATAAAAAATTGTGAACCTTTCAAACAACAAACCCAATCTTTTGACTTGGACGATCTGAGTAATGAGACAACAAATTATTCCAAACTCCACTTCAAATTTGACTTCAACGGCACATGATCTCCTTTGGAGCAAAAACCTTACTTTATCATCATCTGCTTTTTCTATTAGTGAAAACTTCAAATTACAACTCCCTCTAATTTCTATGATATCAACTTGACTTGGGATCTACCACTCCTTACTTTGACAGACTGCTTTCTCCACATAACATCCTTTAGAGCGAGTTCTTTGACAACTATTGTCTACAAAAAAAAAATTAATACTGTGCCTCCTTTGCTTCAGTTTTGCGTCTCCTTTCTTTCTATGGTGAACTAAACACTAGCGGCACACCTTTTAGCTCAAACAACAAAAATGGGTATCTAAGATTGGGCACGATTTTCTCCTAGCCTACAGACATCAACCTCTTTTACCTTGGTTTATTGCAATGGCTTTAGATCCTTTCATTCTCAACTTTTTTTTTGTTGATATATAAATAACTATGATTGGGCTTCTTGTTGAGCACTTTGTCTTTAGTTGAAACTACAGATCTTTGATCTTAAGGGTGACTTCTTTCTTCCTCAACAGTGGCTTACACATCAAACATATTCTTCTGGAACATTGCTATAGCTCTCTTTGCAAAGACAACATCAGGGGGACCCAAAAGAAGCAAACAAAAAATATCCAACTTATTGCCCATTTGCTTCTGCAAACGTTCAACCCAAATGAACTTCTCAAACTTGGCTTTGATACCAAATGAAAGAATTTGAAGCGGAGAGAAAAACTAAAAACAAACAGACAATCAAGAAATTACATATTGAATAAATACTCTGAGTTTCAACTCAATCATACAATAGCATCATAGGATTCTTACATCTCAACTAGATGCATACATTATAGCTCTACAAAGTTGGACTCATCTGAGAGTAAGTATAGAGAGCAAGATTCTACCAATATATAAATAGCCAAGGATTTACAACTAACAGTCAATTAGCTAACAGTCAACAGACTCAGTAGCTGGAGAAGATAAGATCATATATTGATCTTTAATGCTGAGATATGATTGAGATCACATGTTGATAAGGAGAAGATAGGTGCAGCTAAAGAATTCAATGCAGTAGTTGAGATATATTGATCTTTAATGCTGAGATATGATTGATATCACATGTTGATAAGGAGAAGATAGGTGCAGCTGAAGAATTCAATGCAGTAGTTGAGATTAGATATTCCAACATTTTTCTCACGGAGGTCAATTTGTTGTTCTACGAGATTGAAGAGAAACAGAGAGGCAAGCTTAACGCATCTCAAGACCTATGTGCAAACCAAAGGTTTGCGAGTGGATTATTTTTAATTCTCCATATATATTCTTATGCTTGGGTTTTATATGCAAATTAGATATTCTTTGTAAAAATCTAGATTGGAAGGAGCATCAGATATGCTACAATCTTTCCATAAAGTGGTGAAGAATTAATTTGCAAGTTGAAGACCAAGCTATTATGTAACAAAGCCTTATTGAGTAGCATCGTAGTTGAGCGAGCCTAGAGATGTAGCCTGAACATTGGGTAAACTCTGTTATGAAACCAATTTTTATCTCTTTTTGCTTACTTTTATTGATTCCTTCATGAGTTGCTAATGAGTATGTCATTAAGTTGATAACTAATTAAATAAACCTAATTCTGTAACTTCGGGTATATGCACATAACCACACAATTATGTTTTACAATTGGGAAAATATGTGATTAAGGTTAACTGCAAGTTGTTGTGTAAACCTTTTAATTACAAATCAGCTATATCCAGAATTTGGGCTTCTAGATCATCGTTCAGTGTGAGATATTTTCACTAGTATGTGTACTATGTTTTTCTGTGTATCTGGTTGTGGTCTAGGAGAAATGTAGTTGCCTCAAATTTCTTTGATTTGTGGTTTCAGGACTTTTAATTCTAGAAATAAGATGATATGATCATGTTCAAGTTAATTTTGTTATCCAAAGAGATTGGATCATGTTAAGGTTGTGTGTGCTTAATTCTTTTGTGTTTTACATGGGTATTGGCCAACCTTGTGTTAAACACTACTTATGAAGTTCATGGAAGTGTGTTGAGGTGTGTTGGGACTTATTTCAGTCCTAACTAAGTGAGTGTTTTGGTCACCCGCATTCTAATTCCACCGTAGCATGTTTTGGCACTGACCTAATTTGAATTATTAAATACAAATGGTGTGTGTCTGACCTTGGATGAGTTTCAAGGTTGAAGACTGTATAAATATGAGTTGAAATTTTTTTGAGAGATGAATGCAAGAGAAAAATAGATGTGAGATAGATGTGAAATAGTGTGTGTGATGCAAGTTTGAGTAGATCAGTGTGAAATTCAAGTGGCGAGTTTCCACAGGCAATGAGCTAAAGGTATACTCTATCATTCAAGCATGTCTACTAATGCTCACCATGGTTTTTACCTAATTGGGTTTTGCATGTAAATATGGTCTTATTGTGTGTATGGTTTTGCTTCTTTTAGTTTCTACCTTTACACTTAATGATTAATCACATTAGCAGACTAAAGGATTTGTGAATGGAAAATTATCTAGCTTCTGGTGAAAGTTTCAAAGGTTAAAATTGTTATAACTGATTCACTCCCCTCTCAGTTTTCTTGTTCAACATTAGTATCCCAATTTTTGTTATAATGGCTTTGATTATATCCCTTACTCTAGTTTTGATAATTCCTTTGATTCTGGTAGTTGTTCTAATTTTAGTTTTGAGCAAGGTTGATTCTAAATTGATTCAATTCATTTATGGCTTGAGAAAAAGTTTTCTTAAGATTCAATCTTAGATGAAAGGTGGTTGGTTTATTCAACCCCATAATTTAGTCTAGGCTATTTTGTATGAGAGGTTTTTGATAGATTTTATTGAGGATTATGTTAAATAGGCGTAGGACAACTGAGAGGGGGGTGAATGAGTTGTCACACAAATTCAAACTTAAAAATTTATCACTTATCAATTCTTCAACCACACAATTCTATTATTAAATATGATCATGAAACACAAATAAAAAAAAGTAAATAAACACAATGAACACCATATTTTTACGTGGAAAACCCAACAAGGGAAAAACCACGGTGAGGGTTAACTCACAATATAAAGATTATAAAATTGAATACAAAGGCTCACTACCCAAAAGAGGACTCACTATCCAAATACAAAGGCTCGCTGTCCAACAGGGAGGCTCACTGCCTACAGATACAAAAGAGAACAAAAGATCCACCACTACAATTAAAGCACATTCGTAGGATTAGAGAAACCTTTAGTTCACGACCTTTAGCACACTAAAAGAAATTGCTATCACAACTCACTCACACACACTTCTGCTCTTATGATTTGTGGCACACTTTCATCACTTTGCATCACACTGCCATGCAAATCTTCACAATTCATCTTACTTTTATACCATTCTCAACCTTAGAAGCATTTACCAAGTTCGGCCACAAAATCACCCATTTCATAAATTCAAATTAGGTCGGCAACTCAAAATTCTCACGGTGGAAAGGAATAAGAGTGGACCAATAAAAATATTTAACCAAGACCAAAAATAATATTCTTGAATCTTCTACACGCTCCCTCAATTGAATTTTATTCTTCAAATGAAGTGTAAAAACTAGGTTGGCCAAACCTAATGAAAACACAAATGAATAATGATTCACATGCTTCCCAGCATGAAGATGACATGTGGACACCTCAACACGCTTCATTATTCAGGAGACTTCATCTCAAACTTCTTTAGATATGCCCGCAATAAAACTATATATTTCATACACTGAATAAATTTCACCAGATCATCCAAACTATGCAAATCTATACTAGAATATAGAAACATGACTTCCAGATTACAAAACTTCAACTTTATTTTCCAGAGCATAGAAAATACCTTCACAAAATATATCCCAAATCTGCAAGATCTGAAACAAAATAGGAAAGAACTGCGGAGCAAAAATATTTCTCCTAGTCCATATAACACTAGTTCTACCTATAAAACACACATACCAGTGTACACAACTTTCATGTACCATCTCACCAGAAGCTGAAACGTAGAGTATATCATCATTAGATCATCGTAATGAAAACTTCAGAACCGCATAGGCATAGGATCAACATAGGAGAAATGTGAAGCACATACTAGAGCACAATCTGAACACATTCATCACTTTGACTTCTCTTCTTTATTAATTTTCCCAAAAGCACTTGGAAACTCATCAACACAACACATCTGCAGCCATTTAAGATAGTTCCATGTACTCATAGCATCTTAGCAGCATCTCAACTATACATGTAAAATTTGTAACATACTAAATAGTTTTGACATCAATGACAACACCACCAGACTAGCCCATACTTGCAACAATCTCCCCCTTTGTCATTGATGGCAACACATGATGTGAAAAACCATCAAAGAAAAAAAAATTGCACAATACCCTGAGAGAACACCTTCTTTTCTTCTACAACTGTTTTTCACATGGCTTTCTCTCCCCCTTTTCCATAAATGGCAAAGAACAACTGCCTGATTACTCCCCATTAGGAGTACACTCATCCTGCAACAATGAAAACCTTTTCTACTCCACCTGTGGAGTAGACCCATCTATCAGTCTAGATGAATGAAGAGTCTGTGAATTCACTAGACTGATGCACCTGTGTGTGCACCTACTTAGGAGGGCCAATGACCCCCAACCTCTCCCTAAGATGCTCAAAAGTATCCTTCAAAAGAGCCTTAGTAAATATGTCTACAATTTGTTCCTTTGTTGTCACATACTCAAGTCTAACCTCATTCTCCAACACTTTTTCTCTCAGAAAATGATACTTGATAGATATGTTCTTCGTTCTTGAATTCCTAACTAGGTTCTTTGAAATGTTTATTGCACTTGTATTATCACAGAAAATGGAAATAGGCTCATCACATACCACATCAATGTCTTTTAGAGTTTGCTTCATCCACAAAACTTGTGTGCAGCAGGATGTTGCAACAATATATTTTGCCTCTGCAGTGGATAAAGAAACCGGGTCTTGCTTTTTCCTCAACCATGAAACTAATCTTCCACCAAGAAAGAAAGAACCACCACTAGTACTCTTCTGGTCATCTACACATCCAGCCCAATTAGCATTTGTATAGGCACTCCAAGTGAAGTCATCACGCTTAGGGTACCATAGTCCATAATCCAATGTTCCTTTAAGATATCTAAATATCCTTTTAATAGCTATAAGATGTGCTTCTCTAGGATTTGCTTGAAATCTAGCAACTAAACACACTACATGCATAATATTTGGCTTGGTAGCAGTAAGGTACAATAGTCTACCAATCATGGATCTATATTTGCTCTAATCAGTCTTAGCAGATTCATCACCATTACTCAGTTTACATCCAATTACCATAGGGGTACAAACTAGTTTAGAATACTCCATCCCAAACTTCTTCAACAACTCTTTTACATACTTAGATTGTGAAATGAATATCCCTTTATCAATTTGATTCACTTGTAGACTAAGGAAGAAATTCAATTCACCAAACATAGACATCTCAAATTCTGTATGCATTTCTTCAACAAACTTTTTACACATGCCATCATTTCCACCAAAAATCATATCATCAACATAAATAACTACAATCAACATCTTATTACCTTTCACTTTGAAATAGAGGTTGTTGTCAGCAGAACCTTTGTTGAACCCTTGCTTTGTCAGATATTTGTCCAATCTTGCATACCAAGCTCTAGGAGCTTGCTTCAATCCATACAATGCTTTCTTCAATTTACAAACCATGTCTGATTTGTTAAACAAATGAAACCCTTCACGTTGCTCCATGTACACTTCTTCCTCCAACTCACCATTTAGAAAATCTGACTTAACATCCATCTGATATACCTTGAAGTCCTTGTGGGCAAAAAATGCTAAAAAAAATTTGATAGCTTCCATTTTGGCCACAGGGGAAAATGTTTCTTCAAAACCTATACTTCAACTTGTGAATATCCTTTGCATACCAATATTTCCTTATTCCTTACTGCTCCATTTTCATTCAACTTATTTTGAAACACCCATTTTGAGCCAATCACATTATTGTTCACAGGCCTAGGGACTATATCCCATGTCTAATTCTTTTCTATCTGCTGCAATTCCTCTTTCATAGATTTCATCCAACTTTCATCTTCACATGCTTCCTTTACATATTTACCTCAGCTGCAACTCTTCTTCTTGTCTTTACACCTTCACTCTTGTCTCCAATTATCTGATCTTCTAAATGATTCTTATGTACATATTTAGGAGTCCTAGTAGCAAGTTCTGGTTCATTCTCTTCTTCTTCTTCCACTTGTTCTTCTTCTTCTTTCTCTTCTTTTTCCTTCTCCTTATTTTCTTTAGGTACATGTCTGCAGATAGGATCATCAAGTTCAACTTCACTTATCTCAATAGGTTTTCATATGTCTTCATCAACTTTCACATTAGCACTTTCAATAATCTTTCTCAACCTTTTGTTAAAACATATGTATGCCTCATTAGTAGTAGAGTATCCAAGAAATATTCCTTCATCACATCTAACATCAAACTGTGTGAACCCCAATCCTAATACCTACAAAACAATAAGAATAAACACATTAGATTAAATATTGCAAGCAAGAACAAGGATTCCCCATGAAATCCATTTGCCAAGTTCAAATTAGGAAAAAAGCAATGAAGAGCACAATGAAAATAACCAAAATAGAGATTGATTCCTAATTAAACTAGCAAACTCATGATCCCATGGGGGAATTGGTGCCAATTTGATGTGAAAATTGGACCTTTCCCAATTCCTATGATGCAAGGTGTATGTATGTTGATGAATGTTGATGAGTGATCCACTTTTTTGATGCTTGATGAGTTCTCCAAGCTAAAAACATGCATAACCTAGCTATGTGATAGAAATGGGTTGGATGGAAACACTCACTGTTCCATGCTTTGGATCTTTTTTAGGAAGACCCTATGGTGTCACACTCCACCACCTTAACCTATAGGACCTACTACTTGTGTAGACTCCCCTGGTTCACCTTGCCAACCCAACCATCAAGTCATATCCTGCCAACCAAGCCAACCTTGGGGCAATGCTTCAACATTTCCTTAGCCCTTAATCTACCCTAAAGGCTAACCTATCCTCAACACACAATTTGATCTTGCAGGGGTGTAGAAATGTCTTCAGTGGCTTCAAACCAACCTCCTAGGGTTCCTGAAGGTTCACCGAAACTCTACCTTTCCATCGCTTCCACCAAACCCTCAACTAGGGTTAAAAAGAGGCTAGTAGCCCTTGAGCCCCAATAAGGTCTCCATTTCTAAGAAAACTGGTTGTTTCTCCTAACTTTTCCAAATAACTCATCATCTTTCCTTTGGTTTCTTGGTCCTCATGCCTAACACTTGAAGATTTTATAGGCCCTAACCCTCAACTGTCCGTACACAGGCCCAAACTTGAAAATGGCAAAAACTAGGGTTTTCTTTTAAGCCTTTTCCTGTCTTTCCCACATCTGTTTGAGACTTCTAACACCAGGTGGTTAGATGGAAATTTCTCCTACCTTCAATACTTTTTCAAGGTACATGTCTGCCCTCTCCACACCATGTTTTACTAGGAGATGAACACCCCTACAAACTAAGTGCTTTGCACTTCTTGTCTTTCCTAGCCGAACTCTTCTTAGCTCACCTAGGAAAAGACTCTCACAATGATTCCATGACTCCTAATGACTCCTAACCCTACCATATTTACATTCATGGATTCAAGTCACAATTCCCAAGAGGTCGTACATTATGTACAGTGGGAATGTGACCTAAACCTCCATTTTCTGCCAACTACTTGTCAAAACAACAAAATGCAAAGCAACAACTATCTTCTATAAACTTGAAACTGTACTAGAAACCCAAATTACTACCACACAGGTCTTAATCTATTAGTACACTACATTCTACATGTAAAATAGTAACTAATTTAATCCATATAAGCTCTACTTTGAGACAAAATCAGGAAATGCACACTCAAAACATCATTGTTTTCTTGTTTTTAAAACTAAATACAAACTCGAATGCTTCCAACCTTGTTTTCAGGTCGAGGCACACCTTAAATAGGTTCCTCAATCAGTTATCCTCCCTTGGTCGGACATATTAGTTACATAATGGCAAAAGTTGTAAAATGCACTCTGTTTTTCAACTTTTACCAATGTTTAGAAAACTAATTTGAGTTTTCTAAACTCATCCATCCTTTTCACTTCTTATCCTATTGATCACAACAAATTAAGACTTATTCATAAACCTCTAATTCTATCTAAATGGTCATCATGACCTTCAAAATAACACATTAAAACAAAACTTCATTCTAGACTTCTTAAATGCCTAGTGTTTCCTAGGTGCTCCTGCACCACTATGATTCAATGATATTGGATGGAAATGGCTAAGTATTTGAGCATGATAACTTTGCATAATTTGTGGATGATCAAATGAGGAATGAAGCCTCTTATTTATAGATGAGATTGATGGATTAATGTCCAAAATTGAGCAATGTGGGACTAATATTCATCCAATGGCAAGATGCCACTTGTCAACCTATGAATGGATGGAGGATGTGCAAGTTTTGAGGATTGTGCCAATAAATGCCTATTTTTGAATTTTGAATTTTGTTGAAATGACATGCAAGAGGGAAGGTAAAATGCATTAAATGCCACTTGGCTCAAAGAAAAGGACATGTAAGATGGAGTAAATGATTTGTTGGATGTACATGTCAACTTGGATTTTTGAATTCAAACTTGGAGAATATTCCAAAAAGATGCCTTGTTGAGGAAAATATAGATTTAATAAATCAATTAAATCTATTTTCATGTGCAAGTGGTAAAAGCTAGAGAATGGGACATGATAGGAGATTAAATTAATCCAAGTTAATTAATTTAATGAGAGATTAGATGATGTGACAAATTTGACTTAGATTTGTGGATTTATTTAAATCAAATATGAGAGGAATGTGATAAGAGGTTAATTAAATAAAGATTTTGATTTATTTAATTAAAAGGGATGATGTTAGATTAAATTAAATAAGGTTTTAATTTATTTAATTTAATTAGATATACTTTAGATATTTAATCAAATAAAATTAATTATTTAATTAAATAGGGATAATTAGATCAAGATTAATTGATTTAATTATCGAGAAGAGGTGACTTAATTAGATAACTGGTTTATTTAATTAAGAGAGGAATATTGATGAAATTAATCAGATAGGGATATTTGATTAAATGGTTAAACTAAAGGATGATTTTGGATGAAAGGATGTTAGTAGGCGGGATTAGGTGCACAATGTCAATCGGTACATTTTACGTGTCTACACAAACTTTCCAAGATTTTCATCATCTCTTTTAATATAGCATATGCTTCCAAATACCTTAAAATATTTCACAGTAGGAGTCTTACTAGTCCATAACTCAAAAGGTGTCTTTGTGTTGTTGTGTCTAATCAAAACTCTATTAAGAACATAAACAATAGTATGTATCTCTTCTCTCCAATATATATCTGGTACATTGGACTCTTTCATCATAGTTCTAGCAGCCTCTTGTATGGTCCTATTTTTCCTTTCAACTACTCCATTTTGTTGTGGGGTTCTCAAAGCAGAAAAATGTCTTTTTATGCCATGCTTCTCACAAAATGCATTAAATTCACCAGAAGTGTATTCACCACCTCTATCAGATCTCAAACACTTGATTTTTCAGATTTACTTCATTTTCTACTCTTGCTTTGAATACCTTAAACCTATCCAAAGCCTTCTTCTTTTCTCTAAAAAAAGCAACCCATGTCATTCGAGTATAATCATCAATAAGCAACATAAAGTACCTATCTCCATTCAGGCTTCTAGTCTTAGTCGGACCACAGAGATCAATGTGTACTTACTCCAACATTCTGGTAGTAGAATGTTCTTTTCCCTTAAAGCTACATCTTGTTTGTTTCCCCAATTGACAACTTCTACAAATAGCATTAGTTGGTCTCATGATTCTAGACAATCCTCAACATTCTCCTTAGCACTGATCTTGATTAGGTTATCAAAGTTCACATGTCCCATTCTCCTGTGCCATAAGAAACTTTCATTGATTTGAGATACAAGGCAATGACCATCAACTCCCTTCAGCTAATAGATGTTTCCATGAGTTCTTCTTCCAGGAACAATCATATCTCCATTTCTAGATCCTTTTCTAATTTCATAGGTATTGTTTTGAAACACAAGTTTAAATTCATTGCTACACATCTGACCAACACTTAGAAGATTATGCCTCAAATCCTTCACCTAATATACATTATCAGTATTGTGCACTCCATCAAAACTAATTGAACCTTTACCACAGATCATACATTTCTTCAATAATAGAGATCTTGTCACTGTAGCATTCCAGTAAAGTGATCAGGATCTTCTTGATTATATCTTCATCTTATAGTTTTCCTCCTTGATTTCTAACTTCATTTGCTACCAATTCAACTCTCTGAAAGAAACTTGTAAATTCTTCACCATCTTCCATCTTCACGTTAAAAAATTTATGCTTTTCCACCAGCTTCTTTGTCAATTTCACCTTTTCATTTCCTTAATACATGTCTTCCAACTTCTTCTAGACTTCATATGCAGTATCTAGAGAATTAACCTTAACTCGCTCATTTTTAGATAAACCATTGGAAATTGCATACTTTTCCTTCTCATTTTCTTCATAAGTAGAGATCTCATCTGTAGAATTAATACCACCAAATGAAAGTGTATACTTATTCTCAATAGCCTTCTAGGTCTTGAAACCAAGAGAGATTGTATATCCTCTCATCTTCCCCTTCCAATCATTGTAGTCAATTCCATCAAACATAGGGATTGCCAACTTGTGCGCCATCAGATCTTCCTTAAGCCATTAAGCTCTACACAAGGAACCAAAAGCTCTGATACCAACTATTAAACAGGCGAAGAACAAATGAGAGGGGGGGTGAATCAGTTGTCACACAAATTCAAACTTAAAAATTTATCACTTATCAATTATTCAACCACACTATTCTATTATTAAATATGAGCATGAAACACAAATAACAGAAAGTAAATCAACACATTGAACACCATTATTTTACGTGGACAACCCAATAAGGGAAAAACCACATTGAGGGTTAACTCACAATATAAATATTATAAAACTAAATACAAAGGCTCATTGCCAAGGGCTCACTACCCAAAAGAGGACTTGTTGTCCAAATCCAAAGGCTCACTACCTACAAAGGACTCACTTTCTAATAGGGAGGCTCATTGCCTACAAATACAAAAGAGAACAAAAGATCCACCATTGCAATTAAAGCACATCCATAGGATTATAGAAACCTTCAGCTCACTACCTTCAGTACATTGAAAAAACTGTTATCACAACTCACTCACACAAGATTTTTCTCTTATGATTTGTGGCACACTTTCGTCACTTTGCATCACACTGGCATGCAACTCTTCACAATTCATCTTTCTTTTATACCATTCCCAACCTTAGAAGCATTTACCAAGGTCGGCCAGAAAATAACCCATTTCATAAATTCAAATTAGTTTGGAAACTCAAAATTCCCATGGTGGAAAGGAATAAGAGTGGACCAATAAAAACATTTAACCAAGACCAAAAATAATATTCTTCAATCTTCTACACACTCCCTCAATTAAATTTTATTTCTCGAATGAAGTGTAAATGCCAAGTTGGCCAAACCTAATGAAAACAAAAATGAACAATGATTCTTATGCTTCCCAACATGAAGATGATAGGAAAACACCTCAACACGCTTCATTATTCATGAGACTTCATCTCAAACTTCTTTAGATAAGTCCACAACAAAACAATATACTTCATACATTGAATACCTTTCACCAGATCATCTGAACTATACAAACCTGTACTGGAATATAGAAACATGACTTTTAGACTGATGAGTCTAGTTTATGACTCAATTTCGATAGTATTTATTATCTATTTGTTGTAGTTGTCATAGGCTTGGATACTTGGATGCTGACCTTTTTGTGATATTTCCTCAAAACCATAGACATTGGGTATGAGCTATTTTTGTAACCTTTAAATGACATTGACATGCTATATGAACTATCTATGTTAATTTTACATGTGGATTAATGAATGTTACTTTGAGATAGTTATAGATATGCAATTGTCGTGCGTACTAATATTGTTATGTAGATATAATTAGTAGCCTACAAAATTGTGGAAGATTCTGCCAGCTGGTCACTCACCATCACAATAAACAAGGTGATCATTCAAAGGTCAATGGAGGGAAAACTCTCAATGGAGAGAGATTCCTAGTTTAAATCGAAGATTTATAACCACCTTGTAACTAGTCTTAATTGTTTTTTGAGTGAATATAGGAGTTAATGTTGTGCTAAATCTGCGTTAAGGAAAACATGCTTGACCAGATTCCACACATGCATAACCTCCTCTCCACTTTTCATGCTTTCCCTAAAGTGGCATCCTCCTAATCTGTTGGAGTTGACTGTCTTGCTAGGTAGTTAGTTAGTAGTTTTTTTTTCCTATAAATAAGACTCAAATTCTCCTTCTCAAAAGGTTGATCGATCTAATGATTTACTCACATTCTTAGTTTTTCAAGTAATACAGTTATGTTGCTCTATTGCACTTTTGTTTTCCAATGAATAAAATGAAGTTATAACTTCATGCATCTGAGTTTACATTTTTCTTAATGGATACTCATCCAAGGGGGCCCACTTGGTGAGCATTTCATCCTTTAGCTTAGTTGTTACTTTTTGTTAAGTAATTAGATAAGAATCTGGCATGGTATGTTCCTATAGCCACTAGAATTCCATTATTTGACTATTCATGCTGCCAAAGCAGATAGAGTAGTTTTATGTTTTCTTGCTCAGATTTTCATTTATGTCATGCATTTCAGCTTAGTATAGTTATTGGTTGATGCTCAACACTCATGTTATCTCTTTCCAAGTAATTAACTTTCAACATTATTTCCTTCTTAGTTGTAGAATGAACATGGCTACTTTGGATTCCTAGTGCACATAATGTGCTAACCCATTTCAAGTCTACGTCCCTAGGTTGACAAGTTAAATATACCTTCATGATGATTGGGATAGCTATTTAGATGAGATTTCCAATCTTTGAATCACAATTGTAAGGGCTTAGTTGTTAGATAATCGTAGGAGGCCAACATTTTTGGCACCACTATCGGGGATGGTGCCAAACTAGGGAGATCTTTGGATTCATTGATAGTTTTTCTTGTTGTAGTATTTCTAAAAAAAAATTTGTAGTATACCCCCTGATTTAGGAAAGTAATGATCCATCATTCTTTTTTCATTTCTTTGTGTGAGTTGGCTAATAGTGAGTTGATACTGTATGCATAAAGGAAGGAGGAGAGATGCCCATGGGAGATTCCTTCCTAACAACCCTGATCCATTCAAGCTAGATGAGCATTTGAATCTACCAAGAGAAGAAGAAGAAGTACACCCCTTTGCTGATGCATTCCCCAATTTGAGCAATTCTGAAACCTCATCTGAAGATCAAAATCAGCTTGAGAATCCCTTTGCTTTGGAACTACGTTAGGCAAGCATGGGTGATGCAAACAGAAACAGACCTAACCAACCAGCTTTTCCTTTCCCCATTGCTCATCAGAATGAAGTTTATAACCTCAAAAATATCCCTCCTTCAGTCCTTCCTAAGTTTTATGGACTTATCACAGAGGATTCTAATACTTTCTTATTCAAGTTTTACATACTCTACAGGAGTTATGACTATACCACCGATGCCCATAGGCTTAAGTTATTCCCTACCACCTTAAAAGAGGTTGCATTGAAATGGTCCATGAGCCTAGGCAGAAATACTGTGGAGACTTTGGAAGACATGAAGAAAAAGTTCCTTGACAAGTACAAGGAATATTGCATGGGCAACGACATGAAGGGGGATGACATTTTTAGGATGCATCAAAAGGAGGATGAGAGTCTGGAGGATTACATTGCAAGGTTTTTTTTTTTTCTGTAGAAATCTCCACACCATACACTTAATGAAGAATCACAAAAGTTGCTTCTCCTAAGGGGAATTAATGGCAGTTGCAGTAATGCCTTAGACCTGATGGGAGGAGGAGATATCACCCAAGTGATGCAATATCAATTGCCAAACCACACAAACATAGGGTACAACAGACCCAAACTTGTCAGGAGAAGATCAAATTGAACAAGCAACCAAAATTTCTTTCTCTTTTCATAAAAAAACACATTGTTTCATTTGCAAACCACAAGGCATCATTAAACCAACTCACTTCAACACTTATTCTTATCATACTCAAGCTTCAAACATCTTATTTATCAACAAAAATGACTAATCCACACAAGAAACCTGATTAGAGTCACTAAAAAATCCACTCTTTCATCATTCACCAAGGCACTCTTCCATTCAATTTGCTTTTCCAAGACAAAATATCAACATACCATTCTATCACTAGTCCTTCAATCCACAGTAATCCACATCAATTTCACTGAAAAAAAAATAAAAACATGTCCACATACCATTGTTCTAACAAATTCCTTGATTCCTGTAGTCAACACATCATCGTATTCCTTGGGTATTCCTTGCTACAACACATCAAACCATCAAACCTTCTTTTCAATCACTAACCAAGCATTGATATAACTTCAATACCATTGTGTAAACAATTTCAACACAAATCCATTCAAAAATATCATGGTTTTGGCATGTTCTCTATTTTGAGCAAACAATCCAATATATCCTCAATAGGTTAACACATCACTAAATTGGGTGTTTTCCTTTCAATCACTTAGTGTTTCCACAAACCCTGGATATATTTTGGGACCCATTTTTCTCTAGTAAAACATATCAAAAACTTGGACATAGTTGTTTTGAAACAATTATCAGAAAATTAGTCTATACATTGTTAAAGAGTCCCTAATAGGCCAATTTAACAAAGAAGATAGTCTTTAATCCACACCAAGTCAACATATAACCTCAAACAATATATTTTTATGTCTCAAACCTCAATATTCTTCAATTTTTAAGGACTGAGAAGACCATTTACCTGCTAAACATTAAAACCCTTAATTTTAGGCCTTTAAAGCACAATTATATGAGGGTTTCTTGGAAACATCATTTACCAACCTCCAATTCACCTGCCACTATTTCAAACATCCTCAAACAAGTCTTCACAAGCATTTCAATCAATTTCCATACCATAGCAAGCGTTATTTCACCTTTTCATATCATAGAGGCACCATTTTTTTTAAGGAGAAACTAAGAAATTTGCTTGGAGCAGCAGTAATACCTTATAATCTCACCTTCCCTGCACTCAAACACACTTTACAAATTGAAAAGCAACTGAAATAAACCCATTCCATTGATTTAACTAATCTTACATTGATGGAATGGCTAAATTTCCCTTAAAGGACTCTCAAACCCTTAATTAAGGTTACAAATCGTATTAATGTAAGTCTTCCCTCAAACACTTTAAACAAAATGAAGTGACTTCAAACTCCTTTCAAAAGAGACATGAATCCTTCCTTAATATAATCCAACAAGAACCTAGTCTATGAAGTGATAAACTTTTTGTATATGTCTAAAACAAGAGAAAAAGACTGCAAAATACAAAAATAGGGATGTATTATGCACTAATTGTTTCAAGAATTACAAGTGTTGCTTTTTCCTTGCCTTGTACATGCTTATATAGTTTTTTCCCACTTAATAACTCACTCTAAAACTTCTCCATCAATTGAAACTTCCTAAAATACCTCTTGACTCTTCACATTCCTAATTTTGTGCTCTTTTTTGAATATTTACATTATTGACAAGTTTTGCCATCTTTAGCAACATTTTGAAAATCTTTTTTTTTTATCACCTAAAGACCTATTTAGGACTTTAAATACATTTTAAATAACCTTTGCATGACCCTATCATATGCTCTTACATCCTTTTTCAATTTCTTGTTATTTCCCCATTTTTACAATTTTTGCACAAGAAATGACACTTTTATGACATTGGACTCTATTTACCTCCTGAAGACCTTTCAACATCTATAATGGCTCTTATATGACCTTTATAATGCCATATAAACTTGAAAAATCATCTTTTAAAAATGTTCCAATGAAAGTTATTTAATGACCAAGGTGTTCCTGCACCACCAAGTTCCTTGGGAGGATATCAAGAAGATATGCCAGAACTACTCTAGGGCAGCTTCAAAGAAAGGGAGAGCTTACCAATCCTCTATGGGTAAGTCATCTATCGGTGGAGTTTCAAGAATGCAGACTACTCACTTGCTGCTAGACTTAAAGAAAGAAATTATAAACAATCTAGCTACTCAGTTGGATACACTTCAGGCCAAGAAGAAACAAGAGGAGGTAGAGGCAATGTTGGTAGAGTATTTCCCCCATTGCAGACAAAAGAATAAGGACTACAAATGCAAGATGGTAGCTAATATTGAAAGTAAGTAGATTCCACCTGAGTTCAAGCCAATCCAAGGTAAAGATGACCAAGTCTACTACATTGCACAAAGGATTCCATGGGCTCCAAGACAGGGTGTGTCATCTGATCCACTATCTTTTGTTGGCCCTTATTTTAATTCTCATGCATCAAGCAACCAATGGCAACCCCCATATCCATCCAATTATGGAGGATATCCCCCACAACCTTGGAGTAACCCTTCAAATTTCTAGCCTAATCACCAAAAATATCCACCTTAGTGGTAGAAACATCAGTGGAATTGGTAATAGTTTCAAGGAAAGTGGCAGCCACCTCCAGGAAACTAGCAACAAACATCTCAATGGAGGGGAGGACAACAATGGCCAAACCAAACAACCAATTACATGCAGCCACCTTCTTGGCCCCAACAAGCTGCTATAATGCCTCCTCCCGCTAGTTCAAGTTCAAACACACCCACACCTAACCCAAATAACAAACCACAGCAGCACCCAGTATACTCTGCTGACCCAAATCAATTCCCTGCATATGTTGTGAGTGTAAGTGGCATCCACTTGCATTCAGGAACTACCTTGCCAGCTCCTCCCACACCCATTATCACTAAGCTTCCCGTGGAAGAAGAGGAGCATTTGAATGACCCCATTCAACCAAATACACCTAGAAATCCTAAACTAGTCCCAGTTAAGCAAACTAAACAAGAACCACCATTTCCTCATAGGTTGGAAATTGCTAAACAAAAAGAAGAGAAGGAAGAACCAGCCTTTGATATTCTAGACCAGTTGAAGCATGTATGTGTCAAGATCCCTCTATTTCAAGCCATAAAATACGTTCCAATCTATGGCAAGGCAATTAAGGAAGCATTCTTTAAGAAGCTAGGCAGAAAAAAGAAAGACCCCACTACAGTTCATGTGGTGGGACAGTTGGCTGACATCATGCTTGGGAAAGTGACTGTTCCCAAATACAATGACCCAAGGAGTCTTGTGGTAGGAGTTGTCATAAATGGGATCCAAATAAAAAATGCTCTAATTGATTTGGTAGAAGCAATAAATGTAATGACCAAGGATATCCTGCGGCAACTAAATGTTGCCAACATGAGACCTACTCGTACCATCCTACAACTTGTTGATAGTTCAACTATTAAACCTAATGGTATAGTCGAGGACCTTGTGGTAGCTCCTGAATCATGGGAGTACCCAGTAGATTCCATGGTTCTTTCTCCTAAAGCTACACTAGGCAAGTACCCTATCATTCTAAGAAGACCATGGTTAGCAACAACATATGCATATATTGTATGTAGGATAGGAGACATGACCAGTTTTTGATGGAAAGAGCACCAAAAAACTCATTATCTACCCTTCTACTTAGCCATCCCACGATATAGATAATCCCATATGGCCACAAGTCGGTGAAGAGGTCGAGGAAGTTAATTATGTGGCACAACTTATGATGTTAGGAAGAAACTTTTTCCTGCAACTTCAAGAGGAAGATGGAGTATTGTCTAACATAATTCAGAATCATTGTGAAGTAGAGGAAGCATCATCCTCTCATTCTATTGATCCAATAAACACACTTTTTCCCACTCTTCCTGCAACAAAACTTCATGTAGCAATAGGTATGTCTCATACATTTCTGCCACATGAACTCAAGGTACCCAACATTAGTGATGCAGCTATGGTAGAAATAACTACACAAGTGCAAGTGACAGAAGGAAAGTATCTAAACATCAACAAAAAATTAAGTGAAGAATAACGGTTGTCATTAACAAACTTACTAAAGACCCACCAGCATGTATTTGCATGGGATTATCATGATATGAAGGGATTGGACCCTAGGCTTTGCACTCATAGGATATACATTAGAGATGATTGTACACCAGTGAGGCAGCTACAAAGAAGAATTCACCCTGCATTAAGAGAAATTGTAAAAAGGGAACTACAAAAATTTCTAGATGTAGGATTTATTTACCCCATCTCAAATAGCCAATGGGTGTCTCCATTGGTGATTGCGCCCAAAAAGTGAGGGAAGTGGCGAGTTTGTATTGATTATAGGGAACTCAATGCTGCCACCAGAAAGGACCATTTTCATCTAACTTTCATAGATCAAGTTCTAGATTCACTTGCAAGAAAGTAGTACTTTTCCTTTCTAGATGGACTCAACAACTATAACTAGATCCAAATTGCACCTGAGGATCAGGAGAAGACCACCTTTACCTATCTGTGGGGGATTTATTCCTACTGAATCCTTCCCTTTGGCATATGCAATGCACCTCAGGAGAGTCCTACAAAGATGTGAAGACCACAATCTATCTCTAAATAGTGAAAAGTGCTTAATGATGATGCAGGAAGGTCTAGTCCTTGGCCACTACATCTCTCACAAAGGAATTCTAGTAGATCTTGCAAAGATTGAAGTGATCACAAATCTTCCTACACGTACAAAAAAAAAAGATGTTAGGATTTTCTTGGGCCATGCCAGCTACTATAGGCATTTCATCAAGGATTTCAGAAAAATAGCAACACCATTGTACACTCTTCTCACTAAAGATGTTGAGTTTCAGTGGACAAAAGATTGTAACCAAGCATTTTCTAATTTGAAGGCAGTTTTAACTCATGCTCTTGTACTCAAAGGGCCCGATTGGGAGCTTCCTTTCCACATCCATATAGATGCATCAAACTATGCCATAGGAGTAGTCTTGGGGTAGAAAGAAGGAGCTATTGAAAATGCTATTTATTTTGTCAGCAAAAACTTGCAAGGAGTTGAATTCAATTATATAGTGACAAAAAAGGAAATATTGGCAACAATATATGCCCTTAGAAAATTTAGGCACTATATAATAGGCTATCATATCTTTGTGCACATGGATCATGCAGCCATTAGGTATCTCATAAATAAATCCTTGATCTCAGCTAGGTTAGCATGGTGGTTGTTGTTGATGCAAGAGTTTGACATAACCATTGTGGATAAGCCAGGGAAGGCCAGTGTTGTTGCAAACTTTCTTTCAAGGATAACTACATCAGAGGATAAAAAATTCATTAATGACACTATCCCTAATGAGCATCTATTCTCCTTCAGTGTACATACACGCTAGTATGCTAACATAGCTAACTATCTAGTCACAGGGAGAGTTCCTCCTCACTTCTCTCCAAAAGAGAGAAGGGTGCTCATTGAAAAATCATTTATTTTTTCATGGATTGTAGGATGTTTGTTTTACACTGGACCAGACCATATCATAAGGAGATGTGTGAGGGAAGATGAGACTTGATATTTTGCATGCATTCCACAATGAACCATGTGGAGGACATTTTGTAGTTTAAAGGACAACAATGAAGATTTTGAATACAGGATATTACTATCCAACACTCCACAAGGATGAAAGGAGATATACAAGAAAGTGTGATAGATGCCAAAGGATAGGTAGGCCAACCAAATATAATGAGATGCCCCTTTACCCTTAGGTAGTAATCACTCCATTTGACAAGTTGGGATTCGACTTTGTCAGACCCATTGAACTTCCATCAAATGGTAAGTCTTATATCTTAGTATGCACTGATTATGTAACCAAGTGGGTAGAAGTTAAGTCCATAAAGCATGCAATAGATAATAAGGTTGTTGAATTTATTTATAAGGATATTTCACACGGTATGGGGTTCCAAGAGAGATAGTGACTAATCAAGGTGCTCAATTCACCTCAACCCTTGTTGCAGCACTGGTCAATGAGTAAAACATAAGTCATAGAAAGTCTATCCCTTCTCGCTCTCAGGCCAATAGCTAAGCTGAGGTGACTAACAGGGAAATTGAAGCCATTCTAACCAAAATAGTGGTTGTTTATAGGAAGGATTGGGCAAACAGGCTACCAGAAGCTATCTAGGCCTATAGGAATACTTGGAAAACAACCACAGGCTTCACTTCTTTTGAGTTGATGTATGGAAAGATAGCTATGATGGCCATTGAATTTGAGCACAAGACTCTTCAGACTGCAATAGACTTGGGGATGGATATCTATAAGGCACAAAGGGATAGAATCATGCAACTCAATGCTTTGGATAATATGAGGAAGGCAGCCTTGCATCATATAGAGGTAGTGCAGAATCGGAGAATAAAGTGGCATGATAAATTTATCAAGAACAAGAAATTATGGCCAGGTGACTAGGCACTCCTCTACAACTCGAGGTATCAGGATAATGCAGGAAAAATGCAGACAAGGTGGCTAGGACCATATGAGGTTGCTAAAGTCTTCCCAAATGGTGTTATTCAACACACTACCATTGACCCAGTCAGATTTATGTTGCTTTTCAATGGTCATCACCTCAAATTTTATCACAAGCCAACTTACAAGGAGGAATTCATGCAAAAGTTCACTCAACATGCAAATCCCAAAGTTCCTAGAGCTGAAGGAAGCATACCTAATGTCCCTCCTAGCTAACTAAGGTATGTCACTTTTCATAATAAAGACTTCCACTCCTGTGGGAGTCCACTTCTTCATTCATTCACCCATCTGCCCATCCATATCCACCTTTCTCTCTCTTCCATCACACCACCATAACTTCACTTCATTCTACCACATTTTCATTAATTGCTCAACTAACTTTTTAAAAGGTGACCGGTACTTTATCCATAATCTTTGCAATAGATATTCCAAGAATTCAGGTACGTGTGCATCAAATTTTTATCTCTTAATTGTCTTTTAGTACATGCAATTAATTGTTGTAAATTAATGTAGACGTTCTCCATAGCATGTAATTATTCCCTGCCCTGTCAAATCATCATAACTATTGCACATGTGAGGACACATGTTCAAATTTAGGTTGGGGGGAAGTGTGAATACCATGTCCATATGTTAGCCCATGTTGGTTCATGTGAGAAAAGTTTAAATTGAGCCAATTTGAATTCTGAGTAAGATGACGGCTCGCATGTGTGAGATGATATCCACCACCTCCATTTTTCTCGATCATAGTCTTCATTTATTACTTCTTTACCACCTTTATTCCTCTTGTCATAATCCTAAGTCACCAAAGAAGGAAAATTCAAATGACATTGGTGTTGGGAATTTAGCAGAGTTGCAGGAAGGAGAAATTGGGCTTTAAGATGAGGATTGCAGGAAAAGAAACCTTCCTGAGTAAATGTTTAATTGTAGACAACTGAACAATGGGAGGTAGGTTAATTTGAAATGAAACCATGGTTCATGATGTATTACTGCAGGATGCACCTTGCCAGGTCAAGTTCAAAAATTGTGGGTGGTAAGATTATTTCTTGAAGCTCAATGGTTTTGATGAAGACATTGCATTGGAATTATCTCAAACATTGTCTGAAGGAAAGGCCATGGCAAAAGGGTTGGAAGTAATGGCTACTGAAGAAAGGATTGGAGAAGTTATAGGGTTGCCTACTGACAGTTAAAATTACCCTACTTCTAGAGATGCCAGGTCAGTTAGGGCTGAATTTATAGAACCTGGTGACCCTCCATTGAGTGTGGACAAGCAAGGTGTGAAGAGAACCTCTCTACCTCAGCCATGGAAGCAGGTAGTTGTTTATGTTGTGAGGCACATTACCTGTTAAGGTAATTAGTCGAACCTACATTTCATGCTCTTCAAACTCCTAAATCATATGAGGCATGGGAGGAGAATGAACATGTCAAACATGCTATACCACCATCTCTCAATCATGGTGGTTGAGACCCAAAAAGGTAGGGATAATTCTATTTCCCACCATTTTCCAATCAAATTACTGGTAGAAAAATCTCTGCATGATGTGTCTGAAATGACTTGGGAAGAATTCTTAAAAATTGATCAAATTAGACTAGAACATTTGAAACCTAAGATTTTGCCTCAACCCCGTAGGGCTAGTAGGAGATTGACCACTGGTGAAGCCACTCCTAATGCCTCAAATTTTGGTGCAGGCCCTAGTGTAAACCCTCTTACAGCTAAACAAACCATAGAGATTATTTCTTCTGAGGCAGAGCATTTAGACAAAGAAATTTCCTCTTCAAATTTTGATAATGATGTTCCTCTTGGCATCCTAATTCGAACTAGGGCATAGAAGAAAGAGGTAGAAATAAGGAAGGGTGAAGCTAAAAATAAAACTACAGGAAAGGAAGTTCCAAGCTGTAAGAAATAGAAGGCTGACACTATTCTTCCTGCAGCTGAAGAAAAACATGAGAGCCCTCCTAGAAAATCAAGACTAGTTGGGCTAGCCTTTGGTGTGTCTCCATAGGGAATCCCTAAGACTAGAGAAACATCACAAGAGGACATAGAGGCCCCAATGGGGTAGGTGAATGTTGGAAAAAAGGACATATTTGAGGAAGCAGCAAATGTAACATTGGTAGACCTTGCTGCCATTGTTGAACAAGTTGAAAGTCAAGATTTTGAGGAGAATCAGGAGCTGCTAGAGCAAGAGTAGAAGCAATAGTTCCTGCAACAAGAGCAAGAGCCAAAGAAAGAGCCAAAACAAGAGGCCCTACAGCCAAAACTGGGAGAACAGTCAACACCCTTATAGCTGAAATTCGCTGAACATTCAGAATCCTTGTAGTCAATGCTACATGAAAAGTAAGTGTCAATGCTAGGAAAAATTATGCTAGGAATACATAGGCCCTCTGAGTTTTCAATGCACATGGTAGCTATGAATTTATGGAAGGAGATACAGAGGAGGTAAGAAGAAAGGAAAGAGGAGAAACGTAGGCTGAAGAAGGAAATTCAAAAGAGAGATGAGGAGATTGAAGATAAAAATTCATAAATTGTTGCTCTAAAGGAAAAAGTGGACAATATGGCAGCCTTAGTACCTCAGATATTAGAATGCAAGACTCCTCCAAGGGTCTATGCTCTATATCTGAAGGAGAGGCATCTTTCTTTTAAACTAGCAAGGATTATCTGAGGTTTGAATCCTTTCATTGAGACTCCTCTTGAAATTTTCAATTCTTATCGGATTGCTCATAAAATGAAGAATTTATTGTGTGAATTCTATTTGCATAATTATGCTTTGACCCAAGACCATGATTGGAATCCATTGTTGTATGTTGGGGATGTCCAATTAAGGGCATTTATGTCTTGGATATAGAATGATATTAGTTGGGGACAACATTTTAGGGCTTATAGGCAAATAGAATCCAACACTCCCCTGGCCATCAAGGTTGAATCTAGAAATCCATGGGACATTTTATGGGATTGGCGCAAAATTATTTATAGACCAAGCTATGGTAGCAAGATCTTGCCTAAGAGAGATGCAGTTTATAAGGAATATGAGAAGATAGAAAAAACCACAAGGGAAGCCATAATGGGAAATTTGTCACAAAGGTGGAAGAGTTTTACTAATGAGTTAAAACAATCTAAGCCTCACTCTCTACAGAACTATGCTACAACATTGAAGAGGCTTGATAGATATATACAAATTGGAAGGGAAAAGGGGAAATTTTGGCTTCCATTAACCTTTTAGCCACCTATCCTATTTGGCCTGTGCCAAATTTTAGATATTATCAATAGGATATAGCTACAGAGAAATAGAGATGGAGTAGATTAGACAAACAACAAGGGTTCTATTGGGACCCTCATTCATGTACTACAAGAAATGATGTAGGACAGCTGGCAATTGCAAATTTCATGGCATTAACAAAGAAAAAGAACAACCCTTCTTCTATTGGAGGACCAATGAAGTCTTAGGTTGGGGGGAGTGGTGAGTCCAGTTTATGACTCAATTTTGATAGTATTTATTATCTATTTGTTGTAGTTGTCATAGGCTTTGATACTTGGATGCTAACCTTTTTGTGATATTTCCTCAACACCATAGACATTGGGCATGAGCTTATTTTGTAACCTTTAAATGACATTAACATGCTATATGAACTATCTATGTTAATTTTACATGTGGATTAATGAATGTTACTTTGAGATAGTTACAAATATGCAATTGTTGTGCATACTAATATTGTTATGCAGATATAATTAGCAACTTATAAAACTGAGGAAGATTCTTCCAACTGGTCACTTGCCATCATAGTCAACAAGGTGATCATTCAAAGGTCAATGAAGGGAAGACTCTCAATGGAGGGAGATTCCTAGTTTAAATCAAAGATTTATAACTACCTTGTAACTAGTCTTAATTGTTTGTTGAGAAAATATAGGAGTTACTGTTGTGCTAGATCTGCGTTAAGGAAAACATGCTTGACCAGATTCCACACATGCATAACCTCCTCTCCACTTTTCATGCTTTCCCGAAAGTGGCATCCTCCTAATCTATTGGAGTTTATTGCCTTGCTAGGTAGTTAATTAGTAGTTTTTCTTCCTATAAATAAGACTCAAATTCTCCTTCTCAGAAGGTTGATCGATCTGATGATGTACTCACATTCTTAGTTTTTCAAGTAATGCAATTATACTGCTCCATTGTACTTTTGTTTTACAATGAATAAAATGAAGTTATAACTTCATGCATCTGAGTTTACATTTTTCTTAATGGATACTCATCCAAGGGGTCAACTTGGTGTGCATTCCATCCTTTAGCTTAGTTGTTACTTTATCTTCAATAATTAGTTAAGAATCTGGAACTGTTTGTTCCTGCAACCACTAGAATTCCATTTTGTGACTATTCTTGCAGCCAAAGTAGACAAAGTAGTTTTTTGTTTTCTTGCTCAGATTTTCATTTTTTCATGCATTTCAGCTTAGTATAGTTATTGGTTGATGTTCAATACTCATGTTATTTCTTTCCAAGCAATTTACTTTCAGCATTATGTCTTTCTTAGTTGTAGAATGAATATGGCTACTTTCGATTCCTAGTGCACATATTGTGCTAACCATTTCAAGTCTACGTCCCTGGGTTGACATGTTAAATGTACCTTCATGATGATTGGGATAGCAATTTAGATTAGATGTCCAATCTCTAAATAACATCTATAAAGGCTTAGTTCTTAAATCATTCTAGGAGGCCAACACATATTACAAAACTTCAACTTTCTTCACCAAAGCATAGAAAAGACCTTCACAAAACATATCCCAGATCTACAAGATCTAAAAAAAATAGTAGAGGATTGCGAAGCAAAAATATTTCTCCCAATCCATAGAACACTAGTTCTTCTAGTATAACACACATACCGGTGTACACAAATTTCACGTACCATCTCACCAGAAGTTGAAACTCATAGTATATCATCATTAGATCATCCTAATCAAAAATTCAGAACCACATAGGCATAGGATCAACACAGGAGAAATGTGAAGCACATACCAGAGCACAATCTAAGCACATTCATCACTTTGACTTCTCTTCTTTATTAATTTTTTATAAAGCACTTAGAAACTCATTAACACAGCACATCTGCAGCCATATAAGATAGCTCCATGTACTCATAGCATCTCAACAGCATCTCAACTATACATGTACAATCTGCAACATACTAAACAGTGTTGACATCAATGACAACACCACCAGACTAGCCCATACTTGCAATAGATTATGTCTTCATTACTACTCAAAATATGAGTTTCCATTAGGTGCTACTAAGGTACATGAATCTTAGAATGTTATTTTCCATGATTTGGCTAGGGTAGCATTACCTTTGGAGGGATTTGGTTGATTGGTTGGGGCATATACATTAAATTCGACATTCCTGACATAGTTTTTTTCAGTGGGGTATTGTTGGTAATATCTTGGTTCAATACAAACATATATTTCAACATTCTAGGGTACCTAAGTGAAGGTAAGGAGCATCTTATCCCTCTTTGTGTTGGGGTTCTTTGATGTTTCAACTAAATGGCTAGGTGGTAAAATTTAACTAACCTCTTTGTTTCATGGTTGGTGTAGCCCCTATCAAGTGGTATTAGAGTAGGTTTTCCTAAGTGTGTAAAAAAATCATTGAACGTGAGGTAATTTGCACTAGGACTTGTGGTTGTGGGTTTCTCAGAAAAGTGATTAAAATGCCTTTGCAAAGAAACCATGGTTGTGGGTTTGACTCCATGTGTAATACCTTATTACTAGCACCAAAGAAGGATGGATAATATTGGAGGATGTGTACAAACTCCCAAGCTATCAACAAGATTACTATTGAGTATAGATTTACTTTGTTGAGGATGGATGACATTATGGATTGTTTGAGTAGAGCTGAGTACTTCACAAAGATAGATTTGAAGAGTGGATATCACCAAATCTGGATTAGAGAAGGAGATGAATGGAAGACATCCTCCAAAACCAAGGAGGGCTTATATGAGTGGTTAGTCATTCCTTTTGGGCTAAGCAATGCACGAAGAAAATTTATGTGGCTTATGAATGAGGTATTGAAATAATTTTTAGGAAAATTTGTTATTGTTTATTTGGATGATATTTTGTTTTTTAGTAAGACATTGGAGGAGCACCCAATGCATATCTGAAGAGTTTTTGAGAAGCTAAGGGAGGAGAAGATGTTGATTAATTTGAGGAAATGTAATTTTGTGAAGAGGGAGTTGGTGTATTTGGGATTTGTTGTCTCAGTAGAGGGTCTTAAAATGGATCTAGAGAAGGTGAGAGCTATCATTGAATGGCCTACCCAAGGAGGGTTATAGAGGTAATATCATTTCATGGTCTAGCAAGTTTTTACATAAATTTTATTAAGAATTTTAGTAGTATTTGTGCACCTATAATTGAAGCAATGAGAGGGGATAGAAAGGATTTCAAATGGACTGTAGGAGCAACAAAGAGTTTTGATATGTTGAAGAATAAAGTCACAGAGCAACCTATTTTGGCACTTCCAAATTTCAATAAGGTCTTTCAAGTAGATTGTGATGTTAGTGGCAGTGCCATAGGATCTTTTTTGAGTCAAGAAGGTAAACTTGTTTCCTATTTTAGTGAGAAGTTGAATGATGCTAAGAATAAATATTTTTTCTATGATCAAGAGTTTTATGCTATATTTTAGGCTTTGAATAAATGGAGACACTATTTATTTCCAAAATAATTTATTTTATATACTGATTATCAAGCTTTGCAATATCTTAATAGTCAAGGAAAGTTGAGTCAAAGGCATTTAATTGGGTTAATTTTTTGCAGAGTTATACTTTTGTTTTGAAGCATAGGCTCATGGAAGGTCAAACAGAGTTGCAAATGCCTTGAGTAGAAGGAAAAATTTGTTGATAGAGATGAATATAGAGGTTGTTGGGTTCAATGAACTCAAGAGTTTGTATCCTGAAGTTCCAGACTTTGCAAAACCTTGGAAGGCTTGTTTTGAACCTGTTACAATGGATAGGACAAGATGGTTGGATTTCCTAATCCAAGATGGGATGTTGTTTAGAGGAAGCCAATTGTACATTCCAAGGAGTTCTATGAGAGAGAATCTAATCAAGGAGAAGCATAGTGGAGGATTGGTTGGGCATTTCGGTCGAGATAAAACCATTGCTCTTGTTAGTTAGAATTATCACTGACCACAGTTACAACAAGATGTGATGAAGTTTGTACAAAGTTATAGTGTATGTCAGATAACAAAAGGAACAAGTCAGAATATTGGATTGTATCAGCCATTACCTATACCTAAGAGGCCATGGGGGGATATTAGCATAGATTTTGTTCTTGGCTTACCAAGGACACAAAGAGGGAATGATTCCATACTTGTGGTGGTGAATATATTTTAAAAGATGGCACATTTCATTCCATGTCATAAGACTAGTGATGTTCAAGTTACGAAGTTGTTTTTTGAAGAGGTGAGACTACATGGTCTACCGAAGAGTATAGTTTTAGACGAAGATACCAAATTTGTTGGTTATTTCTGGAAGACATTGTGGAAGAAGCTAACGACATATTTAAAGTTTAGTTTTGCACACCATCCACATACTGATGGAAAAATGAAGGTGGTGAATAGGAGTTTGGGTAACCTGCTAAGATTCTTATTAGGAGATAATCCCAAGAGATGGGATTTTATTATACCACGAGCAAAATTTGCTTACAAAAATTTTGTCAACAGGAGCACTATTAAATAACAATTCGATATTGTATATGGGAGTAGTCTGAGGAATGTTTCTAAGTTGAGGAAGATGGAAAAAGGAGAGAAGATTAGTGTTGAGGCTGAAGATTTTGCTGAGCACCTAAAGAATTTGCATGAAGAGGTGAAGAAACATATCAATAAGATGAACTCACAATATAAGGCTAAGGAAGACCAAAAAATGAGGCATAAGGAGTTCCAAGTAGGAGATGAAGTCATGCTTCATTTGCAAAAGGAGAGGTTTCCAATTGGTACATACAACAAGTTAAAGATGAAGAAGTTTGGACCATGGAAGATCCTAAAGAAGCATGATTCAAGAAATGCATATGAGATAGAGTTGTCTAATGAAACTCATATTTCACCTGTGTTTAACATTTCATATTTAACAAAATATCATGGAGGAGGAATTGATGAAGAAATAATAGAAGCATAGTGGAATATTCCAACACCTACTTCAGAAAAAGAGGAGATAGAAGAGATTTTGGATAGTCGTGTGGGCAAAAGCACAAGAAACAGGAGATATGCAGAGTATTTGGTGAAATGGTGAAGCTGAGGTTAACTATTTTGGTTTCCCTTTAACATCTAAGAAGTGACAAGGTCACTTTTCAAATTACCTTGGGTGTCTGATGAAGGAGCATCCAATGGCGTAAGGGAAATCTTGCGTCACCCAAAAATATTGCATTTTTTTTGTACTTTCCTTAGTTGTAATTGGGCCCATGGTAACTCATGCAATCTTTGGGATAGTTAGAAGTTTGAAACAACCAAAAATAGTTAGCTGCTATTTTTAGTAAGTCAACCTATTCAAGTCGTATAGACATGAAAATTGACCCCAAGGAGTGAAATTAGAAAATAAGATTTTTGGCAAAAGAATAAACTTGAAATCCTATACTGCTTAGCAGATATTAAATTTTCATCTCAGCGAATTTCTCTAATGAAGTTTAAAACTAAACAAATTGAGGCCCTTCCGAGCTCCAAAATAGGGTGTAAAATCTTTGATCTTTTAGGTCTAGCAAAATATGGTTGTAGATCTCTTCACAAGATTCCAACAATATATTTCAATTGAAAATTTGAAAGTTGGATCAAAAGTTATAGCCCCGAGAAGTTTCCCCACTACAAAGTAAATTTCATTAAAATATCTTCCTAGGCAAGAAATCAAATGGTGGGACTTTTCGTGCCAAAACAAAAGGGAAAGTTACACTTTCTAGAACATTATAGGGCAATTATTAGGTCAAATAAAAGGGTTAAGTGGGGGTTGTTGAAGGTGGCTCCATTAGTGTAGATTGTGGCTCTGAATAATAGATTTTCTTTCAGAGTTGATTTTGTTGTAATGAATCAAGCCCATGAGGCTATAGCATTGTAATTTTTGAATTTGTAATTTCATTTTTTGAAAATAATTGAAAGTGAGTTATTTTTGTCTCACATCTTTTGTGTTGGTACCTATTGTTGTTTTTGTGTGGGTTTCGAGTAGTGTAACCCCCATCTTTATTTGAAAATACTCAATCATGCATGCTCTTGAAAATTGTTTATACCCTTTAAAATTTTATTACACTTAGGCGATTAGCCCTATATTAGGTTCGTCAACCCACTCCTATCTGAACTTGGTCTTTCAAAAATATTTGATATTGCTATTGTGCATCTATCTAGCCTCTTTATATCATCTTTAACCCATATGAGATTGGCTCTAATGCTGATTAATTTATCCAAAATTATTTCTCCTTTTTCCTACATTGAGTTGATTTCTATTTCTACCTTCTTGTCATAGGTTCTCTTAATAGTTTGTACAGTGTCCAATTTGTGTGTATATGGTAATAGAAGATCTATACTAATAATGATAACTAATAAAATTCAAAATTTGAAGAATTGTACTCTTTATGTAACTCCAACATATTTAGTTTGTGTTCAGATATGAGATCCATTTTAAAACATTTAATATTGATACTTTTATCCACAAAATTGATGTCTTCATCACCCAAAATAAAAAAATTATTTAACTCTTCTAATCTCATCTTAGTTATCTCTTGAGATGTTTTAATTCAAACCTATACTTTTCATCCTCATCCCTCAAGTTTTCCATATACTTTTGCAATTGATCTTGCTAAATATAAGCCTTCTCACATTGTTGATATTCAAAAACTCAAAATTCATCATCTCTTTCCTAAACATTTCAATCCATTTATCAAAAAATTGAGATTTCCTATTCATATCATTAAGGGGACCTATTTCTTTGTGTGTCATTAAAATGGGAGCCTTAGATGATGTAGCATATTTGGCAACTAGAGAGACTAATCCCTTTAGGAAGGCCTTCATCTACTCAATCTGAGCCTTGAGCTCATCTTTTCTATATTTATCCTTGGTCATCCTAGCCTTGGCTGAATCAACTACTAGATCCAAGGATGTTATTTTTTCCCTCCTTGTTTGCTTCCCAAGGTTGACCATGGATAGTTGATAGTTTGTTTCCTACATTTCTTTGTCATCCTTATCCACCATGGGAGTAGCAATTTCTATCATCATCTCTCCCAAATCATTAAGCTCAGTGGTTATGTGCAAAGTCTTGGGATTTTTATTTGGTTTGTTCTTCTCCACCTGTACAACCATATCATTCCAAATAAGAGGCTAGAATGTCACTTGCTACCTCTTTTTCAATTTCAATTTTAACCATGAGGGAGCTCTAGGGTGAAAATACACTTGCTTGTCACTTACTTTCCTCTCATCTCAAATTTGTACATATTGTCCCTTCACCTCTAACCCTTTATCCCCCATTACTGATAAGGAAGCTTTATATTTCTCCTATTATCTTTCTATGGTTTCAATCAATTCTTGTTGTTCCTCAGTAGTCAACATATGTTCTGCTTCTTCTCTTTCTTCATGGATTTTTGTCTTCCCTTGCTCATCATGAACTTGTTGATCTTCAACATCTTGTTCTTTATATTCATGTTGTTGAATATCCATAGAATCATCCTCAAATATCTTTTCCTCCACCATGGAAGAGTATTTAGGAAAATTAGGTTTTATATCCACGTGATCACTCTTTTGGCCTTCTTCTTCACCTTGGTGCAAGGCTTCTTCTTGTTTCTCAAGATTTTATGGTGTAGGAGAAGGGAGATCTAGCAAGTTCAACACCTCAATGACTGGTGGCTCTACCTTAGCTTCTTTCTCATGTGCTTGTTCTAGAGTATCCTTATTAGGGAGAGCTTATCCAATAGACATTAGACCTAACCCTAACACAACCCCTATTTTTTTAAATATCTCATATATGTTGGTATATTAATATTAATATTGGTATATATAATATATATCATATAATATTAATATATATTAATATTAATACTAATAATATAATATTATAAACTAATACACATTATATAATAATATTTATGATAAAAAAAATTTAAAAAAAGGCATAAAGCCTATATATATATATATATATATATATATATATATATAGATATATATATTATAGAATATAAAGTTTATAAAAAGGCTAGAGGAGGAAAACTCGCATTAACTATAATACATAGAGTAACATGCCCTAATATTACACTTCATTACATATATCTATTGCAAAAAAATGCCTGAAATGAGATATTTATTTATGATATTATTAATATATATTAAAATATAATCATAACAATATAATAATAAAATATTATTATATAATATATAATAATATATTATTATATAATATATAATAATATATTATTATTATATAATATATAATAATATATTATCATTAAATAATATATAATAATATATTATCATTAAATAATATATAATAATATATTATCATTATATAATATATAATAATATATTATTATTTAATATAAAATATAATATTCTTATTATAATATATAATAATGTAATAATATTATTATTATATAATGGATAATATTATATTATTATAATAATATATATATATATTATAATAATTAATATACATGACACTCAGTCTCTGAAAGCTTGTGTCTCAATAACAAATATCCATTTTTAAAAATTAGATATCCATTTTTGCTTGTTAATATTAGATATTTGTTATTAACGAAAACTCATTTTGCTTTGGTGTATACCATAGAAAATGTACTTTTTACCAACCCAATTAAAAATTCAAACATGAATTCCACGATTTTTCCTTCCTCATGTCATGTTTTTTGTAATATTGCCACTATTTGGCCCCCCATGGTCATGCACAAACTTGATTCCTTACTTGGATAGGGTGTGTGGGTGAGGAACAACAAATACCACCTCCACAAGTTGTAATTGAGGATAAAGAGTCATGGGATAAGGCAGGATTAACCCTTGAGTTTAAGAATTTGAAAGAAAAAAATCAAGTAGAGTAGGGAGGAAGCAAGAATGGAAAAGGAAGAAGGAGCCAAGAGAGTTTTAGACCTAGTTGACAACATGTTGGGCCACAAGTTTTCGAGTAATTTGAGCCATATTGATAAGGTCTAGAATAATTACAAAATTATGAAAGATGCATTCACTAACCATGCCAAGGCAAGGGTTAGGTTGAAATTATTTTAGCTCATTTGGGCTCCAAGAATAGCATTATTGAAGATTATTGCAAAGCACTTGGGTTTTGATTATAATTTTATGTTTGACATTCTTTTTAAGGTTGATTCTTTAAATGATATCATCTGCCACGGCAATAAATCCACAACACTCATAAAGATGGAGTTGGACATCTTTAAGGGCTTTGAGGAGTTTCAGATGCCTCCTATTTTGGATGAAAGGGAGAAATAAAATTTTGCAAGGAGTGGAAATCCAATTTTTCTAACATTCTCCCTCCTATTCATGTAAATATTAATAAAGATAGTGAGATGAATGCAAAACAATTAAATTTCAACATGTAAATTCTCTCCAAACTTGACTCATAGTTGGTTTCTCTAATATGGTACATGTATTAATAGTTGATGATTATTTGGATCACATGGTTACGATAAATCAGTTTCTCCCACTTCGATAACATCTTGTTATCAAAGAAGGATATAAATAAGGAGATGATCAGTGCAAAAATTTGAGTTGTGTTTTTAGTTAGTCGTTAACTTTCAACATAAATAAAATATCAAGTCAAAAAGATGAATATCATATTTACTTTGTTAGCACCAAAAGGCGGTTTTGATTAAATCAAATCTATTTAGAGTCATAAATGTTCTCACCTTGAGCTTTAGCGTCTATATCAGTGGCCTCTTCCTCATTTTTTAAATGTATTTTATCTTATTTGAAGGTGGAACCACCTATTTTTATATTTTTGTACTATAAGCATTGGAATTATAAGGATTTTAGCTTGTTACTCCCTTCTATAAAAGGGAATTTTGAGCCTTATTCTAGGATTTGAGTCCTTAGGTTTCAAGAATGTCCCTGTAAGAATTAGTCTTATGCAATTAGGCTTTTGAAGTTCAAAAAGCGAATTTTATAATTATCTTTCTGATGATAATAGATCATTCATTTTTGTTATTCATATGAATACAAGTCACATTGTTAATGCCTCCTCATTGGAAATAAAAATATTTTGTATCTTAATAATCAAGGATGATCAAGGTTCCCATTGCACATTTATTGTAATAGACTCTGTAATGGATTAGACACTAGTTTGATTAGTTCACAAGATCAAAACCTAGGGAAGATCAACATAAAATTATAAAATTATCTTTTAATTTTTATTTATTTTACTAAGCTCATTTACACACTATTAAAGTATAGAGCTAGAGAGGCTTTTTGAAGAATATTCAGCTAATCAATTTTATCTGCAAATTTTTTGTGTAAAATTGTTATCTATTTGGCATCATTCAACATATTGTTGTAATTTTAAAATGATGTTAGCCAAAGGGAAACTGACCATGGGTTTTTAGAGCCTAAAGTGCAAAGGATAACAATTGTAAATCTCTCTTGTTTGTTTTCCATTGATCTAAGGTTCGTAAAGATAGGACTTGGCTAATCCTTAGAGAAACTTGGTAAAATAGTTTGAAACACCAACATTACCATGGCTAGGCCACTTAAAAACCCTTTGTGACACTCTATACTTATTGATGTCACTCTACACCAAATTTTTTTTCTTAAAGTAATTCATAGATTGTATAGATGATGCAAGATTGCCCAACTACCAATATTCTAATGATAGTACAATAGGTGATTAACATAGATTGTATGACTATATATAAGATGAAATTATATAATTTTATATGGAATGTACATATTTTGACATCACACAAATATTCTCCATACCCTCAAAATATGTCAAAAAAAAATTTCACTAAAATCTAAAGTGCTTTATATGAATATAGGTTTTTGGGCCTTTTATACTTAGTGGTGAGGTATTTCTCTTCATGAGGTTTCTAAAAAAATATCACCTATAAAACCCTCATAGAAAGAGCCCAAACTAAAAACTTAATTGCAAAATCTCCATCAAAACCCAAATATACAATAACCCAAATTTTGTATACACTTATATTTAACCTTGAAAATTCATTCATTATTGTTTTTTAAATTCATAGATTCAAATAGACAAAAAAATATACTCCTTCCAAGGATTAACAATATCTAGGAGATCTTCCACAACCAATTAGGCTCTGATAAAACTTCTTGTGAAATTTCCAAGTCAATCAGACTATTTCCTACATAAACTTGTGAGATAAAATTATGCATACAAACTTACATAATAACCATAATGAAATGATCAAAGATGTACCACAAGATTACACAATCTATATATTAAGGGAAAACCCTCACAAGGGAAAAAAATAGCCTCCAATTTAGCAAACACACTTAAGGCATTATTAAGCAATGACCATGAATACTATCCTATAAAATCATAATACCCTCACTTTTTCATATATGTATAGAATATCCTCACATGTACAAGAAAATAAGCTAAGGAAATCATGAAGATAACTAGAATGAACTTCATATTTAGAAGATGAGAGAAACTAAAAGAATTAAGAACCTTATGATGGTCACATTCATTATTTTTCTACAAATTCATAGATTCAACTATACAAAAAAATATACTCCTTCCAAGGATTAACAATATCAAGGAGATCTCTTCCACAACCTAACAATTAGGCTCTGGTAACACTTGTTAGGAAATTACCAATTTCAAAATATTTCTTACATAAACCTCTGAGATAAAATTAAGCATACAAACTTACATAATAACCGTAATGAAATTATCAAATATATGCCACAAGATTACAAAAGATATATTATGGGAAATCCATCAAAAAGGAAAAAAAATTCCTCCAAAGGCAACCAAACTTAAGTCATTATTAAGAAATGACCATAAATACTATCCTATAAGATTATAATACCCTCACTTTTTCATATATGTATGAAATATCCTCACATGTACAATAAAATAAGCTAAGGAAATCATGAAGATTAGTAGAATGAGCTTCATTTTTAGAAGATGAGAGACACTAAAAAAAATTGAGAACCTTCTCATGGTCATTGACAACCAAATGAATGTCAATAGTGTCACCACAACAAAGGGAATTATAGTCCTCAATAAAAGGATGAGTGTAAACAATAAAAAATCCCTTATGAGAAAAGAGATTTGGAAGAAAGAAGAATAGGTTTTCAAAGCCAAGCATGATCATTTACAATATAGAGGAAACAACAATCACAATGAAAATAATAGGAATCATAATATTCACCTATAAATTTGACCAAGAACTTCTCAATAGAGAAATTATCCAATAAAGAAACATGGGAAGAGGGAGCAAGGTCAAAAAACTCAAGATGGACTATTGAAAAAAGATTCCTACTAATAGAGAACAATGAGCAATGTCTATCACAATGATAACTAGCCACCTATACCACATGAGGAGGAGGATATCCTATACCTACAATGTCATATCGGTGGCCAAGATGAATGAGCTTGGTAATACATTATCCATGCAAGTACCAAGAGAATATTTTTAATATCCATATTGAACTAGAATATTGAACCCCTTTATATAAAATTTATCAAGTTTGCAATAATAGAAAGAAATATACTCAACATCAAATTCAATAAAAAAACATCTTGATCTTCTAAAAGTGGCACTTAATAAAGTGGTAATTCTCTATTCTTGTGGTCAAGCATTTTGTTACTAGGTTACATGTTTTAGAAATGTATAAACATGGAGAATTTTGAGGTTGTTCTCTGATATGAGTTTTGTTAATTTGTTGGTCATGCATTTTTGTTGTTACTCTACTTGTTACAGACTTGTATAAACATTGACATCCTTGGGCAAGCATTTTGAGTTTACTCTGCTTGTTCCAAATTTGTAATGTTTTTCCAATTTTCAATATAAATCATCTTTATAGTGTCCTTGCCACTTTTATTTAAAAATAAAAAAATAAACAAAATATCTCAAGAAAAAACACATTTATTAATTTATTCTCAACTATAGAGAAGGAAGGATCTTGATAAGGTTGATTGAATGTATGGGGATTAACATGTGAAGTTGGAATGTTAAATTATTAGAGCTTAATATTGTAGGAACTATTATAATAAGGGGCAAAATCTAAGGTGCCTCAATCATCCCCAAGAAAATAATCAAAAACAGTCTTGGACAAAAATTTAGATGAAGAAGATTTTTGAGTATTACTAGTAGAAAAAATAATATTAGGAGAAGTAGAAGGGGAAGATCTTAAAGGAATTATGAATGGAGTTTATGTCTTACACATATAGAAGAGAGTTTTTGCATCCTCTTGAAGAAGACTTAGGTTCTCTTTCAACTTTGACTGATATCTTTTATAAGTAATAATGCTTAAATTTTTACAACCAGTTTTCTATTTTAATTATTAAAGATATAACTAAACATAACGTTTTATAAAAAAAATTATTCAATATAAACTTCCTATTTAGTTTTATACGTACTATATATTCTAATATTTCAATGAAAATATCAAAAGACATTTTGTAATGTAATTCTATTTCATATATCTTTAAAAAGAAATATCAAAATATCAAGACAACGTAATGAGAGATAAAAGCCTTCAAGAAATTAGTACTATGTGCATGACTCTACATCCAAAACTAATGTTTAGCGGTGCTTGATCATACCACCAATCCATGAGAAGAACAAAGGACATTAACACAGGATTGAGATGGTACGTTGCCCATAAAAGCCTTCAAGAAATTACTGTCAGTAAAGTGATGCCAATTGAACAAGCAAAAGGTGGTGAAGCAAGTGATTGTACTGATTTGAAAAGCTTGGGAATCATGAAATTCTACTTTGGGATTATTATCTTCCTCAAAAGGAAATACAAAATTTTCTAGCATCATGGTAGTGTTTACATGACTAGTGTTTTCATTTGAATTTGGTTGAGAAGATTGTGAATCAGGTTGGGAAATTCTAACCATTTTCTCCATTTGTGGGAAATTAACCTTGGAATAGGCTAATGTATCATGTAGCTTGCACCAAGTGGTCATGAAATTCATGTCTACCAAGTTTATTGTGTGAGCCAGAGATGACGTTTGATTCTCCTCAGCTTGGTTGGAGTTTGAATAAGTAACTCTGTCGTTAATAGGCTTAGTTGTTGCAAGAATGAAGGTGTTGTCATTGATGTCAACTGGCTATCAACCAATTGTTGTTGTCATTGATGTCATATTGATTGTATATGTTGAGGATATTGAGAAAATTATAATAAGGAAGGTTTGTTGGTTTGCTCTGGGTTGTGCTCTAAGATGTGTTCCTATGTTTGTGTGGTTAAAATACATTGTTGATGGTTGTTGATGGTTGTTATATCTAGAATTTTGGCTTCTGGATCATTGTACAATGTTAGATATTTTCACTAGTATGTGTACCATGATTTTCTATGTATCTAACTATCATCTGGGAGAAATATAGTTGCTCCATATTTCTTTGATTTGTGGTTTCAAGACTTGCAGTTCTGGAAATAAGTTGATATGATCATGTTCAAGTTAATTTTGTTATCCAGAGGGATTGGATCGTGTTAAGGTTGTGTGTGTTTAATTTTTTTGTGTTTTACATGGGTATTGGTCGACCTTGTGTTAAACACTATTTATGAAGTTCATGGAATCTTTTTGAGGCATGTTGGGACTTATTTAGGTCCTCACTAAGTGTGTTTTTTGGTCTCTCTGATTCTAATTCCACCGTAGAATTTTTTCACGCCAACCTAATTTGAATTAGTAAATACAAATGGTGTGTGGCCAACCTTGGATGAGTTTTAACGTTGAAGACATTATAAATATAAGTTGATATGTTTGTGAAAGATGAATGCATGAGAAACATAGATGTGAAATAGTTTGTATGATGCAAGTTTGAGTAGATTAGTGCGAAATTCAAGTGGCGAGTTTTTAGAGGCAGTAAGTTGAAGCTATACTATAGCATTCAAGCATGTCTACAAGTGTGTGAGAAAAATGTGGTGGAAATCTCCATTGCATTGAGATCATTTTCTCTCTATAAAAAATATCTTCTATCTTCTTTGTAATTATGTGGTAGTGAGCCCTCAGGGTGTTTAACCCTCATTGGATAGTGAGTCTTGTTTTGGACAAGTCAGTCCTATTCTGGCAGCGATCCTTTCCAGTAGTGAGCCTTTGTAATTAGTTTTGGAATTCTTTATATTGTGAGCTAATCCTCACTGTGGTTGTTACCTCATTGGGTTTTCAACGTAAATATGGTGTTATTGTGTGTATGGTTTTGCTTCTTTTAGTTTCTGCTTTTACACTTAATGATTAATCATATTATCAGAGCAAAGGATTTTTGAATAGTAATTGATCTAACTTCTAGTGAAAGTTTCAAAGGTTAAAATTGTTACAACTAATTCACCCCCCCCTCTCAGTTGTCTTTTTCAACAATTGGTATCATAGCTTGGTTCCTTGGAGAAGACCTTAACCACTTAAGGAAGGTCAGGGATGGCGAGCAAGATCACTATTGAGTGTCCTAGGTTCGATGGGACTGACTATGCCTTCTAGAAGACAAAGATGGAAGGATATCTAGAATACTGTGGATATGATGTTGAGAAAGCTTATAAGATTGCATACATCGCTTCTATTAATGGTCCAAGTACAACTAATGAGATCAATTTGCATGAAGAAAACAATAAGGAAAAGTTAATTTGGAAGAATAGTCTTTCAAATTTTGAATTAATTAAAGTTGCAAATCTAAAGACTACTAAAGAGGTTTGGGATGCATTGGAAAAGATTCATGAAGGAGATGAAAAGGTTAAAGAAGCAAAGTTATAGAACTTGGAGGCACAATTCAAGATCCTACAAGTGTTTGCAGATGACAACATTAAATCCTATGTACAAAGAGTGGATGAGCTGGTAGGTGGAATGCGAGGACTTGGTGCAATAGTGGATGAATTCAGGATAGTTAAAAAGATTCTCAAAACTCTTCCTGATGCATATAGTGAAAAGATATCTGCTATTGAGGAATTTTTAAAGAATAAGACCTATAATAAAGATCAATTTTTTGGTACTCTAACATCATTTGAAATGAGGAAGACTAGCTTGAGTAATCGATCGAAGAAAAAAAATGCTTTGAGGGCTACAAGAGCTGAAGATCTGGATGAAGAGAACTTTGATGAAGTGGAAGCTAAATTTGTAAGAAGAAAGAAAAAGGGATTCGGTAAGTATCAAGGTAAGTTACCTTTCAAATGTTTTAGGGTTGGAGGAATTGGTCGCTATGCTTTGAGATTTCCTTAAAAAGTTTAGAAGGACAGACAAAGAGAAAGAAAAGATAACAAAGGAGAAATGATCAAAAGTGAATGAAGATGTTGGTATTTCTAATGAAGAATCTAATTATGGAGATTTTGATGATAATGAATGTTTGTTCTTGGCTATAAGAGATTAATCTACTTCTGCTAATACTAAAAGATGAGTGAAGGAAAGTACTCTGAAGAAAGTTGAAGATATTGTAATCTCTGCTCTTCGTGCTAAACAAGAAAATAACTACTGGGTAGTTGATAGAAGTTATTCAAATCACATGACTGGTGATAAGAGTGAGTTTGTTAAAATTGAAAAATATGATGGTGGCTTAGTTAATTTTGGAGATGATACTAGCGCTAATATTTGTGGGATAGGTTCAGTTAGTCTTCATGGGTAGCATAACACTGATGATTTCTACTGTATTAAGGGTTTAAGGAATAATATCTTAAGTGTTGGACAGATGTGTAGTAGATGATATAATCTTGTGTTCAAGGATGAGAAATGTGAAATAAGGAAAGGATCCTAAAAAATAATTGTTGTTGGAAGGAAGTCTAAAGGAAATATTTATCAACTTAAGGGTGTTGATGGGCATTGCTTTATGTCTCAGATTCATGATAGTTGGTTATGGCACCAGAGGATGTGTCACGGGAATTTTGACAATATGGTGAGAATCAGTGTTGTACAAGTTGTGAGAGATTTAGCAAGGATTACAAAGCCTATTAATGTTATTTGCAAGGATTGTCAATTTGAAAAGAAAGCTAGAAACAACTTTAGGTCAAAGGAACAATCTACTACCAGATTACTAGATTTGATTCATACAAATCTCTGTGGTCCTACAAGGGTGAGAAGTCTACAAGGTGATAGGTATTTTATGCTTTTGATTGATGATTACTGTAGATTTACATGGGTTACTTTTCTTAGAGAAAAATATGATGCATTAGACAAATTCAAGGCATTCAAAGCTATGGTTGAAAATGAAATGGATACGAAAATCAAGTGCTTAATGTCTGACAGAGGCAGAGAATTCACCTCCAATGTGGTTAATATGTTTTGTGAAGCACATGGAATAAGAAGACAGTTTTTTGCTTCGAGAACTCCTTGAAAAATGGAGTTGTTGAAAGGAAGAACACGATGGTTCAAGAAGCTGCTAGATCAAAGATTACTGAGGAAGTTCTACCAAAATTTTACTGAAGAGAAGAAATCCACACTATTATTTATGTGTTTAATTGAGTTCAAGCAAAAGTAAATAGTACTAAGACTCCCTATGAGTTGTGGTATGGAAAGATTCCTACTGTAAAGTATTTCAAGGTATTTGGAAGCAGATGTTATATCAAAAGAGATGAAAATTTAGGAAATTTTGATGCAAGGTGTGATGAGGGTATCTTCCTTGGATACTCCCATAGAAGCAAAGCTTACAAATGCTACAATAAAAGGTTGAGAAAGATTGTAGAAAGCACAAATGTCAAGGTTGATGAAGCATTGAAGAATTCAATTGAAGTTGATGGCTATGTATCAGATGAACCTAATTACAAATAACTAGAAGAAGCTATGGAAGAATAGGAAAAGAAAAATGAAGAATAAGAAGCTTCGGTAGTGTCCCCAAAGACACCTAAATATGTGCAAAAGAATCATTTAGAAGATCAAATCATTGGAGACGAGAAAAGGAGTATTCACAAGAAGTAGAGTTGCTATTGCCACTAAAATAAATTTGTGTTTACTTTCTAAAGTTGAACCTAATACAATGAGTGAAGCATGTAAAGATGAGCATTGGATGAGAGCAATGGAAGAAGAATTTATGTAAATTGAGAAAAATTAAACCTAGGAATTAGTTCCTAGATCGACAGATAAAAACATAATTGGATCAAAATAGGTATTCAAAAACAAGTTGAATGAGAATTGAAAAGTTGTTAGAAATAAGGCAAGGCTTGCATGTAAGGGTTACTCACAAGTAGAAGGTATAGACTTTCAAGAGACCTTTGCTCCGATGGCAAGGATAGAAGCTATCAAAATGTTTTTGGCATTTGCTACACATAAATATTTTAAAGTTTATCAGATGGATGTAAAGTCTACATTTCTAAATGGTGAGTTGGAAGAAGTTTACATGGAACAACTAGAAGGATTTCAGTTGTCAAATCAACCAAAAATGGTCTGCAGAGTAAAGAAGGCTTTATATGGATTGAAGCAAGCTTCTAGAGCTTCGTATGCAAGGTTGGATAGATATTTGATGGGGTATGTGCAGGATCATGATGGGCCAAAAAGTGGCAATATGATGGGTATGTGTAGGGTATGTGGCTGACAACTTTTTTTTACCCAAAATTTATGCAAAAAGGGTTTTTAAAGGAGATTCTCGACTTTCCACCAATATAAATTATATTTTACTTTGAATTTAATAAATAATTATTATTCATTTTCTATTTGAATTATGACTAAAGTCCTTATTGATAGGCTGATTGAAAAACATCTATAGCTTTCATACGGTATCACATTTTTTTAATTCAAAACATGTATCACATTATATGCTTCACATACTATAGGATTTAAAAAAAAAAAAATTCATGAAGATTTGACCAAGTTAAGGTCGTCAGACATACGATTTTTTATATTTTTTAAAAGTTGTAATATAAAATTCATAATTAATTATTTACTTGGAAAAAATTACAAAAAAATATGCATCACATCGTGACATGAGTCCTCTAGACTTATATCTAAAATCTTATAAAAAAATATTATCATTTTATTGTGGTTAGGGTGGTAAGACAAACACCTACTTCTTATTTTTTACCTAAAATTTAAGTACTACTGCATTGAAATTTCAAATTTTCACCAAATAGATTTTTTTTTTTAAATAAACCTAGTAGTTTAGAAACTCCATTCAATTTGTTATAGATTATATTCTTACATATTTTTGAAATAATATAGATAAATTATTCAAATTTTTATGTCAAGTTGTATAAATCTGATTTTTCTAAATTTTTCGCCACTTAAGGGCCTATTTTTTCCATGATGATCCTGCACATACCCGATGATATTATCTTTGGAGGAAATGAAACAATGTGCAAAATGTTTTCTAAAGAAATGAAAAAAGAGTTTTAGATGTCTATGTTTGGTGAGATGAATTTTTTTCTTGGGATCTGCAAATCAATCAAACAGAAAAAGGGATTTTTTTTCATAGTCGAAGTATGTAAAAGAATTTTTGAAGAAGTTTCGGATGGATGGTTCCAAATTGGTATGAACTCCTATGGTGACTAGCTACAAATTGAGTAAAGATTCTGATTTGCCTAAGGCTGATCAGATCAAATAAAAATCTATGATTGGAGGTCTGTTGTATTTAACTGCTACTAGAATGCATGCAGTTTGTCTTGTGGCTAGATTTCAAGAAGACCCTAAAGAAACACATGTTGTTAAGAGAATATTCAGATATTTCAATGACACTCTAGATTATGGATTTTCTTATCGATACTAATTTTACACTAAGTTCTTATACTAATGTAGATTGGGTAGGTTGTGTTGATTATAGAAAAAGTACAAGTGGTGGTGCATTCTTTCTTAGTTGCAAATTGGTGTCATGGTTAAGTAAAAAGCAAGATTTAGTTTCCTTATACACTGTAGAGGTTGAGTATATTGCCATAATATCCTGCTACACACAAGTTTTGTGGATGAGACAGACATTGAAGGATATTAGAGTAAGATATGATGATCCCATTTCTATCTTCTATGATAATACAATTGCAATTAACATTTCAAAGAATCTAGTTATGCACTCAAGGACAAAGCATATAACAATAAGGTACCACTTTTTGAGAGAGAAGGTGGTGGAGAATGAATTAAAACTTGAGTATGTACCTACAAAGGATTAGGTTGCTAACATATTCACTAAGGCTCTTCCTAAAGATACTTTTGAGTATCTCCAAGAGAAGTTAGGGGTTATTACCCACCCTTTCTTGAACTAGATTCATATGGAGATGCATCAGTCCAATGGGTCTATTGATCTATCTTCTTTTTGGACTGATGTTTGGTGGCTACCTCTCAGGGGGAGTAGGTAGTGTCACATATTGTCATTGAAGAGTTGGTTGGGTGTACTTCTAAGGGGGATTATTTAGTATTGGTAAATGTTCTTAATGTCAAAGGAGAAAACAATGTAAAATATATTTTTCCTTTGCCATTGATGTCAAAGGGGGAGAAAGTATCATGTGAAAATATATAAAGTAAGAGGGAGAAAGAACTTTTGGAGATTGATTGTTTAGAGCTATTGTGTTGTCTTTGATGGTTTTTCGCATCTTGTGTTTCCATCAATGACAAAGGGGGAGATTGTTGCAATAATGAAGGTGTTTTCATTGATGTCAACTGGCTATCAATTGGTTGTTGTCATTGATGTCATATTGATTGTATATGTCAAGGATATTCAGAAAATTGTAATAGGGAAGGTTTGTTGGTTTGCTCTGGGTTGTGCTTCAGGATGTGTTCCTATGCTGGTGTGGTTCAGATATATTGTTCATGACTGTTAATGGTTGCTATTGATCTTAGAAGATCTAGAAAACTGAAGAAAAAAATGAAAGTCTTCAAATCTTGATGGAGTTGGCCCTAGTGCATAGAGCTCATTGATACAATCTTGACGCAACTTGAATCGCATCAAAAAGAGGTCAAATGAAAAAGTTATGCTTGGTCAAAGTTCAAAAGGGTTAGAGATTCTAGATGTTGACTCAAGGCCAAAAAATTGATTATCTCCAAATTAGATGGAAATGGCACCAAGTCAAAGAGCTCATCAAGACGATTCTGACATCGCTTGAATCACGCCAATCAAAGTCCATATGTGAAATTAATGGCCGATCAAAGTTGTGGAAAAAAAAGGGTTGACCAAGTACTAATGATGATGTCATCATGATGATTTAGCATCACCAGAACTTGATGTGGCATCTATACAGTTGATGTGGCATCACCAGTGGTAGACGCATGGCATCACCAAATATTGACACATGGTATTCGTATGTTGATGTGGTGTCACCAGGGCAAGACACATGGCAGGCCATACATTGACATGGCATGTATAGTTGGCATGTTGATATGGAAAGTGAAAAATTTGGCGCTTACATCGACCACTAAAATGTTGACATGTGTCAATAAGAAGGAAATTAATAAGGTACCATGTATCCCAATGGTTGGGTGCCACGTGGCACCACTAGAAGGTTTCTCTAATTTCATAGTATAATGGGTCAAAAGTTGATTGGGGTATTCAAACCCTCAACCTCTCTCTTCCTAATTTTCCTCTCAACCACTAGACCAAGGGGATTTCCTTGCTACATATGTGGATCTAGTTTTATTTAAAGTTTAGAAAATCTCCTATCAAGCTAAAAAAGGGAGATTGACGAGCTTGAACCCCAACCTCCCTCTCTCCACCAAACACTCCTAACCACTAAGCCAAGTGGTTTGTGCAAGGTATAACAGCCCGAATGCTTATTTAAAGGCTTAAATCGTGGAGATATTTAATTAAACCATAAGAATGATATTAAAATCTTAACACCCGAGTCCTTAAAGGGTTTAAAAGGGTTTTTAAATATTTTTATTTGTTTTAAGGGATTTATTTAGTTGATTTGGGAAATATTATTGTTTAAAACCCAAATAGCATTTTGTATATGTATTTAAATAGGAAATTTTGTTCTTGTGAGACAATTATCAGGAGAGAGGAGAAGGGAGTAATCAAGGGAATTAGAATAATTCTCTTAGAGAGGAAAAGACGAGGATTTTGCTCATGAAGGTTGATTTTTTGTTTTTCAAGATTGAAGAGAAACAAAGAGGCAAGCTTAAGGCATCTCAAGACCTATGTGCAGAATGAAGGTTTGTGAGTGGATTATTTTTAATTCTTCATATATATTCTTATGCTTGGGTTGTATATGCAAATTAGATATTCTTTGTAAAAACCTAGATTGGAAAGAGCATCAGATATGCTACAATCTTTCCATAAAGTGGTGAAGAATTAATTTTCAAGTTGAAGACCAAGCTGTGATGTAACAAAGCCTTATTGAGATTCACATTAGTTAATGTAGCGGCATCGTAGTTGAGCGAGCTCGGAGATGTACCCAAACATTGGGTGAACTTTTTTATCAAACAAATTTTCATGTCTTTTTGCTTAGTCTTATTGATTCCATCATGAGTTGTTAATTAGTATGTCATTAAGTTGATAACTGATTAAATAAACCTAATTTTGTAACATCGGGTAAATGAACATAATGACACAATTTTGTTTTACGATTCGGAAAATTTGTGACTAAGGTTAAGTGCAAGTTATTTTATAAACCTTTTAGTTACAAATCAAGTTGGTATCAGAGCCATTACTAGGAAATTGCAAGTGGTGGATGCTAACCAAGTTTGGCATTTCCAAGATGGGTAAAAGGTTAAAGCGTGAAAGGCTCCAAGAGTTGGAGGAGATCAACCAGAGCATCCAAGCAGAGAATGTTGAACTTAGAAGACTGCTTGAAATTGTAGAAGACGAGAAGAGGAAGTTACATATTTTGTTGGAAAGTTCTATAGAGGAGTAGACTAGAGAATGCTCTACTACAGGAGACACAAAACTTTATAAGACTATACAAGCTTCTAGCCATAACAAGTATACCAGTTATGGTTCCTATAATGAGAATACTGATGTATGCACCTTTTTTTAGAATTTGGAGGATATCTCTTATGTGTCGAGGAACCAAGGTGGTTTCTTGGAAGCTTCATCTATAGTTTCAATCAAATATGTACAAGAGGAACAGTTGGAAAAAATTCAGGAAGTGAAACAAAGGTCACCAACAGGAAAGGAGGTGAAAAGTACTCCATGTTCAATTCCTTCTTTTGATAATGATAATTCTTCCTTGGTGTTTTCGAAAAGCATAATTTAGGAATTGGAAAAAATTTCCTAACCAAGATGGGGTATAAAGGAGGTGATCTTGGTGTGAATGGCCAAGGTATAGTTAAACCACTGGAGGTTAGAATAAGACCTCGATTGGCAGGTCTAGGGTATAATGGAAAAGAGATCCAAGAAAAGGCTACATATGGAAGCTATTTGGAACCTAACTTGAAACCAAAGTCTCTTTAGCAAGAGAAGGGTAAGTCATCTATCGAGAGTGATAGATCTATCAAGAGATCTCTGAGAAGATCCAAATCTCCTCATAAATTTGGTGGCAACAAGAGTCTGCAAAGGTAATAAGTCCTACTCCAATGTATTCTTGAACTATAAGAAACATGGTGATATTTTCAATAGCCTATGGAATAGTTATATTGTTTATTTTATGGGAAGTATAACCATTGTGTTGCCAAGTGTGCATAGTGTAAAGCTCTGTACAAGAAGGTGTTGTTAATCAGTGGTGAAATTGGACATGAAAACCATCGTTTTCAGAAGAAGAAGAATGACAAGAAGGATTCGAAGACGAAAAACTTCTACACTCATTGTAATATGAGTGGTCACTGGGAATCAAAGTGTTGGAAGCTACATGCAGAGCTTTATCACTCACTAGGAAAGAAGCCTATGCAAGAACCTAGTTAGAAGAAGGTTGCACATGAGAAGGTAGAGCAGTGGTTGTCATCATTGAAGAAGTTTGTGAAGAAGATCAACCAAAGAAGGAAAGTTCTTTTAATCAATTTAGTAAGAGTTGGATAGACTATTTGTGTAGTTGATTGTTTCATATTTTTCTTGTAAAGCATGTTTCTTGAAACCCATGAAGGGCACAATTGTAAAAGTAATGTGATTTATAAACATCACTTATGACATAATGTTTAATTAAACATTTTTTAAGGTATTTCTAAGTAGCCTTCTTGGAAGGTGGATACAACAAGGATAGACAACATGTTAACTATTTTTGGGAACTAAATGGTGAAGCCTTGAATCAGTTTCATTATGAAGTACAAAGGTGGAGTGTGTTGAAGCTGAGGAAAATTTTACCATTGTTCGAGCAGTTTGTGAATAGGAAGAGCATCATAGTTATATGAAATCTTCCTTGAAGTTGTCAATTGTTCTGTGAAGACCATGTGATGATAGTGAATGAAAAACTACATGAAGATAAACTTTTGGAGTCCAAAAGCTCTTTCTATGGGAAGGAATGATCCAAGAGTAACTAGAAAACCCTAAAAAATGAAATTCTTCAGATCTTGATGGATTTGGCCCCAGTGTGTAGAGCTCATTGATACAATCCTAACAAACTTGAACTGTGTCAAAAGAAGGATGCAAAATTTATGTTCTATAAAATTTTAGCATGGTTAGAGATTCCAGATGTTGACTTAAGGCCAAAAAATTGATCATCTCCAAATCGGATGGAAATGGCATCAAATTGAAGAGCTCATCGAGATGATTCCAATGTCACTTGAATCGTGTCAATCAAAGTCCATACACAAAAGTTATGGCTAGTAAAAGTTGTGAAAAAAAGGGTTGACCAAGTACTAATGATGACTTCAGTATGATGGTGTGGCATCACCATAACTTGACACATGGCATCTATATAGCTAATGTGGCATCACCAGTTTTTCACACGTGACATCTGTACGAATGATGTGGCATCACCAGAGCTTGACACATGGAATATTTATGCTAACATGGCATCACTAGGGCATGACACATGGTAGGTTGTGCATTGATGTGGTATGTACAGTTGCCATGTTGATGTGGCAGGAGCAAAAATTTGTGCTTACATTAACTAATCAAATGTTGACACGTGTTAGTAAGAAGGTGAATAATAAGGCACCACATGGACCAATGGTTGGGTGCCATGTGTCACCACTAGAAGGTTGCTTTGGTTTCATAGTATATTGAACCAAAATTTGGTTAGGGGATTCAAACCCCCAACCTCTCTCTTCCTAGTTTTCATCTCAACCACTAGACCAAGCAGATTTGTTTAAAATTTAGAAAAATGCCTATCAAGCTAAAAAAAGGAGGCCAACAGGCTTGAACTCCCAACCTCCCTCTCTCCACCAAACACTCCTAACCACTAAACCAAGTAGTTTATACAATATTTAAGGGCCTAAATTCCTATTTAAAGGCTTAAATCATGGAGATATTCAATTAAACCATAAAAAATATATTAAAATCTTAACACCCAAATCTTTAAAGGGTTTAAAAGGGTTTTTAAATATTTTTATTTGTTTTAAGGGATTTATTTAGTTGATTTGGGAAATATTATTGTTTAAATCCCAAATTAGAATTTTTTATTTGTATTTAAAGGGGAAATTTTGCTCTTTTGAGACAATTCTCAAGAGAGAGGAGAAGGGAGTAATTGGGAATTAGAATAATTCTCTTAGAGGAAAAGATGAGGATTTTGTGAAAGAATTTGAATGGGAGAGAAAAACTAAAAACAAACAAAAAATCAAGACATTACATATTGAATAAATACTCTGAGTTTCAACTCAATCATACAACACCATCATAGGCTTCTTACATCTCAACTGGATGCATACATTATAGCTCTACAGAGTTGGACTCGTCTGAGAGTAAGTATAGAGAGCAATATTCTACCAATATATAGACATCCAAGGATTTACAACTAATAGTCAATTAGCTAACAGTCAACAGAATGAGTAGCTGGAGAAGATAAGATCATATCTTGATCTTTAATGCTGAGATATTAATGAGATCACATGTTGATAAGGAGAAGACAAGTGCAGAGCTAAAGAATACAATGCAGTAGTTAAGATTAAATATTCCAACACTCCCCCTTAATATCAACTATGAATTCCAATTTCTTTCTTGATCTTTTCCAACGATGCTTCGACATTTGCAATCTTGAAATTTCATAGATCAAACCTAGGAAATCTCATTTTTCTGTTGGAATGCTCTAACCACGAGCTCTGGCCTTCTTCTTACCAATCCATCATAGGTTCAGGTGTGAAACTCCTATTTTTCTCAACACCCCCCTTTGAGCTACACTTGCTTGGTGCTAGGGATCCTAACATTAATTGGATTTACTAGCCTCATACATTTCTTACACCAACACATAATGCTACTGTATTCAACCATATTATTTCTTCACCAATTTTTAGCTTCATTTCTCTATCCTCTTGATCTTTTGATCTTCTTCAGCAACTCCTCTTTTTCAGTATTCTGGAAACTTTACGTTCCTCCTTTAAACAATAGCAAATATCTATGGTTGTGTAACTGCTACGGCAGTTTCTTCATAAAACCCACAATCTAACTGGGGATTGGATCTTCTTTGGAAATAGTGGCTATTGCAAGATCCTTGCAAACTCCAATGCTAGTGATTCCTTTGCTTGAACACTTACTCTTCTCCACGATTTCAAAAAAAATTGCTACTTCCATTGGTAGCTTAGACATCTTCAACTACTACGGTAGTTTCTTTGATCTGACATTTTTGTTGTACAAAGCATCGACACTCAATTTTTTTGTTCCTTTGTTCCTTAGCAGGAACTTCTCACTTCTACAAAAGATTTTCCCATGTGAACGCACTAACTACTACTTTGTCTTTGCAGCAACAAATTAATTTCTAAGATCCTTATTTGACTAGACCTCTTCCTTTGGACAACCTGTGGGCTTCTAAAAACTCCTACATCTTCTTTGAAACAAATGATCTCCACTTTCCAATGTCGGCAAATCTTGATCAAACAACAATCTGACTTCTTTTCAATCACTTGAAGGAAACATCAATCTCTCTGATTGCAGTGATTAATCCTTATTTGGCATCTTCCAAACATTAAATCTGCAACCTCCTATCGACCCTAGCGATACCTCCTTGTAGCTTCAAAAACTAAACAATGATCATTTAGACTTTCATTTCTTCAAATTTGCATTCAAAACAACTATCTATAAAAAATACTACACATTGGCAATCCACATTGATCTCCTCTCTTCTTTATTATGGATGGGACCTTGTAACTCCTTTTCCAACATTCTTTTATGTTGACTCCAATCTGCTATAGCTTGCAAGACAATCTGAACTTATCGGGGAAACTTCTACCAATCAGCGATCTTCTTTAACAGTCTACCAAATTGCATAAAAAATACTCCTTTGACTGTGAATCATTTATTGTGGACTCTACAGGTCCTTTTCAATCACCTTCGAGCCGCTTCATCCTAGCAACTCTATGACCAGTACTGATGGCCTTCACTTGGACACAATCTCTTATAAAAAACTATGAACCTTTCAAACAACAAACCCCTTCTTTGACTTAGACAATCTGAGCAATGAGACAACAACTTATTCCAAACTCCACTTCAAATTTGAATTTAATGGTGCATGATCTCCTTTTTTAGCAACAACTTTACTTTATCATCGTCTGCTTTTGCAATTAGTGGCAACTTCAAATTGCAACTCCCTCTAATTTTTATGATATCAGCTTGACTTGGGATCTAACACTCCTTACTTTGATAGACTACTTTCTCCACATAACATCCTTTAGAGTGAGTTCTTTGACAACTATTATCTACAAACAATTTTTTTTAATATTGAGCCTCCTTTGCTTCAGTTTTGTGTCTCCTTTCTTTCTATGGTGAACTAAACACTAGCGGCACATCTTTCAGCTCAAACAACAAAAAAGAGTATCTAAGATTGGGCATGATTTTCTCCTAGCCTATAGACATTGACCTCTTCCACCTTGGTTTAATGCAATGGCTTTAGATCTTAAGATCCTTTCATTCTCAACCCTTTTTATATATATATATAAATAACTGTGATTGGGCTTCTTGTTGAACACTTTGTCTTTAGTTGAAACTGCAGATCTTTGATCATAAGGGCAGATTCTTTCTTCCTCAACAATGGCTTACACATCAAACATATTCTTCTACAACATTTCTATAGCTCTCCCTGCAAAGACAACATCAAGAGGATCCAAAAGAAGCAAACAAAAAATATCCAACTTATTGGGCATTTGCTTCTGCAAATGTTCAACCCAGATGAACTTCTCAAACTTGGCTCTGATACCAAATGAAATAATTTGAAGGGGCGAGAAAAACTAAAAACAAATAGATTACCAAGACATTACATATTGAATAAATACTCTGAGTTTCAACTCAATCACACAACACCATTAGATTCTTATATCTCAACTAGATGCATACATTACAGCTCTGCAGAGTTGGACTCATATAAGAGTAAGTATAGAGAGCAATATTCTACCAATATATAGATAGCCAAGGATTTACAGCTAATGGTCAATTAGCTAACAGTCAACAGACTAAGTAGTTGGAGAAGATAAGATCACATATTGATCTTTAATGTTGAGATATGATTGAGATCACATGTTGATAAGGAGAAGATAGGTGCAACTGAAGAATTCAATGCAATAGTTGAGATATCTTGATCTTTAAAGTTGAGATATGATTGAGAGCACATGTTGATAAGGAGAAGACAGGTGTAGCTGAAGAATTCAATGCAGTATTTGAGATTAGGTATTCCAACATTTTGCTCATGGAGGTCGATTTGTTGTTTTTGAGATTGAAGAGAAATAGAGACGCAAGCTTAAGGCATCTCAAGACCTATGTGCAAAACAAAGGTTTGTGAGTGGATTATTTTTAATTCTCCATATATATCCTTATTCTTGGGTTTTATATGCAAATTAGATATTCTTTGTAAAAATCTAGATTGGAAAGAGCATCAGATATGCTACAATCTTTCCATAAAGTGGTGAAGAATTAATTTGCAAGTTGAATACCAAGCTATGATGTAACAAAGCCTTATTGAGATTCACATTAGTTAATAGAGTGGTGTCGTAGTTGAGCGAGCCTGGAGATGTAGCCTGAACATTGGGTGAACTCTGCTATCAAACCAGTTTTTGTCTCTTTTTGCCTACTTTTATTGATTCCTTCATGAGTTGCTAATGAGTATGTCATTAAGTTGATAACTGATTAAATAAACCTAATTTTGTAACTTTGGGTATATGCACATAACCACACAATTATGTTTTACAATTGGGAAAAAATGTGATTAAGGTTAACTGCAAGTTGTTGTGTAAACCTTTTAATTACAAATTGGCTATATCTAGAATTTGGGCTTCTAGATCATCGTACAGTGTGAGATATTTTCACTAGTATGTGTACTATTTTTTTCTGTGTATTTGGTTGTGATCTAGGAGAAATGTAGTTGCTTTGAATTTCTCTAATTTTTGGTTTTAGGACTTGTAATTCTAGAAATAAGCTGATATGATCATGTCCAAGTTAATTTTGTTATCCAAAGAGATTGGATCATGTTAAGGTTCTGTGTGCTTAATTATTTTGTGTTTTACATGGGTATTGGTTGACCTTGTGTTAAACACTACTTATAAAGATCATGTAAGTGTGTTGAGGTGTGTTGGGACTTATTTAGGTCCTTACTAAGTGTTTTTTTTCATCACCCACATTCTAATTCCACTATAGAATGTTTTGGCGCCGACCTAATTTGAATTATTAAATATAAATGGTGTGTGGCCGACCTTGGATGAGTTTCAAGGTTGAAGGTTGTATAAATATAAGTTGATATGTTTGTGGAAGATGAATGCAAGAGAAAAATAGATGTGAAATAGTGTGTGTGATGCAAGTTTGAGTAGATCAGTGTGAAATTCAAGTGGCAAGTTTCCAAAGGAAATGAGCTAAAGGTATACTCTATCATTCAATCATGTCTTCTAATGCTCACCATGGTTTTTCCCTCATTGGGTTTTGCATGTAAATATGGTGTTATTGTTTGTATCATTTTGGTTCTTTTAGTTTCTACCTTTACACTTAATGATTAATCACATTGGAAGAGTAAAGGATTTGTGAATGGTAAATTATCTAACTTCTGGTGAAAGTTTCAAAGGTTAAAATTGTTATAACTGATTCACCCCCCTCTCAGTTTTCTTGTTCAACATTAGTATCCCAGTTTTTGTTATAAGGGATTTGATTATATCCCTTACTCTGGTTTTGATAATTCCTTTGATTTTGGTAGTTTTTCTAATTTTAGTTTTGAGCAAGATTGATTCTAAATTGATTCAATACATTTATGGCTTGAGAAACAGTTTTCTTAAGATTCAATCCCAGATGAAAGGTGGTTGGTTTGTTCAACCCCATCATTTGTTCTAGGATATTTTGTATGAGAGGTTTGTGATAGATTTTATTGAGGATTATGTTAAATAGGCATAGGACAATTGAGAGGGGGGTGAATCAGTTGTCACACAAATTCAAACTTAAAACTTTATCACTTATCAATTCTTCACCCACACTATTCTGTTATTAAATATGATCATGAAACACAAATAACAAAAAGTAAATAAACACAATGAACACCATATTTTTATATGGAAAACCCAATAAGGGAAAAACCACGGTGAGGGTTAACTCATAATATAAAAATTATAAAATTGAATACAAAGGCTCACTGCCCAAAAGAGGACTCACTATCCAAGTACAAAGGCTCGTTATCCAATAGGGAGGCTCATTGCCTACAGATACAAAAGAGAAAAATATCCTCCACTGCAATTAAAGCACATTCGTAGGATTACAGAAACCTTTAGTTCACGGCCTTTAGCACACTAAAAAAACTGCTATCACAACTCACTCACACACACTTCTGCTCTTATGATTTGTGGCACACTTTCATCACTTTGCATCACACTATCATGCAACTCTTCACAATTCATCTCACTTTTATACCATTCTCAACCTTGGAAGCATTTACCAAGGTCAGCCACAAAATAACCCATTTCATAAATTCAAATTAGGTCTGAAACTCAAAATTCCCATGGTGGAAAGGAATAAGAGTGGACTAATAAAAATATTTAACCAAGACCAAAAATAATATTCTTGAATCTTCTACATGCTCCCTCAATTGAATTTTCTTCTTTGAATGAAGTGTAAACACCAGGTCGGCCAAACCTAATGAAAACACAAATGAATAATGGTGCACATGCTTCCCAACATGAAGATGACATGTAGACACCTCAACACACTTCATTATTCAGGAGAATTGATCTTAGACTTCTTCATATACATCTGTAGCAAAACAATATACTTCATACACTGAATAGCTTTCACCAGATCATCTGAACTATGAAAATGTGTACTAGAATATAGAAACATGACATCCAGATTACCAAACTTCAACTTTCTTTGCTAGAGCATAGAAAAGACCTTCAAAAAACATATCCTAGATATGCAACATTTGAAACAAAACAGCAAAGAACTACGGAGCAAAAATATTTCTCCCAGTCCATAGAACACAAGTTCTACTGGTAGAACACACATACTAGTGTACACAACTTTCACGTACCATCTCACAAGAAGTTGAAACTCAAAGTATATCATCATTAGGTCACCGTAATGAAAACTTCAGAACCTCATAGGCATAGGATCAACACAAGAGAAACATGGAGCACATAATGGAGCACAATCTAAACACATTCATCACTTTCACTTCTCTTCTTTATTAATTTTCTCAAAAGCACTTGGAAACTCATCAACACAACACATCTGCAGCCATATAAGATAGTTCCATGTACTCACAGCATCTTAGCAACATCTCAACTATACATGTGCATTATGTAACATACTTAATAGTGTTGACATCAATGACAACACTAGACTAGCCCATACTTGCAACAATCTCCCCCTTTGTCATTGATGGCAACACATGATGTGAAAAAACATCAAAGAAAAAAAAATTGCACATTACCTCAAGAGAACACCTTCTCTTCTTCTGCAACTATTTTTCACATGACTTTCTCTCCCCCTTTGAAATCAATGGCAAAGAACAACTACCTGATTACTCCCCATTAATAGTACACTCATCCTGCAACAATGAAAACCTTTTCGACTTCCCCTAGTGGAGTAGACCCATCTATCAATCTAGATAAATGAAGATTATGTGAATTCACTAGACTGATGCACCTTTGTGTGCACCTAGTTATGAGGTCCAATGACCCCCAACCTATCCCTAAGATGCTCAAAAGTATCCTTCAAAAGAGCCTTAGTAAATATGTCTACAATTTGTTCCTTTGTTGTCACATACTCCAGTCTGACCTCATTCTCCAACATTTTTTCTCTTAGAAATTGATACTTGATAGATATGTTCTTCATTCTTGAATGCATAACTAGGTTCTTTGAAATGTTTATTGCACTTGTATTATCATAGAAAATGGAAATAGGCTCATCACATACCACACTAATGTCTTTTAGAGTTTGCTTCATCCATAAAACTTGTGTGTAGTAGGATGCTGCAACAATATATTCTGCCTCTATAGTGGATAAAGAAACCAAGTCTTGCTTTTTACTCAACCATGAAACTAATCTTCCACCAAGAAAGAAAGCACCACCACTAGTACTCTTCTGGTCATCTACACATCCAGCCCAATTAGCATCTGTATAGGCACTCAAAGTGAAATCATCACTCTTAGGGTACCATAGTCCATAATCCAGTGTGCCTTTAAGATATCTAAATATCCTTTTTACAGCTATAAGATGTGCTTCTCTAGGATCTACTTGAAATCTAGCAACTAAACACACTACATGCATAATATCTGGCCTGGTAGTAGTAAGGTACAATAGTCTACCAATCATGGATCTGTATTTTCTCTAATCAGTCTTAGCATATTCATCATCCTTACTCAATTTACATCCAGTTACCATAGGGTACAATCTGGTTTAGAATCCTCCATCCCAAACTTCTTCAACAACTCTTTTACATACTTAGATTGTGAAATTAATATCCCTTTATCAGTTTGATTCACTTGTAGACTAAGGAAGAAATTCTATTCACCAAACATAGACATCCCAAATTCTTTATGTGTTCCTTTAGCAAACTTTTTACACATGCCATCATTTCCACCAAAAATAATATCATCAACATAAACAATACAATCAACATCTTATTACCTTGCACTTTGAAGTAGAGGTTGTTGTCAGCAGAACCTTTGTTTAATCCTTGCATTGTTAGATATATGTCCAGTCTTGCATACCAAGCTCTAGGAGCTTGCTTCAATCCATACAATGCTTTCTTCAATTTACAAACCATGTCTGACTTGTCAGACAACTGAAACCCTTCAGGTTGCTCCATGTACTCTTCTTCCTCCAACTCACCATTTAGAAAATCCAACCTAACATCCATCTGATATACCTTCAAGTCCTTGTGGGAAGAAAATGTCAAAAAAAATCCGATAGCTTCCATTCTGGCCACAGGGGAAATTTTTTTTTCAAAACCTATGCCTTCAACTTGTGAATATCCTTTGCATACCAATATTTCCTTATTCCTTACTACTCCATTTTCATTCAACTTATTCTGAAACACCCATTTTGAGCCAATCACATTTTTGTTCACAGGCCTAGGGACTATTTCCTATGTCTAATTATTTTCTATCTGTTGCAATTCCTCTTTCATAGCTTTCATCCAACTTTCATCTTCATATGCTTCTTTTATAGATTTACCTTAGTTGTAACTCTACTTCTTGTCGTTACACCTTCACTCTTATCTCCAATTATTTGATTTTCAAAATGATTCTTTATACATATTTTGGAGTCCTAGTAGTAGGTTTTGGTTCATTCGTGTCTTCTTCTTCCACTTGTTCTTCTTCTTCATTCTCTTCTTTTTCCTTCTCCTTATTTTCTTCAAGTACATATCCACAGATAGGATCATCAAGTTCAACTTCACTTATCTCAATAGGTTTTCATATGTCTTCATCAACTTTCACATTAGCACTTTCAATAATATTGCTCAACCTTTTGTTAAAACATTTGTATGCCTTGCTAGTAGTAGAGTATCCAAGAAATATTCCTTCATCGCATCTAACATCAAACTTTCCAAGATTTTCATCATCTCTTTTAATATAGCATCTACTTCCAAATACCTTAAATTATTTCATAGTAGGAGTCTTACTAGTCCATAACTCAAAAGGTGTCTTTGTGTTGTTGTGTCTGATCTAAACTCTATTAAGAACATAAACAACAGTATGCATCTCTTCTCTCCAATATATATCTGGTACATTGGACTCTTTCATCATAGTTCTAGTAGCCTCCTGTACTATCCTATTTTTCCTTTCAACTACATTTTGATGTGGGATTCTCAGAGCAGAAAACTATCTTTTTATGCCATGCTTCTCACAAAATTCTTTAAATTCACCAGAAGTGAATTCACCACCTCTATCAGATCTCAAACACTTGATTTTTCAGATTTACTTCATTTTCTACTCTTGCTTTGAGTACCTTAAACCTATCCAAGGCCTGATTCTCTAAAAAAAGAAACCCATGCCATTCAAGTATAATCATCAATATGCAACATAAAGTACCTGTCTCCATTCAGGCTTCTAGTCTTATTCATACCATAGAGATCAGTGTGTACTAACTCTAGCATTCTAGTAGTAGAATGTTCTTTTCCCTTAAAGCTACATCTTGTTTGTTTCCCCAATTGACAACTTTTGCAAATAGCATTAGTAGGTCTCATGATTCTAGGCAATCCTCAAACAATCTCCTTAGCATTGATCTTGACTAGGTTATCAAAGTTCACATGTCCCATTCTCCAGTGCCATAAGCAACTTTCACTGATTTGAGATACAAGGCAATGACCGTCAACTCCCTTCAGGTAATAGATGTTTACATGATTTCTTCTTCCAGCAACAATCATATCTCCATTTCTAGATCCTTTTCTAATTTCACAAGTATTTTTTTGAAACACAAGTTTAAAGTCATTGCTACACATCTTACCGACACTTAGAAGATTATGCCTCAAACCCTTCACATAATATGCATTATCAGTATTGTGCACTGCATCAAAACTAATTGAACCTTTACCACAGATCATACATTTCTTCAATAATAGATATCTTGTCACTGTAGCATTCCAATAAAGTGATCAAGATCTTCTTGATTATCTCTTCATCTAATAGTTTTCCTCCTTGATTTCTAACTTCATTTGTTGCCAATTCAACTCTCTGAAAGAAACTTGTAAATTCTTCACCATCTTCCATCTTCAAGTTCAAAAATCTATGCTTTTCCACCAACCTCTTTTTCAATTTCACCTTTTCATTTCCTTAATACATGTCTTCCAACTTCTTCCAGACTTCATATGCAATATCCAGAGAATTAACCTTAGTTCGCTCATTTTTAGATAAACCACTAAAAATTGCATACTTTTCCTTCTCATTTTCTTCATAAGTAGAGATCTCATCTATAGAATTAACACCACCAAACAAAAGTGTATACTTATTCTCAATAGCCTTCTAGGTCTTGAAACCAAGAGAGATAATATATCCTCTCATCTACCCCTTCCAATCATTGTAGTCAGTTCCATCAAACATAGGGATCACCAACTTGTGTGCCATCAAATCTTCCTTAAGTGGTTAAGCTATACACAAGAAACCAAAACCTCTGATACCAATATTTAAACAGGCGCATGAAAAATGAGAGGGGGGTTGAATCAGTTGTCACACAAATTCAAACTTAAAACTTTATCACTTATCAATTCTTCAACCACACTATTCTATTATTAAATATGATCATGAAACACAAATAATAGAAAGTAAATCAACAAAATGAACACCATATTTTTATGTGGAAACCCCAATAAGCGAAAAACCATGGTGAGGGTTAACTCACAATATAAATATTATAAAACTAAATACAAAGGCTCATTGCCCAAAAGAGGAATCATTGTCCAAATACAAAGGCTCACTACCTACAAAGGACTCACTGTCCAACAAGGAGGCTCATTGCCTACATATACAAAAGAGAAGAAAATATCCACCATACTTCTGCTCTTATGATTTGTGGCACACTTTCATCACTTTGCATCATACTATCATGCAACTCTTCACAATTCATCTTACTTTAATACCATTCCCAACCTTAGAAGAATTTACCAAGTCGGCCACAAAATAACCCATTTCATAAATTCATATTAGGTCGGCAACTCAAAATTCCCATGGTGGAAAGGAATAAGAGTGGACCAATAAAAAATATTTAACCAAGACCAAAAATAATATTCTTGAATCTTCTACAAGCTCCCTCAATTAAATTTTATTCCTCGAATGAAGTGTAAACACTAGATCAGCTAAACCTAATGAAAACACAAATGAATAATAATGCACATGCTTCCCAACTTGAAGATTACACACAAACACCTCAACACGCTTCATTATTCATGAGACTTCATTTCGTACTTCTTCAATACATACGCAACAAAACAATATACTTCATACATTGAATACCTTTCACCAGATCAACTGAACTATGAAAACCTGTACTGGAATATAGAAACATGACTTCAAGATTGATGAGTCTAGTTTATGACTCAATTTTGATAGTATTTATTATCTATTTTTTGTAGTTTTCATAGGCTTTGATACTTGGATGCTGACTTTTTTGTGATATTTCCTCAAAACCACAGACATTGGGCATCAACTATTTTTGTAACCTTTAAATGAAATTGACATGCTATATGAACTATCTATGGTAATTTTACATGTGGATTAATGAATGTTACTTTGTGATAGTTTTAGATATGCAATTATTTTGCATACTAATATTGTTATGCAGATATAATTAGTAGCCTACAAAATTGAGGAAGATTTTTCCAGCTGGTCACTCACCATCACAGTCAACAAGGTGATCATTCAAAGGTCAATGGAGGGAGATTCCTAGTTTAAATCAAAGATTTATAACCACCTTGTAACTAGTCTTAATTTTTTTTTGAGTGAATATAGGAGTTACTATTATGCTAAATCTGTGTTAAGGCAAACATGCTTGACCAGATTCCACGCATGCATAACCTCCTCTTCACTTTTCATGCTTTCCCTAAAGTGGCATCCTTCTAATCTGTTGGAGTTGACCGCCTTGCTAGGTAGTTAGTTAGTATTTTTTCTTCCTATAAATAAGACTAAAATTCTCCTAAGAATGTTGATTGATCTAATGATTTACTCACATTCTTAGTTTTTCAAGTAATACAGTTATGTTGCTCTATTATGCTTTTGTTTTCCAATGAATAAAATGAAGTTATAAGTTCGTGCATCTGATATTACATTTGTATAAAGGGATACTCATCCAAGGGGGCCCACTTGGTGATAATTTCATCCTTTAGCTTAGTTGTTACTTTTTGTTTAGTAATTAGTTAAGAATGTGGCACGGTCTGTTCCTGCAGCCACTAGAATTCCATTCTATGACTATTCCTGCAACCAAAGCAGATAGAGTAGTTTTATGTTTGCTTGCTTAGATTTTCATTTTTGCCATGCATTTCAGCTTAGTATAGTTATTGGTTGATGCTTAACACTCATGTTATCTCTTTCCAAGCATTTTACTTTCAGCATTATTTATTTCTTAGTTGTAGAATGAATATGGCTACTTTGGATTCCTAGTGCACATATTGTGTTTACCCATTTCAAATCTACATCCATGGGTTGACAAGTTAAATGTACCTTCATGATGATTGGGATAGCTATTCAGATTAGATGTCCAATATTTAAATCACAGTTGTAAGGGCTTAGTTGTTAGAACATTGTAGGAGGCCAACATTTTTGGCACCGTTGTCGGGGATGGTGTTAAACTAGGGAGATATTTGGAGTCATTGATAGTTTTTCTTGTTGTAGTATTTCTGAAAGTTTGTTCTTAGTATACCCCCTCATTTAGGAAAGTAATGATCCACCATTCTTTTTCCAATTCTTTGTGTGAGTTGGCTAATAGTGAGCTGATACCGTATGCATGGAGGAAGTAGGAGAGATGCCCATGGGAGATTCCTTCCTAACAACCCTAATCCATTCTAGCTAGATGAGCATTTGAATCTACCAAGAGAAGAAGAATAAGTACACCCCTTTGTTGATGCATTCCCCAATTTGAGCAATTCTGAAACCTCATCTTAAGATCAAAATCAGCTTGAGAATCCCTTTGCTTTGGAACTACATCAAGTTGGCATGGGTGATGAAAAAAGAAACAAACCTAACCAACTATCTTTTCCTTTCCCCATTTCTCATCAGAATGAAGTTTTCAACCTCAAAAATATCCCTCCTTCAGTCCTTCCTAAGTTTTATATACTTGTCACAGAAGATCATAATCCTTTATTGTTCAAGTTTGACATACTCTGCAGGAGTGATGACTATACCACCGATGCCCATAGGCTTAAGTTATTCCCTACCACCTTGAAATAGACTTTTTTATGTCTCAAACCTCAAGATTCTTCAATTTTTAAGGACTGAGAGGCCCATTTACCTGCTAAACATTAAAACCCTTAATTTTAAGCCTTTAAAGCACAATTATATGAGGGTTTCTTGGAAACATCATTTACCAACCTCCAATTCACCTGCCACTATTTCAAACATCCTCAAAAAATTCTTCACAAGCATTTTAATCAATCTCCATACCATAGCAAGTGTTATTTCACCTTTTCATATCATAGAGGCACCATTTTTTTGAAGGAGAAACTCAGAAATTTGCTTGGAGCAACAACAATACCTTATAATCTCACCTTCCCTACACTCAAACACACTTTAAAAACTGAAAAGAAACTTAAATAAATCCATTCCATTGATCTAACTAATCCTACATCTGTGGAATGGCTAAATTTCCCTTAAAGGACTCTCAAACCCTTAATTAAGGTTACAGACTGAATTACTGTAAGTCTACCCTCAAACACTTTATACAAAATGAAGTGACTTAAAACTCTTTTCAAAGGAGATATGACTCCTTCCTTAATATGATCCAACAAGAACCTAATATATGAAGTGATAAAATTTCTATATATGTCTAAAACAAGAGAGAAAAAGACTACAAAATACTAAAACAAGGATGTATTATTCACTAATTGTTTCAAGAATTACAAGTGCTACTTTTTCCTCACCTTGTACATGCTTATATAGTTGTTTCCCACTTAATAGCTGACTCTAGAACTTCTACATCAATTGAAACTTCCTAAACTACCTCTTGTCGCTTCGCATTCCTCATTTTGTGCTCTTTTTTGCATATTTACATTATTGACAACTTTTCCCATCTTTAGCAAAATTTTGAAAATCTATTTTTTTGATCACCTAAGGACCTATTTAGGACTTTAAATACATTTTAAATAACCTTTTCATGACCCTATCATATTCTATTACATCCTTTTTCAATTTCTTGTTATTTCCCCATTTTTATAATTTTTGCACAAGAAATGACATTTTTATGAGATTTGACTCTATTTACCTCCTGAAGACCTTTCAACATCTAAAATGGCTCTTATATGACCTTTACAATGCCATATATACTTGAAAATTCATCTTTTACAAATGTTCCCATGAAAGGTATTTAATGACCAAGGTACTCCTACACCACCAAGTTCCTTGGGAGGATATCAAGAAGATATGTCAGAACTACTCTAGGGAAACTTCAAAGAAAGGGAGAGTTTACCAATCCTGTATGGGTAAGTAATCTATCAGTGGAGTTTCAAGAATGTAGATTTCTCACTTGTTGGAAGACTTCAAGCAAGACATTATAAACAATCTAGCTACTCAGTTAGATACACTTCAGGCCAAGAAGAAACAAGAGGAGGCAGAGGCAATGTTGGCAGAGTATTTCCCCCATTGCAGACAAAAGAAGGACTACAGATGTAATATGGTAGCTAATATTGAAAGTAAGCAAATTCCACCTGATTTCAAGCCAATCCAAGGTGAAGATGACCAATTCTACTACATTACACAAAGGAGGCCATGGGCTCCAAGACAAGGTATGCCATTTGATCCACTATCTTTTGTTGGGCCTTATTTTAATTCTCATGGATCAAGTAACCAATGGAAGCCCCCATATCCATCCAATTATGGAGGATATCCACAACAACCTTGGAGTAACCCTTCAAATGCCTGGCCTAATCACCAAAACTCTCCACCTCAATGGTAGCAACATCGGGGGAATTGGTAGTAGTTTTAAGGAAAGTGGCAGCCACCTCCAAGAAACTAGCAACAAACATCTCAATGGAGGGGAGGACAACAATGGCCAAACCAAACAACCAGTTACATGTAACCACCTTCTCAGCCCCAACAACCTGCTATAATGCCTCCTGCTAGTTCAAGTGCAAACACACCCAAACCTACTCAGCTACTAGCTCAACCCACACCTAACCCAAATAACAAACCATAGTAGCAGCCAGTATACTCTACTAATCGAAATCAATTCACTACATATGTTGTGAGTGTAAGTGGCATCTACTTTCGTTCAGGAACTACCTTTCCAGCTCCTCCCACTACCATTATCACTAAGCTTCTCGTGGAAGAAGAGAAGCATATGAATTACCCCATTCGGCCAAATGCACCTAGAAATCCTGAACTAGTCCCAGTTAAGAAAACTAAACAAGAACCACCATTTCCTCATAGGTTGGAAATTGATAAACAAAAAGAAGAGAAGGAAGAACCATACTTCAAGATTCTAGACCAGTTGAAGCATGTATGTGTCAAGATCCCTCTATTTCAAGCCATAAAAGATGTTCCAATCTATGGCAAAGCAATTAAGGAAGCATTCCTTAAGAAGCTAAGCAAAAAAAAGAAAGTCCCCACTATAGTTCATGTGGTGGAACAGTTGGCTGACATCATGCTTGGGAAAGTGATTGTTCCCAAATACAATGACCCAAGGAGTCCTGTGGTAGGATTTTTCATAAATGGGATCCAAATAAAAAATGCTCTAATTGATTTGGGAGAAGCAATAAATATTGCCAACATGAGACCTACTCCTACCATCCTATAGCTTGTTGATAGTTCAACTATTAAACCTGACAGTATAGTTGAGGACCTTGTGGTAGCTCTAGACTCATGGGAGTGCCCAATAGATTCCATGGTTCTTTCTCCTAAAGCTACACTAGGCAGGTACCCTATCATTCTAGGAAGACCATGGTTAGCAACAAAAGATGCATATATTGTATGCAGGATAGGATACATGACCATTTATGATGGAAAGAGCACCAAAAAGCTTGTTCTCTACCCTTCTGCTTAGCCATCCCACAATATGGATAATCCCATATGGCCACAAGTTGGTGAAGAGGCTGAGGAAGTTAATTTTGTGGCACAGCTTATGATGTTAGGAAAAATATCTTTCATGCAACTTCAAGAGGAAGATGGAGTATTGTCTAACATAATTCAGAATCATTGTGAAGTAGAGGAAGCATCATCCTCTCATTCTATTGATCCAGTAAAGACACTTTTTCCCACTCTTCCTGCAACAAAACTTCATGTAGCGACAGGTATGTCTCATACATTTCTGCCACATGAACTCAAGGTACCCAGCATTAGTGAAGCAACTATGGTAGAAATAACTACACAAGTGCAAGTGATAGAAGGAAAGTATCTAAACATCAACAACAAATTAAGTGAAGAACAACAATTGTCATTGACAAACTTAATGAAGATCCACCAGCATGCATTTGCATAAGACTATCATGATATGAAGGGATTGGACCCTAGGATTTTCACTCATAGGATATACATCAAAGACGATTATACACCAATAAGGCAGCCACAAAGAAGAATTAACCCTACATTAAGAGAAATTTTAAAAAGGGAACTACAAAAATTGATAGATGTAGTATTTATTTACCTCATCTCAGATAGCCAGTGCATGTCTCCATTGGTGATTGTGCCCAAAAAGGGATGGAAGTGGCAAGTTTGTATTGATTACAGGGAACTCAATGCTACCACCAAAAAGGACCATTTTCCTCTAACTTTCATAGATCAAGTTCTAGATTCACTTGCAGGAAAGCAATACTTTTCCTTTCTAGATGGACTCAACGGCTATAACCAAATCCAAATTGCACCTGAGGATCATGAGAACACCACCTTTACCTATCCATGGGGGATTTATGCCTACTCAATCTTTCCCTTTGGATTATGCAATGAACCTAAGGAGAGTCCTACAAAAATGTGAAGACCACAATCTATCTCTAAATAGTGAAAAGTGCTTAATGATGATGTAGGAAGGTGTAGTCCTTGGCCACTACATCTCTCACAAAGGAATTCTAGTTGATCCTGCAAAGATTGAGGTGATCACAAATCTTCCTACACTTGCAAAATAAAAAATATGTTAGGAGTTTCTTGGGCCATGCAAGCTACTATAGGCATTTCATCAAGGATTTTAGAAAAATAGCAACACCATTGTACACCCTTCTCACTAAAGATGTTGAGTTTCAGTGGACAAAAGATTGTAACCAAACATTTTCTAATTTGAAGGAAGCTTTAACTCATGCTCCTGTACTCAAAGGGCCCAATTGGGAGCTTCCTTTCCACATCCATACAAATGCATCAAACTATGCCATAGGAGTTGTCTTAGGGTAGAAAGAAGGAGCTATTGAAAATGCTATTTATTTTGTCAGCAAAAACTTGCAAGGAGTTGAATTCAATTATATAGTGACAAAAAGGAAATGTTGGTAGTAATCTATTCCCTTAGCAAATTTAGGCACTACATAATAGGCTATCAGATCTTTTTGCACACAGATCATGCAGCCATTAGGTATCTCATGAATAAACCCTTGATCTCAAGTAGGTTAGCATGGTGGTTGTTGTTGATGCAAGAGTTTGACATAACCATTGTGGATAAGTCAAGGAAGGCCAATGTTGTTGCAGAATTTCTTTCAAGGCTGACTACATCAAAGGATAATCAAGTCATTGATGACTCTTTCCCTGATGAGCATCTATTCTCCATTAGTGTAAATACACCCTGGCATGCTAACATAGCTAACTATCTAGTCACAGTGAGAGTTCCTCCTCACTTCTCTCCAAAAGAGAGAAGGGTACTCAATGAAAAATCATTTTCTTTTTCATGGATTACAAGATGTTTGTTTTACACGGGACCAGACCATGTCATAAGGAGATGTGTGAGGGAAGATGAGACATGATATTTTGCATGCATTCCACAATGAACCATGTGGAGGACATTTTGTAGCCAAAAGGAAAACAATGAAGATTCTGAATACAGGATATTACTGACCAATACTCCACAAGGATGCAAGGAGATATACAAGAAAGTGTGATAGATGCCAAAGGATATGCAAGCCAACCAAATCTAATGAGATACCCCTTTACCCTCAGGTAGTAATCACTCCATTTGACAAGTTGGGATTGGACTTTGTTAGACCCATTGACCCTCCATCAAACGGTAAGTCTTATATCTTAGTATGCACTAATTATGTAACCAAGTGGGTAGAAGTTAAGGCCATGAAGCATGCAAGATATAATAAGGTTGTTGAATTTATTTATGAGGATATTTTCACACGGTATGGGGTTCCAAGAGAGATAGTGACTGATCAAGGGGCTCAATTCACCTCAACCCTTGTTGTAGCACTGGTCAATGAGTAAAACATAAGGCATATAAAGTCTATCCCTTCACCCTCAGGCCGATAGCTAAGCTGAGGTGACTAACAAGGAAATTGAAGCCATTCTACCCAAAATAGTGGCTATTCATAGGAAGGATTGGGAAAATAGGCTACCCAAAGCTATCTGGGCCTACAGGACAACCTGGAAAACAACCACAGGATTCACTTCTTTTGATTTGATGTATGGAAAGATAGCTATGCTACCCATTGAATTTGAGCATGAAACTCTTGGAACTCAATGCTTTGGATGAGATGAGGAAGGAAGCCTTGAATCACACAGAGGTAGTGTAGAATCGAAGAATAAAGTGGCATGATAAGTTTATCAAGGACAAGAAAACTACAGAAAAGGTGTCTAGGACCATATGAGGTTGCTAAAGTCTTCTCCAATGGTGTTATTCAGCACACTACCATTGACCCGGTCATATTTAAGTTGCTTGTCAATGGTCATCGCCTCAGATTGTATCACAAGCCAACTTCCAAGGAGGCATTCCTGCAACAATTCACTCAGCATGCAACTCCTGAACTTCCTGTTTCTTCATTCATTCACCCATCTGCCCATCCATATCCACCTTTCTCTCTCTTCCATCACACCACCATAACTTCACTTCATTCCACTTCACTTCATTCTACCACATTTTCATTAATTGCTCAACTAACTTTTTAAAATTTGACCGGTACTTTCTCCATAATCTTTAAAATAGATCTTCCAACAATTTAGGTACGTGTGCATCAAATTGTTATCTCTTAATTGTCTTTTAGTACATTCAATTAATTGTTGTAAATTAATGTAGATGTTCTCCATAGCATGTAATTATTCCCTGCCCTGTCAAATCATCATAAATATTGCACATGTGAGGACACATGATCAAATTTAGGTTAGGGGGAAGTATGAATACCATGTTCACGTATCAATCCATGTTGGTTCACATCAGAAAAGTTTAAATTGAGCCAATTTTAATTTTGAGTAAGATGACGACTCACATGTGTGAGATGACATCCACCGCTGCCATTTTTCTGAATCATAGTCTTCATTTATTACTTCTTTACCACCTTTATTGCTCTTGTCATAATCCTAAGTCACCAAAGAAGGAAAATTCAAATGACATTGGCATTGGGAATTTAGCAAAGTTGCAGGAAGGGGAAATTGGGCTTTCAGATGAGGATTGTAGGAAGAGAAACCTTGTAGAGTAATTTTTTAATTGTAGATAACTAAACAATGGGAGGCGGGTTAATTTCAAATGAACCCATGGTTCATGATGTATTACTGCAGGACGTACCTTGGCAGGTCAAGTTCAGAAATTGCAGGTGGTAAGATTATTTCTTGAAGCTCAATGGTTTTGATGAAGAACTTGTATTGGAATTTTCTCAAACATTATTTGAAGAAAAGGCCACGGTAAAAGGGTTGGAAGTAATGTCTACTGAAGAAAGGATTGCAGAAGTTATAGGGTTGCTTGTTGATGGTTAAAATTACCCTACTTCTAGAGATGACAGGTCAGTTAGGGCTGAATTTATAGAACCTGATGACCCTCCATTGAGTGTGGACAAGCAAGTTGTGAAGAGAACCTCTCTGCCTAAGCCATGGAAGTAGGTAGTTGTTTATGTTGTAAATTACATTACCTATGAAGGTCGTTAGTTGAACCTACATTTTGTGCTCTTTAAACTCATGAATCATATGAGGCATGGGAGGAGAATGAACATGCCAAACATGCTATACCACCTTCTCACAATCATGGCGGAAGAGACCCAAAAAGGTAGGGGTAATTCTATTTCCCACCATTTTCTAATCAAATTACTGGTAGAAAAACCTTTGCATGATGTGTCTGAAATGACTTGGGAAGAATTCTTAAAAATTGATCAAATTAGACCAGAAAATTTGCAACCTAGGATTTTGCCTCAACCCCGTAGGGCTAGTAGGAGATTGACCACTGGTGAAGCCATTCCTAGTGCCTCAACTTTTGGTGCAGGCCCTAGTGTAAACCCTCTTGCAGCTGAACAAACCATAGAGACTATTTCTTCTAAGGCAAAGCATTCAAACAAAAAAAATTCCTCTTCAGATTTTGATGACGATGTTCCTCTTGGCATCCTAATTCAAACTAGGGCATAGAAGAAAGAGGCAGAAATAAGGAAGGGTAAAGCTAAAAATAAAACTACAGGAAAGGAAGTGCCAAGCTCTAAGAAACAGAATGCTGACACTATTCTTCCTGCAACTGAAGAAAAACATGAGAGCCCTCTAAGAAAATAAAGACCAATTGGGAAAACCTTTGGTGTGTCTCCATAGGGAAGCCCTAGGATTAGAGAAACGTCACAACAGGACACAAAATCCCTAATAGGGCAGGTGAAAATTGGAGAAAAGGATATATTTGAGGAAGCAGCAAATGTAACATTGGTAGACCTTGTTGCCATTGTTGAACAAGTTGAAAGTCGAGAGTTTGAGGAAAATCAGGAGCTCCTACAACAAGAGTAGAAGCAAGAGTTCCTGCAACAAGAGAAAGATCCAAAGAAAGAGCCAGAACAAGAGGCCCTATAGCTAGAACTAGGAGAACAGTCAGCACCCCTACAACAAAAATTGGTTGAACATTCAAAATCCCTGCAGCCAGTCCTACATGAAAAGCAAGCGTCAGTGCTAGGAAAAATTATGGTAGGAATACATAGGCCCTCTAATTTTTCAATGCACATGGTAGCTATGAATTTATGGAAGGAGATACAAAGGAGGTAAGAAGAATGGAAAGAGGAGAAACACAGGCTAAAGAAGGAAATTCAAAAGAGAGATGAGGAGATTAAAGATAACAATGCATAAATCGTTGCTCTAAAGGAAAAGGTGGACAATATGGCAGCCTTAGGACCTTAAATATTAGAATGCAGGACTCCTCCAAGGGTCTATGTTCTATATCTAAAGGAGAAGCATCTTTCTTTTAAACTAGCAAGGATTATCTGAGATTTGAATCCTTCCATTGAGACTCCTCTTGAATTTTTCAATGCTTATCGGATTGCTCCTCCTAAAATGAAAAACTTATTGTGTGAATTCTATTTGCATAATTATGCTATGACCCAAGACCATGATTACAAACCATTGTTGTATGTTGGGGATGTCTAATTAATGGCATTTATTTCTTGGATACAAAATGATATTAGTTGGGGACAACATTTTAGGGCTTATAGGCAAATAGAATCCAACACTCCCTTGGCCATCAAGGCTGAATCTAGAAATCCATGGGACATTTTATGGGATTGGCACAAAATTCTTTATAGACCAAGCTATGGTAGTAGGATCTTTCCTAAGAGAGAAGTAGTTTATAAGGAATATGAGAAGATAGAAAAAACCACAAGGGAAGCCATAATGGGAAATTTGTCACAAAGGTGGAACAATCTGACTGATGAGTTAAAACAACCTGAACCTCACTCTCTACAGAACTATGCTACAACATTGAAGAGGGTTGATAGATATATACAAATGGGAAGGGAAAAGGGGCAATTATGGCTTCCAATAACCTTTCAACCACCTATCCTATTTGGCATGTGCCAAATTTAAGATATTATCAATATGATATAGCTACAGAGAAATAGAAATGGAGCAGATTGGACAAACAACAAGAGTTCTATTCGGACCCTAATTCATGTATTGCAAGAAATGATGTAGGACAACTGGCAGTTGCAAATTTCATGGCATTAACAAAGAAAAAGAACAACCCTTCTTCTTTTATTGGAGGACCAATGAAGTCTTAGGTTGGGGGGAGTGATGAGTCCAATTTATGACACAATTTTGATAGTATTTATTATCTATTTGTTGTAGTTGTCATAGGCTTTGATACTTGGATGCTAACCTTTTTGTGATATTTCCTCAAAACCATAGACATTGGGCATGATCTATTTTTGTAACCTTTAAATGACATTGACATGCTATATGAACTATCTATGTTAATTTAACATGTGGATTAATGAATGTTACTTTGAGATAGTTACAAATATGCAATTGTTGTGTGTACTAATATTGTTATGCAGATATAATTAGCAACCTACAAAATTGAGGAAGATTCTTCCAACTGGTCACTCACCATCATAGCCAACAAGGTGATCATTCAAAGGTCAATGAAGGGAAGACTTTCAATGGAGGGAGATTCCTAGCTTAAATCAAAGATTTATAACTACCTTGTAACTAGTCTTAATTGTTTGTTGAGTGAATATACGAGTTACTGTTGTGCTAGATCTACATTAAGGAAAACATGCTTGACCAAATTCCACACATGCATAACCTCCTCTCCACTTTTCATGCTTTCCCTAAAGTGGCATCGTCCTAATCTATTGGAGTTGACTGCCTTGCTAGGTAGTTAGTTAGTAGTTTTTCTTCCTATAAATAAGACTCAAATACTCCTTCTCAAAAGGTTGATTGATCTGATGATGTACTCACATTCTTATTTTTTCATGTAATACAGTTATGCTACTCCATTGTACTTTTTTTTTACAATGAATAAAATGAATTTATAATTTTGTGCATCTGAGTTTACATTTGTCTTAAGGGATACTCGTCCAAGGGGGCCCACTTGATGAGCATTCCATCCTTTAGCTTAGTTGTTACTTTTTGTTCAGTAATTAGTTAAGAATATGGCACAGTCTGTTCTTGCAACCACTAGAATTCCATTTTGTGACTGTTCCTGCAGCCAAAGTAGAAAGAGTAGTTGTTTGTTTGCTTGCTTAGATTTCCACTTTTGTCATGCATTTCAGCTTAGTACAGTTTTTCGTTGATGCTTAGTACTCATGTTATTTATTTCCAAGCAATTTACTTTCAGCATTATGTCTTTCTTAGCTGTAGAATGAATATGGCTACTTTGGATTCCTAGTGCACATACTGTGCTAATCCATTTCAATTCTACATTCCTGGGTTGACAAGTTAAATGTACCTTCATGATGATTTGCATAGCAATTCAAATTAGATGTCCAATATATGAATCACAGTTGTAAGGGCTTAGTTGTTAGATCATTCTAGGAGGCCAACATAGATTCCCAAACTTCAACTTTCTTTGCTAGAACTTAGAAAAGACCTTCACAAAACATATCCCAAATTTTCAAGATTTGAAACAAAACAATGGAGGATTGCGAAACAAAAATATTTCTCCCAGTCCACAAAACACTAGTTCTTCTAGTATAACACACATACCAGTGTACACAAATTTCATGTACCATCTCACCAGAAGTTGAAACTCACAGTATATCATCGCAATGAAAACTTCAAAACCACATAGGCATAGGATCAACACAAGAGAAATGTGAAGCACATACCAGAGCACAATCTGAACACATTCATCACTCTAACTTATCTTCTTTATTAATTTTCTCTAAAGAACTTAGAAAATCATCAACACAACACATCTATAGCCATATAAGATAGCTCCATGTACTCACAGCATCTCAACAACATCTCAACTATACATGTACAATCTGCAACATACTGGACAGTGTTGACATCAATGACAACACCACCAGACTAGCCCATACTTGCAATAGATTATGTCTTCATTACTACTCAAAATACGAGTTTCCATTAGGTGCTACTAAGGTATATGAATCTTGGCATGTTATTTTCCATGATTTGGCTAGGGTAGCATTAGTTTTGGAGGGATTTGGTTGATTGGTTGAGGCATATACATTAAATTGGACATTCCTAACATAGTTTTTATCAATGGGGTATTGTTGGTAATAGCTTGGTTCAACACGAACATCTATTTCAACATTGGACAGGGTACCTAAGTGAAGGTAAGGATCATCTTATCCTTCTTGGTGTTGGGGTTCTTTGATGTTTCAACTAAATGGCTAGGTGGTAAAATTTAACTAACCTATTTGTTTCATGGTTGGTGTATTCCCTTTTTCAAAAATAAAGTAGTTGAGGGATCCAAGGTCTTAGGTATGCTTGTATAGCTACGTATTTTTCTATAACATAAGGTGCCTATAATGTCTTATACATTCTCTAGAATCTTATATTAAATAGGGGCAAGGGTTCATTTGGTTCTTTCCAATAGGTAGAAAATTGTTTGATAAATGCATCCTCTATGTCTCACAAATAACTAGTTGAATGGACATGTAAAATTAGATACCAATTCTAGACCATATCTATAGGTAAATGACCTACATAGTATGTCTTGATGTTCTATCTGGGCTCTCACTGTAACATATTTAAAGTCCTATATATGTTCTTATGTACTACATTCTCCATGAATATTTTTTGAGAAAAAAATTTTTGGATTCTTGGGAGTTTCAAGGAAACCACTTGGGATAATACCTAAGTGTGAGTGGTTTGTTGTAAAGAATTTCATTTGAGGAGGTGAGTTTGGTGATGCTAATGGTTTTACCATCGCTAAGACTTTTGGTGGAATAATTTCTCTTCTCTAATTACTCCTTAGCTTGGTAGGAAATCTTAACTCAAAAAAAAGTCCTTTGTTTGGGGTGGATCTGAGTATTATTTTAAACCTTTCATGCGAGAAAGAACTTATATGCTCCAATTTGTGTTTTTAAATGGCCCTCCTTCTAGAACCAAATTTTTTGATGACCAATTTGACATAAGCAACATAGGTAGGGTGTAGATCACCTTACCTCTTTTGAAAATGGGTAATGATTTGTAAAAATAAATCACCTTCCAAGGTCCTAGGTGTTAAAAACCAAGATCAGATTTGCAAACCAAAAAGACCTTCCACAGAAGAGAAAAACAGAAAAACCAGAGAGGTTGCAAAAAAATGTGCAACATAATATTATTCGAGAATTCAATAATTACAAGATAATGATTTGCTTTATAAAAGCAAAGATGCATAAACCTAATCTTATCTTGAGCAACAAGATAGCTCAAAAGATAAAGATAAGAACCTAAAACTTAGGAATTAAATATGCCTAAGTAAACTTATGCAAATGTGTAATTAATAATTAATTACACCATCACCCCCCATAAGTGCAACTTAGGGAGACTAATAAAGCATGCACCTAAAACTAATATGAATGCAAGAAAGCATGAATGGGTCCCGACAACAAGGCCTGATAAGGTACCCAAGTACAAATGCAATAAACCTAATCTTATCTTGAGCAACATGATAGCTCAAAAGATAAAGATAAGATCCTATAACTTATGAATTAAATAAAGCCTAAGTAAACTTATGTTAATGTGTAATTAAATATTAATTACACTAACACTAGGTGTTGGGTCACAACTATGTTCTCTAGCTAAGTGGTCAATATGGTTGTAACGTTCAATGGGGCTACTAGTTTGTATCCCAAACTATACAAATTTATTATGATCTAATCCTAACTTAATAGGGATTTAAATAAACTTCAAAAGATAAATGGGGGAATGCCAAGAAATGCAAAGATGCTTATTCCAATCATTGTAATTGATGCAGGAGCATCCAGTAGTGTAAGGGAAATCTTGCATCACCCTCTTGCATCACCCAAAAAATATTGTATTTTGTTTGTAGTTTCCTTAGTTGTCTTGGGGCCCATGGAAACTCATGTAGTCTTTGGGATAGTTAGAAGCTTGAAACAACCCAAAATAGTCACCTGCTATTTTTAGTAAGTCGACCTATTTAGGTCATATGGACACAAAAATTGACCCCAAGGAATGAAATTAGAAAAAAAAAAATTTGGCAAAAGAATCATCTCGAAATCCTATACCTTTTACAAGATATTAAATTTTCATCCTGGGGAATTTCTCTAATGAAGTTTAAAAATGAAAATTGATTCCCTTTGGAGCCCTAGAACAGGGTGCAAACTCTATGATCTTTTAGATCTAGTGAAAGATAGTTGTATATCTCTTCACAAGTTTTCCAACAATATATTACAATTGAAAATATGACGGTTAGATCAAAAGTTATGGCCCCGAGAAGCTACCCCACTAAAAAGTGAATTTCATTAAAATATCTTCCTAGGAAAGAAATCAAATGATGGGACTTTTGGCACAAAAAAATGGGAAAGTTACACTTTCTAGAACATTCTAGGGTGGCTATTGGGTAAAATAAAAGGGTTAAGTGGGGGTTGTAGAAGGTTGCTCCATTAGTGCAGATTGTGGCTCTGAATAATAGATTTTCTTTCAGAGTTGATTTTGTTGTAATGAATCAAGCCCATGATGCTATAGCATTGTAATTTTTGAATCTGTAATTTTTGAACCAGTTACATTGGATAGGACAATATGGCTGGATTTCCTAATCCAAGATGGGATGTTGTTTAGAGGAAGCCAATTGTACATTCCAAGGAGTTCTATGAGAGAGAATCTAATCAAGGAGAAGCCTAATGGAGGATTGGTTGGGAATTTTAGTTGAGATAAAACCATTTCTCTTGTTAGTGAGAATTATTATTGACCACAATTAAAACAAGATGTGATGAAGTTTGTGCAAAGTTATAGTGTATGTAAGATAAAAAAAAAGGAACAAGTTAGAATATTGGATTGTATCAGCCATTACTTGTACCTAAGAGGCCATGGGGGGATATTAGCATGGATCTTGTTCTTGGATTACCAAGGACACAAAGAGGGAATGATTCCATATTTGTGGTGGTGAATAGATTTTCAAAGATAGCACATTTCATTCCATGTCATAAGACTAGTGATGTTCATGTTACGAAGTTGTTTTTCAAAGAGGTGGTGAGACTACATGGTCTACCGAAGAGTATAGTTTCAGACGGAGCTACCAAATTTGATGGTTATTTCGAGAGGACATTGTGGAAGAAGTTGACAACATGTTTGAAGTTTAGTTCTACACACCATCCACATATTGATGGAAAAATGGAGGTGGTGAATAGGATTTTGGGTAACCTGCTAAGATTCTTAGTAGGAGATAATCCCCCAAGGGATGGGATTTGATTATACCACAAGTAGAATTTGCTTACAACAATTCTGTCAATAGGAGCACTATTAAATCATGATTTCATATTGTATATGGGAGTAGTCTAAGGAATGTTTCTAAGTTGAGGAAGATGGAAAAAGTAGAGAAGAGTAGTGCTAAGGCTAAATATTTCGATGAGCACCTAAAGAATTTGTATGAAGAGGTGAAGAAACATATCAATAAGATGAACTCACAATATAAGGCTGAGGAAGATCAAAAAAGGAGGTATAAGGAGTTCTAGGTAGGAGATGAAGTCATGGTTCATTTGTGAAAGGAGAGGTTTCCAATTGGTACATACAACAAGTTAAAGATGAAAAAGTTTGGACCATGGAAGATCCTAAAGAAGCATGACTCAAGAAATGCATATGAGATAGAGTTGCCTAATGAAACTCATATTTCACCTGTGTTTAACATTTCATATTTAACAAAATATCATGAAGGAGGAATTGATGAAGAAATAATAGAAGCACAGTGGAATATTCCAACACCTACTTCAGAAAAAGAGGAGATAGAAGAAATTTTGGATAGTCGTGTGAGTAGAAGCACAAGAAACAGGAAATATGCAAAGTACTTGGTGAAATGGTGAAGCTGAGGTTAACTGTCTTGGTTTCCCTCTAACATCTGAGAAGTGACAGGGTCAAATTTCAAATTACCTTGAGTGTCTGATGTAGAAGCATCTAATGGTGTAAGGGAAATCTTATCTCACCCAAAAATATTGTATTTTTTTTGTACTTAGTTGTATTGGGGACCATGGTGACTCATGCAATATTTGGGATACTTAGAAGTTTGAAACAACCAAAAATAGTCACCTGCTATTTTTAGTAAGTCAACCTATTCAAGTTGTATGGACATGAAAATTGACCCAAAGGAGTGAAATTAGAAAACAATATTTTTGGAAAAAGAATCATCTTGAAATCCTATACCATTTAGAAGATATTAAATTTTCATCCCAAGGAATTTCTCTAATGAAGTTTAAAACTAAAAAATTGAGGCCTTTCGGAACTCCAAAATAGGGTGTAAATCTTTGATCTTTTAGGTCTAGCAAAAGATGGTCATAGATCTCTTCACAAGATTCCAAATATATATTACAATTGAAAATTTGACAGTTGGATCAAAAGTTATAGCCTCGAGAAGTTGCCCCACTAAAAAGTGAATTTCATTAAAATATCCTCCTAGGAAAGAAATCAAATGGTGGGACTTTTGGTGCCAAAACAAAAGGGAAAGTTACACTTTCTAGAACATTATAGGGCAACTATTGGGTAAAATGAAAGGGTTAAGTGGGGGTTGTTGAAGGTAGCTCCATTAGTGTAGATTGTGGCTCGCAATAATATATTTTCTTTCAGAGTTGATTTTGTTGTAATGAATCAAGCCCATGAGGCTATAGCATTGTAATTTTTGAATCTGTAATTTCATTTTTTGAAAATAATTGAAAGTTATTTGTGTCTCATATCTTTTGTGTTGGTACCTATTGTTGTTTTTTGTGTGGGTTTCGAGCAATGTAACCCCCATCTTTATTTGAAAATACTCAATCATGCATGCTCTTGAAAACTGTTTATACCCTTTAAAATTTTATTACACTTAGGCGATTAGCCCTATATTAGGTTCGTCAACCCACTCCTATCTGAACTTGGTCTTTCAAAAATATTTGATATTGCTATTCTGCATCTATCTAGCCTCTTTATATCATCTTTAACCAATATGAGATTGGCTCTGATGTTGATTAATTTATCCAAAATTATTTCTCCTTTTTCCTACATTGAGTTGATTTCTATTTCTACCTTCTTCTCCTAGGTTCTCTTAATAGTTTGTACAATGTCCAATTTGTGTGTATCTAGTAATAGAATATCTATACTGATAATGATAACTAAAAAAAATCAAAATTTGAAAAATTTTACTCTTTATGTAACTCCAACATATTCAGTTTGTGTTTAGATATGAGATCCATTTTAAAACATTTAATATTGATAACTTTTATCCACAAAATTGACGTCTTCATCACCCAAAATAAAAAAAATTATTTAACTTTTCTAATCCCATCTTAGTTATCTCTTGAGATGTTTTAATTCAAACCTATACTTTTCATCCTCATCCCTCAAGTTTTCTATATACTTTTGCAATTGATCCTACTAAATATATGCCTTCTCACATTGTTGATATCCAAAAACAAAAAATCCATCATCTCTTTCCTAAACATTTCAATCCATTTATCAAAAAATTGAGATTTCCTATTCATGTCATTAAAGGAACCTATTTCTGTGTGTCATTAAAATGGGAGCCTTAGATGATGTAGCATATTTGGCAACTAGAGAGACTAATCCCTTTAGGAAGGCCTTCATCTACTCAATTTGAGCCTTGAGCTCATCTTTTCTATATTTATCCTTGGTCATCCTAGCTTTGACTGAATCGACTACTATATCCAAGGATGTTATTTTTTCCCTCCTTGTTTGCTTCCCAAGGTTGACCATGGATAGTTGATAGTTTGTTTCCTACATTTCTCTATCATCCTTATCCACCATGGGAGTAGCAATTTCTATCATCATCTCTCCCAAATCATTAAGCAAGTGGTTATGTGCAAAGTCTTGGGATTTTTATTTGGTTTGTTCTTCTCCACCTCCACAACCATATCATTCCAAATAAGAGGCCAGAATGTCACTTGATACCTCTTTTTCAATTCCAATTTTAACCATGAGGGAGCTCTAGGGTGAACATACACTTGCTTGTCACTTACTTTCCTCTCATCTCAAATTTCAACATATTGTCCCTTCACCTCTAACCCTTTATCCCCCATTATTGATAAGGAAGCTTTATCTTTCTCCTATTATCTTTCTATAGTTTCAATCAATTCTTGTTGTTCCTCAATAGTCAACATATGTTATGCTTCTTCTCTTTCTTCATGGATTTTTGGCTTCCCTTGCTCATCATGAACTTTTTGATCTTCAACATCTTGTTCTTTCTATTCATGTTGTTGAATATCCATAGAATCATCTTCAAATATCTTTTCCTCCACCATGGAAGAGTATTTAGGAAAATTAGGTTTTATATTCATGTGATCACTCTTTTGGCCTTCTTCACCTTGGTGCAAGGCTTCTTCTTATTTCTCAATCTTTGAGGGTGTAGGAGAAGGGAGATCTAGCAAGTTCAACACCTCAATGACTGGTGGCTCTACCTTAGCTTCTTTCTGATGTGCTTGTTCTAGAGTATCCTTAGTTGGGAGAACTTATCCAATAGACATTACACCTAACCCTAACACAACACCTATTTTTTTAAATATCTCATATATGTTGGTATATTAATATTAATATTGGTATATATAATACAATATATAATATATATGATATAATATTAATATATATTAATATTAATACTAATAATATAATATTATAAACTAATACATATTATATAATAATATTTATGATAAAAAAAAAAATGAAAAAAGGCATAAAGTTTGTGTGTGTGTGTGTATATATATATATATATTATAGAATATAAAATATAAAGTTTATAAAAAGGCTAGAGAAGGAAAACTAGCATGAACTATAATACATAGAGTAACATGCCCTGATATTACACTTCATTACATATATCTGTTGCAAAAAAATGCTTGAAATGGGATATTTATTTATGATATTATTAATATATATTAAAATATAATCATAACAATATAATAATAAAATATTATTATATAATATATAATAATATATTATCATTATATAATATATAATAATATATTATCATTATATAATATATAATAATATATTATCATTATATAATATATAATAATATATTCTTATATAATATAAAATATAATAATCTTATTATAATATATAATAATATAATAATATAATAATAATATTATTATATAATAGATAATATTATATTATTATAATAATATATATTATAATAATTAATATACATGGCACTCGGTCTCTGAAAGCTTGTGTCTCAATAACAAATATCCATTTATTAGATTAAGTAATAGATATCCATTTTTAAAAATCAGATATCCATTTTTGCTTGTTAATATTAGATATTTGTTATTAACGGAAACTCATTTTGCTTTGGTGTATACCATAGAAAATGTACTTTTTACCAACCCAAGTAAAATTTCAAACATGAATTCCATGATTTTTCCTTCCTCATATCATGTTTCTTTGTAACATTGCCACTATTTGGCCCCCTATGGTCATGCACAGACCTGATTCCTTGTTTAGGGTGTGTGGGTGAGGAACAACAAATACCACCACCACAAGTTGTAATTGAGGATAAAGAGTCATAGGATAAGGCAGGATTAACACTTGAGTTTAAGAATTTGAAAGAAAAACTCAAGTAGAGTAGGGAGGAAGCAAGAATGGAAAAGGAAGAAGGAGCCAAGAGAGTTTTAGACCTAGTTGACAACATGTTGGGCCACAAGTTTTCTAGTAATTTGAGCCATATTGATAAGGTCTAGAATAATTATAAAATTATGAAATATGCATTCACTAACCATTCCAAGACAAGGGTTAGACCTTGAAATTATTTTAGGTCATTTGGGCTCCAAGAATAGCATTATTGAAGATTATTGCAAAGCACTTGGGTTTTGATTATAATTTTATGTTTGACATTCTTTTTAAGGTTGATTGTTTAAATGATATCATCTGCCACGGAAATAAATCCACAACACTCATAAAGATGGAGTTGGATATCTTTGAGGGCTTTGAGGAGTTTCAGATGCCTCCTATTTTGGATGAAAGGGAGAAATAAAATTTTGCAAGGAGTGGAAATCCAATTTTTCTAACATTCTCCCTCCTATTTATGTAAATATTAATAAAGATAGTGAGATGAATGCAAAACAATTAAATTTCAACATGGAAATTCTCTCTAAACTTGACTCATAGTTGGTTTCTCTAATATGGTACATGTATTAATAGTTGATGATTATTTGGATCACATGGTTACAATAAATTAGTTTCTCCCACTTCGATAACATCTTGTTATCAAAGAAGGATATAAATAAGGAGATGATCAGTGCAAAAATTTGAGTTGTGTTTTTAGTTAGTCATTAACTTTCAACATAAATAAAATATCAAGTCAAAAGATGAATATCATATTTACTCTGTCAGCACCAAAAGGGGGTTTTGATTAAATCAAATCTATTTAGAGTCATAAATGTTCTCACCTTGAGCTTTAGCATCTATATCAGTGGCCTCTTCCTCATTTTTTAAATGTATTTTTATCTTATTTGAAGGTGGAACCACCTATTTTTATATTTTTGTACTATACGGCTTTTAGCTTGTTACTCCCTTACTTCTATAAAAGGGAATTTTGAGCCTTATTCTAGGATTTGAGTCCTTAGGTTTCGAGAAAGTCCCTGTAAGAATTAGTCTTATGCAATTAGTTTTTTGAAGTTCAAAAAGAGAATGTTATAATTATCTTTATGATGATAATAGATAATTCATTTTTGTTATTCATATGAATACAAGTCACATTGTTAATGCCTCCTCGTTGTAAATAAAAATATTTTGTATCTTAATAATCAAGGATGATCAAGGTTCCCATTGCACATTTATTGTAATAGATGTTTGATTAGTATCTTAGATATTCAAGTAATAGATTGAATTTTCATGTACTTGAATGATTGAAGACATTGTGGTTATGATAATGATCTTGAAGAAGATTAATGATCTTTCCATTAGTTGGTTTTCTTATTGTAAGGCAATAAGATTATAAAAATCTATTGAGTTAGGGTTCTAGTCTATTATCAAGAAAAAAAAAAAAATCAAGACTCTGTAATGGATTAGACACTAGTTTGATTAGTTCACAAGATCAAAATCTAGGGAAGATCAACATAAAATTATAAAATTATCTTTTAATTTTTTATTTATTTTATTAAGCTCAATTACACTCTATTAAAGTATAGAGCTATAGAGGCTTTTTGAGAATATTCAACCAATAAATTTTATCCCCAAATTGTTTGTGTGAAATTGTTATCTATTTGGCATCATTCAACATATTGTTGTAATTATAAAATGATGTTATACAAAGGGAAACTAACCATGGGTTTTCAGAGCCTAAAGTGAAAAGGAGAACAATTGCAAATCTCTCTTGTTTGTTTTCCATTGATCTAGGGTTCTCAAAGATAGGACTTGGATAATCCTTAGAGAAACTGGTAAAATAGTTGGAAACACCAACATTACCATGGCTAGGCCCCTTAAAAACCCTTTGTGACACTCTATACTTATTGATGTCACTCTACACCAATTTTTTTTTCTTAAAGTAATTCATAGATTGTATAGATGATGCAAGATTGCCCAACCACCAATATTCTAATGATAGTACAATAGGTGATCAACATAGATTGTATGACTATATATAAGATACAATTATATACTTTTATATGGAATGTACATATTTTGACATCACAATTATTCTCCATACCCTCAAAAAATGTCAAAAAGTTTTTTCACTAAAATCTAAAGTGTTTGATATGAATATAGGTTATTGGGCCTTCTATACTTAGCGGTGAGGTATTTCTCTTCATGAGGTTTCTAAAAAAATATCACCTATAAAACCCTCATAGAAAGAGCCCAAACTAAAAACTTAATTGCAAAATCTCCATCAAAACCCAAATATACAATAACCCAAATTTTGTATACACTTATATTTAACCTTTAAAATTCATTCATTATTTTTCTAAAAATTCATAGATTCAAATATACAAAAAAATATACTCCTTCCAAGGATTAACAATATCTAGGAGATCTTCCAAAACCAATTAGGCTCTGATAACACTTGTTGTGAAATTGCCAAATTAATCAGACTATTTCCTACATAAACTTATGAGATAAAATTATGCATACAAAATTACATAATAACCATAATGAAATGATCAAAGATGTACCACAAGATTACACAATATATATATTATGGGAAAAGCCTCTAATTTAGCAAACACATTTAAGGCATTATTAAGCAATGACCATGAATACTATCCTATAAGATCATAATACCCTCACTTTTTCACATATGTATAAAATATCCTCACATGTACAAGAAAATAAGCTAAGGAAATGATAAAGATTAGTAGAATGAACTTCATATTTAGAAGATGAGAGAAACTAAAAGAATTAAGAACCTTCTCATGGTCACATTCATTATTTTTCTACAAATTCATAGATTCAACTATATGAAAAAATATACTCCTTCCAAGGATTAATGTAATATCAAGGAGATCTCTTCCACAACCTAACAATTAGGCTCTGGTAACACTTGTTGGGAAATTACCAATTTCAAACTATTTCCTACATAAACTTCTGAGATAAAATTATGCATACAAACTTACATAATAACCATAATGAAATTATCAAATATAAACCACAAGATTACAAAAGATATATTATGGGAAATCCATCAAAAAGGAAAAAAAATTCCTCCAAAGGCAACCAAACTTAAGCAATTATTAAACAATGACCATAAATACTACCCTATAAGATTATTATATCCTCACTTTTTCATATATGTATGAAATATCCTCACATGTACAATAAAATAAGCTAAGGAAATCATGAAGATTAGTAGAATGAGCTTCATTTTTAGAAGATGAGAGACACTAAACAAAATTAAGAACCTTCTCATGGTCATTGACAACCAAATGAATATCAATAGTGTCACCCAAACAAAAGGAATTATAGTCATCAATAAAAGGATGAGTGTAAACAATAAAAAATATCTTATGAGAAAAGAGATTTGGAAGAAAGAAGAATAGGTTTTGAAAGCCAAGCATGATCATTAACAATATAAAGGAAACAACAATCACAATGAAAATAATAGGAATCATAATATTCACCTATAAATTTGACCAAGGTCTTCTCAATAGAGAAATTATCCAATAAAGAAACATGGGAAGAGGGAGCAAGGTCAAAAAAACTCAAGATGGGCTATTGAAAAAGGATTCCTACTGATAGAGAACATTGAGCAATGTCTATCATAATGATAACTAGCCACCTATACCACATGAGGAGGAGGATATCCTATACCTACAATGTCATATCGGTGACCAAGATGAATGAGCTTGGTAATACATTATCCATGCAAGTACCAAGAGAATATTTTTAGTATCCATATTGAACTAGAATATTGAACCCCTTTATATAAAATTTATCAAGTTTGCAATAATAGAAAGAAATATACTCAACATCAAATTCAATAAACAAAACATCTTGATTTTCTAAAAGTGGCACTTAATAAAGTGGTAATTCTCTACTCTTGTGGTCAAGCATTTTGTTACTAGGTTACAAGTTTTAGAAATGTATAAACATGGAGAATTTTGAGGTTGTTCTCTGATATGATTTTTGTTAATTTGTTGGTCATGTATTTTTGCCGTTACTTCACTTGTTACAGACTTGTATAAACATTGACATCCTTGGGAAAGCATTTTGAGTTTACTCTGCTTGTTCCAAATTTGTAATGTTTTTTCCAATTTTCAATATAAATCATCTTTATAGTGTCCTTGCCACTTTTATTTAAAAATTAAAAAATAAACAAAATATCTCGAGCAAATACACATTTATTAATTTATCCTCAACTATAGAAAAGGAAGGATCTTGATGAGGTTGATTGAATGTATGGGGATTAACATGTGAAGTTGGAATGTTAAAGTATTAGAGCTTAATATTTGATTCTCCTCAGCTTGCTTGGAGTTTGAATAAGTAACTTCATTGTTATTAGGCTTAGTTGTTGCAAGAATGAAGGTGTCGTCATTGATGTCAACTAGCTATCAACCACTTTTTTTTGTCATTGATGTCATATTGATTGTATATGTCGAGGATATTGAGAAAATTGTAATAAGGTTTGTTAGTTTGCTCTGGGTTGTGCTCTAAGATGTGTTCCTATGCTTGTGTGGTTCAAATATATTGTTCATGGTTGTTGATGGTTGTTATATCCAGAATTTGGGCTTCTGGATCATCGTACAATGTGAGATATTTTCACTAGTATGTGTACCATGATTTTTTGTGTATCTAACTGTCATCTAGGAGAAATGTAGTTGCTCCAGATTTCTTTGATTTGTGGTTTCAGGACTTGCAGTTTTGGAAATAAGTTGATATGATCATGTTCAAGTTAATTTTTTTATCCAGAGGGATTGGATCATGTTAAGGTTGTGTGCGCTTAATTTTTTTATGTGTTTTACATGAGTATTGGTCGACCTTGTGTTAAACAATACTTATGAAGTTCATGGAATCTTGTTGATGCATGTTGGGACTTATTTAGGTCCTCACTAAGTGTGTTTTGGTCGCCCTCATTCTAATTCCATCATGGAATGTTTTGATTCCAACCTAATTTGAATTAGTAAATACAAATGGTGTATGGCTGACCTTGGATGAGTTGTAGGGTTGAAGATAGTATAAATATAAATTGAGATGTTTGTGAAAGATGAATGCAAGAGAAAAATACATTTGAAATAGTTTGTATGATGCAAGTTTGAGCAGATTAGTGTGAAATTCAAGTGGCGAGTTTTTGGAGGCAGTGAGTTGAAGGTATACTATAGCATTCAAGCATGTCTACAAGTGTGTAAGAAAAATGTGGTGGAAATATCCGTTGCAATGAGATCATTTTCTCTCTATAGAAATTTTTTTCTATCTTCTTTGTAATTATGTGGTAGTGAGCCCTCAGGGTGGTTAACCCTCATTGGACAGTGAGTCTTGTTTTGGACAAGTTAGTCCTATTTTGGCAGTGATCCTTTCTAGTAGTGAGCCTTTGTAATCGGTTTTGAAATTCTTTATATTGTGAGTTAATCCTCACTATGGTTTTTACCTCATTGGGTTTTCCACGTAAATATGGTGTTATTGTGTGTATGGTTTTGCTTCTTTCTATTTCTTCTTTTATACTTAATGATTAATCACATTAGCAGAGCAAAGGATTTTTGAATAGTAATTGATCTAACTTCTAGTGAATGTTTCAAAGGTTAAAATTCTTACAACTAATTCACCCCCCCCTCTCAGTTTTCTTTTTCACCAATTGGTATCAGAGCTTGGTTCCTTGGAGAAGAGCTTAACCACTTAAGGAAGATCTAGGATGGCGAGCAAGATCACCATTGAGTGTCCTAGGTTCGATGGGACTGACTATTCCTTCTATAATACAAAGATGGAAGGATATCTAGAATATTGTGGATATGATGTTGAGAAAGCTTATAAGATTGCATACATTGCTTCTATTAATGGTCCAAGTAAAGTTGATGAGATCAATGTGCATGAAGCAAACAATAAGGAAAATTTCATTTTGAAGAATAGTCTTTCAAATTTTGAATTAATTAAAGTTGCAAATCTAAAGACTACTAAAGAGGTTTGGGATGCATTGGAAAAGATTCATGAAGGATATGAAAAGGTTAAAGAAGCAAAGTTACAAAACTTGGAGGCACAATTTGAGATCCTACAAATTTTTAAAGATGAGAACATTAAATCCTATGTACAGAGAGTGGATGAGCTAGTAGGTGGAATGCGATGACTTGGTGCAATAGTGGATGAATTTGGGATAGTTAAAAAGATTCTAAAAACTCTTCCTGATGCATATAGTGAAAAGATATCTGGTATTGAGGAATTTGTAGAGAATAAGACCTATAATAAAGATCAATTTTTGGGTACTCTAACATCATTTGAAATGAAGAAGACTAGCTTGAGTAATCAATCGAAGAAAAAAACTACTTTGAGGGCTACAAGAGTTGAAGATCTGGATGAAGAGAACTTTGATGAAATGGAAGCTAACTTTGTAAGAAGAATGAAAAAGGGCTTAAGTATCAAGGTAAGTTACCTTTCAAATTTTTTAGGGTTGGAGGAATTGGTCGCTATGCTTCGAGATTTCCTTAAAAAGCTGAGAAGAACAAACAAAGAGAAGGAAAAGATAACAAAGGAAAAATGATCAAAAGCACATATTATGTGAATGAAGATGTTGGTATTTCTAATGAAGAATCTAATTATGGAGATTTTGATGATAATGAATGCTTGTTCTTGGCTATAAAATATTAATCTACTTCTACTAATACTGAAAGATGAGTGAAGGAAAGTACTCTGAAGAAAGTTGAAGATATTGTAATCTCTGGTCTTCATGCTAAACAAGAAAAGAACTATTGGGTAGTTGATAGCAATTGTTCAAATCACATGATTGGTGATAAGAGTAAGTTTGTTAAAATTGAAAAATATGATGGTGGCTTAGTTAAGTTTGGAGATGATACTAGTGCTAAGATCTATGGGATAGGTTCAATTAGTCTTGATGGGTAGCATAACACTGATGTTGTCTACTCTGTTAAGGGTTTAATGAATAATATCTTGAGTGTTGGACAGATGTGTAGTAGAGGATATAATCTTGTGTTCAAGGATGAGAAATGTGAAATAAGGAAAGGATCCTGAAAAATAATTGTTGTTGGAAGGAAGTCTAAAGGAAATATTTATCAACTTAAGGGTGTTGATGGACATTGCTTTATGTATTGGATTAATGACAATTGGTTATGGCACCAAAGGATGTGTCACATGAATTTTGACAATATGGTGAGAATCAGTGTTGTACAAGCTGTGAGAGATTTACCAAAAATTACAAAGCCTATTAATGTTATTTGCAAGGATTGTCAATTTGGAAAGCAAGCTAGAAACAACTTTAGGTCAAAGGAACAATCTACTACCAGACTACTAGATATTTGATTCATACAGATCTCTGTGGTCCTACAGGGGTGAGAAGTCTACAAGGTGATAGGTATTTTATGCTTTTGATTGATGATTACTCTAGATTTACATGGGTTACTTTTCTTAGAGAAAAATACAATGCATTAGACAAATTCAAGGCATTCAAAGCTATGGTTGAAAATGAAATGGATATGAAAATCAAGTGCTTAATGTCTGACAGAGGCGGAGAATTCACCTCCAATGTGTTTTAATATGTTTTGTGAAGCACATGGAATAAGAAGACAGTTTTCTACTTTGAGAACTTCGTAGAAAAATGGAGTTGTTGAAAGGAAGAACACGATGGTTCAAGAAGCTGCTAGATCAAAGATTACTAAGGCAAGTCTACCAGAAGTTTACTGTAGAGAATAAATTCACACTATTGTTTATGTGTTTAATCGAGTTGAAGCAAAAGTAAATAGTAGGAAGACTCCCTATGAGTTGTGGTATGGAAAGATTCCTATTGTAAAGTATTTCAAGGTATTTGGAAGTAGATGTTATATCAGAAGAGATGAAGAAAATTTAGGAAATTTTGATGCAAGGTGTGATGAGGATATCTTCCTTGGATACTCCTTTAGAAGTAAAGCTTACAGATGCTACATTAAAAGGTTGAGAAAGATTGTAGAAAGCACAAATGTCAAGGTTGATGAAGCATTGAAGAATTCAATTGAATTTGATGGCTATGTATCAGATGAACCTGATTACAGAGAACCAGAAGAAGCTATGGAAGAATAGGAAAAGAAAAATGAAGAAGAAGAAGAAGCTCTGGTAGTGTCCCCAAAGACACCTAAATATGTGCAAAAGAATCATTTAGAAGATCAAATCATTGGAGACAAGAGAAAAGGAGTATTGACAAGAAGTAGGGCTGCTACTACCACTTAAATAAATGTATTTACTTTCTGAAGTTGAACTTAATACAGTGAGTGAAGCATGTAAAGATGAGCATTGGATGAGAGCAATGGAAGAAGAATTTATGTAAATTGAGAAAAATCAAACCTAGGAATTAGTTCCTAGATCGATAGATAAAAACATAATTGGATCAAAATGGGTATTCAAAAAAAGTTGAATGAGAATGGAGAAGTGGTCAGAAATAAGGTGAGGCTTGCGTGTAAGGGTTACTCACAAGAAGAAGGTATAGAATTTAAAGAGACCTTTGCTCCAATGGCAAGGATAGAAGCTATCAAAATGTTCTTGGCATTTGCTACACATAAAGATTTTAAAGTTTATCAGATGGATGTAAGGTCTTCATTTCTAAATGGTGAGTTGGAAGAAGTTTACATGGAACAATTGGAAGGATTTCAGTTTTCAAATCAACCAAAAATGGTCTGCAGATTAAAGAAAGCTTTATATGGATTGAATCAAGCTCCTAGAGCTTTGTATGCAAGGTTGGATAGATATTTGATTCAACAAGCTTTCAATAAAGGTACATTAGATAGAAATATTTATTTCAAAATTGAAAATGACAATATTGATAGTGGTTGTATATGTTGATGGGGTATGTACAGGATCATGATGGGCCAAAAAGTGGCGATATGATGGGTATGTGTAGGGTATGTGGCTGACAACTTTTTTTTACACAAAATTTATGCAACGAAAAGGGTTTTTAAAGGAGATTCTCAACTTTCTACCAATATAAATTATGTTTTACTTTGAATTTAATAAATAATTATTATTCATTTTCTATTTGAATTATGACTAAAGTCCTTATTGATAGGCTGATTGAAAAATATCTATAGCTTTCAAATGGTATCACATTTTTTGAATTCAAAACATGTGTCACATTCTATACTTCAAATACTATAGGATTTTTAAAAAAATTGAATTTCATGAAGTTTTGACCAAGTTAAGGTCATCAAACAAATGATTTTTTATATTTTTTAAAAGTTGTAATATAAAATTCATAATTAATTATTTACTTAGAAAAAATCACAAAAAAAATATGCATCACATCGGTACATGAGTCCTTTACTTATATCTAAAATCTTATAAAAAAATATTATCATTTTATTGTGGTTAGGGTGGTCAGGGAGACACCTACTTCTTATTTTTTCCCTAAAATTTAAGTACTGTTGCATTGAAATTTCAAATTTTCACCAAATATATATATATTTTTTTAAATAAACCTAGTAGTTTAGAAACTACATTCAATTTTCTATAGATTCTATTCTTACATATTTTTGAAATAATATAGATAAATTATTCAAATTTTTATGTCAAGTTGCATAACTCTGATTTTTCTAAATTTTTTGCCACTTAAGGGCCTATTTTTTCCATGTTAATCCTACACATACCCGATGATATTATCTTTCAAGGAAATGAAACAATGTGCAAAATGTTTGCTAAAGAAATGAAAAAATAGTTTGAGAAGTCTATGTTTGGTGAGATGAATTTTTTTCTTGGGATCTACAAATCAATCAAACAAAAAAATGGATTTTTATTTCACAGTCGAAGTATGTAAAAGAAATGTTGAAGAAGTTTTGGATGGATGGTTCCAAATTGGTATGCACTCCTATGGTGACTAGCTGCAAATTGAGTAAAGATGATGATTCACCTAAGGCTGATCAAATCAAATAAAAATCTATGATTGGAGGTCTGTTGTATTTAACAGCTACTAGCATGCATGCAGTTTTTCTTGTGGCTAGATTTCAAGAAGACCCTAAAGAAACACATGTTGTTTTTGTTAAGAGAATATTTGAATATTTGAATGATACTCTGAATTATGGCTTTTGGTATCAATACTACTTTTACACTAAGTGCTTATACAAATGTAGATTGGATAGGTTGTGTTGATTATAGAAAAAGTACAAGTAGTGGTGCATTCTTTCTTAGTTGCAGATTGGTGTCATGGTTAAGTAAAAAGCAAGATTTAGTTTCCTTATCCACTGTAGAGGTTGAGTATATTGCTGCAACATCCTGCTACACACAAGTTTTGTGAATGAGATAGGAATTGAAGGATATTAGAGTAAGGTATGATGATCCCATTTCTATCTTCTATGATAATACAATTGCAATTAAAATTTCAAAGAATCTAGTGATGCACTTAAGGACAAAGCATATATTGATAAGGTATCACTTTTTGAGAGAGAAGGTTTTGGAGAATGAATTAAACTTGAGTATGTACCTACAAAGGATCAAGTTGCTAACATATTCACTAAGGCTCTTCCTAAAGATACTTTTGAGTATCTCTAGGAGAAGTTAGGGGTTATTACCCATCCTTTCTTGAACTAGATGCATCAGTCCGATGGGTCTATTGATCTATCTTCTTTTTGGATTGATGTTTGGTGGCTACCTCTCAGGGGGAGTAGGTAGTGTCACATATTGTCATTGAAGAGTTGGTTGGGTGTACTCCTAAGGGGGATTATTTTGTATTGGTAAATGTTCTTAATGTCAAAGGGGAAAACAATGTAAAATATTTTTTTCCTTTGCCATTGATGTCAAAGGGGGAGAAAGTATCAAGTGAAAAGATATAGAGTAAGAGGGAGAAAGCACTTTTGGAGATTGATGGTTCAGAGTTGTTGTGTTGTCTTTGATGGTTTTTCACATCTTGTGTTTCCATCAATGACAAAGGGGGAGATTGTTGCAAGAATGAAGGTGTTTTCATTGATGTCAACTAGCTATCAATAGGTTGTTTTCATTGTTAGAATAGTAGGGGCACAGGTTGGGTGGGGATGGTTGCTTCGACCAGGAATTTTATCCTATCAAGTCTAAAATCTCCTGCTCATTCGAGATTCGATAGTCCAGCTGATGAAAGGATCTCCGCACGGGGGGAAAGAGAGGAACCTAACACAAGAACTGATCCCATGCCTCGTCCGCCTTCCACCCGAGTGCCATAAACCATGAATCCCTAATGGACCTAGAAGACCTAGAGATTTGGTAGCTGAGAAGCTACAGTTGGCCAAGTGTGAAAACCTAAATGGGGTTGAATCATCAATCAAGTGCAAATGGATCAAAACGGGTCACGAAGAAGTCGTGGACACTCATTGAATGAAGTGCCCCTCTTATCTATCTCCTCCAACAATTAGTCTACCCATCCCCCCACAAAAATATATCTATTATGATCCGATCAACCTCCATAAACGTCACCTTAGATTGATTCATTCATTGATTCATTGGAACCCTCCACCATGGAATGGTATTATTCTGTGACGCATCCCTAGTTGCAGCGCATCCCCATAGGGGAGCCTCTCAAATCTATTGTTGAAGAATGGGAGGGAGTAATATTTCTTGGAGGTGGTCCCCCATTTCCTATCATTGTTGGCTGGGTGGGGTTCATCGAGGAGCGAGGATCTCTGTCTCTACATCCACGGGATCGAGTTCCACCCAGTCGCTTTGGATCTCCCCCTTGAATCATGGTATTTCAACTAGAATCATGGGTGTGGACTAGCGGTTAGCTCATGCCACTATCGGTCGTATTTGTACCTGTGCCCCGGGACCCAAACCAACCCTGAAAACTCTGACCCATTTCTTCCACTAGGTCCTTTCCTCCTATGTGGCTAGAAGCTTCAACAAGTGCTTCAAGGATATTGAGAAAATTGTAATAAGGAAGGTTTGTTGGTTTCCTTTGGGTTATGCTTCGAGATGTGTTCCTATGTTTGTGTGGTTCAAATATATTGTTCATGACTGTTAATGGTTGCTATTGATATGAGAGGATCTAAAAAACTAAAAAAAATAAAATGAAAGTCTTCAAATCTTGATGGAGTTGGCCCCAGTGCATAAAGCTCATTGATACAATCCTGACACAACTTGAATCGCATCAAAAAGAGGTCGGATGCAAAAGCTATGCTTGGTCAAATTTCAATGGGGTTAGAGATTCTAGATGTTCACTCAAGGCCAAAAAATTGATTATCTCCAAATTAGATGGAAATGGCACCAAGTCAAAGAGATCATCAAGACGATTTTGACATTGCTTGAATCACATCAATCAAAGTCCATATGTGAAAGTTATGGTTGAACAAAGTTGTGGAAAAAAAGGGTTGACCAAGTACCAATGATGATGTCAGCATGATGACGTGGCATCACTAGAACTTGACATGTGGCATCTATACAGCTAATGTGGCATCACTAGTGGTTGACACATTGCATCCATATAGATGACATGGCATCACCAAATCTTGACACATGGTATTTGTATGTTGACGTGGTGTCACTAGGGTAGGACACATGGTAGGCCATACATTGACATGGCCTGTACAGTTGGCATGTTGATATGGAAAGAGAAAAAATTGGTGCTTACATCGACTAATCAAATGTTGACATGTGTCAGTAGGAAGGCGAATAATAAGGTACCATGTAGCCCAATGTTTGGGTGCCACATGGCACCACTAGAAGGTTGCTCTGATTTCATAGTATAATGAATCAAAAGTTGATTGGGGTATTCAAACCGTCAACCTCTCTCTTCCTAGTTTTCCTCTCAACCACTAGACCAAGGGGATTTCCTTGCTACATATGTGGATCTAGTTTTATTTAAAGTTTAGCAAATCTCCTATCAAGCTAAAAAAGGGAGGTTGATGATCTTGAACCCCCAACCTCCCTCTCTCCACCAAACACTCCTAACCACTCATCCAAGTGGTTTGTGCAAGGTATAACAACCCAAATGCCTTTTTAAAGGCTTAAATAATGAGATATTTAATTAAGCCATAAAAATGATATTAAAATCTTAACACCCGAGTCCTTAAAGGGTTTAAAAGGGTTTTTTAAGATTTTTATTTGTTTTAAGGGCTTTATTTATTTGATTTGGGAAATATTATTGTTTAAAACCCAAATAGCATTTTGTATATGTATTTAAACTGGTAATTTTTCTCTTGTGAGACAATTATCAGGAGAGAGGAGAAGGGAGTAATCAAGGGAATTAGAATAATTCTCTTAGAGAGGAAAAGACGAAGATTTTTCTCATGCAAGTTGATTTTTTGTTTTTCAAGATTGAAGACAAACAAAGAGGCAAGATTAAGGCATCTCAAGACCTATATGTAGAATGAAGGTTTGTGAGTGGATTATTTTTAATTCTCCATATATATTCTTATGCTTGGGTTGTATATGCAAATTACATATTCTTTGTAAAAACCTAGATTGGAAAGAGCATCAGATATGCTACAATCTTTCCATAAAGTGGTGAAGAATTAATTTGCAAGTTGAAGACCAAGCTGTGATGTAACAAATCCTTATTGAGATTTACATCAATTAATGAAGTGGCATTGTAGTTGAGCGAGCCCGGAGATGTAGCCCAAACATTAGGTGAACTTTGTTATAAAACTAGTTTCCGTGTCTTTTTTCTTACTCTTATTGATTCCTTCACGAGTTGTTAATTAGTATGTCATTAAGTTGATAATTGATTAAATAAATCTAATTTTTTAACTTCGGGTAAATGAACATAACGGGTATGTGCAAGATCATCATGGAAAAAACACACCCTTAAGCGGCAAAAAATTTGGAAAAATCAGAGTTAGGAAACTTGACATAAAAATTTGAATAAGTTATCTATATTATTTCAAAAATATGTAACATTAGAATTTATAGAAAATTGAATGTAGTTTCTAAACTACTAGGTTTATTTATTTTTAAACAAAATCTATTGGTGAAAATTTGAAATTTCAATGTAGTAGTACTTAAATTTCAGGGGAAAAATAAGAAGTAGGTGTCTGTCTAACCACCCTAACCACAATAAAATGATAATATTTTTTTATAATATTTTAGATATAAGTAGAGGACTCATGTCTCGACGCGATGCATATTTTTTGTATTTTTTTCCAAGTAAATAATTAATTATGATTTTTTATTACAACTTTTAAAAAATATAAAACCACGACGCCTAACTACCTTAACTTGGTCAAAACTTCATGAAATTCATTTTTTTTTTTAATCCTATAGTATACGAAGCATAGAATGTGACACATGTTTCGGATTCAAAATGTGATACCATTTGAAAGCTATAGATGTTTTTCAATCAACCTATCAATTAGGACTTTAGCCGTAATTCAAATAGAAAATGAATAATAATTATTTATTAAATTCAAAGTAAAGCATAATTTATATCGGTAGAAATCTGAGAATCCCCTTTAAAACCCTTTTCATTTCATTAATTTTGGGTTAAAAAAAAGTCATCAGCCACATACCCTACAAATACCCATCATATTGCCACTTTTTGGCCCATCATGATCCTGCGCATACCCTAACCACACAATTTTGTTTTACGATTTGGAAAATCTGTGATTAAGGTTAAGTGCAAGTTATACTATAAACCTTTTAGTTACAAATCAAGTTGGTATCATATCCATTACTAGGAAATTTCAAGTGGTGGATGTTAACCAGGTTTGGCTTTTCCAAGATGGATAAAAGGTTAAAGCATGAAAGTCTCTAGGAATTGGAGGATATCAACCAGAGCATCCAAGCATAGAAGGTTGAACTTAGAAGACTACTTGAAATTGCAGAAGACAAGAAGAGGAAGTTACATCTTTTGTTGGAAAGTGCTATAGAGGAGCAGACTGGAGAATGCTCTACTACATGAGACACAAAAATTTCTAAGACTAGACAAGCTTGTAGCCATAACAAGTATACCAGTTATGGTTCCTATCATGAGAATACTGATGTATGCACCTTTTTTTAGAATTTGGAGGATATCTCCTATGTGTCGAGGAACCAAGGTGGTTTCTTGGAAGCTTCATCAATAGTTTCAATGAAATCCGTACAAGAGGATCAGTTGGAAAAACCTCAGGAAGTGAACCAAGGGTCACCAATAGGAAAGGAGGTAAAAGGTACTCCATGTTCAATTCCTTCTTTTGGTGTTTTCGAAAAGCATAATTTAAGAATTGGAAAAAATATCCTAACCAAGATTGGGTATAAAGGAGGTGGTCTTGGTGTGAATGGCAAGGGTATAGTTAAACCACTGGAGGTTAGAATAAGACCTCGATTGGCAGGTCTAGGGTATAATGACAAAGAGAGCCTAGAAAAGGCTACATAAGGAAGCTCTTTGGAACCTGACTTGAAACCAAAGTCTCTTCAGCAAGAGAAGGGTAAGTCGCCTATCGAGAGTGATAGATATGTCAAGAGATCTATGAGAAGATCCAAATCTCCTCAGAAATTTGGTGGCAACAAGAGTCTGGAAAGGTATAAGTCCTACTCGAATGTATTCTTGAAAAATAAGAAACATGGTGATATTTTCAATAGCCTATGGAATAGTTATCTTGTTTCTTTTCTGGGAAGGATAACCATTGTGTTGCCAAGTGTGCATAGTGTAAGGCTTTGTACAAGAAGGTTTTGTTAATCAGTGGAGAAATTGGACATGAAAACCATCCTTTTTGGAAGAAGGAGAATGACAAGAAGGATTCGAAGATGAAAAACTTTTACGCTCATTGTAATATGAGTGGACACTAGGCAGCAAAGTGTTGGAAGCTACATGCAGAGCTTTATCACTCACTAGGAAAGAAGCCTATGCAAGAACCTAGTCAGAAGAAGGTTTGCACACGAGAAGGTAGAGCAGTGGTTGTCATCATTGAAGAATTTTGTGAAGAAGATCAACCAAAGAAGGAAAGTTCTTTAAACAGTTTAGTAAGAGTTGGATAGACTATTTGTCTAGTTGATTGTTTCATATTTTTCTTGTAAAGCATGTTTCTTGAAACCCATGAAGGGAACAATTGTAAAAGTGATGTGATTTATAAACATCACTTGCAACATAATGTTTGATTAAACCTTTTTTAAGGTATTTCTAGGTAGCCCTCTTGGAAGGTGGATACAACAAGGATGGAAAATATGTTAACTATTTATGGGAACTGAATGGTGAAGCCTTGAATCAGTTTCATTCTGAAGTACAAAGGTGAAGGAGTGTGTTGAACCTGAGGAAAATTTTACCATTGTTCGAGTAGTTTGTGAATAGGAAGAGCATCATAGTCATATGAAATCTTCCTTGAAGCTGTCAATTGTTCCATGAAGACCATGTGATGATAGGGAATGATAAACTACATGAAGATAAACTTTTGGAGTCGAAAATCTCTTTCTATGGGAAGGAATGATCCAGGAGTATCTAGAAAACCCTAAAAATTGAAAGTCTTCATATCTTGATTGATTTGGCCCCAGTGTGTAGAGATCACCGATACAATCCTAATGCAACTTGAACTGTGTCAAAAGGAGGATGCAAAATTTATGATCTATAAAAGTTTAGTGGGGTTAGAGATTCCAGATGTTGACTTAAGGCCAAAACATTGATCATCTCCAAATCAGATGGAAATGGCACCAAGTTGAAGAGCTCATCGAGATGATTCCAATGTCGCTTGAATCATGTCAATCAAAGTCCACACGCGAAAGTTATGGCCAGTCAAAGTTGTGGAAAAAAGGGTTGACCAAGTACTAATGATGACATCAACATAACTTGACACATGTCATCTATATAGATAATGTGGCATCACCAGTTGTTGACACGTGGCATCTATACAAATGATGTGGCATCACCAGAGCTTGACTCATGGCATTCATATGCTAATGTGGCATCACTAGGGTATGACATGTGGTAGGTTGTGGGATGATGTGGTATGTACAGTTGCCATGCTGATGTGGCAGGAGCAAAAATTTGTGCTTAGATTGACCAATTGAATGTTGACACGTGTTAGTAAGAAGGCGAATAATAAGGCACCTCATGGACCAATGGTTGGGTGCCATGTGGTACCACTGGAAGGTTTCTTTGGTTTAATAGTATATTGAACCAAAAGTTGGTTATGGGATTCGAACCCCCAACCTCTCTCTTCCTAGTTTTCCTCTCAACCACTAGACCAAGCAGATTTATTTAATGTTTAGCAAATCGCCTATCAAGCTAAAAAAAGGAGGCCAACAGACTTGAACACCTAACCTCCCTCTCTCCACCAAACACTACTAACCACTAAGCCAAGTGGTTTATGCAAGATTTAAGGGCCTAAATTCCTATTTAAAGGCTTAAATCATGGAGATATTCAATTAAAAAATAAAAATATATTAAAATCTTAACACCCGAATCCTTAAAGGGTTTAAAAGGGTTTTTAAATATTTTTATTTGTTTTAAGGGATTTATTTAGTTGATTTGGGAAATATTATTGTTTAAATGCCAAATTAGAATTTTGTATATGTATTTAAAGGGGAAATTTTGCTCTTGTGAGACAATTTTCAAGAGAGAGGAGAAGGGAGTAATTGGGAATTAGAATAAATCTTTTAGAGAGGAAAAGATGAGGATTTTGTGAAAGAATTTGAAGGGGAGAGAAAAACTAAAAAAAAAATAGATAATCAAGACATTACATATTGAATAAATACTCTGAGTTTCAACTCAATCATACAACACCATCATAGGCTTCTTACATCTCAACTAGATGCATACATTACAGCTCTACAAAGCTGGACTCGTCTGAGAGTAAGTGTAGAGAGAAATATTCTACCAATATATAGACAGCCAAGGATTTACAACTAACAGTCAATTAGCTAACAGTCAACAGACTGAGTAGTTGGAGAAGATAAGATCATATCATGATCTTTAATGCTGAGATATTATTGAGATCACATGTTGATAAGAAGACAAGTGCAGCTAAAGAATACAATGCAATAGTTGATATTAGATATTCCAACACTCCCCCCTAATCTCAACTATGAATTCCAATTTCTTTCTTGATCTTTTCCAATAATGCTTCGACATTTGCAATCTTGAAATTTCATAGATCAAACCTAGGAAATCCCATTTTTCTGTTGGGATGCTCTAACCATGAGCTTTGGCCTTCTTCTTACCATTCCATCATAGGTTTAGGTGTGAAACTCCTATTTTTCTCAACACCTCCCTTTGAGCTACACTTGCTTGGTGTTGGGGGATCCTAACATCAATTGGCGTTACTAGCCTCATACATTTCTTACACCAACACATAATGCTACTGCATTCAACCATATTATTTCTTCACCAATTTTCAGCTTCATTTCTATGTCCTCGTGATATTCTGATCTTCTTCAGTAGCTCCTCTTTTTCACTATTCTGGAAACTTTATGTTCCTCCTTTAAACAATAGCAAATATCTATGGTTGTGTAACTATTGTGGTAGCTTCTTCATAAAACCCATGATCCGATTGGGGATTGGATCTCCTTTGGCAACAATGGCTATTGCAAGATCCTTGCAAACTCCAACACTAGTAATTCATTTGCTTGAACACTTACTCTTCTCCATGATTTCAAAAAAAATTGCTACTTCCATTGGTAGCTTAGACATCTTCAACTGCTACGGTAGTTTCTTTGATCTGACATTTTTGTTGTAGACAACATCAACACTCAATTTTCTTGTGCCTTTGTTCCTTAGTAGGAACTTCTTGCTTCTACAGAATCTTTTCCAATGTGGACGCACTAACTATTGCTTTGTCTTTGCAGTGACAAATTAATTGTAAAGATCCTCATTTGACTCAACCTTCTCTTCCTTTAGACAACTTGCGGGCTTCTAAAAACTCATGTGTCTTCTTTGAAACAAATGATCTCCAATTTCCAATGTTGGCGAGTCTTGATCAAACAACAATCTGACTTCTTTTCAATCACTTGAAGGCAACATCAATCTCTCTTACTCCAGTGATTAATTCTTATTCATCATCTTCCAAACATTAAATCTACAAACTCCTATCAACCCTAGCGATACCTCCTTGTAGCTTCAAAAACTAAACAATGATCATTCAGACTTTCATTTCTTCAAATCTACATTCAAAACAACCATCTATAAAAAAGACTACACATGGGCGATCCACATTGATCTCCTTTCTGCTTTATTGTGGATGTGACCTTGTAACTCCTTTTCTAGTGTTCTTTTATGCTGACTCCAATCAACCATAGCTTGCAAGATGATCTGAACTTATCAGGGAAACTTCTACCAATTAGCGATCTTATTTAACAGTCTACCAAACTGCATAAAAAATACTCCTTTGACTATGAATCATTTATTGTGGACTCTGCAGGTCCTTTTCAATCACCTTTGAGCTACTTCATCCCAACAGCTCTATGACCAGTACTGATGGCCTTCACTTGGACATGATCTCTTATAAAAAATTGTGAACCTTTCAAACAACAAACCCCATGTTTTGACTTGGACGATCTGAGTAATGAGACAATGAATTATTCCAAACTCCACTTCAAATTTGACTTCAACGGCGCATGATCTCCTTTGGAGTGGAAACCTTACTTTATCATCATCTACTTTTGCTATTAGTGAAAACTTCAAATTACAACTCCCTCTAATTTCTATGATATCAACTTGACTTGGGATCTACCACTCCTTACTTTGACAGACTGCTTTCTCCACATAACATACTTTAGAGCGAGTTCTTTGACAACTATTGTCTACAAAAAAAAAATTAATATTGTGCCTCCTTTGCTTCAGTTTTGCGTCTCCTTTCTTTCTATGGTGAACTAAACACTAGCGGCACACCTTTTAGCTCAAACAACAAAAATCGGTATCTAAGATTGGGCATGATTTTCTCCTAGCCTACAGACATCAACCTCTTTTACCCTGGTTTACTGCAACAGCTTTAGATCCTTTCATTCTCTTTTTTTTTTTGTTGATATATAAATAACTATGATTGGGCTTCTTGTTGAGCACTTTGTCTTTAGTTGAAACTACAGATCTTTGATCTTAAGGGTGACTTCTTTCTTCCTCAACAGTGGCTTACACATCAAACATATTCTTCTGGAACATTGCTATAGCTCTCTTTGCAAAGACAACATCAGGGGGGCCCAAAAGAAGCAAACAAAAAATATCCAACTTATTGCCCATTTTCTTCTGCAAATGTTCAACCCAGATGAACTTCTCAAACTTGGCTTTGATACCAAATGAAATAATTTGAAGGGGAGAGAAAAACTAAAAAAAAACAGATAATCAAGAAATTACATATTGAATAAATACTCCGAGTTTCAACTCAATCATACAACACCATCATAGGATTCTTACATCTCAACTAGATGCATACATTATAGCTCTGCAAAGTTGGACTCATCTGAGAGTAAGTATAGAGAGCAAGATTCTACCAATATATAGACAGCCAAGGATTTACAACTAACAGTCAATTAGCTAACAGTCAACAGACTCAGTAGCTGGAGAAGATAAGATCATATATTGATCTTTAATGCTGAGATATGATTGAGATCACATGTTGATAAGGAGAAGATAGGTGCAGCTAAAGAATTCAATGCAGTAGTTGAGATATCTTGATCTTTAATGCTGAGATATGATTGGTATCACATGTTGATAAGGAGAAGATAGGTGCAGCTGAAGAATTCAATGCAGTAGTTGAGATTAGATATTCCAACATTTTTCTCATGGAGGTCAATTTGTTGTTCTACGAGATTGAAGAGAAACAGAGAGGCAAGCTTAAGGCATCTCAAGACCTATGTGCAAACCAAAGGTTTGCGAGTGGATTATTTTTAATTCTCCATATATATTCTTATGCTTCGGTTTTATATGCAAATTAGATATTCTTTGTAAAAATCTAGATTGGAAAGAGCATCAGATATGCTACAATCTTTCCATAAAGTGGTGAAGAATTAATTTGCGAGTTGAAGACCAAGCTATTATGTAACAAAGCCTTATTGAGTAGCATCGTAGTTGAGCGAGCCTAGAGATGTAGCCTGAACATTGGGTAAACTCTGTTATCAAACCAATTTTTATCTCTTTTTGCTTACTTTTATTGATTCCTTCATGAGTTGCTAATGAGTATGTCATTAAGTTGATAACTAATTAAATAAACCTAATTCTGTAACTTCGGGTATATGCACATAACCACACAATTATGTTTTACAATTGGGAAAATATGTGATTAATGTTAACTACAAGTTGTTGTGTAAACCTTTTAATTACAAATCAGCTATATCCAGAATTTGGGCTTCAAGATCATCGTACAGTGTGAGATATTTTCACCAGTATGTGTACTATGTTTTTCTGTGTATCTGGTTGTGGTCTAGGAGAAATGTAGTTGCCTCAAATTTCTTTGATTTGTGGTTTCAGGACTTTTAATTCTAGAAATAAGATGATATGATCATGTTCAAGTTAATTTTGTTATCCAAAGAGATTGGATCATGTTAAGGTTGTGTGTGCTTAATTCTTTTGTGTTTTACATGGGTATTGGCTGACCTTGTGTTAAACACTACTTATGAAGTTCATGGAAGTGTGTTGAGGTGTGTTGGGACTTATTTCAGTCCTAACTAAGTGTGTTTTTTGGTCACCCACATTCTAATTCCACCGTAGCATGTTTTGGCACTGACCTAATTTGAATTATTAAATACAAATGGTGTGTGTCTGACCTTGGATGAGTTTCAAGGTTGAAGACTGTATAAATATAAGTTGAAATTTTTTTGAGAGATGAATGCAAGAGAAAAATAGATGTGAGATAGATGTGAAATATTGTGTGTGATGCAAGTTTGAATAGATCAGTGTGAAATTCAAGTGGCGAGTTTCCATAGGCAATGAGCTAAAGATATACTCTATCATTCAAGCATGTCTGGTAATGCTCACCATGGTTTTTACCTAATTGGGTTTTGCATGTAAATATGGTCTTATTGTGTGTATGGTTTTGCTTCTTTTAGTTTCTACCTTTACACTTAATGATTAATCACATTAGCAGACTAAAGGATTTGTGAATGGTAAATTATCTAACTTCTGGTGAAAGTTTCAAAGGTTAAAATTGTTATAACTGATTCACTCCCCTCTCAGTTTTCTTGTTCAACATTAGTATCCCAATTTTTGTTATAATGGATTTGATTATATCCCTTACTCTGGTTTTGATAATTCCTTTGATTTTGGTAGTTGTTCTAATTTTAGTTTTGAGCAAGGTTGATTCTAAATTGATTCAATTCATTTATGGCTTGAGAAACAGTTTTCTTAAGATTCAATATTAGATGAAAGGTGGTTGGTTTGTTCAACCCCATCATTTGGTCTAGGCTATTTTGTATGAGAGGTTTTTGATAGATTTTATTGAGGATTATGTTAAATAGGTGTAGGACAACTAAGAGGGGGGTGAATGAGTTGTCACACAAATTCAAACTTAAAAAATTATCACTTATCAATTCTTCAACCACACAATTCTATTATTAAATATGATCATGAAACACAAATAACAAAAAGTAAATAAACACAATGAACACCATATTTTTACGTGGAAAACCCAACAAGGGAAAAACCACAGTGAGGGTTAACTCACAATATAAAGATTATAAAATTGAATACAAAGGCTCATTGCCCAAAAGAGGACTCACTATCCAAATACAAAGGCTCACTGTCCAACAGGGAGGCTCACTGCCTATAGATACAAAAGAGAACAAAAGATCCACCACTGCAATTAAAGCACATTCATAGGATTACAGAAACCTTTAGTTCACGGCCTTTAGCACACTAAAAAAAATTGCTATCACAACTCACTCACACACACTTCTACTCTTATGATTTGTGGCACACTTTCATCACTTTGCATCACACTGTCATGCAAATCTTCACAATTCATCTTACTTTTATACCATTCTCAACCTTAGAAGCATTTACCAAGTTCGGCCACAAAATCACCCATTTCATAAATTGAAATTAGGTTGGCAACTCAAAATTCTCGCGGTGGAAAGGAATAAGAGTGGACCAATAAAAATATTTAACCAACACCAAAAATAATATTCTTGAATCTTCTACACACTCCCTCAATTGAATTTTATTCTTCAAATGAAGTGTAAAAACTAGGTTGGCCAAACCTAATGAAAACACAAATGAATAATGATGCACATGCTTCCCAGCATGAAGATGACATGTGGACACCTCAACACGCTTCATTATTTAGGAGACTTCATCTCAAACTTCTTTAGATATGCCCGCAATAAAACAATATACTTCATACACTGAATAAATTTCACCAAATCATCCAAACTATGCAAACCTATACTAGAATATAGAAACATGACTTCCAGATTACCAAACTTCAACTTTATTTTCCAGAGCATAGAAAATACCTTCACAAAATATATCCCAAATCTGCAAGATCTGAAACAAAATAGGAAAGAACTGTGGAGCAAAAATATTTCTCCTAGTCCACATAACACTAGTTCTACCTATAAAACACACATACCAGTATACACAACTTTCACGTACCATCTCACCAGAAGTTGAAACTTAGAGTATATCATCATTAGATCATCGTAATGAAAACTTGAGAACCGCATAGGCATAGGATCAACATAGGAGAAATGTGAAGCACATACTAGAGCACAATCTGAACACATTCATCACTTTGACTTCTCTTCTTTATTAATTTTCCCAAAAGCACTTGGAAACTGATCAACACAACACATCTGCAACCATTTAAGATAGTTCCATGTACTCATAGCATCTTAGCAGCATCTCAACTATACATGTAAAATTTGTAACATACTAAATAGTTTTGACATCAATGAAAACACCACCAGACTAGCTCATACTTGCAACAATCTCCCCCTTTGTCATTGATGGCAACACATGATGTGAAAAACCATCAAAGAAAAAAAAAATGCACAATACCCTGAGAGAACACCTTCTTTTCTTCTGCAACTATTTTTCACATGGATTTCTCTCCCCCTTTGACATAAATGGCAAAGAACAACTGCCTGATTACTCCCCATTAGGAGTACACTCATCCTGCAACAATGAAAACCTTTTCTACTCCTCCTGTGGAGTAGACCCATCTATCAGTCTAGATGAATGAAGAGTTTGTGAATGCACTAGATTGATGCACTTGTGTGCACCTAGTTAGGAGGGCCAATGACCCCCAACCTCTCCCTAAGATGCTCAAAAGTATCCTTCAAAAGAGCCTTAGTAAATATGTCTACAATTTGTTCCTTTGTTGTCACATACTCAAGTCTAACCTCATTCTTCAACACTTTTTCTCTCAGAAAATGATACTTGATAGATATGTTCTTCGTTCTTGAATGCCTAACTAGGTTCTTTGAAATTTTTATTGCACTTGTATTATCATAGAAAATGGAAATAGGCTCATCACATACCACATCAATGTTTTTTAGAGTTTGCTTCATCCACAAAACTTGTGTGCAACAGGATGCTGCAACAATATATTTTGCCTCTACAGTGGATAAAGAAACCGAGTCTTGATTTTTCCTCAACCATTAAACTAATCTTCCGCTAAGAAAGAAAGAACCACCACTAGTACTCTTCTGGTCATCTACACATCCAGCCCAATTAGCATTTGTATAGGCACTCCAAGTGAAGTCATCACGCTTAGGGTACCATAGTCCATAATCCAATGTTCCTTTAAGATATCTAAATATCCTTTTAATAGCTATAAGGTACAATAGTCTACCAATCATGGATCTGTATTTTCTCTAATCAGTCTTAGCAGATTCATCACATTACTCAGTTTACATCCAATTACCATAGGGGTACAAACTAGTTTAGAATACTCCATCCCAAACTTCTTCAACAACTCTTTTACATACTTAGATTGTGAAATGAATATCCCTTTATCAGTTTGATTCACTTGTAGACTAAGGAAGAAATTCAATTCACCAAACATAGACATCTCAAATTCTGTATGCATTTCTTCAACAAACTTTTTACACATGCCATCATTTCCACCAAAAATCATATCATCAACATAAATAACTACAATCAACATCTTATTACCTTTCACTTTGAAGTAGAGGTTGTTGTCAGTAGAACCTTTGTTGAACCCTTGCTTTGTCAGATATTTGTCCAATCTTGCATACCAAGCTCTAGGAGCTTGCTTCAATCCATACAATGCTTTCTTCAATTTACAAACCATGTCCGATTTATCAAACAACTGAAACCCTTCAAGTTGCTCCATGTACACTTCTTCCTCCAACTCACCATTTAGAAAATCTGACTTAACATCCATCTGATATACCTTGAAGTCCTTGTGGGCAAAAAATCCCAAAAAAAATTTGATAGCTTCCATTCTGGCCACAGGGGAAAATGTTTCTTCAAAACTTATACTTCAACTTGTGAATATACTTTTCATACCAATATTTCCTTATTCCTTACTACTCCATTTTCATTCAGCTTATTTTAAAACACCCATTTTGAGCCAATCACATTATTGTTCACAGGCCTAGGGACTATATCCCATGTCTAATTCTTTTCTATCTGCTGCAATTCCTCTTTCATAGATTTCATCCAACTTTCATCTTTACATGCTTCCTTTACATATTTACCTCAGCTGCAACTCTGCTTCTTGTCTTTACACCTTCACTCTTGTCTCCAATTATCTGATCTTCTAAATGATTCTTATGTACATATTTAGGAGTCCTAGTAGCAAGTTCTGGTTCATTCTCTTCTTCTTCTTCCACTTGTTCTTCTTCTTCTTTCTCTTCTTTTTCCTTCTCCTTATTTTCTTTTGGTACATGTTTGTAGATAGGATCATCAGGTTCAACTTCACTTATCTCAATAGGTTTGCATATGTCTTCATCAACTTTCACATTAGCACTTTCAATAATCTTTCTCAACCTTTTGTTAAAACATATGTATGCCTCGTTAGTAGTAGAGTATCCAAGAAATATTCCTTCATCACATCTAACATCAAACTGTGTGAACCCCAATCCTAATACCTGCAAAACAATAAGAATAAACACATTAGATTAAATATTGCAAGCAAGAACAAGGATTCCCCATGAAATCCATTTGCCAAGTTCAAATTAGGAAAAAAGCAATGACGAGCACAATGAAAATAACCAAAATAGAGATTGATTCCTAATTAAACTAGCAAACTCATGATCCCATGGGGGAATTGGTGCCAATTTGATGTGAAAATTGGCCCTTTCCCAATTCCTATGATGCAAGGTGTATGTATGTTGATGAATGTTGATGAGTGCTCCAGGCTAAAAACATGCATAATCTAGCTATGTGATAGAAATGGGTTGGATGGAAACACTCACTGTTCCATGCTTTGGATCTTGTTTAGGAAGACCCTATGGTGTCACACTCCACCACCTTAACCTATAAGACCTACTGCTTGTGTAGACTCCCCTGGTTCACCTTGCCAACCCAACCATCAAGTCATATCGTGCCAACCAAGCCAACCTTGGGACAATGCTTCAACATTTCCTTAGCCCTTAATCTACCCTAAAGGCTAACCTATCCTCAACACACAATTTGACCTTGCAGGGGTGTAGAAATGTCTTCAGTGGCTTCAAACCAACCTCCTAGGGTTCCTGAAGGTTCACCAAAACTCCACCTTTCCATCGCTTCCACCAAACCCTCAACTACGGTTAAAAAGAGGCTAGTAGCCCTTGAGCCCCAATAAGGTCTCCATTTCTGAGAAAACTGGTTGTCTCTCCTAAATTTTCCAAAGAACTCATCATCTTTCCTTTGGTTTCTTGTTCCTCATGCCTAACACTTGAAAATTTTAAAGGCCCTAACCCTCAACTATCCATACACAGGCCCAAACTTGAAAATGGCAAAAACTAGGGTTTTCTTTTAAGCCTTTTCCTGTCTTTCCCACATCTGTTTGAGACTTCTAACACCAGACGGTTAGATGGAACTTTCTCCTGCCTTCAATACTTTTTCAAGGCACATGTCTGCCCTCTCCACACCATGTTTTACTAGGAGATGAACACCCTTGCAAACTAAGTGCTTTGCACTTCTTGTCTTTCCTAGCTGAACTCTTCTTAGCTCGCCTAGGAAAAGACTCTCACAATGATTCCATGACTCCTAATGACTCCTAACGCTACCATATTTACATTCATGGATTCAAGTCACAATTCCCAAGAGATCGTACATTATGTACAGTGGGAATGTGACCTAAACCTCCATTTTCTGCCAACTACTTGTCAAAACAACAAAATGCAAAGCAACAACTATCTTCTATAAACTTGAAACTGTACTAGAAATCCAAATTACTACCACACAGGTCTTAATCTATCAGTACACTACATTCTACATGTAAAACAGTAACTAATTTAATCCATATAAGCTCTACTTTGAGACAAAATCAAGAAATGCACACTCAAAACATCACTATTTTCTTGTTTTTAAAACTAAATACAAACTTGAATGCTTCCAACCTTGTTTTCAGGTCGAGGCACACCTTAAATAGGTTCCTCAATTAGTTATCCTCCCTTGGTCGGACATATTAGTTACATAATGGCAAGAGTTGTAAAATGCGCTATGTTTTTCAACTTTTACCAATGTTTAGAAAAATAAGTAAGTTGAGTTTTCTAAACTCATCCATCCTTTTCACTTCTTATCCTACTGATCACAATAGATTAAGACTTATTCATAAACCTCTAATTCTATCTAAATGGTCAACATGACCTTCAAAATAACACATCAAAACAAAACTTCATTCTAGACTTCTTAAATGCCTAGTGTTTCCTAGGTGCTCCTGCACCACTATGATTCAATGGTATTGGATGGAAATGGCTAAGTATTTGAGCATGATAACTTTGCATAATTTGTGGATGATCAAATGAGGAATGAAGCCTCTTATTTATAGATGAGATTGATGGATGAATGTCCAAAATTGAGCAATGTGGGACTAACATTCATCCAATGGAAAGATGCCACTTGTCAACCTATGAATGGATGGAGGATGTGCAAGTTTTGAGGATTGTGCCAATAAATGCCTATTTTTGAATTTTGAATTTTGTTGAAATGACATGCAAGAGGGAAGGGAAAATGCATTAAATGCCACTTGGCTCAAGGAAAAGGACATATAAGATGGAGTAAATGATTTGTTGGATGTACATGTCAACTTGTATTTTTGAATTCAAACTTGGAGAATATTCCAAAAAGATGCCTTGTTGAGGAAAATACAGATTTAATAAATCAATTAAATCTATTTTCATGTGCAAGTGGTAAAAGCTAGAGAATGGGACATGATAGAAGATTAAATTAATCCAAGTTAATTAATTTAATGAGAGATTAGATGATGTGACAAATTTGACTTAGATTTGTGGATTTATTTAAATCAAATATGAGAGGAATGTGATAAGAGGTTAATTAAATAAAGATTTTGATTTATTTAATTAAAAGGGATGATGTTAGATTAAATTAAATAAGGTTTTAATTTATTTAATTTAATTAGATAGACTTTAGATATTTAATCAAATAAAATTAATTATTTAATTAAATAGGGATAATTAGATCAAGATTGATTGATTTAATTATCGAGAAGAGGTGACTTAATTAGATAACTGGTTTATTTAATTAAGAGAGGAATATTGATGAAATTAATCAGATAGGGATATTTGATTAAATGGTTAAACTGAAGGATGATTCTAGATGAAAGGATGTTAGTAGGCGGGATTAGGTGCACAATGTCAATCGGTACATTTTACGTGTCTACACAAACTTTCCAAGATTTTCATCATCTCTTTTAATATAGCATATGCTTCCAAATACCTTAAAATATTTCACAGTAGGAGTCTTACCAGTCCATAACTCAAAAGGTGTCTTTGTGTTGTTGTGTCTAATCAAAACTCTATTAAGAACATAAACAACAGTATGTATCTCTTCTCTCCAATATATATCTGGTACATTGGACTCTTTCATCATAGTTCTAGCAGCCTCTTGTATGGTCCTATTTTTCCTTTCAACTACTCCATTTTGTTGTGGGGTTCTCAAAGCAGAAAAATGTCTTTTTATGCCATGCTTCTCACAAAATGCATTAAATTCACCAAAAGTGTATTCACCACCTCTATCAGATCTCAAACACTTGATAGTTGTCATAGGCTTGGATACTTGGATGCTGACCTTTTTGTGATATTTCCTCAAAACCATAGACATTGGGTATGAGCTATTTTTGTAACCTTTAAATGACATTGACATGCTATATGAACTATCTATGTTAATTTTACATGTGGATTAATGAATGTTACTTTGAGATAGTTATAGATATGCAATTGTCGTGCGTACTAATATTGTTATGTAGATATAATTAGTAGCCTACAAAATTGTGGAAGATTTTGCCAGCTGGTCACTCACCATCACAATAAACAAGGTGATCATTCAAAGGTCAATGGAGGGAAAACTCTCAATGGAGAGAGATTCCTAGTTTAAATCGAAGATTTATAACCACCTTGTAACTAGTCTTAATTGTTTTTTGAGTGAATATAGGAGTTAATGTTGTGCTAAATTTTCATTAAGGAAAACATGCTTGACCAGATTCCACGCATGCATAACCTCCTCTCCACTTTTCATGCTTTCCCTAAAGTGGCATCCTCCTAATCTGTTGGAGTTGACTGTCTTGCTAGGTAGTTAGTTAGTAGTTTTTTTTCCTATAAATAAGACTCAAATTCTCCTTCTCAAAAGGTTGATCGATCTGATGATTTACTCACATTCTTAGTTTTTTAAGTAATACAGTTATGTTGCTCTATTGCAGTTTTGTTTTCCAATGAATAAAATGAAGTTATAACTTCATGCATCTAAGTTTACATTTTTCTTAATGGATACTCATCCAAGGGGGCCCACTTGGTGAGCATTTCATCCTTTAGCTTAGTTGTTACTTTTTGTTAAGTAATTAGATAAGAATCTGGCATGGTATGTTCCTATAGCCACTAGAATTCCATTATTTGACTATTCATGCTACCAAAGCAGATAGAGTAGTTTTATGTTTGCTTGCTCAGATTTTCATTTATGTCATGCATTTTAGCTTAGTATAGTTATTGGTTGATGCTCAACACTCATGTTATCTCTTTCCAAGTAATTAACTTTCAACATTATTTCTTTCTTAGTTGTAGAATGAACATGGCTACTTTGGATTCCTAGTGCACATAATGTGCTAACCCATTTCAAGTCTACGTCCCAGGGTTGACAAGTTAAATATAACTTCATGATGATTGGGATAGCTATTTAGATGAGATTTCCAATCTTTGAATCACAATTGTAAGGGCTTAGTTGTTAGATAATCGTAGGAGGCCAACATTTTTGGCACCACTATCGGGGATGGTGCCAAACTAGGGAGATCTTTGGATTCATTGATAGTTTTTCTTGTTGTAGTATTTCTAAAAGTTTTTTCGTAGTATACCCCCTCATTTAGGAAAGTAATGATCCATCATTCTTTTTCCAATTCTTTGTGTGAGTTGGCTAATAGTGAGTTGATACTGTATGCATAGAGGAAGGAGGAGAGATGCCCATGGGAGATTCCTTCCTAACAACCCTGATCCATTCAAGCTAGATGAGCATTTGAATCTACCAAGAGAAGAAGAAGTACACCCCTTTGCTGATGCATTCCCCAATTTGAGCAATTCTGAAACCTCATCTAAAGATCAAAATCAGCTTGAGAATCCCTTTGCTTTGGAACTATGTTAGGCAAGCATGGGTGATGCAAACAGAAACAGACCTAACCAACCAGCTTTTCCTTTCCCCATTGCTCATCAGAATGAAGTTGATAACCTCAAAAATATCCCTCCTTCAATCCTTCCTAAGTTTTATGGACTTATCACAGAGGATACTAATAATTTCTTATTCAAGTTTTACATACTCTGCAGGAGTTATGACTATACCACTAATGCCCATAGGCTTAAGTTATTCCCTACCACCTTAAAAGAGGTTGCATTGAAATGGTCCATGAGCCTAGGCAAAAATACTGTGGAGACTTTGGAAGACATGAAGAAAAAGTTCCTTGACAAGTACAAGGAATATTGCATGGGCAACGACATGAAGGGGGATGACATTTTTAGGATGCATCAAAAGGAGGATGAGAGTCTGGAGGATTACATTGCAAGGTTTTTGTTTTTTCTGTAGAAATCCCCACACCATACACTTAATGAAGAATCACAAAAGTTGCTTCTCCTAAGGGGAATTAATGGAAGTTGCATTGATGCCTTAGACCTGATGGGAGGAGGAGATATCACCCAAGTGATGCAATATCAATTGCCAAACCACACAAACATAGGGTACAACAGACCCAAACTTGTCAGGAGAAGATCAAATTGAACAAGCAACCAAAATTTCTTTCTCTTTTCATAAAAAAACACATTGTTTCATTTGCAAACCACAAGGCATCATTAAACCAACTCACTTCAACACTTATTCTTATCATCCTCAAGCTTCAAAATTTTATTTATCAACAAAAATGACTAATCCACACAAGAAACCTAATTAGAGTCACTAAACAATCCACTCTTTCATCATTCACCAAGGCACTCTTCCATTCAATTTTATTTTCCAAGGCAAGATATCAACATACCATTCTATCACCAGTCCTTCAATCCACTGTAATCCACATCAATTTCATTGAAACAAAATAAAAACATGTCCACATACCATTGTTCTAATAGAGTTCTTGATTCCTGCAGTCAAAGCATCATCTTATTCCTCGATTATTCCTTGCTACAAAACATCAAACCATCAAACCTACTTTTCAATCACTAACCAAGCATTGATATAACTTCATTACCATTGTGTAAACAATTTCAACACAAATATCACGGTTTTGGCATGTTCTCTATTTTGAGCAAACAATCCACTATATCCTCAGTAGGTTAACACATCACTAAATCGGGTATTTTCCTTTCAATCACTTAGTGTTTCCACAAACCCTAGATATATTTGGGGACCCATTTTTCTCTAGTAAAACATATCAGAAACTTGGACACGACTATTTTGAAACAATTATCAGAAAATCAGTCTATACATTGTCAAAGAGTCCCTAATAGGCCAATTTAACAAAGAAGATAGTCTTTAATCCACACCAAGTCAGTGTATAACCTCAAACAATCTTTTTTATTTTCTCAAACCTTAGGATTCTTCAATTTTTAAGGACTGAGAGGCCCATTTACCTGCTAAACATTAAAACCCTTGGTTTTAGGCCTTTAATGCACAATTATATGAGGGTTTCTTGGAAACATCATTTACCAACCTCCAATTCACCTGCCACTATTTCAAGCATCCTCAAATAAGTCTTCACAAGCATTTTAATCAATCTCCATACCATAGCAAGTGTTATTTCACCTTTTCATATCATAGAGGCACTATTTTTTTGAAGGAGAAACTCAGAAATTTGCTTGGAGCAGCAACACTACCTTATAATCTCGCCTTCCCTTCACTCAAACACACTTTACAAATTGAAAATCAACTGAAATAAATCCATTCCACCAATCTAACTAATCCTACATTGGTGGAATGGCTAGATTTCCCTTAAAGGACTCTCAAACCCTAAATTAAGGTTACAGACCGAATTACTATAACTCTAACCTCAAACACTTTATCCAAAATGAAGTGACTTAAAACTCCTTTAAAAAGAGATATGACTCCTTCCTTAATATGATCCAACAAGAACCTAATCTATGAAGTGATAAATTGTCTATATATTTCTAAAACAAGAGAAAAAAAGACTACAAAATACAGAAGCAGGGATGTATTATTCACTAATTGTTTCAAGAATTACAAGTGTTGCTTTTTCCTTGCCTTGTACATGCTTATATAGCTATTTCCCACATAATAACTGACTCTACAACTTCTCCATCAGTTGAAACTTCTTAAACTACCTCTTGACTCTTCACATTCTTGATTTTGTGCTCTTTTTTGCATATTTACATTATTGACAACTTTTCCCATCTTTAGCAACATTTTGAAAATCTATTTTTGTGATCACCTAAGGACCTATTTAGGACATTAAATACATTTTAAATAACCTTTGCATGACCCTGTCATATGCTCTTACATCCTTTTTCAATTTCTTGTTGTTTCCCCATTTTTACAATTTTTGCACAAAAAATGACATTTTTATGAGATTTGACTCTATTTACCTCCTAAAGACCTTTCAACATCTAAAATGACTCTTATATGACCTTAACAATTTCATTTACACTTGAAAGTTCATATTTTACAAATGTGCCTATGAAAGGTATTTAATGACCAAGGTGCTTCTACACCATACAACCAACCAACTGAACCTTTCCAAATCCCTTGGAAACATGATTGTTCCTACAAAACAAATTCAAATCTGCCTTGGACTGCTTCCTCTCTCTTTCTCTTCTCTTGTCTTCTGCTTGTCTTTGTCTTGGTTCCATCTTGTCTTCAACTTTCTCTTCATCACTGCCTTCACTTTGTCTTTCCTCTAACTCTTTCCTCAACCAAGGACATAGGAATGTCCTTGAACTTTGCTCTTCCAAGCAACTTCTTCTCTATATTTTCACCTTTCATCTTCTCAACTTCTCATCTACTCCCATTAGTGGAGTACTCTCAACATGGCTACAACCTCAAGTGCTTCCTTAGACAACTATCTGTCTTTCTTCAACCTGCAAACACAAAATAAAACACCAATTCAACAAACCATCCATCTTACCCAATAGCAAATCCTGGAAGATGCCTTACTCTCTTTTTCCTTGCACCTTCTACCTAGCTTAATCTCCATTGGAGGATGGTGACCGCAGACTCAACTTTTCTGCCAACACACAACTCAAAAACTTTCCTCCCTCCAGCATAGATAGATCAAGCACCTGCAACCAACCAACAATCTCAACCAACTATCAACAAAAACTTAACTGCAAACATTCTCTTTTCCTAGAGCCTTCTAGCTTTGATACCGATTTGATGCAATATCAATTACCAAACCACATAAACATACAGTACAATAGACCCACACTTGTCAAGAGAAGATCAAATTGAACATGCAACCAAAATTTCTTTCTCTTTTCATCAAAAATCACATTGTTTCATTTGCAAACCACAAGGCATCATTAAGCCAACTCACTTCAACACTTCTTCTTATCATCCTCAAGCTTCAAACATCTTATTTATCAACAAAAATGACTAATCCACACAAGAAACCTGATTAGAGTCACTAAACAATCCACTCTTTCATCATTCACCAAGGCACTCTTCCATTCAATTTGCTTTTCCAAGACAAAATATCAACATACCATTCTATCACCAGTCCTTCAATCCACAGTAATCCACATCAATTTCACTGAAAAAAAATAAAAACATGTCCACATACCATTGTTCTAACAAATTCCTTGATTCCTGTAGTCAACACATCATCTTATTCCTTGGGTATTCCTTGCTACAACACATCAAACCATCAAACCTTCTTTTCAATCACTAACAAAGCATTGATATAACTTCAATACCATTGTGTAAACAATTTCAACACAAATCCATTCAAAAATATCATGGTTTTGGCATGTTCTCTATTTTGAGCAAACAATCCACTATATCCTCAATAGGTTAACACATCACTAAATCGGGTGTTTTCCTTTCAATCACTTAGTGTTTCCACAAACCCTAGATATATTTCGAGACCCATTTTTCTCTAGTAAAACATATCAAAAACTTGGACACAGTTGTTTTGAAACAATTATCAGAAAATTAGTCTATACATTGTTAAAGAGTCCCTAATAGGCCAATTTAACAAAGAAGATAGTCTTTAATCCACACCAAGTCAACATATAACCTCAAACAATATATTTTTATGTCTCAAACCTCAATATTCTTCAATTTTTAAGGACTGAGAAGACCATTTACCTGCTAAACATTAAAACCCTTAATTTTAGGCCTTTAAAGCACAATTATATGAGGGTTTCTTGGAAACATCATTTACCAACCTCCAATTCACCTGCCACTATTTCAAACATCCTCAAACAAGTCTTCACAAGCATTTCAATCAATCTCCATACCATAGCAAGCGTTATTTCACCTTTTCATATCATAGAGGCACTATTTTTTTTAAGGAGAAACTAAGAAATTTGCTTGGAGCAGCAGTAATACCTTATAATCTCACCTTCCCTGCACTCAAACACACTTTACAAATTGAAAAGCAACTCAAATAAACCCATTCCATTGATTTAACTAATCTTACATTGATGGAATGGCCAAATTTCCCTTAAAAGACTCTCAAACCCTTAATTAAGGTTACAGATCATATTAATGTCAGTCTTCCCTCAAACACTTTAAACAAAATGAAGTGACTTCAAACTCCTTTCAAAAGAGACATGAATCCTTCCTTAATATAATCCAACAAGAACCTAATCTATGAAGTGATAAACTTTTGTATATGTCTAAAACAAGAGAAAAAGACTGCAAAATACAAAAATAGGGATGTATTATGCACTAATTGTTTCAAGAATTACAAGTGTTGCTTTTTCCTTGCCTTGTACATGCTTATATAGTTGTTTCCCACTTAATAACTCACTCTAAAACTTCTCCATCAATTGAAACCTCCTAAAATACCTCTTGACTCTTCACATTCCTAATTTTGTGCTCTTTTTTGCATATTTACATTATTGACAACTTTCGCCATCTTTAGCAACATTTTGAAAATCTATTTTTTTGATCACCTAAGGACCTATTTAGGACTTTAAATACATTTGAAATAACCTTTGCATGACCCTATCATATGCTCTTACATCCTTTTTCAATTTCTTGTTATTTCCCCATTTTTACAATTTTTGCACAAGAAATGACACTTTTATGACATTGGACTCTATTTACCTCCTGAAGACCTTTCAACATCTAAAATGGCTCTTATATGACCTTTATAATGCCATATACACTTGACAATTCATCTTTTAAAAATGTTCCAATGAAAGGTATTTAATGACCAAGGTGTTCCTGCACCACCAAGTTCCTTGGGAGGATATCAAGAAGATATGCCAGAACTACTCTAGGGCAGCTTCAAAGAAAGGGAGAGCTTACCAATCCTCTATGGGTAAGTCATCTATCAGGTGAGTTTCAAGAATGGAGACTACTCACTTGCTGCTAGACTTAAAGCAAGAAATTATAAACAATCTAGCTACTCAGTTGGATACACTTCAGGCCAAGAAGAAACAAGAGGAGGTAGAGGCAATGTTGGTAGAGTATTTCCCCCATTGCAGACAAAAGAATAAGGACTACAGATGCAAGATGGTAGCTAATATTGAAAGTAAGTAGATTCCACCTGAGTTCAGGCCAATCCAAGGTTAAGATGACCAAGTCTACTACATTGCACAAAGGAGTCCATGGGCTCCAAGACAAGGTGTGTCATCTGATCCACTGTCTTTTGTTGGCCCTTATTTTAATTCTCATGCATCAAGAAACAAATGGCAACCCCCATATCCATCCAATTATGGAGGATATCCCCCACAACCTTGGAGTAACCCTTCAAATTCCTAGCCTAATCACCAAAAATATCCACCTCAGTGGTAGAAACATCAAGGGAATTGGCAGTAGTTTCAAGGAAAGTGGCAGCCACCTCCAGGAAACTAGCAACAAACATCTCAATGGAGGGGAGGACAACAATGGCCAAACCAAACAAACAATTACATACAGCCACCTTCTCGGCCCCAAAAACCTCCTATAATTCCTCCTCCCACTAGTTCAAGTTCAAACACACACAAACCTACTCAGCTACTAGCTCAACCCACACCTAACCCAAATAACAAACCACAGGAGCACCCAGTATACTCTGCTGACCCAAATCAATTCCCTACATATGTTGTGAGTGTAAGTGGCATCCACTTGCATTTAGGAACTACCTTGCCAGCTCCTCCCACACCCATTATCATTAAGCTTCCCGTGGAAGAAGAGGAGCATTTGAATGACCCCATTCAACCAAATACACCTAGAAATCCTAAACTAGTCCCAGTTAAGCAAACTAAACAAGAACCACCATTTCCTCATAGGTTGGAAATTGCTAAACAAAAAGAAGAGAAGGAAGAACCAGCCTTTGATATTATAGACCAGTTGAAGCATGTATGTGTCAAGATCCCTCTATTTCAAGCCATAAAATACATTCCAATCTATAGCAAGGCAATTAAGGAAGCATTCTTTAAGAAGCTAGGCAGAAAAAAGAAAGACCCCACTACAGTTCATGTGGTGGGACAGTTGGTTGACATCATGCTTGGGAAAGTGACTGTTCCCAAATACAATGACCCAAGGAGTCCTGTGGTAGGAGTTGTCATAAATGGGATCCAAATAAAAAATACTCCAATTGATTTGGGAGAAGCAATAAATGTAATGACCAAGGATATCTTGCAGCAACTAAATGTTGCCAACATGAGACCTACTCCTACCATCCTACATCTTGTTGATAGTTCAACTATTAAACCTAATGGTATAGTCAAGGACCTTGTGATAGCTCTAGACTCATGGGAGTACCCAGTAGATTCCATGGTTCTTTCTCCTAAAGCTACACTAGGCAAGTACCCTATCATTCTAAGAAGACCATGGTTAGCAACAACATATGCATATATTGTATGTAGGATAGGAGACATGACCATTTTTTGATGGAAAGAGCACCAAAAAACTCATTCTCTACCCTTCTACTTAGCCATCCCACGATATAGATAATCCCATATGGCCACAAGTCGGTGAAGAGTTCAAGGAAGTTAATTTTGTGGCACAACTTATGATGTTAGGAAGAAACTCTTTCATGCAACTTCAAGAGGAAGATGGAGTATTGTCTAACATAATTCAGAATCATTGTGAAGTAGAGGAAGCATCATCCTCTCATCCTATTGATCCAATAAACACACTTTTTCCCACTCTTCCTGCAACAAAACTTCATGTAGCAACAGGTATGTCTCATACATTTTTGCCACATGAACTCAAGGTACCCAACATTAGTGATGCAACTATGGTAGAAATAACTACACAAGTGCAAGTGACAGAAGGAAAGTATCTAAACATCAACAAAAAATTAAGTGAAGAATAAAGGTTGTCATTAACAAACTTACTGAAGACCCACTAGCATGTATTTGCATGGGATTATCATGATATGAAGGGATTGGACCCTAGGCTTTGCACTCATAGGATATACATTAGAGATGATTGTACACCAGTGAGGCAGCTACAAAGAAGAATTCATCCTGCATTACGAGAAATTGTAAAAAGGGAACTACAAAAATTGCTAGATGTAGGATTTATTTACCCCATCTCAAATAGCCAATGGGTGTCTCCATTGGTGATTGTGCCCAAAAAGTGAGGGAAGTGGCGAGTTTGTATTGATTATAGGGAACTCAATGCTGCCACCAAAAAGGACCATTTTCATCTAACTTTCATAGATCAAGTTCTAGATTCACTTGTAGGAAATTAGTACTTTTCCTTTCTAGATGGACTCAACAGCTATAACTAGATCCAAATTGCACCTGAGGATCAGGAGAAGACCACCTTTACCTATCTCTGGGGGATTTATTCCTACTGAATCCTTCCCTTTGGCATATGCAATGCACCTCAGGAGAGTCCTACAAAGATGTGAAGACCACAATCTATCTCTAAATAGTGAAAAGTGCTTAATGATGATGCAGGAAAGTCTAGTCCTTGGCCACTACATCTCTCACAAAGGAATTCTAGTAGATCTTGCAAAGATTGAGGTGATCACAAATCTTCCTACACGTACAAAACAAAAAGATGTTAGGATTTTATTGGGCCATGCCAGCTACTATAGGCATTTCATCAAGGATTTTAGAAAAATAGCAGCACCATTGTACACTCTTCTCACTAAAGATGTTGAGTTTCAGTGGACAGAAGATTGTAACCAAGCATTGTCTAATTTGAAGGTAGTTTTAACTAATGCTCTTGTACTCAAAGGGCCCGATTGGGAGCTTCCTTTCCACATCCATATAGATGCATCAAACTATGTCATAGGAGTAGTCTTGGGGTAGAAAGAAGGAGCTATTGAAAATGCTATTTATTTTGTCAGCAAAAACTTGCAAGGAGTTGAATTCAATTATATAGTGACAAAAAAGGAAATATTGGCAACAATATATGCCCTTAGCAAATTTAGGCACTATATAATAGGCTATCAGATCTTTGTGCACACAGATCATGCAGCCATTAGGTATCTCATAAATAAATCCTTGATCTTAGGTAGGTTAGCATGGTGGTTGTTGTTGATGCAAGAGTTTGACATAACCATTGTGGATAAGCCAGGGAAGGCCAATGTTGTTGCAAACTTTCTTTCAAGGCTAACTACATCAGAGGATAAAAAATTCATTAATGACACTGTCCCTAATGGGCATCTATTCTCCTTCAGTGTACATACACCCTAGTATGCTAACATAGCTAACTATCTAGTCACAGGGAGAGTTCCTCCTCACTTCTCTCCAAAAGAGAGAAGGGTGCTCATTGAAAAATCATTTCGTTTGTCATGGATTGTAGGATGTTTGTTTTACACTGGACCATACCATGTCATGAGGAGATGTGTGAGGGAAGATGAGACTTGATATTTTGCATGCATTCCACAATGAACCATGTGGAGGACATTTTGTATCGAAAAGGACAACAATGAAGATTTTGAATACAGGATATTACTAGCCAACACTCCACAAGGATGAAAGGAGATATAAAAGAAAGTGTGATAGATGCCAAAGGATAGGTAGGCCAACCAAATATAATGAGATGCCCCTTTACCCTTAGGTAGTAATCACTCCATTTGACAAGTTGGGATTGGAATTTGTCAGACCCATTGACCTTCCATCAAATGGTAAGTCTTATATCTTAGTATGCACCGATTATTTAACCAAGTGGGTAGAAGTTAAGCCCATAAAGCATGCAAGAGATAATAAGGTTGTTGAATTTATTTATAAGGATATTTTCACACGGTATGGGGTTCCAAGAGAGATAGTGACTAATCAAGGTGCTCAATTCACCTCAACCCTTGTTGCAGCACTGGTCAATGAGCAAAACATAAGGCATAGAAAGTCTATCCCTTCTCGCTCTCAGGCCAATAGCTAAGCTGAGGTGACTAACAGGGAAATTGAAGCCATTCTAACCAAAATAGTGGTTTTTTATAGGAAGGATTGGGCAAACAGGCTACCAGAAGCTATCTGGGCCTATAGGACAACTTGGAAAACAACCACAGGCTTCACTTCTTTTGAGTTGATTTATGGAAAGATTGCTATGATGGCCATTGAATGAGCACAAGACTCTTCAGACTACAATAGACTTGGGGATGGATATCTCTAAGGCACAAAGGGATAGAATCATGCAACTCAATGCTTTGGATAAGATGAGGAAGGCAGCCTTGCATCACATAGAGGTAGTGCAAAATCAGAGAATAAAGTGGCATGATAAATTTATCAAGAACAAGAAATTATGGCCAAGTGACTAGGCACTCCTCTATAACTCGAGGTATCAGGATAATGCAGGAAAAATGCAGACAAGGTGGCTAGGACCATATGAGGTTGCTAAAGTCTTCCCAAATGGTGATATTCAACTCACTACCATTGACCCAGTTAGATTTAAGTTGCTTTTCAATGGTCATCGCCTCAGATTGTATCACAAGCCAACTTCCAAGGAGGAATTCATGCAAAAGTTCACTCAACATGCAACTCCCAAACTTCCTACAGCCGAAGGAAGCATACCTAATGTCCCTCCTCGCTAACTAAGGTATGTCACTTTTCATAATAAAGACTTCCACTCATGTGGGAGTCCACTTCTTCATTCATTCACCCATCTACCCATCCATATCCACCTTTCTCTCTCTTCCATCACACCACCATAACTTCACTTCATTCTACCACATTTTCATTAATTGCTCAACTAACTTTTTAAAAGGTGACCGGTACTTTATCCATAATATTTGCAATAGATCTTCCAAGAATTTAGGTACGTGTGCATCAAATTTTTATCTCTTAATTGTCTTTTAGTACATGCAATTAATTGCTGTAAATTAATGTAGACATTCTCCATAGCATGTAATTATTCCCTGCCCTGTCAAATCATCATAACTATTGCACATGTGAGGACACATGCTCAAATTTAGGTTGGGGGAAGTGTGAATACCATGTGCATATGTCAGCCCATGTTGGTTCATGTCAGCAAAGTTTAAATTGAGCCAATTTGAATTCTGAGTAAGATGACAACTCACATGTGTGACATGATATCCACCGCCTCCATTTTTCTCGATCACAATCTTCATTTATTACTTCTTTACCACCTTTATTGCTCTTGTCATAATCCTAAGTCACCAAAGAAGGAAAATTCAAATGACATTGGTGTTGGGAATTTAGCAGAGTTGCAGGAAGGAGAAATTGGGCTTTAAGATGAGGATTGCAGGAAAAGAAACCTTCCAGAGTAAATGTTTGATTGTAGACAACTGAACAATGGGAGGTAGGTTAATTTGAAATGAACCCATGGTTCATGATGTATTACTGCAGGATGCACCTTGCCAGGTCAAGTTCAAAAATTGTGGGTGGTAAGATTATTTCTTCAAGCTCAATGGTTTTGATGAAGACATTGCATTGGAATTATCTCAAACATTGTCTGAAGGAAAGGCCATGGAAAAAGGGTTGGAAGTAATGGCTACTGAAGAAAGGATTGGAGAAGTTATAGGGTTGCCTACTGACAGTTAAAATTACCCTTCTTCTAGAGATGCCAGGTCAGTTAGGGCTGAATTTATAGAACCTGGTGACCCTCCATTGAGTGTGGAAAAGCAAGGTGTGAAGAGAACCTCTCTACCTAAGCCATGGAAGTAGGTAGTTGTTTATGTTGTGAGGCACATTACCTGTTAAGGTCATTAGTCGAACCTACATTTCATGCTCTTCAAACTCCTGAATCATATGAGGCATGGGAGGAGAATGAACATGTCAAACATGATATTCCACCATCTCTCAATCATGGTGGTTGAGACCCAAAAAGGTAGGGATAATTCTATTTCCCACCATTTTCTAATCAAATTACTGGTAGAAAAATCTCTACATGATGTGTCTGAAATGACTTGGGAAGAATTCTTAAAAATTGATCACATTAGACTAAAACATTTGAAACCTAGGATTTTGCCTCAACCCCGTAGGGCTAGTAGGAGATTGACCACTGGTGAAGCCACTCCTAATGCCTCAAATTTTGGTGCAGGCCCTAGTGTAAACCCTCTTATAGCTAAACAAACCGTAGAGATTATTTCTTCTGAGGCAGAGCATTTAGACAAAGAAATTTCCTCTTCAAATTTTGATAATGATGTTCGTCTTGGCATCCTAATTTGAACTAGGGCATAGAAGAAAGAGGTAGAAATAAGGAAGGGTAAAGCTAAAAAGAAAACTATAGGAAAGGAAGTTCCAAGCTCTAAGAAACAGAAGGCTGACACTATTCTTCCTGCAGCTGAAGAAAAACATGAGAGCCCTCCTAGAAAATCAAGACTAGTTGGGCCAGCCTTTGGTGTGTCTCCACAGGGAATCCCTAAGACTAGAGAAATGTCACAAGAGGACATAGAGGCCCCAATGGGGTAGGTGAATGTTGGAAAAAAGGACATATTTGAGGAAGCAGCAAATGTAACATTTGTAGACCTTGCTGCCATTGCTGAACAAGTTGAAAGTCAAGATTTTGAGGAGAATCAGGAGCTGCTACAACAAGAGTAGAAGCAATAGTTCCTACAACAAGAGCAAGAGCCAAAGCAAGAGCCAAAACAAGAGGCCCTACAGCCAAAACTGGGAGAACAATCAACACCCTTATAGCCAAAATTGGTTGAACATTCAGAATCCTTGTAGTCAGTGCTACATGAAAAGTAAGTGTCAATGCTAGGAAAAATTATGCTAGGAATACATAGGCCCTCTGAGTTTTCAATGCACATGGTAGCTATGAATTTATGGAAGGAGATACAAAGGAGGTAAGAAGAAAGGAAAGAGGAGAAACGTAGGCTGAAGAAGGAAATTCAAAAGAGAGATGAGGAGATTGAAGATAAGAATTCATAAATTGTTGCTCTAAAGGAAAAGGTGGACAATATGGCAGCCTTAGTACCTCAGATATTAGAATGCAAGACTCCTCCAAGGGTCTATGCTCTATATCTAAAGGAGAGGCATCTTTATTTTAAACTAGCAAGGATTATCTAAGGTTTGAATCCTTTCATTGAGACTCCTCTTGAAATTTTCAATTCTTATCGGATTGCTCATAAAATGAAGAATTTATTGTGTGAATTCTATTTGCATAATTATGCTTTGACCCAAGACTATGATTGGAATCCATTGTTGTATGTTGGGGATGTCCAATTAAGGGAATTTATGTCTTGGATATAGAATGAGATTAGTTGGGGACAACATTTTAGGGCTTATAGGAAAATAGAATCCAACACTCCCCTAGCCATCAAGGTTGAATCTAGAAATCCATGGGACATTTTATGGGATTGGCACAAAATTATTTAAAGACCAAGCTATGGTAGCAAGATCTTTCCTAAGAGAGATGTAGTTTATAAGGAATATGAGAAGATAGAAAAAACCACAAGGGAAGCCATAATGGGAAATTTGTCACAAAGGTGGAAGAGTTTGACTAATGAGTTAAAACAATATGAGCCTCACTCTCTACAGAACTATGCTACAACATTAAAGAGGCTTGATAGATATATAAAAAATTGGAAGGGAAAAGGGGCAATTTTGGCTTCCATTAACCTTTTAGCCACTTATCCTATTTGTCCTGTGCCAAATTTTAGATATTATAAATAGGATATAGCTGCAGAGAAATAGAGATGGAGTAGATTAGACAAACAACAAGGGTTCTATTGGGACCCTCATTCATGTACTACAAGAAATGATGTAGGACAGCTGGCAATTGCAAATTTCATGGCATTAACAAAGAAAAAGAACAACCCTTCTTCTATTGGAGGACCAATGAAGTCTTAGGTTGGGGGGAGTGGTGAGTCCAGTTTATGACTCAATTTTGATAGTATTTATTATCTATTTGTTGTAGTTGTCATAGGCTTTGATACTTGGATGCTAACCTTTTTGTGATATTTCCTCAACACCATAGAAGTTGGGCATGAGCTATTTTTGTAACCTTTAAATGACATTAACATGCTATATGAACTATCTATGTTAATTTTACATGTGGATTAATGAATGTTACTTTGAGATAGTTACAAATATGCAGTTGTTGTGCATACTAATATTGTTATGTAGATATAATTAGCAACCTATAAAATTGAGGAAGATTCTTCCAACTGGTCACTTGCCATCATAGTCAACAAGGTGATCATTCAAAGGTCAATGAAGGGAAGACTCTCAATGGAGGGAGATTCCTAGTTTAAATCAAAGATTTATAACTACCTTGTAACTAGTCTTAATTGTTTGTTGAGCAAATATAGGAGTTATTGTTGTGCTAGATCTACGTTAAGGAAAACATGCTTGACCAGATTCCACACATGCATAACCTCCTCTCCACTTTTCATGCTTTCCCGAAAGTGGCATCCTCCTAATCTATTGGAGTTTACTACATTGCTAGGTAGTTAATTAGTAGTTTTTCTTCCTATAAATAAGACTCAAATGCTCCTTCTCAGAAGGTTGATCAATCTGATGATGTACTCACATTCTTAGTTTTTCAAGTAATACAGTTATACTGCTCCATTGTACTTTTTTTTTACAATGAATAAAATGAAGTTATAACTTCATGTATCTGAGTTTACATTTTTCTTAATGGATACTCATCCAAGGGGGTCCACTTGGTGTGCATTCCATCCTTTAGCTTAGTTGTTACTTTATCTTCAGTAATTAGTTAAGAATCTTGAACTGTCTATTCCTGCAACCACTAGAATTCCATTTTGTGACTATTCTTGCAGCCAAAGTAGACAGAGTAGTTTTTTGTTTTCTTGCTCAAATTTTCATTTTTTCATGCATTTCAGCTTAGTATAGTTATTGGTTAATGTTCAATACTCATGTTATTTCTTTCTAAGCAATTTACTTTCAGCATTATGTCTTTCTTAGTTGTAGAATGAATATGGCTACTTTGGATTCCTAGTGCACATATTATGCTAACCATTTCAAGTCTACGTCCCTGGGTTGACATGTTAAATGTACCTTCATGATGATTGGGATAGCAATTTAGATTAGATGTCCAATCTCTAAATAACATCTATAAGGGCTTAGTTCTTAGATCATTCTAGGAGGCCAACACATATTACAAAACTTCAACTTTCTTCACCAGAGCATAGAAAAGACCTTCACAAAACATATCCCAGATCTACAAGATCTAAAAAAAAATAGTGGAGGATTGTGAAGCAAAAATATTTCTCCCAGTCCATAGAACACTAGTTCTTCTAGTATAACACACATACCGGTGTACACAAATTTCACGTACCATCTCACCAGAAGTTGAAACTCATAGTATATCATCATTAGATCATCCTAATCAAAAATTCAGAACCACATAGGCATAGGATCAACACAGGAGAAATGTGAAGCACATACCAGAGCACAATCTAAGCACATTCATCACTTTGACTTCTCTTCTTTATTAATTTTTTATAAAGCACTTAGAAACTCATTAACACAACACATCTGTAGCCATATAAGATAGCTCCATGTACTCATAGCATCTCAACAGCATCTCAACTATACATGTACAATCTGCAACATACTAAATAGTGTTGACTTCAATGACAACACCACCAGACTAGCCCATACTTGCAATAGATTATGTCTTCATTACTACTCAAAATATGAGTTTCCATTAGGTGCTACTAAGGTACATGAATCTTAGCATGTTATTTTCCATGATTTGGCTAGGGTAGCATTAGTTTTGGAGGGATTTGGTTGATTGGTTGAGGCATATACCTTAAATTGGACATTCCTGACATAGTTTTTATTAGTGGGGTATTGTTGGTAATAGCTTGGTTCAATACGAACATATATTTCAACATTCTAGGGTACCTAAGTGAAGGTAAGGAGCATCTTATCCCTCTTTATGTTGGGGTTCTTTGATGTTTCAACTAAATGGCTAGGTGGTAAAATTTAACTAACCTATTTGTTTCATGGTTGGTGTATTCCCTTTTTCAAAAATAAAGTAATCGAGGGATCCAAGGCCTTAGGTATGCTTGTATAGCTACATATTTTTCTATAATATAAGGTGTCTATAACCTCTTATACATTCTCTAGAATCTTATATTTAATAGGGGCAAGGGTTCATTTGGTTCTTTCCAATAGGTAGAAAATTGATTGATAAATGCAACCTCTATGTCTCACCAACAACTAATTGAATGGACATGTAAAATTAGATACCAATTCTAGGCCATACCTCCAAGTGAATAGGTAAATGACCTACACACTATGTCTTAATGTTATATCTGGGCTCTCACTGCAACATATTTAAAGGCCTATATATGTTATTATGTACTTCTACGTTCTCCATGAATATTTTTCGAGCAAAATCATTTTGGATTCTTGTGAGTTTCAAGGAAACCACTTGGGATAATACCTATGTGTGAGTGGTTTGTTGTAAAGAATGTTTTATGAGGAGGTGAGTTTTGTGATGCTAATGGTTTTACCATTGGTAAGACTTTTGGTGGAATAATTTCTCTTCTCTAACTACTCCATAGCTTGGTAGGAAATATTAATTGAAAAAAAATTCCTTTGTTTGGGGTGGATCTGAGTATTATTTTAAACCTTTCATGCAAGAAAGAACTTATATGCTCCAATTTGTGTTTTTAAATGGTCCTCCTTCTAGCACCAAATTTGTTGATGATCAATTTTATATAAGCAACACAGGTAGGGTGTAGATCACCTTACCTCTTTTGAAAATGGGTAATGATTTGTAAAAATAAATCACCTTCCAAGGTCCTAGGTGTTGGGTCACAACTATGTTCTCTGCCTAAGCGGTCAATATGGTTGTAACGTTCAAGGGGGCTACTGGTTTGTAACCCAAACTATACAAATTTGTTATGATCTAATCCTCACTTAATAGAGGTTTAAAGAAACCTCAAAAGATAAATGGGGGAATTCCAAGAAATGCAAAGATACTTATTCCAATCATTGTAATTGATGCAGGAGCATCCAGTAGTGTAAGGGAAATCTTGCATCAGCCAAAAATATTGTATTTTGTTTGTAGTTTCCTTAGTTGTCTTGGGGCCCATGGCTACTCATGCAGTTTTTGGGATAGTTAGAAGTTTGAAACAACCCAAAATAGTCACCTACTATTTTTAGTAAGTCGACCTATTTAGGTGATATGGGCACAAAAATTGACCCCAATGAGTGAAATTGGAAAACATTTTTTTTGGCAAAAGAATCATCTCGAAATCCTATATCGTTTGGAAGTTATTAAATTTTCATCCTAGGGAATTTCTCTAATGAAGTTTAAAATTAAAAATTGATTCCCTTTGGAGCCTCAAAATAGGGTGCAAAATCTCTGATCTTTTAGATCTAGTGAAAGATAGTTGTATATCTCTTCACAAGCTTTCCAACTATATATTACAATTGAAAATATGACGGTTAGATCAAAAGTTATGGCCCCAAGAAGCTACCCCACTAAAAAGTGAATTTCATTAAAATATCTTCCTAGGAAAGAAATCAAATGATGGGACTTTTGGTACAACAAAAAGGGAAAGTTACACTTTCCAGAACATTCTAGGGTGGCTATTCGGTAAAATAAAAGGGTTAAGTGGGGGTTGTAGAAGGTTGCTCCATTAGTGCAAATTGTGGCTCTAAATAATAGATTTTATTTTAGAGTTGATTTTGTTGTAATGAATCAAGCCCATGAGACTATAGCATTGTAATTTTTTAATCTGTAATTTTATTTTCTAAAAATAATTGAAAGTTAGTTATTTTTTATCTTGCATCTTCTATGTTGGTACCTATTGTTATGTTTTTCATGGGTTTCAGGCGGTGTAGCCCCTATCAAGTGGTATTAGAGTAGGTTTTCCGAAGTGTGTAAACAAATCGTTGAACGTGAGGTAATTTGCACTAGGACTTGTGGTTGTGGCTTTCTCAAAAAAGTGATTAAAATTCCTTTGCAAAGAAACCATGGTTGTGGGTTTGACTCCATGTGTAATAGCTTAGTACTAGCACCAAAGAAGGATGGAGAATATTGGAGGATGTGTACAAATTCCCAAGCTATCAACAAGATTACTATTAAGTATAGATTTCCCTTGTTGAGGATGGATGACATTATGGATTGTTTGAGTAGAGCTGAGTACTTCACAAAGATAGATTTGAAGAGTGGATATCACCAAATCTGGATTAGAGAAGGAGATGAATGGAAGACATCCTCCAAAACCAAGGAGGGCTTATATGAGTGGTTAGTCATTCCTTTTGGGCTAAGCAATGCACAAAGAAAATTTATGTGGCTTATGAATGAGGTATTGAAAAAATTTTTAGGAAAATTTGTTATTGTTTATTTGGATGATATTTTTTTTTTTAGTAAGACATTGGAGGAGCACCCAATGCATATCTGAAGAGTTTTTGAGAAGCTAAGGGAGGAGAAGATGTTGATTAATTTGAGGAAATGTAGTTTTGTGAAGAGGGAGTTGGTGTATTTGGGATTTTTTGTCTCAGTAGAGGGTCTTAAAATGGATCTAGAGAAGGTGAGAGCTATCATTGAATGGCCTACCCAAGGAGGGTTATAGAGGTAATATCATTTCATGGTCTAGAAAGCTTTTACATAAATTTTATTAAGAATTTTAGTAGTATTTGTGCACCTATAATTGAAGCAATGAGAGGGGATAGAAAGGATTTCAAATGGACTGTAGGAGCAACAAAGAGTTTTGATATGTTGAAGAATAAAGTCACAGAGCAACCTATTTTGGCACTTCCAAATTTCAATAAGGTCTTTCAAGTAGATTGTGATGTTAGTGGCAGTGCCATAGGAGCTTTTTTGAGTCAAGAAGGTAAACTTGTTTCCTATTTTAGTGAGAAGTTGAATGATGCTAAGAAGAAATATTTTTTCTATGATCAAGAGTTTTATGCTATATTTTAGGCTTTGAATAAATGGAGACACTATTTATTACCAAAATAATTTATTTTATATATTGATCATCAAGCTTTGCAATATCTTAATAGTCAAGGAAAGTTGAGTCAAAGGCACTTAAAATGGGTTAATTTTTTGCAGAGTTATACTTTTTTTTTGAAGCATAGGCTCATGGAAGGTCAAACAGAGTTGCAAATGCCTTGAGTAGAAGGAAAAATTTGTTGATAGAGATGAATATAGAGGTTGTTGGGTTCAATGAACTCAAGAGTTTGTATCCTGAAGATCCAGACTTTGCAAAACCTTGGAAGGCTTGTTTTGAACCTGTTACAATGGATAGGACAAGATGGTTGGATTTCCTAATCCAAGATGGGATGTTGTTTAGAGGAAGCCAATTGTACATTCCAAGGAGTTCTATGAGAGAGAATCTAATCAAGGAGAAGCATAGTGGAGGATTGGTTGGGCATTTCAGTTGAGATAAAACCATTGCTCTTGTTAGTTAGAATTATCACTGACCACAGTTACAACAAGATGTGATGAAGTTTGTACAAAGTTATAGTGTATGTCAGATAACAAAAGGAACAAGTCAGAATATTGGATTGTATCAGCCATTACCTATACCTAAGAGGCCATGGGGGGATATTAGCATAGATTTTGTTCTTGGCTTACCAAGGACACAAAGAGGGAATGATTCCATACTTGTGGTGGTGAATATATTTTAAAAGATGGCACATTTCATTCCATGTCATAAGACTAGTGATGTTCAAGTTACGAAGTTGTTTTTCAAAGAGGTGTGACTACATGGTCTACCGAAGAGTATAGTTTTAGACGAAGATACCAAATTTGTTGGTTATTTCTAGAAGACATTGTGGAAGAAGCTAATGACATATTTGAAGTTTAGTTTTGCACACCATCCACATACTAATGGAAAAATGAAGGTGGTGAATAGGAGTTTGGGTAACCTGCTAAGATTCTTATTAGGAGATAATCCCAAGAGATGGGATTTTATTATACCACGAGCAAAATTTGCTTACAAAAATTTTGTCAACAGGAGCACTATTAAATAACGATTCCATATTGTATATGGGAGTAGTCCGAGGAATGTTTCTAAGTTGAGGAAGATGGAAAAAGGAGAGAAGATTAGTGTTGAGGCTGAAGATTTTGCTGAGCACCTAAAGAATTTGCATGAAGAGGTGAAGAAACATATCAATAAGATGAACTCACAATATAAGGCTAAGGAAGATCAAAAAAGGAGGCATAAGGAGTTCCAGGTAGGAGATGAAGTCATGCTTCATTTGCAAAAGGAGAGGTTTCCAATTGGTACATACAACAAGTTAAAGATGAAGAAGTTTGGACCATGGAAGATCCTAAAGAAGCATGATTCAAGAAATGCATATGAGATAGAGTTGTGTGATGAAACTCATATTTCACCTGTGTTTAACATTTCATATTTAACAAAATATCATGAAGGAGGAATTGATGAAGAAATAATAGAAGCAGAGTGGAATATTCCAACACCTACTTCAGAAAAAGAGGAGATAGAAGAAATTTTGGATAGTCGTGTGGGAAAAAGCACAAGAAACAGGAGATATGCAGAGTATTTGGTGAAATGGTGAAGCTGAGGTTAACTGTTTTGGTTTCCCTTTAACATCTAAGAAGTGATAAGGTCACTTTTCAAATTACCTTGGGTGTCTGATGAAGGAACCTCCAATGGCGTAAGGGAAATCTTGCGTCACCCAAAAATATTACATTTTTTTGGTACTTTCCTTAGTTGTAATTGGGCCCATGGTAACTCATGCAATCTTTGGGATAGTTAGAAGTTTGAAACAACCAAAAATAGTCACCTGCTATTTTTAGTAAGTCGACCTATTCAAGTCGTATAGACATGAAAATTGACCCCAAGGAATGAAATTAGAAAATAAGATTTTTGGAAAAAGAATAAACTTTAAATCCTATACTACTTAACAGATATAAAATTTTCATCTCGGCGAATTTCTCTAATGAAGTTTAAAACTAAACAAATTGAGGCCCTTCCGAGCTCCAAAATAGGGTGTAAAATCTTTGATCTTTTAGGTCTAGCAAAATATGGTTGTAGATCTCTTCACAAGATTCCAACAATATATTTCAATTGAAAATTTGACAGTTGGATCGAAAGTTATAGCCCCGAGAAGTTTCCCCACTACAACATAAATTTCATTAAAATATCTTCCTAGGCAAGAAATCAAATGGTGGGACTTTTCGTGCCAAAACAAAAGGGAAAGTTACAGTTTCTAGAACATTATAGGGCAATGATTGGGTCAAATAAAAGGGTTAAGTGGGGGTTGTTGAAGGTGGCTCCATTAGTGTAGATTGTGGCTCTGAATAATAGATTTTCTTTTAGAGTTGATTTTGCTGTAATGAATCAAGCCCATGAGGCTATAGCATTGTAATTTTTGAATCTGTAATTTCATTTTTTTTAAATAATTGAAAGTGAGTTATTTATGTCTCACATCTTTTGTGTTGGTACCTATTGTTGTTTTTTGTGTGGGTTTCAAGTAGTGTAACCCCCATCTTTATTTGAAAATACTCAATCATGCATGCTCTTGAAAAAAATTTATACCCTTTAAAATTTTCTAACACTTAGGCAATTAGCCCTATATTAGGTTCGTCAACCCACTCCTATCTGAACTTGGTCTTTCAAAAATATTTGATATTTCTATTGTGCATCTATCTAGCCTCTTTATATCATCTTTAACCCATATGAGATTGGCTCTAATGTTGATTAATTTATCCAAAATTATTTCTCCTTTTTCCTACATTGAGTTGATTTCTATTTCTACCTTCTTGTCATAGGTTCTCTTAATAGTTTGTACAGTGTCCAATTTGTGTGTATATGGTAATAGAAGATCTATACTAATAATGATAACTAACAAAATTCAAAATTTGAAGAATTGTACTCTTTATGTAACTCCAACATATTTAGTTTGTGTTCAGATATGAGATCCATTTTAAAACATTTAATATTGATACTTTTATCCACAAAATTGACATCTTCATCACCCAAAATAAAAAAATTATTTAACTCTTCTAATCTCATCTTAGTTATCTCTTGAGATGTTTTAATTCAAACCTATACTTTTCATCCTCATCCCTCAAGTTTTCCATATACTTTTGCAATTGATCTTGCTAATTATAAGCCTTCTCACATTGTTGATATCCAAAAACTCAAAATTCATCATCTCTTTCCTAAATATTTCAATCCATTTATCAAAAAATTGAGATTTCCTATTCATATCATTAAGGGGACCTATTTCTTTGTGTGTCATTAAAATGGGAGCCTTAGATGATGTAGCATATTTGGCAACTAGAGAGACTAATCCCTTTAGGAAGGCCTTCATCTACTCAATCTGAGCCTTGAGCTCATCTTTTCTATATTTATCCTTGGTCATCCTAGCTTTGACTGAATCAACTACTATATCCAAGGATGTTATTTTTTCCCTCCTTGTTTGCTTCCCAAGGTTGACCATGGATAGTTGATAGTTTGTTTCCTACATTTCTTTGTCATCCTTATCCACCATGGGAGTAGCAATTTCTATCATCATCTCTCCCAAATCATTAAGCTCAGTGGTTATGTGCAAAGTCTTGGGATTTTTATTTGGTTTATTCTTCTCCACCTGTACAACCATATCATTCCAAATAAGAGGCTAGAATGTCACTTGCTACCTCTTTTTCAATTTCAATTTTAACCATGAGGGAGCTCTAGGGTGAAAATACACTTTCTTGTCACTTACTTTCCTCTCATCTCAAATTTCAACATATTGTCCCTTCACCTCTAACCCTTTATCCTACATTACTGATAAAGAAGCTTTATATTTCTCCTATTATCTTTCTATGGTTTCAATCAATTCTTGTTGTTCCTCAGTAGTCAACATATGTTCTGCTTCTTCTCTTTCTTCATGGATTTTTGGCTTCCCTTGCTCATCATGAACTTGTTGATCTTCAACATCTTGTTCTTTCTATTCATGTTGTTGAATATCCATAGAATCATCCTCAAATATCTTTTCCTCCACCATGGAAGAGTATTTAGGAAAATTAGGTTTTATATCCACGTGATCACTCTTTTGGCCTTCTTCTTCACCTTGGTGCAAGGCTTCTTCTTGTTTCTCAAGATTTTATGGTGTAGGAGAAGGGAGATCTAGCAAGTTCAACACCTCAATGACTAGTGGCTCTACCTTAGCTTCTTACTCATGTGCTTGTTCTAGAGTATCCTTATTAGGGAGAGCTTATCCAATAGACATTAGACCTAACCCTAACATAACTCCTATTTTTTTAAATATCTCATATATGTTGGTATATTAATATTAATATTGGTATATATAATATATATGATATAATATTAATATATATTAATATTGATACTAATAATATAATATTATAAACTAATACACATTATATAATAATATTTATGATAAAAAAAAATTAAAAACGGCATAAAGCCTATATATATATATATATATATATATATATATATATATATATATTATAGAATATAAAGTTTATAAAAAGGCTAGAGGAGGAAAACTAGCATGAACTATAATACATAGAGTAACATGCCCTGATATTACACTTCATTACATATATCTATTGCAAAAAAATGCCTGAAATGAGATATTTATTTATGATATTATTAATATATATTAAAATATAATCATAACAATATAATAATAAAATATTATTATATAATATATAATAATATATTATTATATAATATATAATAATATATTATTATTATATAATATATAATAATATATTATCATTAAATAATATATAATAATATATTATCATTAAATAATATATAATAATATATTATCATTATATAATATATAATAATATATTATTATTTAATATAAAATATAATATTCTTATTATAATATATAATAATGTAATAATATTATTATTATATAATGGATAATATTATATTATTATAATAATATATATATATATTATAATAATTAATATACATGACACTCAGTCTCTGAAAGCTTGTGTCTCAATAACAAATATCCATTTTTAAAAATTAGATATCCATTTTTGCTTGTTAATATTAGATATTTGTTATTAACGAAAACTCATTTTGCTTTGGTGTATACCATAGAAAATGTACTTTTTACCAACCCAATTAAAAATTCAAACATGAATTCCACGATTTTTCCTTCCTCATGTCATGTTTTTTGTAATATTGCCACTATTTGGCCCCCCATGGTCATGCACAAACTTGATTCCTTACTTGGATAGGGTGTGTGGGTGAGGAACAACAAATACCACCTCCACAAGTTGTAATTGAGGATAAAGAGTCATGGGATAAGGCAGGATTAACCCTTGAGTTTAAGAATTTGAAAGAAAAAAATCAAGTAGAGTAGGGAGGAAGCAAGAATGGAAAAGGAAGAAGGAGCCAAGAGAGTTTTAGACCTAGTTGACAACATGTTGGGCCACAAGTTTTCGAGTAATTTGAGCCATATTGATAAGGTCTAGAATAATTACAAAATTATGAAAGATGCATTCACTAACCATGCCAAGGCAAGGGTTAGGTTGAAATTATTTTAGCTCATTTGGGCTCCAAGAATAGCATTATTGAAGATTATTGCAAAGCACTTGGGTTTTGATTATAATTTTATGTTTGACATTCTTTTTAAGGTTGATTCTTTAAATGATATCATCTGCCACGGCAATAAATCCACAACACTCATAAAGATGGAGTTGGACATCTTTAAGGGCTTTGAGGAGTTTCAGATGCCTCCTATTTTGGATGAAAGGGAGAAATAAAATTTTGCAAGGAGTGGAAATCCAATTTTTCTAACATTCTCCCTCCTATTCATGTAAATATTAATAAAGATAGTGAGATGAATGCAAAACAATTAAATTTCAACATGTAAATTCTCTCCAAACTTGACTCATAGTTGGTTTCTCTAATATGGTACATGTATTAATAGTTGATGATTATTTGGATCACATGGTTACGATAAATCAGTTTCTCCCACTTCGATAACATCTTGTTATCAAAGAAGGATATAAATAAGGAGATGATCAGTGCAAAAATTTGAGTTGTGTTTTTAGTTAGTCGTTAACTTTCAACATAAATAAAATATCAAGTCAAAAAGATGAATATCATATTTACTTTGTTAGCACCAAAAGGCGGTTTTGATTAAATCAAATCTATTTAGAGTCATAAATGTTCTCACCTTGAGCTTTAGCGTCTATATCAGTGGCCTCTTCCTCATTTTTTAAATGTATTTTATCTTATTTGAAGGTGGAACCACCTATTTTTATATTTTTGTACTATAAGCATTGGAATTATAAGGATTTTAGCTTGTTACTCCCTTCTATAAAAGGGAATTTTGAGCCTTATTCTAGGATTTGAGTCCTTAGGTTTCGAGAATGTCCCTGTAAGAATTAGTCTTATGCAATTAGGCTTTTGAAGTTCAAAAAGCGAATTTTATAATTATCTTTCTGATGATAATAGATCATTCATTTTTGTTATTCATATGAATACAAGTCACATTGTTAATGCCTCCTCATTGGAAATAAAAATATTTTGTATCTTAATAATCAAGGATGATCAAGGTTCCCATTGCACATTTATTGTAATAGACTTTGTAATGGATTAGACACTAGTTTGATTAGTTCACAAGATCAAAACCTAGGGAAGATCAACATAAAATTATAAAATTATCTTTTAATTTTTATTTATTTTATTAAGCTCATTTACACACTATTAAAGTATAGAGCTAGAGAGGCTTTTTGAAGAATATTCAGCTAATCAATTTTATCCACAAATTTTTTGTGTGAAATTGTTATCTATTTGGCATCATTCAACATATTGTTGTAATTTTAAAATGATGTTATCCAAAGGGAAACTGACCATGGGTTTTCAGAGCCTAAAGTGCAAAGGAGAACAATTGTAAATCTCTCTTGTTTGTTTTCCATTCATCTAGGGTTCGCAAAGATAGGACTTGGCTAATCCTTAGAGAAACTTGGTAAAATAGTTGGAAACACCAACATTACCATGGCTAGGCCACTTAAAAACCCTTTGTGACACTCTATACTTATTGATGTCACTCTACACCAATTTTTTTTTCTTAAAGTAATTCATAGATTGTATAGATGATGCAAGATTTCCCAACTACCAATATTCTAATGATAGTACAATAGGTGATTAACATAGATTGTATGACTATATATAACATACAATTATATAATTTTATATGGAATGTACATATTTTGACATCACAAATATTCTCCATACCCTCAAAATATGTCAAAAAAAAATTCACTAAAATCTAAAGTGCTTTATATGAATATAGGTTTTTGGGCCTTTTATACTTAGTGGTGAGGTATTTCTCTTCATGAGGTTTCTAAAAAAATATCACCTATAAAACCCTCATAGAAAGAGCCCAAACTAAAAAATTAATTGCAAAATCTCCATCAAAACCCAAATATACAATAACCCAAATTTTGTATACACTTATATTTAACCTTGAAAATTCATTCATTATTGTTTTTTAAATTCATAGATTCAAATATACAAAAAAATATACTCATTCCAAGGATTAACAATATCTACGAGATCTTCCACAACCAATTAGGCTCTGATAACACTTGTGAAATTTCCAAGTTAATCAGACTATTTACTACATAAACTTGTGAGATAAAATTATGCATACAAACTTACATAATAACCATAATGAAATGATCAAAGATGTACCACAAGATTACACAATCTATATATTAAGGGAAAACCCTCACAAGGGAAAAAAATAGCGTCCAATTTAGCAAACACACTTAAGGCATTATTTAGCAATGACCATGAATACTATCCTATAAAATCATAATACCCTCACTTTTTCATATATGTATAAAATATCCTCACATGTACAAGAAAATAAGCTAAGGAAAATATGAAGATAACTAGAATGAACTTCATATTTAGAAGATGAGAGAAACTAAAAGAATTAAGAACCTTATCATGGTCACATTCATTATTTTTCTACAAATTCATAGATTCAACTATACAAAAAAATATACTCCTTCCAAGGATTAACAATATCAAGGAGATCTCTTCCACAACCTAACAATTAGGCTCTGGTAACACTTGTTAGGAAATTACCAATTTCAAACTATTTCTTACATAAACCTCTGAGATAAAATTATGCATACAAACTTACATAATAACCATAATGAAATTATCAAATATAAACCACAAGATTACAAAAGATATATTATGGGAAATCCATCAAAAAGGAAAAAAAATTCATCCAAAGGCAACCAAACTTAAGTCATTATTAACCAATGACCATAAATACTATCCTATAAGATTATAATACCCTCACTTTTTCATATATGTAAGAAATATCCTCACATGTACAATAAAATAAGCTAAGGAAATCATGAAGATTAGTAGAATGAGCTTCATTTTTAGAAGATGAGAGACACTAAAAAAAATTGAGAACCTTCTCATGGTCATTGACAACCAAATGAATGTCAATAGTGTCACCCAAACAAAGGGAATTATAGTCCTCAATAAAAGGATGAGTGTAAACAATAAAAAATCTCTTATGAGAAAAGAGATTTGGAAGAAAGAAGAATAGGTTTTCAAAGCCAAGCATGATCATTTACAATATAGAGGAAACAACAATCACAATGAAAATAATAGGAATCATAATATTCACCTATAAATTTGACCAAGAACTTCTCAATAGAGAAATTATCCAATAAAGAAACATGGGAAGAGGGAGCAAGGTCAAAAAACTCAAGATGCACTATTGAAAAAGGATTCCTACTAATAGAGAACATTGAGCAATGTCTATCATAATGATAACTAGCCACCTATACCACATGAGGAGGAGGATATCCTATACCTACAATGTCATATCGGTGGCCAAGATGAATGAGCTTGGTAATACATTATCCATGCAAGTACCAAGAGAATATTTTTAATATCCATATTGAACTAGAATATTGAACCCCTTTATATAAAATTTATCAAGTTTGCAATAATAGAAAGAAATATACTCAACATCAAATTCAATAAAAAAACATCTTGATCTTCTAAAAGTGGCACTTAATAAAGTGGTAATTCTTTATTCTTGTGGTCAAGCATTTTGTTACTAGGTTACATGTTTTAGAAATGTATAAACATGGAGAATTTTGAGGTTGTTCTCTTATATGAGTTTTGTTAATTTGTTGGTCATGCATTTTTGTTGTTACTCTAGTTGTTACAGACTTGTATAAACATTGACATCCTTGGGCAAGCATTTTGAGTTTACTCTGCTTGTTCCAAATTTGTAATGTTTTTCCAATTTTCAATATAAATCATCTTTATAGTGTCCTTGCCACTTTTATTTAAAAATAAAAAAATAAACAAAATATCTCAAGAAAAAACACATTTATTAATTTATTCTCAACTATAGAGAAGGAAGGATCTTGATAAGGTTGATTGAATGTATGGGGATTAACATGTGAAGTTGGAATGTTAAAGTATTAGAGCTTAATATTATAGGAACTAGTATAATAAGGGGCGAAATCTAAGGTGCCTCAATCATCCCCAAGAAAATATTCAAAATAGTCTTAGACAAAAATTTAGATGAAGAAGATTTTTGAGTATTACTAGTAGAAAAAATAATATTAGGAGAAGTAGAAGGGGAAGATCTTAAAGGAATTATGAATGGAGTTTATGTCTTACACATATAGAAGAGAGTTTGTGCATCCTCTTGAAGAAGACTTAGGTTCTCTTTCAACTTTGACTGCTATCTTTTATAAGTAATAATGCTTAAATTTTTACAACCAATTTTCTATTTTAATTATTTAAAGATATAACTAAACATAACGTTTTATAAAAAAATTATTAAATATAAACTTCCTATTTAGTTTTATACGTACTATATATTCTAATATTTCAATGAAAATATCAAAAGACATTTTGTAATATAATTCTATTTCATATATCTTTAAAAAGAAATATCAAAATATCAAGACAACGTAATGAGAGATAAAAGCCTTCAAGAAATTAGTACTATGTGCATGACTCTACATCCAAAACTAACATTTAGCGGTGCTTGATCATACCACCAATCCATGTGAAGAACAAAGGACATTAACACAGGATTGAGATGGTATGTTTCCCATAAAAGCCTTCAAGAAATTACTGCCAGTAAAGTGATGCCAATTGAACAAGCAAAAGGTGGTGAAGCAAGTGATTGTACTGATTTGAAAAGCTTGGGAATCATGAAATTCTACTTTGGGATTATTATCTTCCTCAAAAGGAAATACAAAATTTTCTAGCATCATGGTAGTGTTTACATGACTAGTGTTTTCATTTGAATTTGGTTGAGAAGATTGTGAATCAGGTTGGGAAATTCTAACCATTTTCTCCATTTGTGGGAAATTAACCTTGGAATGGCTAATGTATCATGTAGCTTGCACCAAGTGGTCATGAAATTCATGTCTACTAGGTTTATTGTGTGAGCTAGAGATGACGTTTGATTCTCCTCAGCTTGGTTGGAGTTTGAATAAGTAACTTCTGTCATTATTAGGCTTAGTTGTTGCAAGAATGAAGGTGTTGTCATTGATGTCAACTGGCTATCAACCAATTGTTGTTGTCATTGATGTCATATTGATTGTATATGTTGAGGATATTGAGAAAATTGTAATAAGGAAGGTTTGTTGGTTTGCTCTGGTTGTGCTCTAAGATGTGTTCCTATGTTTGTGTGGTTCAAATATATTGTTCATGGTTGTTGATGGTTGTTATATCCAGAATTTGGGCTTCTGGATCATCGTACAATGAGGGATATTTTCACTAGTATGTGTACCATGATTTTCTATGTATCTAACTGTCGCTTGGGAGAAATGTAGTTGCTCCATATTTCTTTGATTTGTGGTTTCAGGACTTGTAGTTATGGAAATAAGTTGATATGATCATGTTCAAGTTAATTTTGTTATCCAAAGGGATTAGATCATGTTAAGGTTGTGTGCACTTAATTTTTTGTGTTTTACATGGGTATTGGTCGACCTTGTGTTAAACACTACTTATGAAGTTCGTGGAATCTTGATGATGCATGTTGGGACTTATTTAGGTCCTCACTAAGTGTGTTTTTTGGTCACCCTCATTCTAATTCCACCGTAGAATGTTTTGACACCAACCTAATTTGAATTAGTAAATACAAATGGTGTGTGGCCGACCTTGGATGAGTTTTAAGGTTGAAGACAATATAAATATAAGTTGAGATGTTTGTGAAAGATGAATGCAAGAGAAAGATAGATGTGAAATAGTTTGTATGATGCAAGTTTGAGCAGATTAGTATGAAATTGAAGTGGCAAGTTTTCAGAGGTAGTGAGTTGAAGGTATACTATAACATTCAAGCATGTCTACAAGTGTGTGAGAAAAATGTGGTGGAAATATCTGTTGCATTGAGATCATTTTCTCTCTATAAAAAATCTCTTCTATATTATTTGTAATTATGTGGTAGTGAGCCCTCAAGGTGGTTAACCCTCATTGGACAATGAGTCTTGTTTTGGACAAGTCAGTCCTATTTTGGCAGTGATCCTTTCCAATAGTGAGCCTTTGTAATTGATTCTGGAATTCTTTCTATTATGAGCTAATCCTCACTGTGGTTTTTACCTCATTGGGTTTTCCATGTAAATATGGTGTTATTGTTTGTATGGTTTTTCTTCTTTCAACTTCTACTTTTACACTTAATGACTAATCACATTAGCAGAGTAAAGGATTTTTGAATAGTAATTGATCTAACTTCTGGTGAAAGTTTCAAAGGTTAAAATTGTTACAACTAATTCACCCCCCCTCTCAGCTGTCTTTTTCAACAATTGGTATCAGAGCTTGGTTCCTTGGAGAAGAGCTTAACCACTTAAGGAAGGTCTGGGATGGTGAGCAAGATCACTATTGAGTGTCCTAGGTTCGATGGGACTGACTATGCCTTCTAGAAGACAAAGATGGAAGGATATCTAGAATACTGTGGATATGATGTTGAGAAAGCTTATAAGATTGCATACATCGCTTCTATTAATGGTCCAAGTACAACTAATGAGATCAATTTGCATGAAGAAAACAATAAGGAAAAGTTAATTTGGAAGAATAGTCTTTCAAATTTTGAATTAATTAAAGTTGCAAATCTAAAGACTACTAAAGAGGTTTGGGATGCATTGGAAAAGATTCATGAAGGAGATGAAAAGGTTAAAGAAGCAAAGTTATAGAACTTGGAGGCACAATTCAAGATCCTACAAGTGTTTGCAGATGACAACATTAAATCCTATGTACAAAGAGTGGATGAGCTGGTAGGTGGAATGCGAGGACTTGGTGCAATAGTGGATGAATTCAGGATAGTTAAAAAGATTCTCAAAACTCTTCCTGATGCATATAGTGAAAAGATATCTGCTATTGAGGAATTTTTAAAGAATAAGACCTATAATAAAGATCAATTTTTTGGTACTCTAACATCATTTGAAATGAGGAAGACTAGCTTGAGTAATCGATCGAAGAAAAAAAATGCTTTGAGGGCTACAAGAGCTGAAGATCTGGATGAAGAGAACTTTGATGAAGTGGAAGCTAAATTTGTAAGAAGAAAGAAAAAGGGATTCGGTAAGTATCAAGGTAAGTTACCTTTCAAATGTTTTAGGGTTGGAGGAATTGGTCGCTATGCTTTGAGATTTCCTTAAAAAGTTTAGAAGGACAGACAAAGAGAAAGAAAAGATAACAAAGGAGAAATGATCAAAAGTGAATGAAGATGTTGGTATTTCTAATGAAGAATCTAATTATGGAGATTTTGATGATAATGAATGTTTGTTCTTGGCTATAAGAGATTAATCTACTTCTGCTAATACTAAAAGATGAGTGAAGGAAAGTACTCTGAAGAAAGTTGAAGATATTGTAATCTCTGCTCTTCGTGCTAAACAAGAAAATAACTACTGGGTAGTTGATAGAAGTTATTCAAATCACATGACTGGTGATAAGAGTGAGTTTGTTAAAATTGAAAAATATGATGGTGGCTTAGTTAATTTTGGAGATGATACTAGCGCTAATATTTGTGGGATAGGTTCAGTTAGTCTTCATGGGTAGCATAACACTGATGATTTCTACTGTATTAAGGGTTTAAGGAATAATATCTTAAGTGTTGGACAGATGTGTAGTAGATGATATAATCTTGTGTTCAAGGATGAGAAATGTGAAATAAGGAAAGGATCCTAAAAAATAATTGTTGTTGGAAGGAAGTCTAAAGGAAATATTTATCAACTTAAGGGTGTTGATGGGCATTGCTTTATGTCTCAGATTCATGATAGTTGGTTATGGCACCAGAGGATGTGTCACGGGAATTTTGACAATATGGTGAGAATCAGTGTTGTACAAGTTGTGAGAGATTTAGCAAGGATTACAAAGCCTATTAATGTTATTTGCAAGGATTGTCAATTTGAAAAGAAAGCTAGAAACAACTTTAGGTCAAAGGAACAATCTACTACCAGATTACTAGATTTGATTCATACAAATCTCTGTGGTCCTACAAGGGTGAGAAGTCTACAAGGTGATAGGTATTTTATGCTTTTGATTGATGATTACTGTAGATTTACATGGGTTACTTTTCTTAGAGAAAAATATGATGCATTAGACAAATTCAAGGCATTCAAAGCTATGGTTGAAAATGAAATGGATACGAAAATCAAGTGCTTAATGTCTGACAGAGGCAGAGAATTCACCTCCAATGTGGTTAATATGTTTTGTGAAGCACATGGAATAAGAAGACAGTTTTTTGCTTCGAGAACTCCTTGAAAAATGGAGTTGTTGAAAGGAAGAACACGATGGTTCAAGAAGCTGCTAGATCAAAGATTACTGAGGAAGTTCTACCAAAATTTTACTGAAGAGAAGAAATCCACACTATTATTTATGTGTTTAATTGAGTTCAAGCAAAAGTAAATAGTACTAAGACTCCCTATGAGTTGTGGTATGGAAAGATTCCTACTGTAAAGTATTTCAAGGTATTTGGAAGCAGATGTTATATCAAAAGAGATGAAAATTTAGGAAATTTTGATGCAAGGTGTGATGAGGGTATCTTCCTTGGATACTCCCATAGAAGCAAAGCTTACAAATGCTACAATAAAAGGTTGAGAAAGATTGTAGAAAGCACAAATGTCAAGGTTGATGAAGCATTGAAGAATTCAATTGAAGTTGATGGCTATGTATCAGATGAACCTAATTACAAATAACTAGAAGAAGCTATGGAAGAATAGGAAAAGAAAAATGAAGAATAAGAAGCTTCGGTAGTGTCCCCAAAGACACCTAAATATGTGCAAAAGAATCATTTAGAAGATCAAATCATTGGAGACGAGAAAAGGAGTATTCACAAGAAGTAGAGTTGCTATTGCCACTAAAATAAATTTGTGTTTACTTTCTAAAGTTGAACCTAATACAATGAGTGAAGCATGTAAAGATGAGCATTGGATGAGAGCAATGGAAGAAGAATTTATGTAAATTGAGAAAAATTAAACCTAGGAATTAGTTCCTAGATCGACAGATAAAAACATAATTGGATCAAAATAGGTATTCAAAAACAAGTTGAATGAGAATTGAAAAGTTGTTAGAAATAAGGCAAGGCTTGCATGTAAGGGTTACTCACAAGTAGAAGGTATAGACTTTCAAGAGACCTTTGCTCCGATGGCAAGGATAGAAGCTATCAAAATGTTTTTGGCATTTGCTACACATAAATATTTTAAAGTTTATCAGATGGATGTAAAGTCTACATTTCTAAATGGTGAGTTGGAAGAAGTTTACATGGAACAACTAGAAGGATTTCAGTTGTCAAATCAACCAAAAATGGTCTGCAGAGTAAAGAAGGCTTTATATGGATTGAAGCAAGCTTCTAGAGCTTCGTATGCAAGGTTGGATAGATATTTGATGGGGTATGTGCAGGATCATGATGGGCCAAAAAGTGGCAATATGATGGGTATGTGTAGGGTATGTGGCTGACAACTTTTTTTTACCCAAAATTTATGCATCGAAAAGGGTTTTTAAAGGAGATTCTCGACTTTCCACCAATATAAATTATATTTTACTTTGAATTTAATAAATAATTATTATTCATTTTCTATTTGAATTATGACTAAAGTCCTTATTGATAGGCTGATTGAAAAACATCTATAGCTTTCATACGGTATCACATTTTTTTAATTCAAAACATGTATCACATTATATGCTTCACATACTATAGGATTTAAAAAAAAAAAAAAAAATTCATGAAGATTTGACCAAGTTAAGGTCGTCAGACATACGATTTTTTATATTTTTTAAAAGTTGTAATATAAAATTCATAATTAATTATTTACTTGGAAAAAATTACAAAAAAATATGCATCACATCGTGACATGAGTCCTCTAGACTTATATCTAAAATCTTATAAAAAAATATTATCATTTTATTGTGGTTAGGGTGGTTAGACAAACACCTACTTCTTATTTTTTACCTAAAATTTAAGTACTACTGCATTGAAATTTCAAATTTTCACCAAATAGATTTTTTTTTTTAAATAAACCTAGTAGTTTAGAAACTCCATTCAATTTGTTATAGATTATATTCTTACATATTTTTGAAATAATATAGATAAATTATTCAAATTTTTATGTCAAGTTGTATAAATCTGATTTTTCTAAATTTTTCGCCACTTAAGGGCCTATTTTTTCCATGATGATCCTGCACATACCCGATGATATTATCTTTGGAGGAAATGAAACAATGTGCAAAATGTTTTCTAAAGAAATGAAAAAAGAGTTTTAGATGTCTATGTTTGGTGAGATGAATTTTTTTCTTGGGATCTGCAAATCAATCAAACAGAAAAAGGGATTTTTTTTCATAGTCGAAGTATGTAAAAGAATTTTTGAAGAAGTTTCGGATGGATGGTTCCAAATTGGTATGAACTCCTATGGTGACTAGCTACAAATTGAGTAAAGATTCTGATTTGCCTAAGGCTGATCAGATCAAATAAAAATCTATGATTGGAGGTCTGTTGTATTTAACTGCTACTAGAATGCATGCAGTTTGTCTTGTGGCTAGATTTCAAGAAGACCCTAAAGAAACACATGTTGTTAAGAGAATATTCAGATATTTCAATGACACTCTAGATTATGGATTTTCTTATCGATACTAATTTTACACTAAGTTCTTATACTAATGTAGATTGGGTAGGTTGTGTTGATTATAGAAAAAGTACAAGTGGTGGTGCATTCTTTCTTAGTTGCAAATTGGTGTCATGGTTAAGTAAAAAGCAAGATTTAGTTTCCTTATACACTGTAGAGGTTGAGTATATTGCCATAATATCCTGCTACACACAAGTTTTGTGGATGAGACAGACATTGAAGGATATTAGAGTAAGATATGATGATCCCATTTCTATCTTCTATGATAATACAATTGCAATTAACATTTCAAAGAATCTAGTTATGCACTCAAGGACAAAGCATATAACAATAAGGTACCACTTTTTGAGAGAGAAGGTGGTGGAGAATGAATTAAAACTTGAGTATGTACCTACAAAGGATTAGGTTGCTAACATATTCACTAAGGCTCTTCCTAAAGATACTTTTGAGTATCTCCAAGAGAAGTTAGGGGTTATTACCCACCCTTTCTTGAACTAGATTCATATGGAGATGCATCAGTCCAATGGGTCTATTGATCTATCTTCTTTTTGGACTGATGTTTGGTGGCTACCTCTCAGGGGGAGTAGGTAGTGTCACATATTGTCATTGAAGAGTTGGTTGGGTGTACTTCTAAGGGGGATTATTTAGTATTGGTAAATGTTCTTAATGTCAAAGGAGAAAACAATGTAAAATATATTTTTCCTTTGCCATTGATGTCAAAGGGGGAGAAAGTATCATGTGAAAATATATAAAGTAAGAGGGAGAAAGAACTTTTGGAGATTGATTGTTTAGAGCTATTGTGTTGTCTTTGATGGTTTTTCGCATCTTGTGTTTCCATCAATGACAAAGGGGGAGATTGTTGCAATAATGAAGGTGTTTTCATTGATGTCAACTGGCTATCAATTGGTTGTTGTCATTGATGTCATATTGATTGTATATGTCAAGGATATTCAGAAAATTGTAATAGGGAAGGTTTGTTGGTTTGCTCTGGGTTGTGCTTCAGGATGTGTTCCTATGCTGGTGTGGTTCAGATATATTGTTCATGACTGTTAATGGTTGCTATTGATCTTAGAAGATCTAGAAAACTGAAGAAAAAAATGAAAGTCTTCAAATCTTGATGGAGTTGGCCCTAGTGCATAGAGCTCATTGATACAATCTTGACGCAACTTGAATCGCATCAAAAAGAGGTCAAATGAAAAAGTTATGCTTGGTCAAAGTTCAAAAGGGTTAGAGATTCTAGATGTTGACTCAAGGCCAAAAAATTGATTATCTCCAAATTAGATGGAAATGGCACCAAGTCAAAGAGCTCATCAAGACGATTCTGACATCGCTTGAATCACGCCAATCAAAGTCCATATGTGAAATTAATGGCCGATCAAAGTTGTGGAAAAAAAAGGGTTGACCAAGTACTAATGATGATGTCATCATGATGATTTAGCATCACCAGAACTTGATGTGGCATCTATACAGTTGATGTGGCATCACCAGTGGTAGACGCATGGCATCACCAAATATTGACACATGGTATTCGTATGTTGATGTGGTGTCACCAGGGCAAGACACATGGCAGGCCATACATTGACATGGCATGTATAGTTGGCATGTTGATATGGAAAGTGAAAAATTTGGCGCTTACATCGACCACTAAAATGTTGACATGTGTCAATAAGAAGGAAATTAATAAGGTACCATGTATCCCAATGGTTGGGTGCCACGTGGCACCACTAGAAGGTTTCTCTAATTTCATAGTATAATGGGTCAAAAGTTGATTGGGGTATTCAAACCCTCAACCTCTCTCTTCCTAATTTTCCTCTCAACCACTAGACCAAGGGGATTTCCTTGCTACATATGTGGATCTAGTTTTATTTAAAGTTTAGAAAATCTCCTATCAAGCTAAAAAAGGGAGATTGACGAGCTTGAACCCCAACCTCCCTCTCTCCACCAAACACTCCTAACCACTAAGCCAAGTGGTTTGTGCAAGGTATAACAGCCCGAATGCTTATTTAAAGGCTTAAATCGTGGAGATATTTAATTAAACCATAAGAATGATATTAAAATCTTAACACCCGAGTCCTTAAAGGGTTTAAAAGGGTTTTTAAATATTTTTATTTGTTTTAAGGGATTTATTTAGTTGATTTGGGAAATATTATTGTTTAAAACCCAAATAGCATTTTGTATATGTATTTAAATAGGAAATTTTGTTCTTGTGAGACAATTATCAGGAGAGAGGAGAAGGGAGTAATCAAGGGAATTAGAATAATTCTCTTAGAGAGGAAAAGACGAGGATTTTGCTCATGAAGGTTGATTTTTTGTTTTTCAAGATTGAAGAGAAACAAAGAGGCAAGCTTAAGGCATCTCAAGACCTATGTGCAGAATGAAGGTTTGTGAGTGGATTATTTTTAATTCTTCATATATATTCTTATGCTTGGGTTGTATATGCAAATTAGATATTCTTTGTAAAAACCTAGATTGGAAAGAGCATCAGATATGCTACAATCTTTCCATAAAGTGGTGAAGAATTAATTTTCAAGTTGAAGACCAAGCTGTGATGTAACAAAGCCTTATTGAGATTCACATTAGTTAATGTAGCGGCATCGTAGTTGAGCGAGCTCGGAGATGTACCCAAACATTGGGTGAACTTTTTTATCAAACAAATTTTCATGTCTTTTTGCTTAGTCTTATTGATTCCATCATGAGTTGTTAATTAGTATGTCATTAAGTTGATAACTGATTAAATAAACCTAATTTTGTAACATCGGGTAAATGAACATAATGACACAATTTTGTTTTACGATTCGGAAAATTTGTGACTAAGGTTAAGTGCAAGTTATTTTATAAACCTTTTAGTTACAAATCAAGTTGGTATCAGAGCCATTACTAGGAAATTGCAAGTGGTGGATGCTAACCAAGTTTGGCATTTCCAAGATGGGTAAAAGGTTAAAGCGTGAAAGGCTCCAAGAGTTGGAGGAGATCAACCAGAGCATCCAAGCAGAGAATGTTGAACTTAGAAGACTGCTTGAAATTGTAGAAGACGAGAAGAGGAAGTTACATATTTTGTTGGAAAGTTCTATAGAGGAGTAGACTAGAGAATGCTCTACTACAGGAGACACAAAACTTTATAAGACTATACAAGCTTCTAGCCATAACAAGTATACCAGTTATGGTTCCTATAATGAGAATACTGATGTATGCACCTTTTTTTAGAATTTGGAGGATATCTCTTATGTGTCGAGGAACCAAGGTGGTTTCTTGGAAGCTTCATCTATAGTTTCAATCAAATATGTACAAGAGGAACAGTTGGAAAAAATTCAGGAAGTGAAACAAAGGTCACCAACAGGAAAGGAGGTGAAAAGTACTCCATGTTCAATTCCTTCTTTTGATAATGATAATTCTTCCTTGGTGTTTTCGAAAAGCATAATTTAGGAATTGGAAAAAATTTCCTAACCAAGATGGGGTATAAAGGAGGTGATCTTGGTGTGAATGGCCAAGGTATAGTTAAACCACTGGAGGTTAGAATAAGACCTCGATTGGCAGGTCTAGGGTATAATGGAAAAGAGATCCAAGAAAAGGCTACATATGGAAGCTATTTGGAACCTAACTTGAAACCAAAGTCTCTTTAGCAAGAGAAGGGTAAGTCATCTATCGAGAGTGATAGATCTATCAAGAGATCTCTGAGAAGATCCAAATCTCCTCATAAATTTGGTGGCAACAAGAGTCTGCAAAGGTAATAAGTCCTACTCCAATGTATTCTTGAACTATAAGAAACATGGTGATATTTTCAATAGCCTATGGAATAGTTATATTGTTTATTTTATGGGAAGTATAACCATTGTGTTGCCAAGTGTGCATAGTGTAAAGCTCTGTACAAGAAGGTGTTGTTAATCAGTGGTGAAATTGGACATGAAAACCATCGTTTTCAGAAGAAGAAGAATGACAAGAAGGATTCGAAGACGAAAAACTTCTACACTCATTGTAATATGAGTGGTCACTGGGAATCAAAGTGTTGGAAGCTACATGCAGAGCTTTATCACTCACTAGGAAAGAAGCCTATGCAAGAACCTAGTTAGAAGAAGGTTGCACATGAGAAGGTAGAGCAGTGGTTGTCATCATTGAAGAAGTTTGTGAAGAAGATCAACCAAAGAAGGAAAGTTCTTTTAATCAATTTAGTAAGAGTTGGATAGACTATTTGTGTAGTTGATTGTTTCATATTTTTCTTGTAAAGCATGTTTCTTGAAACCCATGAAGGGCATAATTGTAAAAGTAATGTGATTTATAAACATCACTTACGACATAATGTTTAATTAAACCTTTTTTAAGGTATTTCTAAGTAGCCTTCTTGGAAGGTGGATACAACAAGGATGGACAACATGTTAACTATTTTTGGGAACTGAATGGTGAAGCCTTGAATCAGTTTCATTCTGAAGTACAAAGGTGAAGGAGTGTGTTGAAGCTGAGGAAAATTTTACCATTGTTCGAGCAGTTTGTGAATAGGAAGAGCATCATAGTTATGTGAAATCTTCCTTGAAGTTGTCAATTGTTCTGTGAAGACCATGTGATGATAGGGAATGAAAAACTACATGAAGATAAACTTTTGGAGTCCAAAAGCTCTTTCTATGGGAAGGAATGATCCAAGAGTATCTAGAAAACCCTAAAAAATGAAATTCTTCAGATCTTAATGGATTTGGCCCCAGTGTGTAGAGCTCATTGATACAATCCTAACAAACTTGAACTGTGTCAAAAGGAGGATGCAAAATTTATGCTCTATAAAATTTTAGCGGGGTTAGAGATTCCAGATGTTGACTTAAGGCCAAAAAATTGATCATCTCCAAATCAGATGGAAATGGCATCAAGTTGAAGAGCTCATCGAGATGATTCCAATGTCACTTGAATCGTGTCAATCAAAGTCCATACACGAAAGTTATGGCTAGTCAAAGTTGTGAAAAAAGGGTTGACCAAGTACTAATGATGACATCAGTATGATGGTGTGGCATCACCATAACTTGACACATGGCATCTATATAGCTAATGTGGCATCACCAGTTTTTGACACGTGGCATCTATACGAATGATGTGGCATCACCAGAGCTTGACACATGGCATCTTTATGCTAACATGGCATCACTAGGGCATGACACATGGTAGGTTGTACATTGATGTGGTATGTACAGTTGCCATGTTGATGTGGTAGGAGAAAAAATTTGTGCTAACATTAACTAATTGAATGTTGACACGTGTTAGTAAGAAGGTGAATAATAAGGCACCACATGGACCAATGGTTGGGTGCCACGTGTCACCACTGGAAGGGTGCTTTGGTTTCATAGTATATTGAACCAAAAGTTGGTTAGGGGATTCGAACCCCCAACCTCTCTCTTCCTAGTTTTCATCTAAACCACTAGACCAAGCAGATTTCTTTAAAATTTAGCAAAATGCCTATCAAGCTAAAAAAAGGAGGCCAACAGGCTTGAACCCCCAACCTCCATCTCTCCACCAAACACTCCTAACCACTAAACCAAGTAGTTTATACAAGATTTAAGGGCCTAAATTCCTATTTAAAGGCTTAAATCATGGAGATATTCAATTAAACCATAAAAATATATATTAAAATCTTAACACCCAAATCCTTAAAGGGTTTAAAAGGGTTTTTAAATATTTTTATTTGTTTTAAGGGATTTATTTAGTTTATTTGGGAAATATTATTGTTTAAATCCCAAATTAGAATTTTTTATTTGTATTTAGAGGGGAAATTTTGCTCTTGTGAGACAATTCTCAAGAGAGAGGAGAAGGGAGTAATTGGGAATTAGAATAATTCTCTTAGAGGAAAAGATGAGGATTTTGCGAAAGAATTTGAAGGGGAGATAAAAACTAAAACAAACAAAAAATCAAGACATTACATATTGAATAAATACTCTAAGTTTCAACTCAATCATACAACACCATCATAGGCTTCTTACATCTAAATTGGATGCATACATTATAGCTCTACAGAGTTGGACTTGTCTGAGAGTAAGTATAGAGAGCAATATTCTACCAATATATAGACATCCAAGGATTTACAACTAATAGTCAACAGAATGAGTAGCTGGAGAAGATAAGATCATATCTTGATCTTTAATGCTGAGATATTAATGAGATCACATGTTGATAAGGAGAAGACAAGTCCAGAGCTAAAGAATACAATGCAGTAGTTGAGATTAAATATTCCAACACTCCCCCTTAATATCAACTACGAATTCCAATTTCTTTCTTGATATTTTCCAACGATGCTTCAGCATTTGCAATCTTGAAATTTCATAGATCAAACCTAGGAAATCCCATTTTTCTGTTGGAATGCTCTAACCACAAGCTCTGCCCTTCTTCTTACAAATCCATCATAGGTTCAGGTGTGAAACTCCTATTTTTCTCAACACCTCCCTTTGAGCTACACTTGCTTGGTGCTAGGGATCCTAACATCAATTGGATTTACTAGCCTCATACATTTCTTACACCAACACATAATGCTATTGTATTCAACCATATTATTTCTTCACCAATTTTTAGCTTCATTTCTTTGTCCTCTTGATCTTCTGATCTTCTTCAGCAACTCCTCTTTTTCAATATTCTGGAAACTTTACGTTCCTCCTTTAAACAATAGCAAATATCTATGGTTGTGTAACTGCTATGACAGTTTCTTCATAATACCCACAATCTGATTGGGGATTGGATCTCCTTTGGCAATAGTGGCTATTGCAAGATCCTTGCAAACTCCAATGCTAGTGATTCCTTTGCTTGAACACTTACTCTTCTCCACGATTTCAAAAACAATTGCTACTTCCATTGGTAGCTTAGACATCTTCAACTGCTACGGTAGTTTCTTTGATCTGACATTTTTGTTGTACAAAGCATCGACACTCAATTTTTTTGTTCCTTTGTTCCTTAGCAGGAACTTCTCACTTCTACAGAAGCTTTTCCGATGTGAACGCACTAACTACTACTTTGTCTTTGCAGCAAAACATTAATTGCTAAGATCCTTATTTGACTAGACCTCTTCCTTTGGACAACCTGTGGGCTTCTAAAAACTCCTACATCTTCTTTGAAACAAATGATCTCCACTTTCCAATGTCAGCAAGTCTTGATCAAACAACAATCTGACTTCTTTTCAATCACTTGAAGGAAACATCAATCTCTCTGACTGCAGTGATTAATCCTTATTTGGCATCTTCCAAACATTAAATCTGCAACCTCCTATCGACCCTAGCGATACCTCCTTGTAGCTTCAAAAACTAAACAATGATCATTTAGACTTTCATTTCTTCAAATTTGCATTCAAAGCAACTATCTATAAAAAATACTACACATTGGCGATCCACATTGATCTCCTCTCTTCTTTATTGTGGATGGGACCTTGTAACTCCTTTTCCAACGTTCTTTTATGTCGACTCCAATCTGCTATAGCTTGCAAGACAATCTGAACTTATCGGGGAAACTTCTACCAATCAGCGATCTTCTTTAACAGTCTACCAAACTGCATAAAAAATACTCCTTTGACTGTGAATCATTTATTGTGGACTCTACAGGTCCTTTTCAATCACCTTCGAGCTGCTTCATCCCAGCAGCTCTATGACCAGTACTGATGGCCTTCACTTGGACACAATCTCTTATAAAAAACTATGAACCTTTCAAACAACAAACCCCATCTTTGACTTAGACAATCTGAGCAATGAGACAACGACTTATTCCAAATTCCACTTCAAATTTGACTTTAATGGTGCATGATCTCCTTTGGAGCAGCAACCTTACTTTATCATCGTCTGCTTTTGCAATTAGTGGAAACTTCAAATTGCAACTCCCTCTAATTTCTATGATATCAACTCGACTTGGGATCTAACACTCCTTACTTTGATAGACTACTTTCTCCACATAACATCCTTTAGAGTGAGTTCTTTGACAACTATTATCTACAAACAATTTTTTTTAATATTGAGCCTCCTTTGCTTCAGTTCTGTGTCTCCTTTCTTTCTATGGTGAACTAAACACTAGCGGCACATCTTTCAAATCAAACAACAAAAAAGGGTATCTAAGATTGGGCATGATTTTCTCCTAGCCTATAGACATTGACCTCTTCCACCTTGGTTTAATGCAATGGCTTTAGATCTTTAGATCCTTTCATTCTCAACCCTTTTTTTTTTTAAATATAAATAACTGTGATTGGGCTTCTTGCTGAACACTTTGTCTTCAGTTGAAACTGCAGATCTTTGATCATAAGGGAAAAATCTTTCTTCCTCAGCAATGGCTTACACATCAAACATATTCTTCTACAACATTTCTATAGCTCTCCCTGCAAAGAAAACATCAAGAGGACCCAAAAGAAGCAAACAAAAAATATCCAACTTATTGGGCATTTGCTTCTACAAATGTTCAACCCAGATGAACTTCTCAAACTTGGCTCTGATACCAAATGAAATAATTTGAAGGGGCGAGAAAAACTAAAAACAAATAGATTACCAAGACATTACATATTGAATAAATACTCTGAGTTTCAACTCAATCACACAACACCATCAGATTCTTATATCTCAACTAGATGCATACATTACAGCTTTGCAGAGTTGGACTCATCTAAGAGTAAGTATAGAGAGCAATATTCTACCAATATATAGATAGCCAAGGATTTACAACTAATGGTCAATTAGCTAACAGTCAACAGACTAAGTAGTTGGAAAGATAAGATCATATATTGATCTTTAATGTTGAGATATGATTGAGATCACATGTTGATAAGGAGAAGATAGGTGCAACTGAAGAATTCAATGCAATAGTTGAGATATCTTGACCTTTAATGTTGAGATATGATTGAGAGCACATGTTGATAAGGAGAAGACAGGTGTAGCTGAAGAATTCAATGTAGTATTTGAGATTATATATTCCAACATTTTGCTCATGGAGGTCGATTTGGTGTTTTTCGAGATTGAAGAGAAATAGAGAGACAAGCTTAAGGCATCTCAAGACCTATGTGCAAAACAAAGGTTTGCGAGTGGATTATTTTTAATTCTCCATATATATCCTTATTCTTGGGTTTTATATATAAATTAGATATTCTTTGTAAAAATCTAGATTGGAAAGAGCATCAGATATGCTACAATCTTTCCATAAAGTGGTGAAGAATTAATTTGCAAGTTGAAGACCAAGCTATGATGTAACAAAGCCTTATTGAGCTTCACATTAGTTAATAGAGTGGTGTCATAGTTGAGCGAGCCTGGAGATGTAGCCTGAACATTGGGTGAACTCTGTTATCAAACCAGTTTCTGTCTCTTTCTACCTACTTTTATTGATTCCTTCATGAGTTGCTAATGAGTATGTCATTAAGTTGATAACTGATTAAATAAACCTAATTTTGTAACTTTGGGTATATGCACATAACCACACAATTATGTTTTATAATTGGGAACAAATGTGATTAAGGTTAACTGCAAGTTGTTGTGTAAACCTTTTAATTACAAATTGGCTATATCCAGAATTTGGGCTTCTAGATCATCGTACAGTGTGAGATATTTTCACTAGTATGTGTACTATGTTTTTCTGTGTATTTGTTTGTGATCTAGGAGAAATGTAGTTGCTTTGAATTTCTTTGATTTTTGGTTTTAGGACTTGTAATTCTAGAAATAAGCTGATATGATCATGTTCAAGTTAATTTTGTTATCCAAAGAGATTGGATCATGTTAAGGTTCTGTGTGCTTAATTATTTTGTGTTTTACATGGGTATTGGTTGACCTTGTGTTAAACACTGCTTATAAAGATCATGTAAGTGTGTTGAGGTGTGTTGGGACTTATTTAGGTCCTTACTAAGTGTGTGTTTTCATCACCCACATTCTAATACCACTATAGAATGTTTTGGCATCGACCTAATTTGAATTATTAAATACAAATGGTGTGTGGCCGACCTTGGATGAGTTTCAAGGTTGAAGGTTGTATAAATATAAGTTGATATGTTTGTGGAAGATGAATGCAAGAGAAAAATAGATGCGAAATATTGTGTGTGATGCAAGTTTGAGTAGATCAGTGTGAAATTCAAG